>CM053618.1:35985578-36023658 GCA_028646535.1 Procyon lotor | reverse complement strand
ACAAAAACAAGATGGTGAATATTTGTCAAAACTCATTGAATTGTACACTTAAGATGGGTTTATTTTATTGCATACAAATTATACCTCAATAAAATTGATTTTAAAAGAAAAATACAGTAAAAGCAAAGCACAATAAAAATAAACACATGGGAAAATTAGGATGAAGGGAAAATAAGGATGAAAGCATAAAATAAATTTAGGGGTAAAATTAGTATAAACATGCATGCTATAAATTTCCATGGGCTACAAATTTGCCTCTGATTAAATTTCCCAGCAGCCAAAGGAAATAGGGAATTATGATCAGAGAAATAGAGATTTTCCTAGTTCTGAAACTTGAGCAAAATCTTTCTCATGGTTTCTTTTTTTTTTTTAATATTTATTTATTTATTTGTTTGTTTATTTATTTATTTATTTATTTGCTTGCCTGCTTGCTTATTTATATGTTTGTTTGTTTATTTATTTATTTATTTGACAGAGAGAGAGAGAGAGATCACAAGCAGGCAGAGAGAGGCAGTCGGGGGGGGGGGGGAAGCAGCCTCCCCACCAAGCAGAGAGCCCAATGCAGGGCCCAATCCCAGGACCCCGAGACCATGACCTGAGCCAAAGGCAGAGCCTCAAACCCACTGAGCTACCCAGCCACCTGTCTCATGGTTTCTTATGAAAAGAACACTGTGATCTAGAGGACAGCTTTCTCAAGAATAACTCTACGTTAAACCCAATAAGGAGTTAGATAGGACTGTTTCTTATAACATCTCTCCATTAACGTTGCTGGCAGAGTATCAAAATGCAATTAAGAAAACAGTCCCATAAGGAACTAAAACGGTACAGTTCGAGTGCACAGCTTTCTAATGGTTTGGCTAGATTAAGAAATAAAATTTAAAATAACTACAGAAATGGATGGATTGCTTATCCTTCAAGAAATACTTTGAATTAATAAGAATCTATCATGAATATATCTTTTGTTAATATTTGAGAGAGGTTAAAACTACAGTTTGTGACTTCTCTCTCAATCAAGGACAGACCTTTGATTTTAAAGCTGTGTTGTTGTTAGCCGCATATACATTTATGGTTGTTACGTCTTTGTGTTGAATTGACCCTTATATCATTATGTCATGTCTCTTTTTATCCCTGATAATATTCCTTGGCCTGAAGTCTACTTTGTGTGAAATTGATAGAGCTACTCCAGTTTTCTTTCGGTTAGTGTTTGCATAATTCTTCTTTATCCTTTTACTTTTAACCCATGTTTTTATATTTTATATTTTGGTATATTTTAAGTGGAATTCTTGAAAATGGTATAGAATTGGGTCTTTAAAAAAAAAATCCAATCTGATAATATCTTTTAACTGGTATATTTACATCACTCACATTTATTTTCTTTTTTCGTTTTCTTTTTTAAGATTTTATTTTTAAGTAATCTCTACACCTGGCATGGGGCTCAAACTCACACCCTGAGATCAAGAGTTGCATGCTGTACCGACTGAGCCAGGCAGGCACCCCTATATCACTCACATTTAAGGTGATTATTGATATGGTTGGATTAAAACCATATTACCAAATTACTATCTTGCCTCTTCATTTCTACCTGTTACAGTTGTTCTTTGCTTATATTTTTTTTCTACCATCTTTAGGTTTAATTAAAATTTTTTTGAAATTCTATTTTTATTTACTCTCTTGACTTATTAATACTAGTGATTGTCCTAGGGCTTATAATACATATTTTTAAATAATCCGAGTCTATCTTAAAATAATATTATACCACTTCAAGTGAAATATAAGGACCTTATAACAGTATATTCCCAATTCCTTCTTCCCATCCTTTGTGCCATTGTTGTTATATATTTTACTTTTACCTATGCTACAAACATTGTAGCAACACATTGTTATTTTTTTGGCTTTAAATAGTCAGATATCTTTTAAGACAATTAAATATAAGGGGAAAAAAGGTTTTTCTTTTTCATTTTTTTTTTTAAGATTTTATTTATTTATTTGACAGAGAGAGAGAGAGACCACAAGTAGGCAGAGAGGCAGGCGGGGGTGGGAAGCAGGCTCCCCACGGAGACGCGGGGTTCTATCCCAGGACCCTGAGATCATGACCTGAGCTGAAGGCAGAGGCTTTAACCCATTGAGCCACCCAGGCGCCCCTTTTTCATTTCTGTATGTTGATTCAAATTCCCATTCTTCTTCTTCCTCCCATTCTCTTCCTCCTCCTCCTCCCCCTCCTCTTCCTCCTCATCTTGATTTTACTTTTAAATAGTCTCTACACCCAATGTGGGGCTTGAGCTCAGAACTCCAAGATCAAGAGTTGCACGCTCTACTGACTGAGCCAGTCAGGCATCCCTGTAGATTAAAATTTCTGCCCTATATTTCTTCTGCCTGAAGAACTTCTTTTAACATTTCTTATAGAGTAGGCCTGCTAGTAGTGAATTCCCTCAGTTTTTGTTTATCTGAGAAAGTCTTTATTTCTCCCTCACTTTTGAGATCTATTTCTGCTGAGTATAGAATTAAGAATTGGTTTTTTTTTTTGTTGTGGGGTTTTTTTTTGTTTGTTTGGTTTTGTTTTGTTGTTTTTATAGTTGTTTTGCTTTCAGCACTTTCTTTTTTTTTTTTTTTTTTTCAGCACTTTCAAAATAGCACTCTATTGTCTTCTTGCCTAAATGATTCTGCCAGTAGGAGTGTTGTAACTCTTAGCATTGTTCCTGTGTAGGTAACGAGGTAATGTGTCTTCTTCTCTGGTTGCCTTCAGGATTTTCTCTTTGAGCTTTTTGGATCTGTTATGATTTGGTGTGTCTCACTAATTTGGAAAATTCTTGGCCATTATTTCTTCAAATATTTCTTTTATCCATTCTCTTTCTCTTTCTTGGATTCCAAACACACATATATTTAATACTGTGTATTTAATATTGTCTCACATCTCTCAGATTCTCTAGTCTGTTTTCTTGTTTTTGTTTTTATTCTTTTTCCTTGTTTCAGTTTTGGTAGTTTCTCTTGACACGTTTTCAAGTTCACTGATTTAATGATTCTTTCTTCAGCTATGTCAAATCTATTGATGAACCCATTGATAAGATTCTTTATCTCTGTTCCTGTGTTTTTTACTTCTAGTATTTTCATTGGATTTTTTTTCTTATAGTTTTCAACTCTGATGAAGTTATCTGAATTTCCATGTTGTTTGCGTTCTCCATTAGGACCTTTAACATGTGAATCATAGTTATTTTAAATTCCTAATCTGGTATCTCCAACATCTGTATCATTTATGAATCTGGTTCTAATGATTGTTTTTTCTCTTTCAGCTTTATTTTATTTTTTTTTTTTGCCTTTTTGTATGGTTTGAAATTTTTTGTGGAAAGTCAGATTTGTTATATAATATAGTAGATAATGAAGTGAGTTCATATTTTTTTTAACGCTTGAAGATGAACACATCTTCCCTTTTGATTGACCTGTAGGGTAAGGAGTTAATGTTAACCTACTCAGAAGTTAAGCTGGCTTTGTTGTTGCTGTGATTACTCTTAGTGCACGAAAGGCTTCAAATCCCTCTAATGACGACTTCTGTTTATGGTATGGTATGGTATGGTATGGTATGGTATGGTATGGTATGGCATGGCATGGCATGGCATGGTATTATGGTATGGTTTATGGTATGGAGTTTTTTGTTAATGTCTGTTCTCTGCTTGACTTTTAATCTTCTTCCTTGAATCTGGGTCTCCCTTTGTACTGCTACCCAGAGAGAATCTGCCTTTAAGCTCTCCGAGCTATATTCCAGGGTTTTTGTTTGTGTGTTTGTCTGTTTTTTAACTTGATGCTTGTTACTGTGGAGAAGATGGGTATGTGGAGGCCATTCTCTGATGTCTTGATTAAGCTTCAGCTGTAGGCAGGTACTATCCATCTGGGACTCAAGGCAGTAGCTTTCTCAAGTGTTCTTACTCCTCCTTCAGAAATAATGCTGCCACCAACATGCATTTCTGCCCCTCTATCAGAGGCAAAGTTTTCCCTTTTTTCCCTATTTCCATACCCCAACTTTTGTGAGTTTCCACCAATGCTCTGAGACTATTGTTTTGCTGTGCTTCCTGCTCAATATTTTCTTCCTTAGAGAAGACGAGGGAGGTAGAATTTCAGCAATCGTTGTTGTTCTCCCTCAGCCAGCACCACAAGAGGAGCTTTGTCCCTAATCTTGTTTGGAAAACTTTGGTGAGGTTCTTAGAGAGAAGAATTTATAAGGAAAACCTTATTTTTGATAGTCACCTGAGCAGAATTGGAGTCCTCTTATGAAAGTTCAAGTTAGGCCCGTAGAGATTGCCACTCTACCTCAGTGTGGAAGGGGCTGCTGGGGCCCCTGTAGACAGGGCCATGATATTTATTAAAAAATGTCTTCCAAGGTTTATCTTCACTCTTACCACCACACAGTCAAATGCATTTTCAAGATCATAAAGTTCTAAATGGGGAACAGTGGATTCCAGGTTTGGATTTAATGGGACAGTAAAATTACAACAACCACCAAAAATCATTGAGAGGATCAACATCAGGATCAACATCACCTTTTTATTTTTCAGACCCAAAAGCACTCATTTTGCTATCATATCATTTCAGTATGAAAGAACATTTAATACCCTCTCCTCCTCAAGCTATATTCGATGTAGTCTTGGAATAGTGACCAGTCCTTTACTTGGAATGAATTTAATCCTTTGAAAAACTCAGTAAGGTGAACTTAACTTTCTATCTTTATCATCATAGATCAGTGGATGCTTACAGACCAGCACAAGCCCTCAGCCTAGTGCTCATGGGCTTGCTGCATAGCTTAGCTGCCTTTTCATGTAGTTCTGTTTTCTATATCTTTGTTGTGACTCCCTGGAAAGCAGGATCATGTCACATTTCCATTTGTTTTTCTAATTTGACCCTCAAATGTAGCCTATGTAATAGGTGTTCAGCTGATTGATATTAATTTTTAATACCTTAATATATGTGTATATACATATATGGCACTATATATGTATGTGGATGTACATATACATGTATGTATATACATTGCTAATAAATGTAAGCTGAGCTGAACCAACATCCTTTTATGCCCTCTCTAGCACTCCTTAGATCCTCTTCATTGCCTCCCTAAGCCTACCTGGAAGGATGCAATATTTACTTTTATTTCTTTTCATCTCAGTGGCATTTAGTGAGTGCCCACTTTGAGCAAGGAGGTTTTTGTGTTTTTTTTTAAGATGCTGTAGGAGATAAAAGGATAAACAAGACAAGAGTTTTGCCTTTAAGTGGTTTATAATTATTATGTACAGAGGTTATTAAAATACTAAGCAGAGTGTGATCACTGACGTAATTATGAATACAGAGGGCCGTGGGAACAGTGAAGAAAATGTTCCTGTGCCTATTTACTCATAAATAATCTGAGTGGTTACTTTGTTTTGGACTTAAGGTGGAGGGAGGAGAATAAGCATGAGTTTTGCTTTGATGGATGGTTGCAAAGAAATAATAGTACCAAGGTATAAAGAAATAACAGATGTGGGCAAAGCATGGTTGGGCAAGGAATACAGAGAGGGGAACAGCTACTTCTTCCTGGGCATGAGGGAATGGCAGGTGGTCAGAGAAGTGATCAATGCTGACTTGGGGAAATCTGGAAATGTTTCATAACAAAAGTGGCACTCAGTTGTCCTTGAGGCTGGACAGAACTTGGATGTCTGGTTAGGGAGGAGGGGAGTTGGTCCCACAGGAGCAGCCTGGGCAGAGACATAGGGGAGGACAAGTATAGGTCAGGATCAGGAAATATAAAGTCATAACAAGGAGAACAAGGTATATGGAGTGGAGCTACGACTGGAGAGGCTGGCCAGAATCGGAGTGTGGCTGGCAGGGAGCAGGTGCTTAATAAATACTTGTCAAATGATTAGATAAGAGAATGTCAGCATCAGACATGGGTTGTTGTTATTTTGTTTGCTTATTTATTGCAGTAGCCAATGGTGATGAATTTTAAATAGGGAAGTAGTATGATCACATTATGATGGCAGCTCTGTGGAGGACACATGAGAGACAAGGCCAACCATGGGCGGGACCAAAGTTAGGAAACTGTGGTGATTGTCCTAAATGGCCTCCCTGCCCCCAGTTCTGGAAGGCCTGATTCTCTGCCTCTGAAAAGCTAGACTGGAATGCTTCCTTCTTTTGACACATTTATGGGTCGATGAATGTAGGGCCCAAGTTAAATGCAGGGTATGCTTAAACACACACTGGGAACATCAACATACATCCTATTCCCAGGGAGAGGACTAAGGATCCCCTATTTGCATTTGTGTCACGGTTGGCCTGGCTCCCAGGGGGGACCTAGCAAGGTGACATGTAGCACGACTGTTGGTTGGTCCTGAAGTCTGTACAAGCCTCTGAATGTCCTAGGCTTGATGGTTCTCCTCTTCTTGCCTCCTAGAGGGAAGATGGAAAGCCATCTGATGTTCCTTTCTTAGCACTCCTCATCTATTCTGTATTGACATCAATAAACAATGAAATCACAGGATTCAGATTAAGTAAATCTATTTTCCTTGCATGTGGTACAACACAGTTTGAAAATTAAAAAAAAAAATGCTCTGAAAGCAAAACTAATGCAAATTAAGGTCTGGAGAAATCCGTCAGCATCTGAGCATTTATCTTGCTTTCTTCTCCCCTTTAAATTAAACTAACACTATTTTCCAAAGCTCAGATGTGAATCACAGCCCCTTCTGGAATGAATGATTATGACTCTGGCCTAGTTTAAACAGATGATCCCCGGCAGGTGTCGGGAGAGAGGCTCTTCTCCATGGCGTAAGAGGTGCTCAGGCCTTGGCCTCTTGTGGCCAAACTGCCAGATGTGGAATTGCCCAGGTGAGGTAGCCTAGAGCCAGGAGAGTGAAAACAGACCCATGCAGAGTCTACCTTTCTTTGTGAAGAACTTATCACTTGTGCTTTTTTTATTTTATGAATGCTTCTCATTAAGCATTTTCAGTGGTCTATAGCATATAGAGAACTGGTTCAGACCCTCATCCCCAGATGTGTGACCTTGGGAAGTGTTACTTAAACTCTCTGAACTGCAGTTCCCATCCCTCTGATTTGGGGGCAATAACACCCAGCTCCTTCATTATTGCATAGGGTTATATGATGTAATACATGAAATGTATTTAGCAAAGTGGCACATAGTGAGCATTTAACAAATACAGCTTTTTCTTATTATTAATAAAGAGTCAAGTTCAACTCTCTTGAAGGAGAAGGCAGAAGTCTTCAAGTAATCACAGATCCTTATTCTAGACATTTGTGCTTTCCTTGGTGACTCTAGAATTTTGTGGCTGTTCTGAAGCTTCTTGCTCAGCAGTTAATGCAAAAGAGGTCACTGGGGGCTAGTCAGCCCTGGGGCTGCCCCAAGACAGTAAGAACCTGTGAGATCTATGCCCAGGCTCCCCATTAGGTCCCTGGAAGGAGGAGAGGGGAGAAGAATCTGGTGGTGCATTAAACCCACGTCAGGTGTCCCTTTGCAATCAGACCTCACAGATAGGACGTCAGGTACCTGCCTCACATAGAGAGTACTGACTTTAAGAAAAAAAGAAGAGAGCCAGGTGCTTGATTTGGCAATATCACCTGACCTTGTCCTGTCGAGGAGTCCCAGGAAATGATAATGTGAAGTGTGCAATGGGGGTGAGCAGAGAAGCTATTCTGAGCTGGAGGGAATGGCCCGGGCCCTTCTTACCCAATCGAAGGCCAGGTGTCTCGGCACCCATCCCAGGTGCTCAGGCCCAGTAGCTCTGTTTAGAGTCTGTCAGCTCCAGGGGCAGGACATCTGGGCCTGGACTCTGACCTCCCCAGAGGAGCTGCTCCTTCCATATGGAACCCAGATGATGAAAGATATTTGTGCCCTCTGGTTCATAAGAAGGATCCGTGGAGGGTCTCCACCTTTGGGACTAAACTGGGGAATTAACCTTCAAGGCTTGTTCCTACCCCAACTGCCAGGCTGGGTTGTTCAGCCAGCACTGGGGCCAAATTCTGTCTTGATGTCACAGAGTCTCATGTCCCTATAATAACAGCCCTTAAAACCCAGCTGTTCAGCTTGGTCATTTCCCAGGATCACACTTTTGGATTTTGATGTCCAACATCCCCTTGGAAATTACCTGGCCCTTACATGAAAGGGAGGGGGCTGTTTTATTTGTAGAAGCACAATATTTCAAGAAAAGGACAAGGAACCGAGCAATTTTGCAGTAGGTTCTGAACTTGAGTCTCACTAAAAAGTCTATTTTATTTTGAGGCTCAAGAAGGATCTGGCGTTCCTTTGGCCATTCCACACAGGTGGCCCCACACAAATGATACTTCCTTTTCTGTGTGTGAAGACCGAGGCTTGTTCTCTGTCCGGCTCTTCCAGCTCTGTCTGGATGCCTTGCTCTCACTCCCTCAATCAGGGTCCAGCCCCTGACCTTGCCATTCCTTTCTCTCCTTTGACTTTCTTCCCTGGCTTTCTGTAATGTGGAGTTTACTTCTCAGTCAGCACTGTTGCTGCTTCTGCCTTATGTCAGTCTTTCTGGTTTGTTAAGCCTCTCTCTCCTAATTTGTTTCACCAGCCAATGCCCCTCAGGCTGGTTCCTTGAGAAGCCTGCCTTTGTAACCTGTTTCAAATGTCCTCTGGAACTGCCCCTTACTTCTCTGGAGAAGCAGGTAGAGCATTCATAGCTCTCCTTTTGTTTCTTTAATCTTGCGGTTCCTTGCAAAAGAGAGAAGAAATTGGTAAAGCCCAGCTCCCTCTTCCCTTGCCCTCCAGCTGCCAGCAAACTCAGCAGAGCTCAGAACACCCCAGACTTTTCAGGCCTTTTCAGCTCCTTGGATTTAGAGTTTCAGGAAGTTTGTCTCATGCTCCAGGTGGCTGAAAGCAATCAATCAAAATCTCTCTCTCTCTCTCTCCATCCTCTGCTTGCCACCCCACCCCCCAGCCCCCGTGGAAGGCAAGGGGGGAATTCCTAAAATATTTTTCCAGGCAATTTGCTCCTCTTAAGTAAAAACACATGCTAGGCACTGCGGTCAGGTGCCACGCACTTGCTCACCTGGTGATCCAAAAGATATTTACCGGGCACCGCCTGTGTGCCTGCACCCCACTGATGCTCTGGGCCTCCGTGGAGAGCATACTAGGCTCTGCAGGAGCTGTCCAGCCTGCCTGCTGGCAGAGGGATGGAAGTCCAGGCAGGGATTTGGCCTTTCACAACATCAGGATTGTTGTGAGCTCTCCAGCATCCCATTGTTCTAGCCTTCCTGCCAATACTTGAGATGCAAGAAGCGGCATGTATTTTTCTGGGGATGTTATTTCATTCCCCCAGGACTAACAAGTCCCCGCCACTCCTTGCCCTCCCCCACACCTCCTCCCCTTCCTCATTCTCCCCTCCCCAGCACACTTGCTAATTTGAGCAGCCAAAGACTAGCTGGGCTCCAATGTGTTCATGGAGGGTTTTCAGTTTTCTCCCTGCAGAAGGTAAAGTGCCAAAGCAAGGGGACGGGAACTCACAAAGACTGGGTTTCTGCTCCGGGTCACGAACTGCGCCTGCCTGATGATTTACTGTGCCTGGAACCCAGGTCTGTCTGAATCCCAAAGTCGGAATCTGTGTGGGTGCGCGTATTAGTGCAAGTGATGGGCGGTGCTAGGAGAGGCCAAAGTGAGCAGTAGGGATCATCCCAGTTTCTTTTTCTCCCACCATGAGCCTTGGAGCTAGAAAGGCTGGCCACTCTTCTGCCTCAGCTTGGAGTGTAGTCGTGTGTCTTGGACAGGTGGGACACTAAGGACACGAGGTCTCCGGCTGTCTCCCCAGAAAGACTTCTGTTTTCTTTCAATGGCCTCATGGGCTCCAGGGCCAGAATGCCCAAGTTCAAACCCCCCAGCTCTTCTGTTTGCTGGCTGTGTTACCTTAGGCAAAGTACCTAAACTCTCTGTGCTTCAGTTTCCTCTTCTGCAAAGAAGGTAATAATAGGAACACTATCCTCATTCCTAGAGTAGTCAAATTCGTAGAGACAGAAAGTAGGATGGTGGTTGCCAGGGGGCGGTGGAAGGATGGAATGGGAGTTATTGTTTAATGGGTACAGACTTTTAGTTTGGGAAGATGAAAATGGATGGTGGTGATAGTTGCAAAACAATGTGAGCATCCTTAATGAATGCCACAGAACTGTGCACTTAAAAATGGTCACAGTGGTAAGTTTTATGTATATTTTACCAAAATAGTAAAAAAAAAAAGAAAGAGTGCCTGGCTGGCTCAGTCAGTAGAGCATGTGACTCTTGACAGTAGTACAGGCGACTCTTGATCTCAGGTTTGTGAGTTCAAGCCCCACGATGGGCATATTGCTTAGATTTAAAAAAAAAAAAAATTTTTTTTTAATGCAAAAAAATAAAGAGAGTATCTTCCTCAAAGGATTTGGGGGAAGCTTTAATGAGATAATCCATTTAGAACAGAGCCATAGTAAATGCTTCATAAATAAGAGCTCTTCTGGGAGCGCCAAACCTGCCTTTTTCAGGGAGATCCTTGAAGCCGGGGGCATAGCTCTGTAGCACACACCTGTCTCTTGGCTCAGGGTTGTATGAGAAGGGGGTCTCACAGCCAGCGTCCTGAGCACTTCCCTGTGCGTGATTCGGCAGCTGTCAGGATGGGCTGGTGACTGTGCATTTTAATGGAAGAGCTCTCACTGCTCATGTCAAGCACCAAGGTTATAAATGGAACACTGCTTGCTAAATTGCCCCATTTTGCACATACTCTATGAGTTATTGGCTCTGACGTCCAGCTGAATTTGGTGGTTAAGGTAGAACAAAAGAATTATGAACCCGCTGAGGACAACAGCCAATTAAATGGCCTCAACACAGTATGTCTGAGAAGAGAATGGTGTTTCAAAGTTTTCACTGGCCTTGCCCACAAATCTTTATGGCAAATCAATGGGGGGAGGTGGGGAAAGCCAAATTCTCAGAATTCAGATCCAGAAATAGTGCGGGGTTACCGAACCAAGGAGGGAAAGCAGACGCACACAGTAGAACACCCCTGTGTCATGCTGGATCAGGAGACAGGAGCTCCTTCAGACTCCTGTGTGCAGTTCTCCCCAGGCACTGCAACTCAGTCCAGAGCAATAGCATTTATTATCTGGTGTATAGAACTCAGTAAGCTGAAGACAACCTGGGCCAGGGCAGGGGGCAGTCAGGAGAAAAGATTCCTCTGGCCTCGTGTCCTTCTTTGGGTCCTGGGAGACCCTTCCTAATTCACCGCAGCCGTGAGGCTGACCAAATTCTGAACCCAGAGGACAAGGCCATGTGCTCAGCTTTCCAGTGCCCTTCTAGCTCAGGACTCTAAGACTTACTGTCTCTTGTAGCGCTTCCCAGGCCCTCTGTGGTGAAAGACCAGGTTTGTATTTTGATTTGCTTTTTAAAAAATTTTCAATCCATTGTGGGTAGATAAGGTATAGTTAAAATAACTTATTTTAGGTATAGTTAAATAACTAAACTTATTTAATAAATAAATGAAGACGTAATTTGGAAAAATGAAGTAAGAAAGAGGTAAAAAATACAAGACCACTTTTACAATTATTGTGGCCAGCAGACGTGAATTTCTCTAGACAAATTGCTGGCTCTCATTTCCTCCTGCTATTGTTTACGTGTCAGTGACTCCCAAATTGATTTCTCATTTCAGATCTCTCATCCTAGCATAAGACCTGGATATTTATCTTTTAACTGTCCCTCTGTCACTTACACTGAATGTATCGATGGCATCAGTGTCTTGCCGGTACTCTCATCACACTCTTCCCCTCTCTCACCTCTGGCATCTCTTTTGTTCATATCTGTTCAATTCTACCTCCTTTCCAGGTCTCAGATTCATTTCCTTTCAATATTAATAATGGTAATACTTTTTATAAGGCTACTATTTTCCACCACTGTGTGCTCTTACTGATCTTGGAGTCTCCAAGCTAGCCGAGTACTGAGCCTGCTGCATAGTACTAAGATTAACAAGTAATGATCTAGTTCTAATATGGTGCTCAATATGTGCCAGGCTCTGTTTGAAGCCCTTCACATATAATACTTCACTTAATTCTAAGAAGTGTCCTATGAGGTAGATCACTCATTTTCTATCATTCCATTATTCTTTCTACAGATGAAAAACAGAGGCACAGAGAGGTTAAGCAACTTGCCTAAGGTCCACAGCTTATAGAGCCTCAATGTTGAATGAAAGAATGAATGAAAATACGAATGGGAAAATAAATGTCCGAGGTCAAAAAGAGGGGCGGAGTTACATAATGATAAGTCATGCCATGTGTATAGTTGGTAGATTGGAGGCCATTTCTTGGGTTTCTTTCTAAGGAGGTGCTAAATGTTTGTTTTAGCAGTTGTAGTTTGACCCAGGGTATAGTAGTACATCAGAGAAAATTAGAATTTGATATATGTGATCAAGATAAATAAGGGGACAAAACATTCTTGATGGAGAGGGGAAAGAAATTGGTTGGTCCAAAGTCTGATTTCAGTTGGAGGCGGGAGTCATGGGTGGTGTATCTACAGTCTGTGCCTGCACAGTGATACTGGCATCCTGCCTCATCCAGTCCTTGCTACACAAACATCGTGACCAGCATTCCCCAGGGAGCCCTCTACCTGGGATTTATATAGCACAGCATCCTGGGCATTGACTGGGGGCTGCTGGCCACCTGTCATTGTCGCTCATTTAAAAAAAACATTCTTGATACCCACATCTCCTCTATCACACTAGAGCCTGGTTACCACGAAGCTATTAATTGAACATTTCATAATCTAGGAAAATTGTTCTGCCAGACCTGTTTGCTGTCTCTCCCCCAGTTCTTAACCCTCCCTGAGCTTCCCGTCTGTCTTCAGAGGGCTCTATGCTGCAGATCTGTGGTTCTGCCCTGACCATTGGGAAAGAAAAGCAATCATAAGGGTCCTTCTCTCTCCTTTGCTGCCCTCTACAACCAAATAAACATCAAGACACCTCCCATTTTTCCTGCTATTCCTTTTTCTTCCTTTCTCCCGGCTAAAAATAAACACATGAATAAACTGCTCACTCTGACAGGCTCTGTCAGAGCTATAAGGCACCCTCAAGACCTGCTGGTTCAACGTCCTCATTTTAAATATGAGCAAACAGAAATCTAGAGAAGGTTGAGGATCCTGTTGTGGGGCACTGTTTAGATGAAAACCCTTGTTAGGAGACACGGGAGATAGAAAGCATTCTTCCTTTGCCCAAATTCCTCTCTGCAGCTTCTACTTATGTGACAGAATTATACTGTAAATTGATTTTAATACTTCCCTGTGATTGCTCCTTTAATTTCTATTTAGAAAAATAGCTTTAAAAATCTTTCATATTTTATTTCTTCTCTGCTGGTTGCCTTCTCCAGAGTAAGCCCTGACATAGAAAAATGAAAGCACGTGTATGTTTTCCTTTCTTCCCTTCTAGTGGCTATTTGCAAAGGGAGGGATTGCCATAAGATAACCGAGGAGAAGTGAAACTTCAGTGTCTAATATTTTTTAGAAGATTTTATTTATTTATTTGAGAGAGGGAGAGCGAGAGAGAGCATGAGAGGGGAGAAGGTCTGAGGAAGAAGCAGACTCCCCATGGAGCTGGGAGCCCGATGTGGGACTCGATCCAGGACTCCAGGACCATGACCCAAGCCGAAGGCAGTCATCCAACCAACTGAGCCACCCAGGCGCCCAGTGTCTAATATTTTTGTAAGTCTTGCTCTTTAGGGCATTTATTGGAATATAATGTTATTGGTAAACATTTTTATATACCCATTTTATCTACCACATGATGAGTGCTTTGGAGGCATAGATTATGTCATCTTCTGTATTACCACTACACAGCACAATGTCTTGCACATAGTACGTGCTCAATTAATGACTGCAGAATGATGGCTGAATGGAGTTATCAGTCTGGCCACTCATTCAATCGAGGCTTTGACTCCCCCTTTTATAGAGAATAGTACTTAGATACTAAATGACCCTGAAGCTGAGCTTTAGTGCAAAGACAGCACATGATAGCAGGAAGAAGGTTGTTTTTATGCACATGGAAGAAGCCAGACAAAGGCTTGGAACAGGAGACTAAACTTACTAGGTTGTCCATCAGGAAATTAAACAGCCTATCCATTCATTAGAGAAGGAACAAACGACAGGCCTTGTGCATTACCAGACTGTTAATAAGCAGGAGCCAGACTTGCTTTTATGGAAAGCCAGACTCTGAATGTCATGTTACCCAGCCCTCTCAAGCTACCCATTCTTAGAGTCTTGCTATTCAAAATTGTGAAGATTGTAAAGAGTACTGGTGCTAGAATAAGGGGTTACAATCCCTCTTTTATAACTGTTCCTGTCCTCCTTTTTTTAAGGCTGCTGAGTTGGTTTATATTTGCGCTGATGATCTCATACAGAGATTAGCCAGGCCATGTTACCCCTCACCCAAAAGAAGAGGCATTGTTGTGTGTGTGTGTGCAGGGGACCTCATAATAAACTCACTGACTTCTTCGGATTGAAGGCCTTGCCTTTTGGACTTCAAGCCATTCCACTTGCCATGTTGAAATTGGTTTACCAGGGTCAAATACATCTTTCTAAGGGAAAGATGTCTATAGCAAGGGTGGGGGGATGAGAGAGTCTAACACATTTTTGAGTGTCTATTGGGTACTCCAATCTGTTGATGCTTTTGCATCTCATTTGTTCCTCCTAACAGCCTCTTTGACCTCTTTTTTACAGATAATAAAGCTAAGGTTCAGAGAAATAAAATAGTCTTGCTTGAGGTCACATAGCTAAGTGGTGGAGCTAGAATCAAATACAGGTCAAATACAGGTAAACCTGTGATCCTTCCAACATAGCATTCATTCAACAGCTGTTATAAAAATATCTGAGGCCAACAAATAACCCAATTTTTAAAAATGGGCAAAGGGTTTGAGCTGACATTTTTGCAAAGAAGTTATGCAAATGTGCAATAAGCACATGAAAAGAAGCTGAACATTATTAGTCATTAGGGAAATGTAAATCAGAACCACAATGAAGTACCATTTCACACTGACTAGAATGGCTATAATAAAAAAGACCAATAATAACAAGTATTGAAGATATGGAGAAATTGAAACTCTCATACATCACTGGTGAGACTCTAAAATGGTACCACCATTCTGGAAAACAGCCTATCAATTCTTAAAGAAATTAAACATTGAGTTACCATATTATGCTAACAATACCCCTCCTAGGTGTCTACCCAAGAGAATTGAAAACGTATATCCAGGGGCACCTCCGTGGCTCAGTCAGTTAAGCATCCCACTCTTGATTTCGGCTCAGGTTGTGATCTAAGTGTTGTGGGATCCAGCCCAGCATCGGGCTCCGCACTCAGTGGGGAGTCTGCTTGAGATTCTCTTTCTCCATCTCCCTCTGCCCCTCCCCCCTCCTAACTCTCTATCTCTCTCTCTCAAATAAATAAATAAAATCTTTAAAAAAAGAAAAAAAGAGAACATATGTCCACCCAACAACTTGTACCTGTGTGTTCATAGCAGCATTATTTGTAATAGACAAAAGGTGGAAACAACCCCAAATGTCCATCCAATGATAAATACATAAATAAATTGTGGTATACCTACATAACAATATTATTCAACCATAAAAAAATGAAGTACACTTTAAAAATAAGGGTGAATTTTGTCATACTGACACATACTACAACATAAATCAACCCTGAAAACAGGATGCTGAGTGAAAGAAGCCAGTCACAAAAGGCCACATACTGTATAATTCCATTTGTATGAAATGTCCAGAACAGGGAAATCCACAAAGATAGGAAGTAGTCATCACCAGGGGTTGGGAGGAGGGAGGAATGGCCAGTGACTGCTAGGAAGTTTGGGATTTCTCTTCCAGGTGATAAAAAGAGTTCTAGAATTAGGTATTGATGGTGAGTGCACACCCTGTGAAAACATTAAAAACCACTTAATTGTACACTTTAAAAATAAAAGTGAATTTTATGGGGCACCTTGGTGGTTAAAGCCTCTGCCTTTGGCTCAGATCATGATCTCAGGGTCTTGGGATCGAGCCCCACATTGGGCTCTCTGCTCAGCAGGGAGCCTGCCTTTCTGCCTACTTGTGATCTCTCTCTCTCTCTCTCTGTCAAGTAAATAAATAATCTTTTAAAAAATTAAAAAAAATAAAAGTGAATTTTATCATAAGTAAATTGAACCTCAAAAAGCTGTTATAAAGTATTTTTGTGAGGCCAGAGCCTTAGTTTAAGCTAGGATCAGGTAACCATATTTGGGAAAAACACTAACTCACTGGGCACATGCTACCAAGATTTAGGATTTAACAATAAAATGACCAACAGAATGCTTGCAGGGAGTGTCTATCCATGACAGGCTTGGAAATGAAGTTCTTGATAAACAACGAAAAAGGTGAAAGAATGTCCCTTTTGGTTCTGGTGTGAGATACATCACTCATTACAATAATAGTATATCTCACAGAGATTAAGGTGCTAGGAGTATACAGTCAATAGGAGACACAAGCCATCTTTTATAATACAATAGTAAAATAAAGGTAAATGTAGTGCTAGGACCACTGCTGTTTCTTTCATTTGTTCATTTATTAAAAAGTACTTATCAAACATCTGGGATGTATCAGGTACTTTGCTATGTGTGATAGAATTTATCATGTTTATTATTCACAGACATCTCATAAAGTGTTAGTCTCCCATTTTACAGATGAGAAAACTGAGACTCACAGAAGTTAAGAAAACTGCACAAAGGTGCATAGCTAGTGAGCAGTAGAGCAGAATTTGCACCAAGATTTGTCTGACTCCAGAGCTAAGAGCCAGAGGATTGGATTGGAGAGTAGCAAGCAAGCAGTGGCTGGCCATCTATGGACAACATTGAGATGTGGAGAATGAGCACGGTGGTGGAGTGAGTGATGTCTAACCCAGACCGTGGAGTCAAATGCCTGAGTTTGAATCTTGCCTCTGCCATCTCATGGGGATGGTGTACAGATTTAATAAGTTATGAATGCAAAAATGCTTACAACAGTGTTCGGCGCACAGTAAACATCCAATGTGCAGAGCATTTATTTATTATTATTATTGCCACTTCTGCACACATGCATAGTCATGGCTCTGAGGTTAGGGACTATCACTAAAAGGGTAGAAAAGCCTCTCACAGATTTACAGTTGAAACAATGGTTATCTCTGGGGAGTTTAAGAGAGGGGCTTAAGAGAGGGGGAGTGTATAAAGAAAGAGGAAGGATGTTCTTACTCTCCCTTATTTGTCTATTTTGAATTTTTTACAATCATGCATTACTTTTTAAAATAAAATAAATTAGCTGATAATAATGCTTTCACCAATAAAAGAATACTTGTACAAAAAAACAACTCAGGAATATCTGTATTTATTTTGATTCTCAGGAAACCCAGAAAGTCAGTCTTCTATATGCAACTCACAGACCAGAGTCTTTGCAGTGAGGGGCAGAGTGCCAAATTTAGAGATTCATTACCTTGCTCCTTCAGCCTGTTTTCCATTATGGGCAAATTTGCTGTAATTTGATCTTGATAGATGACCTGGCAGGCATTTCTAGACCTCAGCTCTACAGGGGGCACCTCTCTGATTCCATCCTGCCAGGTAGTCCCCGGATCGGTGATATTTACAGGAGTCCACCAGCAGGGCCTTCCTCTAAGAGATTGGAAGGTGATGGGGAGACTGGTTTGCTGATGTGGAGTCTGAGAATGTCAGTCATGGATGGGATCTGGGGCTCGGGAGAAGAAGGAAGAAGAAGAGACGAGCAGTCCCATCTTCCCAGATGCAAAAAGACAAGCTATGTCCATCATCTTACCCCAGGGAGCAAAGATTGGCTGTGCATCTTTCATCTTACCTAACCTCAAATTTTCCGTGTCAGCCCTACCAGGCTGTTTTCCTTCGTTGAAAGGTGGCTTTCTCATTTGTGAAATGGGTTTCATATTTCCCTATTTTCCAAGGGTTTTTGGAAATCAAATTAGCTTTGCCCTGAAATGTATCATATAGGCTTCTGGGAGCAAAGCAGAAATGATACAGAAATAAGGACAAGGGACAATGGAGTGACTCATCACTGCTTTGTCTCTCTACAGGAAGGACAGCTAGAGGATTTAAACTTAACAGCTCATGAGAAAAGAGCCCCAAACCAACAAAATTTCAGTGTTTTACACTTAACTTTACATAAGGATAAGGGTATGCTTGGGACAGACAGTAAGGATACAGGGAAAAAGAATGTTTTTGCTAGAATGTTGTAAGCAAAAACACTGTCATTATTTTGCAGGTCTCTCTGCAGGAAAAATAACTAGAAAAAATTCTATCTAGGCTAAAGTTCCTAGAAAAAATGCCTTCCAGTGCTTCCTGCCTTTAAACCACACCTGTATCCTACCTCTGCTGGACTCCATCTCACACATCTCTCCTTTGTCCCTCTCCCACTGCTGAGCCAGATCTTGGCAAAGGGACAGGAAGGAGATAGCCCCAAGGAACGTGTTCCAACCAGCCTTAAGCTGACTCCATCTCCATCCTTTACACATGACTCAGATGCCCTCTGTCCTGTTCTTCCATACTTGGAAAAAGATTTGCCCAGTGTGACGTCACACAGAGGAAGGACAGAGTTCAGAACTCACAGCACTGAAAATACAAAGTGATCCAGGAAATTAAGAAACAAAGACAACTGGCATCAGCTTCCCAAGGCTGTTCTTCTGTTCTCATCACAGAGCAACCAGACAGTATAAGATAGGATGAGCTGTCATTGCAACTGACAAATGTGGTGGTTCACATACCACCATGTTTTCTTCTCTTGGCCATTGATGGGGTGGGAGATGGGGAAAAGGGGATTT
Organism: Procyon lotor; assembly: GCA_028646535.1. Classification (NCBI taxonomy): domain Eukaryota; kingdom Metazoa; phylum Chordata; class Mammalia; order Carnivora; family Procyonidae; genus Procyon; species Procyon lotor. The sequence goes on along the minus strand of CM053618.1, from coordinate 36,004,846 downwards.
CTGTTTCCACAGAGTCCCTTTTCTCCTTATGGAAAAGTTCCTAAATGGCAGTACTATATGTGTGTTATAAAGAAGTTCTTGTTTCCTAACATGATCTGTTGGTAGTGTGGCACTAAGAGGCCTGAAGGAACTGGGAGATGGGGAGTTCTACCTCCCACTCCAAAAAAAGGGAAGACATTTTTGGAAATATAACAGAATTGTTAAAGTTACAAAATAAATTTAATTATATAATGAAATCAGAAAAATCAAGATAGAACATTTTATAAGTATATTTGAACAACTCAACACATAATGACACCTTAATTGTACCATCTTTGCCCAGCTGTTCCCTGCTAGCCTGCTTGCACAAGCATTGTTCACACGAACACTGGCAAATTCTGTATGTGAGGCAGGCATGTTCCTGCTCTGCTTCAGTCAGGGACTGACCTGTTAGTATTATATTTAAGTAATTTAGGCTCCTCCCTTCTACTCCCAATCCTTAAATATTTTGTTTATACTATCCCATTAAGTCTTGTTTTGATTATGTGGTGCTTCCTTTCAAGAAGAAGGGATTGGACCCTCTCAAAGAAAAGTCAAATGATACAACGGAGGGGTACCTGAGTGGCTCAGTCAGTTAAGCGTCTGTCTTTGGCTCAGGTCATGATCCTGGAGTCCTGGGATTGAGTCCCATATTGGGCTCCTTGCTCAGCAGGGAACCTGCTTCTCCCTCTCCCTCTGCCTGCTACTCCATAGCCTGAGTGTATTAGGAGAGGTCTGGAAGGGGGCATACACCAGGTTTAGTGTGCTGTCGTCCGGAAAGGAGCAGAGAAGATGAGAGGGCAGAAAAAGAGGACAGCTGCACATTCTTGGCATGCCAGAAGACTCTAGAAATGGTTTAGACTCAGCATGTTAAAGAAACTGAAATCGTCAGACCAAGGGATGAAGGAGGATAAGTGAGGAGGCCTGTATGCCCCACCATTCTCTCTGGGAGCCACCACTCCCCCCTTCTGCTCGGGCTTGCTTCCAGGTCTCTGGCCTCAGTCTGGTCACTCAGCTCAAGATGTTGCAAATGTAACATTTGCCTGGTGCCTGGGTGGCTTAGTTGGTTAAACGACTGCTTTCAGCTCAAGTCGTGATCTCAGAGTCCTGGCATTGAGCCCCACATCGGGCTTCTTGCTTAGTGGGGAGCCTTCTTGTCCCTACCCCTCTGCCTGCTACTCCTGCTTGTGCTCTCTCTCTGTCGAATAAATAAGTAAAATCTTAAAAAAAAAAGAAAAATGTTGCAAATGTGTTTGCAGCATTTTCACCTTTGCACCTTTGCTCGAGCCCTCTTTCTACTCTCCCCACCCTCTGTGGCCTAGCTCAGAAAGTTCTGGTCTTCATGAGGGCACACCTGAAATATTCTATTGAATTTGATGCCTCTTTTCCCTGAGCTACTTGGCTATAGTACTGGGGTTCTGCCATAGATTATTTTACTGCACTTCCTCTACTCCTCACTAACATCCTCCACACTCAGCCGACCCCTCCCCACCATAGCTATCCCATGTAGTCAAGTATAAGCTTTTTGAGGATGACTGTGTGTCTTATTAATTTTTATATTATCCATAGCACAGGGCACAGACCGAGACCACTGCGGGTGCCAAAATTGAATAGAATATTGGCTGTGAATTGTAATGGTAGACCTAATTCTGTTAGTGAAATGTTGTTTGGATTTTAGAGGCTCATTTTCTGACAAATGCAGTTTAATCTAGAAAAATCCATCTTCCACTACCATAAATAGCCCCTGGCAGCCCAAAGGAATTTTAGCACCTTTCAAAGGTGAACATTTCTCACTTTCTTGCTAGTTAGCTCTGCTTGTTTATATACTGTGAACACAGTCACAACCACTTGACTCAAGCCCATAGTTTATCTGGTTGGTCTTGTCTCTGGCCTGGTGTGAGTGGGGTCCACGGGCTAATGGGGCGTCAGGTCTGAGCACAAGTTTGAACAAAAGATTTGGGACCCAGGACAAATAAACAGGGTGATGATGCTACGTTTTTGCACTCTGTAATGTAGCAGGTACATGCTAAACTACTGCAGAGTGGATTGCTAGCCTCCTAGGGCATTCCTAGGCATTGCTGGCATTAGAAAGCCTTTGGTGCCCATGAGCTGGCTCTTTGCCCTAGAAGTGGCTCTAGGAGTCCATAGCTCTCTCTAATGGGGAATAGTATAGTATAATGGTTAAGAACCAGGAGTGTCTGTGCAGAACTAGGTTAAGTCCTGGTTTCACCACTACTAAAGGAGTGATGTAAGGTAAGATACTTAATGTCCTTCAGGCTCATTTAAAAAAATATGTGAAGTGGGGTAAGAGCCTACCTCATGGCATTGTTTTGAGGATTATCTGGAATTGTGCATTTCTCTGTGGTATCAGACACATGGGGCTCAGTACCTGCCAGCTATTGGGAGTTGACTCTTCCCATGTGCTTAATAATAGAGGCCCAGCCTCTCTGGCCACAGTTCTCCATGAATTCTGGCTTTTAAGCAGGAAGTGATAAGTGATATTCTCAGAAGACTAAGCCGAACCCACTCTACTGGTTCTGGAAAGCCCTGGGAATTCCAGAAGAAGGATTTAAAAGGTGGAGAGAATAATGGTACAACTCTGGTTGTCAAAAACCTTTCCTCTTGGGGCACCTGGGGGCTCCGTCAGTTAAGCATCTGACTTGGGCTCAGGTCATGATCTTGGGTTCCTGGGATCAAGTCCCTCATCAGGCTCCCCACTCAGCAGGGACTTTGCATCTCTCTCTCATTCTCCCTCTGTGCTCCCCCCCCCAATAAATAAATGAAATCTTAAAAACACTTTTCCTCAAGTGTCTAAGTCTGGGCAAAGGGCAGCAGATCTGTTGTCTCAATGTCAGGGGTTCCGTGGGTTAGAATAACAGCATAACCTATATAGCCCAGAAACATGCTGTGAGCAGAACCTGGGCTGGGACCTGGCTAGGTTAGCCGTCAAAGTCTGGGGAGCAGAGCATGCTTCAGGAGCCCATGCCAAGGCTACATTTCTGATCTTGGCCACAGTAGCATTTCTCCCAATGAACCCATGTAATGCACATTTATTAATTCATTCCCTCAACAAAATCTTATTAAGTGCCTGCTCTGTGCCAACCACTGACCTCATGGAGTTTTCATTCACGTTGGGGAGACAGGTGTCAATCAATTTGCCATAGAAATAGTAATATAGCACTGGTTCTCAAACCTTAGTGTGTGGGGTGCCCGAGTGGCTCAGTTCGTTAAGTGTCTGCCTTCAGTTCAGGTGGTGATCCTGGGGTCCTATGATCAAGCCCAGGTTGGGCTCCCTGCTCAGCAGTGAGCCTGCTTCTCCCTCTCCCTCTGCCTGCTGCTCCCCCTGCTTGTTCTCTCTCTCTCTGTATCAAATAAATAAATGAATGAATAAAATAAAATCTTTAAAAAAAAAAAAAAACCTTAGTGTGCATCAGAATCCTCTGAAAGATTTGTTAAAATAGTTTCTGATTCAGGAGGTCTGGAGTGGGGCCCAACATTTGCATTCTTAATGAATTTCCATGTGATGCTGGTCTAGGAACCACATTTGGAGAACCACTGATGTATAAAACTGTGATAGGGTCTCTGAGGCAAATATGTGGAAGGTTCAGGGAGAGTGTATCAGAGGGTCTTAACTCAGATCAGAAGAGTCTTAGAAGTCCTGTCTGAAGAAATGGAATTTAAACTGGGATCTAACAGGTGGGAAAGAGTGGGGGAAAGAACATGGTGGCTGTGAGGAGGAAGGGAGCATGGTGAGCTGGAGAAGGGAGGCCAATGTGGCGGGACCACGGTGGGTGGAACAACAACCTTTCAGACAAAGTCAAAGGGATGAGAGTCAGATAGATCATTAGGATCTTGCAGATGAGCAGAAGGGTGGTGGTTTATGTGTTAAGCACAGTGGGAAGACTTTGTTGAACAGAAAAGGGACATGTTCCGATTTACAGTTTTAAGATTTAACTTATTGCTACTGTATGAAAGATGGATTAAAGTAAAGAATGGTATTAGGAGGCTGGTGAGGAGACTGTTATGGAAGTCCAGGCCAAAAAAAAAAAAAAAAAGGTGGCTCAGACATTGATGGCACCTGTAGGAATTGAAGGAAGTAGGTAAATCTGGGATATTATTTGAGGTAATATGGCTAAAATTTGGTGATGGGTTGGATGTGGGAGAGAGGAAAAGAAAACAGTTAAGGATGACTACAAGTAAACAGGATAAAATTGTAGCAGCAAGATGGGTCTGATGATCTTCTTAAGAAAGTGAAGAAAATTTTGTGTCCATATCCACTGACAGTCTTTATTTGATCTTACCTCTCATCTCTCTTCCCCCTTTCCCCTCATCTCTTTGCCATCAAGCCACGCTATACCCATCTGCCACTTCTTCGGGCTAGTTAAGTTATTTTCTGTGGCAGTGGGCTATCTGACGATGAGGGCAAGGCTCTGGTAAGTTTGATCAAAACCTGTGGGCATTGTTTCCCAATCTAACAAACACAGTGGGGAGAAAGGATTGTCCACATATACAAATGCTGTATCCCTTTCAAGCTCTTCTGTAAAACTCTTAAAACATTCATCAGAGAAAGCTTAATAGTATCATCCTTACTTCACTGGGGCAACTGAACTATGAGCAAAATGCCTTGCTGTCTGCCAGAGAGGGAAGGAAGCCGATTCCAGAGTGGGGGTTTGGGGCTTCCTGGCTCCCAGGTATCTCAGCAGGGCCTCTTGCTCAAGCAACTAGAAGTAGGTCATGAGCTGCAATTAGGGACAGGAACAGGATGTTTCCAGCTGGAGGTCTGAACACTAGTGAGTCAAAGTGGAGGTTCCCATGGCAATGGTAATACCATCTCTTTTTTTGAGACCAGCAACCTAGCAATATGGGGGTGAGTCAACTGCTACTTTGAAAACCTGTTGTATTTCTCCACTTTCATGTCTCAGATTGGAGATATCTGTGATGACTTGGTTCTCAGGCATTTGGTAGAGTTTTAGATGGTTTTCCACGTGGTGATGTGGTCTTAGATTAGAAGCCTAGAGGCACATCTCATAATGTGCCTTTCCCCTTGTCCACTGCACCATCCCCAGGGAATGATAGACTTTAGGGCTCCAGTGGTATGAGATTTTTTTACTAGCTTCAAAGTCTTTCTCAATCGTTACAACATTTTCCAACTTTCCTGATTTTGAGAAATATCAAGAAGGGAAGGATGAATGGAAAAGATCCTGCTGTTTCCTAAAGATCTCTGAGAACCTTTGCTCTGGCTCTTCTGTCTCCGTAGGAGGTTGTGTTCAGAGAAAGATGGCAAAGGCCTCTTCTCCAAACCCCTCACCTGGTCAGATTGCATGCCCAGGCCATATAGGCACCCTCAGGCTCTGTCTCAGGATGAGTCAGACAAGTCTTGAATCACAGAATATCCCAGAATGGGAAAGGGTTTCAGTCAGAAAGGGATGAGCATGGAAATAGCTGAGACTTTAAGACTTCATTCAGGTGAGGTCTCTCACCTTGGTGTGGTCACTGTGTTCCTGAGACCAGCCATTTCTTTTATAGGTCCGAGTTTCATAGACTGACTCATAATAACTAGGTTTGCCATAAATTGCCATATAAACTCAAATGTCTCTATATAAATTTTATAATGGCGGATATCCCATATCAGAGACCAGATGTCTCTTACCTAGTGTCAGAGTGGATGAGAGAGATAGGATTGATAATCAGGAGCTTACATAGTGATTAAAGCTTTAGAAAAGGGAAGTGCATGACCTTGAGTGATCTTTCATCTGGGACAGAAACTCCCGCTAAAGTATTCCTGCCCAACAACATATACTTTGGGGTTATAGAATGTTCACATGCCCCTAAGCTCACCGTTCCCTTCCTAGGACAGCCTTGGGAAAGTAAATACCTATCAGCTCTGCTCTTTTTGCCATATCCCTGCCAATAACATATTACATTTCTCTGGGTTTCAACTGTCTCAATGCTAAAACCATTTGCAACTATGTCCACTCTGGACAAATTACACCCTGGTCACCTTGTCTCCAGATTTATTGACGTTCTCTTTGGATGGGTTGACTGTTAACAGTGTCCCTTTCCAAGGGTACCCAACTTCTGTATTTTTACAGGGAGCCCACTAGAGTCTCTTCTGGGACTGTAGAGGGACCAACAGTACTTCCAATCCAACACTTTAAAACACAAACTCCCCTGGGGTGCCTGGGTGACTCAGTCACTTAAGCATCCAACTCGTGATTTCGGCTCAGGTCATGATCTCCAGGCTGTGAGATCGAGCCCCGCATTGGGCTCTGTGCTCAGCAGGGAGTCTGATGAGATTCTCTCTTGATCCCTCTGCCCCTCCCCATCCCCACTCTCTCTCTCAAATAATAAATAAATAAATCTTTGAAACACAAATTCCCAATGCCATATCCCCGGCCCACCTTGACTTGAATACTGACAACATTGCAGAGCTTACCACCCTCTGAGGGCTTAGTTTTTTTTAACAAAGACCTTAGGCTGAAAAGGGTGAAGCAATGAGAGGATATTGTCCCTTCCCTGTGTGTCTAGCACCTGCCTGTGGATGAGGTTTCTTTCTTAAGGTGCCGCAGGGGATACAAGAGAAGAATAAATGACATCAGGAATGGATAGCTGGCCTGTTTCAAAAGTTCCAGAGAAGGAGGATCCAGACCTTCACAGACTTAGTTTGTGTCCTCAGCACCCTTGGAGCTCATTCAGTCACATGGAATGACTCCTATCTATCCAGGACTCTAGGTGTTTGCTATTTTGATGGAGAAAGCTGAACCCTGGGGCTCATGAAGGGAATAGCCTGTCACTAGGGCCCCATGAGGCTTGTCCCAGTGTCTGAAAATCCCCCCATAGTTCCAGACCCTTGTCCGAAGCATTCGGAGCGTTGTCTCCAAAAGGTTTCTTTTATAATACAAATCATTTTACATGAAGTCAGTAACAGATGATGACATAAGTGGCTGAGCAAAGAACAAGACCCCCACTTCCCTCCAAAATGGAACCCAGGTGCAGGGGCACTCTTCTACAGGGGAAAACGGAAATTTTGAATGACGATAGGTTGGCTGCTAACAGTGATGGGACATGGCTGGACCACCCCCCCATCCCCTCCCCAACCCTCAAAACAAGATCCCACAGTGAGATTTCATTGCTATTTTTTGCTCACCCAATTCTGGAACAGGGGAATTTTCCCTCCAAATTTATCTTGAACTCAGTAAACTAGCTTATTGTTCAAATCCCAGCTGTACCACTTAATAGCTTTGTGATTTTATATGTGGTACTTAATTTATCTGAATCTTAGTTCACTCCACTGTAAAAAAGAGAAAATAATACCGACCCAGAAGGACTGCATGTGGAAGATTAAATGAAATTACATGTAATGTGTGGCATGTGGTAGACATGCAGTAAATGCAAATAATTATTTCTCCTCCTACTTCTTGTAGCAGCTCCCTTTAATGTGTCCGTAAAGAATTCCTTCTACTCCATTTCTGAGAGTCTTATCCAGATGTACAATCATTCACTCCAGAAGCTGAATTGCGATCAAGCCTAATAACAAAAGTGAATTTGAACAAATTAGCATTGGCCTTGGGAAGTCAGACATGTATATTCCTTACAGACTTGAGCTATAAAGTTGTGGTAATAAAAGGAGGGTCCCATTCTTCTCTTCTGTCTTCCTTCTCTTCTTTTTTTCCCTTTATCATCAAGACCTTCAAACTGCAGGATATCTTTGAATGGATTTACCTCAATTTTCCCTCCAAAACTGGCCAAGGCTGACTAGGACAGTTTCCTGATCTCAGCTGGGGAGAAAAGGGGACACTTTTTCCTCCTGGACACTCTAGGCCATGGCTCTTGCTTGGTGGGTGCGGGAGGGGGAAAGAAGGAGGACCCTGACAATCATGTTACTCAATTTATTTATCGATAGCACTTACCATCCTCTACAGTTCTGCCCCTTGGGATGGGAGCTTCTTGTGGGACTGTGTGTATCTCATACACTTGTATGTGTTCGGTAGTTGGACAGTGCCCAGTGCAGAGCAGGGATTCAATCAGTGTACAGCGAATGAAGGCGTGAATGTGTACGATGGTGGCCTGGTGGCCCAGGCAAGTCTAGAAAATTGCTGAACTTAGGATCCTCCAACTGTACTCTGCCAATCCCAGCAAGGAGACCTCCTATTTTTTTTTTTTCCTAAAGATTTGTTTATTTATTTGAAAGAAAGAGAACGAGAGCAGGGGGAGGGGCAGAGGGAGAAGGAGAGATAGAGTCTTAAGCAGACTGCACGCTGAGCACAGAGCCCAACTCCGGGCTGAGATACGGTCTGACCCTGAGATCACGGACCTGAGCTGAAATCGAAAATCAGACACTTAACCAACTGAGCCACCCAGGTGTCCCCAGGGGCTTCCTTTTTTGGACTGAGACATGCACCTTCTCTCAAGTCCAGCATTGGGATAGTTTCTATGTCTTCTTTCCTGGAAGTTTACGCCTCTCAGTTCTCCCCACCCCAGGCGCCCAGTTGGCTGAACCAAGGTCTATTTCCAGCAGGAAATCCGTTTTGGATGTTCCCTTCCTTCCCTAGCATTTACGTTTGCAACTTCGGAAATCTCACGTCCTCTTCACGGCACCCAGAGAGGAAGTTTCTCCCTTGGCTTTTACATTCTGGGCTCAGGCCACCCACTGCTGCAGTGGATTTTAGGCATATTATTTTCTGCTTCTCAGAGTGCCAACAGCAACTCAGCACTAGACACAAACATGCAACGACACAGCTCTCGCCTGCCCCAGAGCCTTGCTGGGTAAGTTAAACAGACAATAAAATGCAGACTTCAAAAATGTCAGAAGAGAAGGCATTTAAAATTCTCAGCGGGGGCTGGAAAGAGAATGCTTTTAAAGTCTTTTCATTTCTTTCTCTTCCCTTGCCTTCCGCTTCAGAGCTGCCTGAGAGCTGTCCTGCCCCTTCTCAGTCTGGATAACCATTTAAGGATGATTGGTCTTTTTGTGAGCAGGCAGAGGGTTTGAGTTGTTGGTCCTGAGTGTGGACAGTGGCTCCTAGGCTCCTCCTGGGCTGCCTGAAAGAGCAGGGGCACCTAAACTTGGCAGTGAGCATTTCCAAGCCTGCTTTCCATTCTACCAGGCAGAATGGTGTTATAAATTGATGATTCAGGATTACAAACCAGCAGAGCTCTGTCCTTTGGGGGAAGCATAATCCTCATGACAGGTTTCACTTGAGCTATTTCTGAATACCAGAAACCAGAGCCCAGGACAGTGTAGATCAGGAAGCAGGTAAGCTGGGACCCAAACCTGACTGGAATTTCATGGGTGATGCTCTTACTGCTTGCCTTGGTCTTTGCCACAGGGCTGTCAGGGCAGCCTGAGCCCTCCCCTGCGCTCACACTGGGGTTCCTTTCTCCTGGCAAGGACCTAACTAGCCCGCATCATCGGCTCTCCTAAGCAGATGTGAGGAGAAACTGTAATGACTTCCAAGGAGTCACTTTCTGGTCTTCTGTGGGGGCTGTCTTTTTAAGGAAAAGTTGCTCTCATTGGCTGATGAAAGAGGACTCAAGTAGTGAATTCTACAGGTCAGGTCTCAAGATCTCACCAAAACCCATGGCCTCAGAAAGCATAGTATCTTCCTTGTGCCTGGAATGTGTGACAGGAACAAGTGAAGGAGAACAGTTTGGGATTTTGTTTTGTTAAAGCCAGCTGCTGAGATGCCCCATTATCGTGCACTGTATGATGAAAGACCCTTTGTTCCAGCAAATCTCCAAATGTGGTCCGGGCTGCAAGGCTAGTCTGGTGCATGAGGCAAAACACAGACATTTGCTCGATCATTCTCTCTTCATCTCCCTCTCTTATTTGGTTTCCAGGACAGTCACATCAGTATGCAGGTCTTAATAGCAAAGAACATAAATGGTCTTTGTAACTAATATTTTTTGCTGTTGGTGCTGCTCCTTGTCCACACGGAAGCCCCCTGGATGGACATTTATAGCGAGAGGGATAGAAATGATTGAACAGCCCTCCCTCACTCAGTGTTGACAGAATAAATTATTTCCATTCCCCCTGCAGCCTGTGTGGGCACTTATATACTCGTGCGTGCGGGCACAGACACATACAGATGAAGACCAAACAAACCATGTGGCTTATTATTTCAAGGGACTGGAAAACCTCTAAAAGATGTCTTTGCTGGGTAGCTGCCTTCTTTGCTAACCCTCAGACTGGATTGAAAAGGAGACAATGTATCACCCATGATACACTGGAGGAGGGCATTTTATATACAGGTCCCATCTTTTCAAGAGAGGCAGGTGAGTGCCTCTTTTCAAAACAAGGCAGGGCGTGGTGAAGGGGGGTAGAGCGGGAATTCTTTTGGGAACGATTTTCAATGTACATGTTCTCATTCGTTGCTCCCACCCTGAGTTGCTGTTGGACCTAGCCATGTTTCTGAGTGTGTGTGCCATCCGTCTGAGTGGTGGCATAAAAATAAAAAGGTTGAGGTCAACTGAACTAAAGAAGCAGGATGGTTTGGGGCTCACCTGACAGGTGGAGAATAGCAGCCCTGAAGAACAAATAGTTTCATTCAAAGATCTGCAATGGAATGGGGGCCCTTCTATAGCCGCACAGTTGTATTGATCTTCAAAGAGCGGGGCTGCTGCAGTCATTCGTATGTTCGAAAGGATTTGTGAAAATTCCGACATCCATAGCACCATGCCAAGGGCTTCAAAGATGCAAAGCTATAATTAATAACAACATTTTAGAGTGTATTTTCCTATGGATTAGGAAATTTCCCAAGCCTTTTCCATATAATAATTTATTTAATTTAATCTTTTCAACAGTCTCATGAGAGAGGTATTATTTCATTTAATAGATTATGAACTAGAACTTTGTGCTCAACAGCAAGGACAGAACACTCACAGGAGAAAGTGATAAAATGCCAGAGGAGAAGCTACAAAGGATATGCTATAGTAGTTGGTAAGAAGGAAAGGTCGGTTTCAACCAAGTAGATCAAGGAAGCCTTCCTAGAGGAGGTAGCATCCGAGTGGGCAAAAGGAATTCCTTCTCTGGTGTGCTGGAGTTCTTCAGGGACAAGAGGGCCAGATGAAAGTGTGTTTTGGTTTTATTAAGGGTAGGTAGTGGTCAGATTATATGGAAAATCTATTTCATTTCCATTAGGATTGGTATGGAGGTCAAGAGAGAATCACCTCTTAACTCTGAGATCTATTTTTTACTTAAGCAAGTTCGGGGAGGGGCAGAAGGAGAGAATCTCAAGCAGGCACCCTGCTGAGCACAGAACCCTGGATGCAGGGAAGTGGGTTCAGTCTCAGGATCCATGAGATCATGACCTGAGCCAAAATCACGAGTCTGATGCTTAAGTGACTGAACCACCCAGGTATACCTCTTGAGATCTGTTTTGATGTCAGGCTCACAGAAGTTGGCTCTCATGAGACCATGAATTGCTCACAATTTAGGCTGCTCAGTCAGGTGAGTTAATGAAGATTAGGTTCTAAGCTGACATTCATGTTCTACCTACCCTAACACTGTGGTCCTTAATCCAGGGCAATTTGTTCACCCAGGGAACACTGGATTTTTTTCCCTTGTGGGTAGAGGCCAGAGATGCTGCTAAACATCTGTAAAAACAAAACAAAACAAAACAAAAACCTCAACGGACAAGTTTTAAGATCCAATTGGCTTTATTCAACAATTCATGATTCGGGCAACATCCCCTCTAATGGACAGTGGTACAGAATGAAAGGCTATTACAGGCAGAAATGGGGCAGGACAAGGAGGTTATTAACAAAAGAAAAGGATTGTAAGATGCAAGGTCAAGGGGAGGAGCAGGGGGTCTTATCATGCAGATGACCTCACTAGTGTGGATCAGAAAATTCTAGACTGATTGGTGTAATATTCCACTCCTGGAAAAGGCTGGGGGCTCAGTTGAGTTAGGGATTGAGTCTTGGTGAAGTTTAGCAAAGATGACTCCATTTCGGGTCTGTTGTTTCTTTTTAACATACCTTACAATGCATAGGACACCCCCCTACAATGAAGAATTATCTGGTCCAAAGTATCAACAGTGCTGAGGCTGAAAAAGCTTACATTAATGCACTTACTTATTATTCATAAAGCACCTACTCAGTGCCAGCTCAAAGCACAGAGCTGTTATAAAGATGAAAGGCAAACTTGTGCTCTCTAATTGCTGACAGTATTGTGAGGAGACAGGCATGCTCAGTGATATGGAAATAAGATGTGATTTGTCATGGGGGTGCATACAAAGACCAACCCAAACAATGGAAAAGAAACCCAATATGGTGGTTAAAAAAGCAGTGTCTTTGGGGCTTTTTTGTTTTGTTTTTTTCCTCTAAGATCTTGTTTACTTATTTGTGACACACACACACACACAAGTGAGGGGAGCGGCAGGCAGAGGGAGAAACAGGCTCCCTGGTGAGCAAGAAGCCCAACGCAGCACTCAATCCCAGGACCCTGGGACCGTGACCTGAGCTGAAGGCAGACACTTAACCGACTGAGCCACCCAGACACCTGGAATAGCAGTCTCTTTGGAGTTAGTCAGCCTTGGATTTGAGTCCTTGTGATGTAGGAAAGATGTTGGGGTTTAGGGCTGATAGCCAAGAACGAATTCTTGAGATGTCTTTGGTGCAAAAAGGTGGTTTTATTAAAGCACAGGAATAGGACCTGTGGGCAGAAAGAACTGCACTGGGGTCATGAGAAGTGGCCCATTATACACTTACAAGTTGGGAGGGCGTTAGGGATGTACAGGTCTCTAAGGAATTTTGGAAGCAAGGTTTCTGGGACCTTGAGAGGGCTAGCTGTTGTTTGGAAAAGACCATTTATTACTGGCTAATAAAACCTTAGTCGTGAGACCCTTCAGATGTATATTGCTGGATCATATGCTTGGGGGATGGTTGCCAACATGTGTCTTGGGGGGTAGAGATAAAGGAAGTTTCCAAAGGAATTTTTATAATACTGATAATTATGCTGACCTGACCTGATTGTGCTGTGTGTAGATTAAAAGAACTTAGCCCAGGGCTAACACATAATAATTGATCAATAAATGGCAACTAATGATAATGATGAAGACAGCGTTGTTGCTGCTGGTGTTTACCTGCCTAAAGATGGGGGAGCTTCACAGAGTAGCAGTTACTCAGAGGCTTGAAGGAGGAGTTGAAGTTTTCTAGCTAAGCGACAAGAGGCATTTTGGACTCAGAGAACATCATGGGCAAAGGCTCTGAGAGAGATTATATCATGACATGTTTGAAGAACTACAAATAGCTCAGTACTGCTGAACTTCACAGGATGTAGCGGTGTTGGCCGGAACTGAGGTTGGAAGCTGGCAGGGTGAGAGGCTGGATAGGTAGGTGGGGCCTCATCATGAAGTACCTTTTGTTCAATACCAAGGAGCTCAGCTTTTGCACCGTAAATTGTGAGGAGCCACTGGAATATTTAAAATGGGAGAGTGACAAGATCAGTCTTAGGCGTTGGGAAAAATAACTCACTCTTTCTGAAGTCCATAGTACCCTATGGACTTGGTATCCTATGGATTAGAAGGGACCAATAGACATAGAAGGAGACTTTTGCAAAAACCCAGGAGGGAGATACGATGGGAGCTAATGCCTTATCTGAAATCATCGTCTCCATTCATTCAGGTAACTTTTTTTGAGCACTTACTAAGTTCTTGGTGATTGGAATACATGATGAAAAAATCCCTGATGTCATAGAGACTGACTTCTAGTGGAATAGACCTAGAATAAACAAGACAACAAGTGGAAGGGCGCCTGGGTGGGGCATCCAGTTGGACATCTGACTTGATTTCAGCTCAGGTCATGATCTCAGGGTCTTGGGATCAAGCCCCGCTTTGGGCTCTGTGCTCAGTAAGGAGTCTGCTTAAGGATTCTCTCCCTCTGCCCTTCCCCTCCTTGCGTACGCTCTCTCTCTCTTTCTGTCTTTCTCTCTCTCAAATAAAGAAATAAATCTTAAAGAAGAAGAAGAAATATCTTAAAGATGTGCCCTTCTGAGAGTTAATGCACCAATAAGGATGTGTACTCCGTGTCCAAGTGGTGTCAGTCTTCCTCCAGCCTATTTCAGAAAGGACTTTCTGAAGCTGTCTTCAGGAGCTGTAAATGCAAGCTGAAGAAGGATGGAGCCACTCCTGGTGAGATTTTCTGGCAGAGCGGGTGATTTCTCCACCAGAGACACTGCTTTGTGCATTTGGGCCACAACAGGGGCAGCAGGCAGGGGCCCTAAGCAACAAAAGGGGCAGCAGAGAGGAGAGGAAGGAAGAGAAAACAATCCTAGAGATGCAACTGGTCTGTAAGGAGTGCCCCCAAAATTCAGAGATGAGATTCTACCTCATGTAATGTCTTTGGCTCAAACCACCCAAAAAGAGTAGAGCTTGGTTTCCATCAATTAATTTGGTAATTGTGTGTCCAGACAAAGAGCGCTTTAACAAAATTGAGGGAATATAAGTATACTGATATATTTTCCAGTGGACTTCTGAGATGACTTTTTTCCTCTGAGTACTCTTGATGGAAATCAATCTTAAATGCATGAGCCTGGAAAATAATCTGAGTTGAAGGAAACAGTTTATCATATTTAACAACAATCAACGTTTATTGGGTGCCTGCCATGTATGGTCATTTGTCCCAAACCACTTTGCTTATCTCATTTGAAAATATTATGGTCGCCATTTCAGAACCAGGGCAACTGAGTGGTGGTGTATAACAGAGACCCTGAATTCCTGAAATCTTGACGTGAACCACAGTGAAATGCCTTCTTCTGACTCACTGCATTCAGTCCTACCAACCTGAGCAGTCCCGTGTGCTGAAGAGCAAAGGGCCGAGAGTGCAGGCTTAGCAGAGCCAGGATCACCTTCTAGCTCAGCTGTCCATTAACTGCACGACCTTGGGGAAGTCACTTCGCCAGACAGACCTGTTTTCTCAGCAGTAAAATGAGGACAAGTATCGCCTTTGCCTGCAGCTTGTCATCAGCATCTAATGAAATAACACATGTGGGGCTTTTGTGAACCACAGCCTACCCCCAGTAAAGGATATTATCCTAATAACCACTCCCTACCCGCAGTAAAAATCCAGGTGCTTAGGTGGGGTCACGGTGGTGTGGCTGCCCCACCATTAGGCCACTTGCCGGAGGCTGCAAGGAAACCAACAACGTGGCAGACTGTCCTTGGGTTGTGCTTCCTCAGCCCAGGTTGGCAGGCCTGGAGGGACAAACACCTCACAGCATCCAGGCGCAGGTATGGTCACATCTCAGTCGAGGAGGTACCCGGGAAAAGTCCCCAGTCTGGCTGTCCAGGAGAAGCAGCTAACCCGAGGAAACAGTGTCAGGATCCAGATGGCCATCAGTCCCAGCCAGCTATGTGTATTTGAGGATGTGCCTCCTGGGGGAGCCAGGGCGAGACGCTGGCTTTGCTCTTCATCATTTGGCCCTCTGCAGGGAGGCAGCATCCGGGAAGGGAGAAGCCAGGGAGTCTGATTCTCTGGCCTGAGGCCCCTTGCAAGGCTGGTTGGCGATGGATCTTAAGAAAAGGACCAGGCTCTGTGCTCATTGTAACCATTCTTATCAGCCCAACCGGCTCTTTTGATGGTCAAAACTGGCTCTTTGATGAAACGTTCCTCTTTCAGGTGTTCGGGTTTTCAGGATGCTGATCCTTAATAACAGTAATGGCTCTACCTCCTATGTGTTCCAAACATTAATGAACGCTTCCAACCCTCCTCTTCTCCCCCCAACCCCAGCGGACATGCCCCTGTCAGAACCTCACTGGGCCACCCAGAAGGCAGAGATAAAGGTGTTGTCTCAAAAGCAATGCCACTTTCCTGGTCCACAGGGTACATCTCCCATTGCCAGGGCAGTTATCGAAAATGCATTGTGTCACACCTGAGATAATCCACGTCGAAGGCTTAGAACAGTGCCCAGCACACACACAGTCAGTGTTTAGTTAGTATTAGGCATCGTTCTTACCTTTCTCACAGTACGTTATGGAGAAGTATTATTATTAACGCAACTTTAAGCAGGAGGAAATTGGAGCTCAGAGAAGATGAATCTCTCCCCAGGCAGCTTCAGCTTGTGAATGATGTCCTCGGGACTTGAACTCGGGATTCCTCTGAGCTGTGCTTCCTCCCACCTGACTCTCCAAAAATGCTGAAAGGGACTAAAGCAGTGTTTATCCAAGCACTAACTCTGGGCATCACTCCCCGAGGACTTAAAACTGTGATCTCAGGAACCAGAACCAGACCCGCTGTGTCTGCCATAATGGGATGTGTGTCCCCAGGCAAGCCCTTGTGGAAGGACCAGGGAAGGAGGGGCTGCACTCAGCCAACAGTGAACGAGAGGTGCTTGGTTCTGATCCCTTGAGACATTTCTGTCTCTCTTCCCAGCCCTGCCCGCCCTGTCCCACTTCACCCTAGTTGTTAGCCTGAGACTGGCAAGGCCGTCTCCAAAAAAGGTTGCCTGGCCAAATTCCCCTGTGTGGGGCAGTTTCTGGTTACTTCTTACCATAACCCAAGGCCACACTGTTCCTAGAACTGTCGTGGTCAGCTGCCCTTCTCCGCAGCTGCCCCCAAAGCCACGTGCTGCCTCCTGGGTCACTAGTGACTAAGAGAGAGCCCCTGAGGGCAGCTGAGTCGTCTAAAGGCAGTTTCTCTGATGAGCAGAGTGCACTCCGGAGACTCAAGTTCTACAGGTAGCTTTTCCATTCACCAACCTGGGCGATAGTGATAACAAACACTAACACGGCATCTGCAAAACAGCCTCTCACTCCCTGTTTCTTTAATTCACGATCAGGACAGATTCTCTAATTTCCATTTTACAGAAGAGAACCTGAGGTGTGGTTAAGAGCCTGATGGAAATTGGGCCTCTCATAGGTGAAAATCAGGACACGAACCCCAGAGCTTAGTAGCAATCCCAATGCTGTGTCCACATTGTCACTTCTCTCCTTTGTCCCGGACCCCATACAAACACACACAAAATGAACTTCAGAGTTTCACGCGTGAAGTTCAAGTTTGCAGTTAACGAGCTCTGAGGTCCCTTCTAGCTCAAACAGAATCAAGTGTCTTTCAGTTTTCTGATGCTCCCTTATTCCATTTATGACACCTGTTATGATCTTTCCAACCTGTTCCCCCTCTGCTGGCTGTATCCTGTAATACTGCCATTCTCCTAGCTCATGGAATATACTTTCTTCAGGGAGGGGACCTTTTTGCAACCAATAATAAGAGAATTACTAGTTTATTCCTAAGAGTGCACTAGCTAATAAAGAAACCCCCCTGCAAGGTTGCACGCACTGGAGCAGCCCCGTACTTGGGCATTAAACCTCTGAGGGCAGCTCAGCCTCTCTCCGTAAAGAAGCCTGGTCTGCAACATCTTCTAGCATCATCTATGAGGCATTTAGACCTCTGGAAAATGGCAGTAATAGTGCAAATGGATCGAGAGTATTGATGGCTCAAGGTAGCTAAGTGATTAAGAATTTAAAAATGGAGCAGGAAATGATTGTTGCCAATGGAGAGAAGCTTCAGCTGAATCCTCGGTCCATTACTCTTGAAGGAATAATTATAAGAGCCCACAAACGGCTAGTGATTCTCCATTAGAGATGCTTCTCAAATAGATGGTCTTTTTGCTGCAGAGAGCAGGTGGTTAAGGTTATGGGTAGTAAGGAAAACTGAATTCAGGACCTGCTTTTTAACAAATTACTTAACCTTTTTATGTCTCAGGGTTTTATTTATAAAAATCTATGTTATAATAATAACACTAAATAACATTATCAAATGGGGATGTGAGGATTTTAAAGTAAAAAAATTATAATTAGTATTTTTCCCTTATTTCCTTCCCACCATTTTCTCATTCTCTCTGTCACTGTGGAAGTGCTTTCTTCCCCATTCTTCTCAGTTTTGAAAACTGAGGTAAAATCTATACAGAGCGGAGAGCTCCGATCTTAAATACACAATTCAGTGAATTTCGATAAATAAATAAATACACTCACGTAACCAAGTCCCCAGCGAAGATAGAGACCATTTTCCCCAACCGACAGAGTGTCCTCGTTCCCCCATCCATGCAGCCCTTACCCCTCCCAGGCAGCTAACTTGTCTAATTTTTGTCATCGTGAGTTAGTTTTGCTTCTTGAACTTCACATAAATGGAATTACACTATCTATGTTGCTTTGGGTTTGGCTTTCTTTGCTCAGCATAATGTTACTGAGATTTATTTGTGCTCTTGAGAGTAACAAAGTTTATCCCTTTTAAACTGCAGAGTAGCCTTCCATTGTATGAGTCTACCACAGTTTGTTTATCCTGTCTGTCATGAATGTTTGCGCTGTTTCTGATTTGGGGCTATTGTGAACACAGCTGCAATAAGCCTTCTTGTAGAAATATTTTTGTGGACCTACACTTTCATTTCTCTTTGGTAAGTATTTAGGAGTAAAACTGCTGAATCATGTGGTAACTGTTGAACTTTGTAGAGAGCTACCTCATAGTTTTTCAAAATGGTTGCCATTTTACAAGCCCGCCAGTCCCAGTTCTTCCACACCAACATTTATTTGGCTTCGTCAGTCTTTTTAACTGTAGGTCTTCAACCTGGTATAAAGTGATGGAAAATATAACCAATGAGAGAAACTGGGTGAAAGACTATAGGGGACCTCTTTCTTTACAACTTCCTGTGAATCTAGAATTATTTTCAAAATAAAAAGGTTTAAAAATACATTGCTTTTCAAAAAACAGGTCTGAAGTAGTATTTCCTTAGTTTTATTTTGCATTTCTCTGATTCCTAATAATGATGAATACTTTTTCATGTGGCTCCTGGCCACTCATCTGTCTTCTTTTGTGAAATGTGCATTGAAATTTTCATACATTTTCCTTTAACTGGGTTGTTCCTCTTCTTATTTTTGAGTGGTAGGAGTTGTTTACGGATTGTAGGTATATAAGTCGTCTGTTAGATATGTTGCAAATATTTCTGCAGTTTGCTTGCCTATTTATTTTCTTTAAAGTATCTTTTGCATGCCTGGGTGGCTTAGTGCGTTGAGCCTCTGGCTTCCCTCAGGTCATGATATCAGGATCCTGGGATCTAGCCCCACATTGGGCTCCTATTCAGCAGGGAGTCTGCTTCTCCCTCTGCCACTGTGCCCACCCCAACCCACACCCCACTGGTGCTCGCTAGCTCTCTCTCTCAGATAAATAAAATCTTTTAAAAAAACAACGTGTCGGGGCCCCTGGGTGGCTCAGTCGTTAAGCGCCTGCCTTCGGCTCAGGTCATGATCCCAGGGTCCAGGGAT
>CM053618.1:35915915-35985078 GCA_028646535.1 Procyon lotor | reverse complement strand
GAGCCCCACATCGGGCTCCCTGCTAAGCAGGAAGCCTGCTTCTCCCGCTACCATTCCCTCTGCTTGTGTTCCCTCTCTCACTATGTTTCTCTCTGTCAAATAAATAAAATCTTTAAAAAAAAACAAAAACAAAAAACAAAAAAAAAAAAACGTGTCTTTTGATAAGCACAACTTTTAAATGCTGTTGGAAGTTAATTTATCACTTTTTCTTTTATAGTTAATACTTTTTCTATCCTTAGAAAGCTTTGCCTATATTCCAAGGTCACAAATTTATTATCTTCTATCTCTTCTAGAAGATTTATGGCTTTAGCTTTTGTATTTAGATAAATGTGCTATGCTTATCTCAAACTAATATTTGTGAATGTTGTGGATAGGAGTTGAATGAAGTTCGGAGAGGGGAGTTTCCCACACATTTATCTAGTTGTTTCAGCACCAACTGTGGTGCTGAAATGGGTTGTGTTTTCCCCATTGATATGCTTTTATTGCAAATTAGTTGACTGCGTGGGGGGGGGGGTCCTCTGGAAAACCTTTTAGCCAGATTGGATCTCCTGGATTCATTTTCTACCTTGTTTTTTTCTCCTATCGTTCTTTGTCTTCATGGCTTACTTTATGTAATTTCTTCAATCTAATCTTTCATCTTTTCCTAGAATTTTAATTTTTAGTTGCAGTATTTTCAATCGGCAAGTCTCTTCGTATTCTCATTTTACTATCTCAACTCCTTCATTTCTGTGTTCAAATGTTATTTTCTCAGTGAGGTCTTCTCTGGTCATTGTGTTTAAATTTATGTAATCCCTCCCTGCCAGCTTTGCCTAACTCCTTTACCTGCTACTTTTTTCTCTTCATAGAATTTACCACCAGCTGGTGTACTATTGTTCACCTGTTTTTGTTTGTTATCTGTCTCTCTCCACTAGAATGAAAGCTCCCTGAGGGCAGGTTGTTTAATTGTGTTCTATACTAGTGCTATTGCTGTTTCTAGAACCTAGACTGCTGCTGTGCAGTTAGGCACAGGTCTATCTACCAAATGAATTAACAATGGGGTCTGTTATAGCATTTTCTTCTTATCTCATGGATGCAAAATCTTACATCTCTCTGAGGATATTATAATATCTTTGAATTTTTTTTCTATTTTCTGCATTTCTTGTTTCTCTGAGTGTCCTTTCCCGACCCCCCATTGTTTATTTTCATTTTCCTCCTTTATGTTGGTTGCTCTCTTCAAGTGACTGATGATCCTTGACTGTTCATTCACAAACTGGGCCTTGCTGAATCTGAGATGGAGCTTGTTGACTAGTGGATTTTATGGACATGTCAGTGTGGCTCCACCAATATCCATCCGTGTTTTCTCTTGAGCCACTCAGTTTCCCCAAAGAGGAGTCCTCGATCTTCTGCTTGAAGAACATAAACTATTCTGCTAGTGTTTGGGAGCCACATGGGAAAGGAAGCCTCTTGGGAAAGGAAACAGTCTCACTGCTTAGCATGGAGACTTTGATTTAATCCCCTTGTGTTCCAGAAAGCACTTCCCTTCTGCCCTTCACTTTGGCTCCTTTCTCAGAGTGTAGAACCTCTTAGGGTTATTTGCTCCAGAGGAAAATATTCCCATTTCTTGCCAGGATCAGGGAGAGGCAACAAACACACTACATGGAGGAGGTCAGAGAGTGTGGGGGTCTAATGGCTCTTTATACCAATTTTTCCTATTCTGTGTTCAGCTCCATACTTTCTAAGATAATAGTGCCTCAAATCCCCAGACTTAGGTTCAATCATGCAAATTAGCTTTGGGCATTTATGTTTGACTTTATTGACTCTGCTTTGTCAATTACTACTAATGCATCTGTTTTTCACCTCCCAAAAATATGTGAATATCTTTTGTCTGGTATTACCTCCCCTCTCATTTTCTTTGTCCTTAACAGTTTATTTTTTAATTCCTTTACTTCCATTTTAATGGGTTGTGTTTTTGGTTTGTTTTGTTTTTGAGAGAGAGAGAGAGAGAGAGCATGTGAGTGGGGAAGGGCAGAGGGAGAGGGAAAGAGAGAGAATCTTAAGCAGGCTTCATACCCAGTGCAGAGCTCAATGCAGGGCTCAATCCCATGACCCTGAGATCGTGCCATTAACTGAAATCAAGAGTCAGGATGCTCAACTGATGGAGCCACTTAGGTATTCCCATTTTAATGGGGTTTTTTGGTTTTTTGTGGGGGGTTGTTTTTTGTTTTTGTTTTTTAAGATTTTATTTATTTATTTGTCAGAGAGAGAGAGATCACAAGTAGGCAGAGAGGCAGGCAGAGAGAGAGGGGGAAGCAGGCTCCCTGACCAGCAGAGAGCCCAATGCAGGGCTCAATCCCAGGACCCTGAGATCATGACCTAAGCTAAAGGCAGAGGCTTTAACCCACTGAGCCACCCAGGCACCTCTTAGTGGGATTTTAAGGGAATGGAAATAAATATGTATGTTCAGTCGGCTATGTGCAACAGAAGTCTGCTGTAAGGACTAAATGAAAAGTGAAGGGACAGTGACTCATAGTGTTGACAGTTACTACGTTTAATCCAGTTCCCCAGCTTGATTCTGAATCAAGTCCAGTAGGCTTAGATTTAATCATGGTATTGCTCTAGTAACACCACTGTGCTGATCCTGGTTTAAAAGCCAACAAACAGAAGTTCCCTGTACTGATTTAGGGAGGCATTAAAGTCTGTTGCCAGGGAATAAGGTTGGTATTAGAGGAAATCACATAAATTCAGGGAATAATTTCTGACTGGGCTTTAGTTCTTCCCAGAAACAGGTTTCATCGAGTTCAGGGGCTTAGCTATGGAAGGCTCTGCCTTCTACATCCTCGTAAACCTCTTCATCTCTTGTGCAAAGAAGACAAGCCAACTTCTTATATTCACATATTATTTGCCCAACATACATTAGTAAATGTCTATAATGTGCCAGGCACTGGCTAGGCTAGGTATTAAAAAATAAGTTAGCCGGGTCCTAACTTCTGAGATCCTACAATCTAGTTAAAAAAACATAAAAATAATAAAATGAAATAAATGATCTTACTTAGGGTTAACTACGAAAAGAGTCATGCTTGAGGTAGCATGGGAGCACAGAGAAAGGTATGATCAAGTTCATCCTGAAATACGAGGGGAGGCTTCCAGAGGAATGTATGTATTGTCCTTTCTGGGAAGTTATATTTTTTCCCCAAGCTTCAGGAAAGCATTATACAGGCTGGAGAAACATCCATCCAATCCATCCATAGCTGTCCTGTAACTGAAGATGACCTCATCAGAAACATCTTCAAGCTTGATACAGCAAAAACTCCTATGGATCAGAAAAAGAGCCCTTCGACCCTTAAGCACCTCACCACAGAGGGGGACGTGGAGGTGATGACTGTGCTGATGGCTCATTCACATTTTACATTAATGGGTAAAAGACTATCTCCTTCCCTCCTTCGTCGGTAGCCAGAAATGTAGATTTTCCAGGACATGGGGATGAATTAAGTGGAGAATGATAGAGTAAGATAAGACCATGTGGTTCCTATCAGACATTTCTCTTTGGACATCTGGATGGATGGTACTGCTGTTAACAGAAACGGGATCTAATAAGGAGGAGGAAACCTGTTATGTTGGTAGTTGGTGTTTGTTTGGTGATCTCTCACAGAAGCCTGATAAAATGAGAATAACGTGACAGTAGAGTGAATTAAATGAGAGAGCATCTGTAAAGTGCTTGATAAGTTACGCTAACTATTGATAACAATTATTAATCAATATGGTAAGGAGTTGGGAGACTTGGTTGAATCATACTTTTATGATAACCTAATCCCAACCTGTGCTCTGGTTCCTGAACTCTCTCCACTTAGGACAATATCATGCAACCTCTTCCTGACCCGTTGACTAGAGCAAACAGGAAGTGAGTCCAGAGCCTCTCCACTGGAGCCTCCCAAACACCAGTGCTCAGTCTACATGGCTGTTTGAGTGGGACCTAAGGTTCTAGTTTTCTTGTGCTCACCTCAGCGGCCCATTCTGGGGCCTATGGTAAGAGCAGGCACAGATAAGCTCTTGGGTGTGTTGACAGTAATGTAGTTAAAGGTGGCTTTCAGCCTCAGTCGATTTTCATGGAAAGCACAGAGTGTATTGAATGCAACAGGAAGCAATTCTGTTGTGGCGCCCTAAGGCCCGAGAGCTGCTGCTTATGGTGGCAAAGTTGGAGCAGAAGAGAAAGGCTTGCTCCAACTGGGGCTCAGCAAATCTCGACATGTGCCATGCCGTGGGGAATAGAGACAAACACCTTCCCCTTGAGGAGGCTATGTGAAGGCTACGGAAGGTCTCCCCTGACATTTGTTAACCAGATTGCCCACGTGACCGTTGGGGATGAGGTAGGCCGAGACGCATAACCCACTTGTCTTTCTAGCACGGCTCCAGGAGAGGCTCTGGGCCCTGCACATCCCCAGGATGGTATTGTGTGAAGGCTAACCCCAGTCTGTGTGGCATGGTCACGTAATACATTGCTCTGAGTGTGGTGGGAAAAAAACTTTTGATAAGCTCATCTGCTGGAGGGGATCCTTCCTGGCATCCTCTTCATTCAGTGAGGAAAAGCCATCATGCACATTTCTCAAAGCCTCTGGACTTGGCATTTATCATTCCTCCTTCCAGCTTTCATACCACTGGGAACAGTTAGACTGCTCTACTGGATCCCTGAGATAGCCAGAGAGAACAAATTCACAGCCAGAAATGACAGAATTAATGGCAAGAGAGGGAAGCGCTAGCCATAGATGCTCTGTGAAGAAAGGCAAGAGCAATGCCATGTTTTAGGATTACCCAGAAATGGTTTGGGTCATGGGGAAGTCAAATAGCTTAATGTGTGTATTTGTTTCCTATTACTGCTGTAATAAATTGCCACAAATTGATGGTTTTAAACAATATAAAGCTGTTAGCTTACAACTGTGGAGGTCAGAAGTCGAAAATCAGTCAGGCGGGCTGCTTTCCCTTCTGGTTGCTCTAGGGAAGAATCTGTTTCCCTGTCCATTCCATCTTCTAGAAACTGCCACATCCCTTGGCTCATGGCATCCCATTACTTCGACCTCTGCTTTCCTCATCACACTTCCTTTCCTGACTCGGATCCTCTTGCCCCCCTCTTTTTTTTTTTTTTTTAAAAGATTTTATTATTTATTTACTTGACAGAGATAGATTTATTTGACAGGAGAGAGATCACAAGCAGGCAGAAAAGCAGGCCAGGGAGGGGGGGGAAGCAGGCTCCCCGCTGAGCAGAGAGCCCGCTAGGGGGCTTGATCCCAGGACCCTGTGATCATGACCTGGGCTGAAGGCAGAGGCTTAACCCACTGAGCCACCCAGGCGCCCCCTCTTGCCTCTCTCTTATAAGGATCTTTATGTTACCTTAGGTCTACCCGAATTCTCCAGGATAATCTCTCCATCTCAAGATCCTTAATTTAATGACACAAAGTCCTTTTGGCCATGTGAGGTGACATATTTACAGGTTCCAATAATTAAGATGTAGACATCTTTAGAGGGCCATTATTGTGCCTACCACGGTAGAGATGACCTTCTCAACCCAATCCCAATTTGAACATTCTTTTGGCCAAAGGGCCTATCTTTGGGTCTATCTGGAGATGTTCAGTTATACCTCTGAGTGATGGGGTATCCAGGATTCACTTTTACCAGAATATCCCTAGGAGGATTCTCTGGGCATTGACCTCCTCCTAGCTCTTGTTCTTTCCTTCCAAAGAATTTCGAACAGCTGGGTGGTGTCCTTTTCTATGGGATTTTTAGTGGGGGCTGGATGCATCTCAGCTCTGTGCCAGCATTGCATGGTGACACAGACATCACATAAGCCATAAGACCAAGGGTCACCTCTCTGGATCATGATCTCATTTGCCATTACCCTGTGATTCCAGATAGGCTGATGGCCATCATTGTTGCAAACAAACTGAGTAGAAATGTGCAGGGGTTTCAAAGACCATGAAGCCAGCAGGGAGGGTGGGAGGGCAGGGCGCTCAGACCTGTGTGAGACTCGGAGAATTCCAGGGTGAGTTTGGATCCCCAGAGAAATGGTGACATCCAAGGAAGTCATGGGATTTCCTTCTGGTCAAGCACAGTTTAAAAAGTAACTCTGGGGTGGCCCTCCTAGGCTTAGCTCACATGTCCTTCAGGCTGGCTCAAAGGCAAGCAGGTGTTGTTTTAACATTTTTGCATGTCTTTCCCTGTCTGGTGCAAGGCTGGTTGGTGACAGGATCTGACTGCACTTCACTTCCGTCCTACATGCTCCTGCGGGTCCCAGAGCTCATTTCAAGTCTTTTCTCCATTGTCATTGCCCTCTGTTTCCCCTCCCTTTGGTCGTGGCCTACATGACTAACGCTTTAATTTATTCAATATTTGGTGCCTTTCACACTGAGCATTCTCAGTGATTAATACCATATCCTGCCTCTTATCATTTAACTCTCTGTACCTCCGGGTTATGGTGTCCCCAAAGATGATAAGATAAAGTTGTCTGGGAAAAAAAAAAGGGGGGGGGGCACCTGGGTGGCTCAGTCATTAAGCGTCTGCCTTCAGCCCAGGTCAGATCCCAGGGGCCTGGGATCAAGCCCCGCATCGGGCTCTCTGCTCTGCAGGAAGCCTGCTTCTCCTGCTACCATTCCCTCTGCTTGTGTTCCCTCTCTCACTGTGTTTCTCTCTGTCAAATAAATAAAAATCTTTAAAAAAAAAAAAAATCCCCAGCCAGTGAGATCAGATAATATAGAAAGGAGTAGGCTTAACTTTATGAATCCGGGCCCTGCATTCAAGTTCTAGAAAAGTCCACTGGCCCTTTGTTTGCCGTCACATAAAGTTCTGTCTCTCTCTCTTTCTCTTTCTCTCTTTTTTTTAAGATTTTATTCATCTATTTGACAGAGAGAGACAGTGAGAGAGGGAACACAAGCATGGGGAGTGGGAGAGGGAGAAGCAGGCTTCCTGCTAAGCAGGGAGCCTGATGGGGGCTTGGTCCCAGGATCCTGGGATCATGACCCAAGCCGAAGGCAGATGCTTGAGGACTGAGTCACCCAGGAGCCCCCACATAACGTTCTCTAACAGAAAGCCAAACTCCTGGTTGGGAGGCCCAGGCAATGTTTGGGCAGAGTTCTTCTCAGAGAACACGGGTTGGTTCCATTTGGAGTTTGTAAAAGGGGTGCAGAGTGGGGCATGCTGCTGGCAAGAGAGCTGCCTGGGAGAGTGAGAGGCAGACTGTGCTCCCCCGGGGAGGGGAGCCCTGAATTGTCAGCAGTGTGCATCCAACACTCTGAAGATGTTGAGGCAGGAGGGCCCGACAGGGAGAGTGCGAGGAGCCCTCCAGAAAGGAAGGGAGTTTGAAAAGAAAATCTGGTGGCTTGCATGATGGGGAGAAGGTGTTTACATTCTAGGCTCCCCTGTTCCCTTGGCCCACTCCTGGGCCAAACCTGCCTCTGCTTCCTTCTGCCACTCAGCACGGGATCTGCTTTCCTTTCATCTGATCTGTGCAGCAGGGTCCCCTGCCAGCAGCTCCCCCCTCCAGCTCCCTTCTCCTCCCCTTCATCCTTCCCCGTCACCCTCCTGCCCCGCTCTTCCCCAGCTACGAGCTGCAGACGGGCTCTGGCAGCCCTCCACCCAGCCCCCTGGCCCTAGTGTTTTATGACGCAGCTGTGATCAAAATCTGCTCTCTTTCCTGTATGAGCGCTCAGCGCACCGCTGCCCCCTGCCAACCCCGCACTGATTCTGTGTGCTTCTGTCCTATTACTGGAATTGCCTTGAGGGGTTCAGGGTGGAGGGGACCCCAGCTGAGTCTCCGGCTGGGCTGTGTCTCTGCCTGAAAATCCAGCATGGACCTCTAACAAACCTGGAGAAGTGAGATGGAGGGAGGGTGGGGGAAAAAGAAAGAAGAGAGAGAGAGAGAGAGAGAACATCCTAGAAAGGGAAGGAAACAGAGGAGGTTCCACATTTTTGAGAGGCTGAATGAAGATCTGAAGGAGATGCTGGGATCCTCTAGACAGAGACTGGGAACTCTGATCCCTGCATGTTTTACTCTAGACCTCTGTTCCTGTTTGGATTTATCCTTAAAAATGCAAGTTAGCCAAAAAAAAAAAAAAACCAAAAAACCAAAAAACAACAACAACAAAACCCAAACCCCACATGTCTGGGAGTTAATAAGAAATGTCTCATTTGGAGGCACCTGGGTGACTCAGTTAGTTAAGCAGCTGCCTTCAGCTCAGGTCATGATCCCAGGGTCCTGGGATCGAGCCCCGCATCGGGCTCTTCCTGCTTCCTTCTCCCAGTAAGAGGGAGAGCCTCCTTCTCCCTCTTACTCTGTGATCTCTCTTGCAGTCACTCTCTCTCAAATAAATAAATGAAAATCTTAAAAAAAAAAAAAATGCCTCCTTTGTTTAGGAGTGCTTTTTGAGACCCAGCTCTCTATTTCCAGAGCGGGCAGCAGGCTGACGCAGACTTCAGGAAGCGCCTACAGCCTTCTCCGGCAGGAGCCTCTGAAACCCTCTCTTCCCCCTAGGTCCTGCTTTCGGAGGTGGAGGGACTTGGCTAGCCCCACTACCACTAGGCCAGTAGTCCCACTGCCACCAGCAATGTTCTCAAGGGCACCACTAGCTAAAGCGCTCTTAGAAAGAATAGGAGCTTTCCTGAGGAGGGAGGTGGTGGGCGAGGTGATGGGCTACATGTTAAGGTAGCCCAAGCCGCAAGCCGGCGTCCTTCCTACCCCGCTTCCTGCAGGGCTCTGCCTGGCTGCTTTAGTAACCCAGCCCCTGGTGGTAAAGGACTCTGTCCACCTGACACCTCATCAGACTTCGGATCTGCAGAGGGTGCTTGATTATATCTGACCAACACACACCCGGCGCACACTGCCTGTGCCAAGCACTGTTCAACGTGCTTTACTCACATGAGTTACAATAATGCTGAAGCAAACCTATGCAACAGATACTGTTTTTATCTCCCATTTACAGATAAAATGGCTGAGGCCGTTTGAGATCCCAGCATCTCCTTCAGCTGGGGAGGGCTGGAGCTGGGATTCGAACCTGGGCACTCCGGAAGCAGATCCATGCTCTAAATTGCCGGTTACGCTGCCACTCGAGCTGGCTCCCTGCGTCTCCCTGCTCCGTGCCCAGCCTCCATGCTTTGGGTGGGAAGAGGAGTTGGATACAATGAGTAGAAGACAGCCTGGAGGTCAATAAACCTGGTTCTCGTCTGGGGTCTGTCACTATCTGGCCAGGTGTCCCTGTGCAGGTGGCTAGAGCTCTCTGCACCCCAGTCCCACATCTTTGGCTAGCTGACTTCTATAGCACTCTACCTACCATGGAAGGCTTGCAAGGCGCCTGAAGAGTGCTCAGTGCTGCTCAGGCCAAGCCATCCCTGCAGCTGCCTGGAGCTCACCTTGGGGATCCCCAGAGGAAGATGGAAGCAGGGAGGAAAGCAAACACACAGGGTAGGAAGGTGGTAGGGGGAAAGAGGGACACCTTAATGAGGCTCCAACAGTGTCCCTCAGTGAGGGGGACAGTAAAGGTTTGGGTAATGATCTTAACAGGGAGATCCTCTTATGATTATGATCCCTATGATGATGACCATGGTTATGGGCCTCATGGCAGGGTTAGTAGGAAACTGCCAAGGGCTATGCCCCACCAGCCAAAGGCTAACTCAGTAGATCTCCCACATAGGCAGTAACAGATAGATTCCAGCTTCTCCTTAATGCCTGGGAGCCATGTACACCTTTAATTGCATTTAAATGGACCATTATACCTAATTAAGAGTCAGGATCAGAGAGTTAAAAATTGAAGTAGCCTATTTCCTCAATGTGAAGATGTATGCTTTTCATGCTGAACATTTCTAAAATTGAAATGTCATACATACAAACTTTTTTTTAATGTAATGTTTCTTCCCCCAACACACACATACACACACACACACACACACCACGAATTATTGAATGCTCGTGGTGGATGTTTAAAATTAAAGAAATATAATAGCATTATTGTTGCTTTATTCTATGTTGGTAGTGGGGGACAGAAATCACTGCAGCAAAAAGAGGGACTTTATTATAACAATCATGAACCCCTGTGGGCAAGAATGGACCTCAGGGAGGCTAGAAACTCAAATTCAGAACCCTGGGGATTCCTTGAAGTATGTTCTTCTCTTATCTTTCCCTCTTCCGTGTGCCTGATTCATCATTCACTCATTCTGCTGACTTATGACCTCTATACCTCAAAATTCACAGTGTAAGATGGCCAAGCATAGCTTCAAGGTAGTACCAAATTTTTCCATCTCCATGTTTTTCTGTCTCTCTCTCCTCCAGTCCTGATATCAGGGAGGAAATTCCTCTTTGTCCTTCTAGTCCAATCAACTGTGAGTGGAGTGGAGAACAGGGCCACATTTTTCAAGATGGCCACCAGTCAAGAGCGTCCTGTCTCTGTGCGTTCTCAGGTTAGTACAGGGAGACACTGTAAATTGGACAGACATTCCTTAAGATCTCCCCACAGGAGGCAGAAGTTTACTACTGTGGAACATCATTCCAGTGGCACTATGTGTTGGAGCTGGGAAGGACCGTAGGCCGGGCCCCGGGAGATAAGTCACTAAAACTAGAATCAGGACTGCAGGTTCTGATGGCAAATCTCACGGGCAGATGAGCAGTGGCCGTGCTGGCTCACTCGGGACTGCCCAAGATCTGCATAGATCTCCACCTCCCTCAGGAAGGACTCAAGGACAGAGGGTCCATTGCCTAAGAACATCTGAGGTGTGGCAGGGAGGCAGAGGTGGTGAATCACAGGAAACAGCTCTTCTAGAAAGGCTCATTGACCTTTAGAGTAGCACCATGGAGGCACTTTCCAAAATGCTCTCTGAGGGTCCAGATTTGCTGATTTCATCCTCATACTGTATCCAGAGAAAGCATAGCCCCTCCACAGTCTTTGGAGGTATGAGGGGTGGGACAGATGGATGGAGAGGAAGCCAGGAAGCCGGGGTCCCAAGCTGTGGTGTCTGGCCTCTTACCTTTCTGGGGGACCTGCCCACTCAGTTTACTCCAGCGGCTGGGGTCCAGCTGCAGTGCTGCGTGGTCTTCAGTTCCAGGACCAAATGATGAACCCCTCGCTTGACACCTGCCTCCTCTCTGGCCCTGAGCTCTGGTGGCAGCAACCGCCCCATCTGCTGTGGAAGCTGCCTCGGCAGCTGATGCTGATGAGCGCCGACCCAGAAATCTGGCAAGAGAGCCGCTTGCCAATTTGGAGAGGATGTTAAGTGAGAAAGGGTAGTGTCGGTGCTAGCTGCCCTGAAACTCAGGGGACCCAGGGAGCCGACAGGGGCAGAGAAGAGCTGGGAGGAAAAGCATTCAGCTCTCAGGGCAAAAGAAGAAAACCAGCAGCCAAAAGGACTATTTTTATTTCCAGTTCTCTAGGCACAACTCCCAAGAGATCTGCCCGAGTGACTCATGAATGTCCTTGTGCACAGAGCAATCACCTGGTATGTGGGTACAGAGAACTCTGTGCTCACTGAGTAAATATCCCCTCTCCTCTTCAGCCACTCACCCCTACCACCCCTGCCACTCCATGGCAGACCCATTTTGGGAAGCTCTAGTCTCTGTGCGGTGTGCAGATTTCTGAACTGGTTAAGAGTTGTTGGAACACAGACGGCACGAGGCATTGGTGCACAGGAGCTGTCGAGGTAATGAGGGGATTGCATGCAAACATGGCCCGTTTGGCTTGCTGGATTGTTGATTCTTATGCCAACGCATCTCCATAATTTGCTGTGTGAACGGAGATAAACTATCTCACCGATTTCTGTTTCTACTTTCCTATTAAAACAAAACAAAACAAAACTATGAACACTGCTGGGAAGTGGGAATGGTGGCAGCCATCCCAACCCTTTTGCTCCTGTGTGGTAAGACTGGAGACTCATTCCATTATCTCCTTATCTTGGTTCTTCCCCAGCCGTCTTCCATCCACCTGGTTATCCAAGCCCTTCCCTAACCCCCAGAGCCACACCCTCAGCTACCGTGGTAATTTGTCCTCCAGTGTGTATCTTGAATCTATCCTCTTCCCATTTCCCTTGTCAACTCTTAAACTCTTCCGTGGCAATAGTGCTCCTCTAGCTTACCAGTCCACTCTCCTTACAGCCCAAAGTGCTTTCCTAAAACATAAGTGAGACCATGCCACTTTCTTTTTTTTTTTTTTTTTAAGATTTTATTTATTTATTTGACAGAGAGAGATCACAAGTAGGCAGAGAGGCAGGCAGAGGGAGAGGGGGAAGCAGGCTTCCCGCTGAGCAGACAGCCCGATGCGGGGCTCGATCCCAGGACCCTGAGATCATGACCTGAGCCAAAAGTAGTGGCTTTAACCCACTGAGCCACCCAGGTGCCCCGAGACCATGCCACTTTCTTAAATCCCCTCAGTGACATCAACTCTTCCTTAGGGTGCACCCCACATGGTCTGCTGCCTGCGGAACCCCTCAGTGATGCTAGACTTCTCA
Organism: Procyon lotor; assembly: GCA_028646535.1. Lineage (NCBI taxonomy): Eukaryota > Metazoa > Chordata > Mammalia > Carnivora > Procyonidae > Procyon > Procyon lotor. Next base: position 35,972,628 of record CM053618.1, on the reverse strand, counting down.
TGTTCTGAAACACACTGAACGTTAGCCTGTCTTAGAGTCTCTGCTCATGCTGTTGCCTCCACTTGAAAGGCTAAACCTCTAAATCTCTGCCCCTGGATCCTCCTCCTCATTCATTCTTCAAATGAAAAAATATTTTTTCCAACTTATCTTCCCTGATAACCATTTCCTAAGTAGCTCTCTTCCCCTGTTCCATGTGTTCCTGATCACTTCATTCTGTCCTTCACCTCTTTCATTCTGTTCATGTTTCTCAATTTCCATTTATGTGTTTATGTGTATACTTCAAAATAAATACCAGTCTCCTCTATCTCCCTCTTTTCAGTTGTAAGCTCCATGAGGGCAGGGATCTATCCCTTCAGACCACCTCTGACCATTAGCACCCAGGCAGGGTATCCCAGATAGAGCAGGTGCTCAATAAATATCTATTTACTTCTTTTGTGAGCGCCTATGATATGTGTGAAGAATTGCACTATGTGATGGGCCAGTAGTGATGAAATGAAACTTAGACTATCCACACAGAGCTCATGGTCATAACACATGATTAACTCTTTGAATACGAGTGGAGGGGAAAGGTGATGGTTCTTTTAGTATCCAAACCACACTGCAATTGCATGAAGAAACCCAAAATAATAGCAACAGACTGATCTGGCTTGCTCCACTGCAGAAATAATATAAGGCGAAAGGTTTTATTTAAAGTAGCTCGAGCCCTGGTGTAATACTTTGGGCCTATTTAGACATATTCTTTAGAGGCCTCTGATGCACTTTCCCCAAACCATCAAGCATTATATTAGCTTAAGGAAAACCATAAAAATTTCCCTGAGTCTCTTAAAGAACATGACACTTTTCATTTTTCCATTTTATTCATGCAGATAAACATATGTATCCCTCCAGAGTATTTATGGATTTTAATCCTTTTACAAGGTGGCTGTGTTTGCATTCAGTTGAAAGAGAGGGAATGGGGTACCTGGGTGGCTCAGTCGTTAAGCGTCTGCCTTCGGCTCAGGTCATGATCCCGGGTTCCTGGGATTGAGCCCCGAATCGGGCTTCCTGCTCGGCGGGAAGCCTGCTTCTCCCGCTACCATTCCCTCTGCTTGTGTTCCCTCTCTTGCTGTGTTTCTCTGTCAAATAAATAAAATCTTTAAAAAAAAAAAAAAGAAAGAAAGAAAGAAAGAGAGGGAATAAAATCCTTTGGCCTACATTACGGAAGAACTTATAGAATGGAGGTGGCTGAGGTCAGGAAAGAGCAGTGACTAGGGTTTGGGAAGCTCAGATGTTGGGGTCAGTCCTACCACGAAGTAACTGGCAAGTCACATCATCTCCCAGGGCCTCAAGTTTCTTGTTTGGAGAGTCAACGGCCTGGACTCACCTAGGTGTCCTGATCTGCTGGGGGCAAGAGACCAGGATGGCAGTGAAATGGGAGACCCTGGGCGAGTGCCCCTAATCGTCTGCTCTGTACCCAGCGAGAGGACTTGGTGTGACTTCTGGCTCCTGGGCAACCCCGAGGACTTCTCTGTTGGACCACAGTCACTGAACCCACATTTACTCTGCCCACATGGAACCACACTGACACTCTACTGGGCGGGTTCTGGAGTGTCCAGAGAGTCAGTTATTCAATCAGTCAATCAATCAATCCATCAATCAATAAAGAGAACAATGTGAGGTGTTAAGAGGATTGAAGCAAGGGACGGAGATGAAAGATGACACAGGAAAGCACTTAGAAAGGGGTCAGAAAAGACTTTTCAGAGAAGGTGGCATTTGTATGAAGGATCAAAAAAGGAGGAAGGGAGAGCTTGTTCCAAGGCAGGAAAAGGCCTAGAGTACGGAGGAACTCAAGGAAAGCCAAGGAAGCTGGCATTCAGTGGTCCAGTAAGAGGCTTGAAATAAGGGTGGTGAAGAAGGTAGAAGCCAGACCACACAGGGCCTTCTGGGTCAATAAGAGGTTTGGATTTGGATTTTGAGGAAGGCAAAGAGTATGACTGGGTCTACGTGTCACCAGTGTGAGATTTCCCACTTTGAACAGCACAGTGTATAGACACTTACTTTTGTATATTTCCCTCTGAATGAAACTCAGCTAAGGAGAGTCCATTTGCCCTTGTCAGGGCAGGTGACACAGTAAGTTCTGGTAATCTTTTTTAATACTGTCTCAGCAATTTCAGAATTCCTCCCTCCCTTTTCCTTCTCCTTTTTTCCCTGAATTTGCTCAAAATTCCAAGGGCCACATGTTCCTCTTTCTTTCTTTCTTTCTTTCTTTCTTTCGTTTTCTTCCTTCCTTTTTCTTTCTTCCTTCCTTCCTTCCTTCCTTCCTTCCTTCCTTCCTTCCTTCCTTCCTTCCTTCCTTCCTTCCTTCCTTCCTTTCTTGATTTTATTTATTTTTTTGACAGGAGAGAGATCACAAGTAGGCAGAGGGGCAGGCAGAGGGAGAGGGAGAAGGCTTCCCTCTGAGCAGAGAGCCCGATGTGGGGCTCAATCCCAGGACCCTGGGATTATGACCGGAGCCAAAGGCAGAGGCTTTAACCCACTGAGCCACCCAGGCGCCCCCATATGTATCTTTCTGATGTTTAAAGGACAGCTGGCCCCAGCTTTTCATCTGCTGGCATCTGCTGTTTTAATGTAGCTTGGGATTTGTTCTCTTGACCTGGGCAACATGAGTTAACTTCTCTATGTGTCTCCCCCTCCAAGTTCTGCCTTCATCTCCGCTCTTACTGCTCTGCTTCCTCTTAGATCCCCAGTTTGGTCACCCACCCTGAAGTTTCTGACTTTGGACCCTTTGCACATTTTATGACGATCTCCCATCAGGCCCCTAAGCTAATTTTTGTCCCACTTTGGCACCTAGGCATTGATCCAATCTCCCCACCTTACAGGAAGCAAAGAGAACGGGGCAGGGCAGGGGAAGATGGCAGGAAGGTAGTATCTCAGTCACTTTCTCTGCCTAAATCTGCTCACTTACATTAACAGTGCATCCCTTGCTGGTGCTGAAATTTTTGTTCAGAGTTGCAGAGGGTTAGTGGGGTCAAGTTCTTTTCCATGCTCAGATTCTCAAACTTTTCCAATTTGGACTGCATGCCAGGGTCATGAGGGAGTGGGGTAGCAGTGAGCCAGGTTCCAGCCTCGATTGAAATGTGCTCCCTTTCCAATCCCATTTTCCTCTAAGCTCCACCTAGAGAAGGAATGAGTGTCACTTGGAGGATGGTGGTGGCAGTGAAGATGGAAGGAAGCTGGTGGGGTTTAGAGGCTGCTGATGGGTCAGGTGGGGGTAGGGAGGTTATGGGAGAGGGAGAAACCAAGGATACCAACTGGTTGCTGGCTTTAGCAACTCGGTCCTGGGTAGTGTGGTTGTTGCAGGGAGAGGGCAAGCAGGTGGGGAGTGGTGATGGTACAGGTTTGGGGATGGAGATCAAGAATCTAGTTTTGTATGCATCAAGTTTGAGATATTTGTGAGGGCCGTCCAGGAGAGATCATTTGATTTCTGAGATTAAAGCTCAGGGGAGAGGTCTGCAAGGTGATGGAAATTTGGGAGTGGTCAGCAGACAGATGGTATTTAAAAATCACGGGAATGGACCTTAAGTAGTCTCAAGTGGCAAGTTGGGGCTTCAGCTTTGCTGTGTGGTCCTGAAAATTTCACCTTGTGATTTGGGTAAGAAGAGCTTAGGCTCCAGATGGCTGTTCCAGGGGCCCTGGGGACCCAGGTGGTGGATCAGTGGTCCCCTGACAGCTGCTACTACTCACTCTGCAGGCTCTGTTAGTCTGGTGATATGGGGGAGCTCCCAGCTGGGGACAGAGGTTGGGACAGGCCCCGCCTGTGAGGAGTCCGGGTGGGAGGAGGGAGAGGTCTGGCCATCTGGATGGGGTGGGTGGAGCAGGATATTCTAGTCTAGAAGGAGCTGTCCTTGCCCTAAGTGGCTGCGATTATTCCTGGAGCCGCCAGGCAGGTGCAGCACAAGATAGGAAGGAAGGAGAATTCAAGGCCCACTGTGCTCAGGTCTAAGGAGCGCCTGGGACCATAGGCCTGAACGTGTTCTCTCCCTCAAAGGTCTCACAAGCGGATGATAATATAATCCCTCATATCTGTACCCCTTCTGAACCCATAAACCCACATAATACAGTCTCAGAGGGTGTCATATTCCAGAAAGTCAGTTTAGCATTCACTCGAAGTTAAAAATTATTCCATCTTTACTGTCAAGGATGTTAAAGGCACTCAAATGCATAGCCCCAGGAATGTTAATTAAAATCTTATCTCTTATTCTATCCATATGATTTACACACCACAGCTGCCCAGGCACCACCACTGACAAACCCGGCTCTCCCTCCCTGGTAAATAAACTCTCTCTTCTATGCCAGCCTCTCCGGCTGCCTCCCTCCCTGTCCTGCTCTCTCCCTCAGCCCTTTGTTATGGATGTGTCTGGCCCCTCTCCCAGGAGGAAAGCATACGGCCTTTTTGAAAGTGGGGGAGGAAGTTAGGGAAGGAGGTTGAAATGACAGGACTTTCTCTGGTGGGAAGGAAGAATGGACATTTTTGTTTCATCGCACACTTAATGGGTCGAATGACGCTTCCAGGCTCTCCTTCCGACTTCCAACAGCCTTGCAGAGCAGTTGCTCTCACTGATCTGACGCTATAGAGGGAACAAAGGCTCACCCAGAGCCATGTAACTTTAGAAACCAGGAACTGGGGACTGTCTGGCTGCTCTCTGTTTCTTTTTCTGTAATAAAATGAAGAGGTTAAATTCCGTGAGTGTTTGGTGTAACCCACACAAAGCATAGCTGCCTCATGACCCAGTCCCAAAACGGTGACGTCCTCAGAGAGGCAATCTTTGGATAGCCAAAAAGTCATTCACGAAGAAACTCTAATCTCTGCTAAAACCTCTCAAAGAACACCAAAAGGGTGTTCTGCTCAAAATAGAGCAACACTTAAAAAAACCTCTCTCCCCATGTGCATTTTGAATACAACTACCTCAAGTACTGTCACCTCCCTCCACACTCCCCAAAACGGTCCCCAAACCCAGGAGGTTCACATCCTTCCTTTCACATCTCACTCAGGATCTATTTATTTCTCTTCCAACAACAACTCCGGAGGAAATCAGTGCCCCTGGTGTGGTTTCTCTCAGTTACCAGTCTGACTTGTACTTCAGTGAAGCTTCTACCGTGGAAGTCCCGGGGGGCATCGTGGGGGGCGTGTGCACACGTGTGTCCCCCGTTCGGGGGCTTCTGAGTCCAGACCCCGTGTGATCCCTGATTCTGCCCCCTTAAGCAAGTCCTTAGCTTCGCGTTGGCAAACTGGGCTTAAAGATAGCACCCCTAATAGAGCTGGCATGATGATTAAATGAAAAGTAGCAACAAAAAGGTGATGTGGACACACACACCCTCTGCCCCGACGTCCAGCGAGGCGGGAGCGGAGGTCAGCAGTTTGGGGCGCGTGTCTACAGGCCTCAGCGGATGGAGCCTGTGGCCTCCGGCTCCCCTGAGGGGGGAAGGACTTAGGACTTTCCCTTGGTGGTGCAATGTTCGGGCGCCCTCCCCTCCCAGCACAGGTGGAGCAGAGCCAGTGAGTTCCTCCCCCCCCCCCCCCCCCCCCCCCCCCAGGGATTTCCTTTCTCAGGGAGTCCAGATGACCTGGCTCTGGTTTCAGAATTCCAAGACGGAACAGGAATAATTCCTCCCGGGTTGACCTAGCTTTCAAGGACGGCGCTCACTCAATTCTTCCTTTCCTGTGGGCACCCCCTCCCCATTGTCCACTCCTCGCCAAGCTGGGAGCCAGCTCCAAAGGCAGACCCTGTTTCCTCATCTGGCCCTGGCTTGTCTCCAACAGACTAGGCCACGGCCCCGTAAACAGGCCTGAGAGCTCTAGGACTGAGGCCCAGTGAAACCAAATTAAGGGGGAGGGAGGGGTTCAGGCTTGGCCGCCAGGGACCCGGCTGGACCAGACTCCCCACCCCCTCATGCCCAGGGTGAGAGGCTCCCTTCCCCGCCTCCTGCAGTGGAGCTTCCCTCCGTCAGTAAAAGAACTAGGAACTGTGAGGTCCATAGCACAGTGTCCAGTACCAAAAAGCACTCAGTATTGACCATGATCGCAGCTCCTGATGCTACTGGATTTGTCTCTTTACTCATCGCTCCCTCACACTGATCCCGTCTGCGGGGCTTCCTACTAAAAACTAAAATTTTTTTTTTTACTTTGGACATGAGGCTCCTGTCATTAGCCTGGGTAGGGGCCTGTCTCTTGACCAGCGAGCAGAAGTTAATGGCCTTGGGCTGGGGGGATGGGGGGTCCTGAATCCCTTTCCAGCACTACAGGTAATCTTTGCCAGTCTCTGGGCCCTCACCTCTCTTTCCAGCACTTTCCAGCACTACAGGTAATCTTTGCCAGTCTCTGGGCCCTCACCTCTCTGTCGGTACAGGGAGGGGGAGACTGAGTCACCTCGAGAGGGCTCTTCTGCTTGTAGAGACTGAATGGGTGACTTGACTGCAGGTGAGGGGGCGGATGGGAGAAAGCAGAGAGGACCAGGGCTCGGGCCCAGAGTGGAGCAGGAGGTGGGAGGCTGACATGTGACGGGGTAAAGCTGGGCCTCCCCTCTGGGACCGAAGGGCTGACCCGCAGTCACACTGCCCTGAGGCTGCCACTTTTGAGGTCTGACCTGAGGGCTCCAATCTAGAGGGATCTACCCTACCTCAGCGGAGACTGCTGAAGTGATCATTTCATTTATTTATTTATGCTGCCTACCCAAAGGGGGAGAGTCAGGGAATTTTTTTTTTTTTTTTGGTAAAGATTTTATTTATTTATTTGACAGAGAGAGAGATCACAAGTAGGCAGAGAGGCAGGCAGAGAGAGGGGGGAAGCAGGCTCCTCGCCGAGCAGAGAGCCCGATGCGGGGCTCGATCCCAGGACCCTGAGATCATAACCTGAGCCAAAGGCAGAGGCTTTTACCCACTGAGCCACCCAGGCGCCCCAGGGATTTTTTTTTTAAGATGGATTTATTTATTTTAGAGAGAGAGTGTTTTATGTGTGTGCACGAGCAGGAGGGAGAAGCGGGGAGCTCTACTTGGGCTCCATCCCAAGGGTCCCCTGACCCTCAGATCATGACCTGAGCTGAAACCAACAGTCGGACACTGAACTGACTGAGCCCCCCAGGCACCCCTGAAATGATCATTTTAGAGTGACTCCTTTGGGGAGGCAGGCGGAGGGTTAAAATGTATGTATCAGACTTGGACTAGATAACATTCATAGGACACACAGGTCTAGTGATGAGTGGTGTCAGGATGCTAAGTAACCTCTGGCCGAAGGCAGGAGGAGAGCCCTGGGCTCTGTCAAGGCTGCTGAGTGAGGGCTCCAAATGCAGAGCAGGGGCTGAGCAGGAGGACTCAGGGCTCTGGCAAAGACCTCAGTTTCCACAAGTAGGAAGAAGGGGCACAGATAAGGGCCTATTTCCACATATTTTGCCCAGTATGCAAGATTCCTGTGAACATTGGTCTGCTTCCAATCACTCCCTCACTCAGTGTTCCGTTGAGTATGAATAATATTTAAGATGCTCGCTAAGGGCTGGGGATGGAGGGGGGAAGGCAGCAAGCTGCGTGAGACACAGCCCTGCCCCCTAGAACATGAAATGCCAGTGCTCCTGGACAGCCCACCAAGAACCCATGCCTGGGCCAGCTGGGGGGCCTGGGCAGGCCGGCCCTGGCTCTGGGGCTGGGGCTCCTGCTGCCCAGGAGAAAATCTGAGATCGTCGTTTGGCTCAGCACATGATCGTCTCAAACACAGAGAAGATGGGTCAGAAAGACGGTCTATGGAGAATGAATCCTCTCCCTTTTCAAGCTAGAGAGCCTTTAGGGGGAGAGAGGAACTGGCCCCTCCCCCTTCACTCCCTATCCCCCCTCAGTGGTCACGGATGGCAGGGAGGAGTCAGAGAGACAGATCTCCCCCTCCCCTGCCCTGGTGACAGACACAGGGCCCTGCCACCCACTCCTTCCTCATTGTTCACATGGCTCTCTGACATGCCTCAAAATAAATTCCAGATCCCAGGGGAGAAATTTCCTGGGAATGCAAGCACATGGGGGGGTGGGGGCGGAGAATCTGGACCTACGATGTCTCACCATTTCTTTTTTTTTTTTAAAGATTTTTAAAATTTATGTTTTAGAGAAAGAGAGTGGGGGAGGGGCAGAGGGAGAGAAAGCCTTAAGTAGACTCTGCACTGACCATGGATCTCACAACCCTGAGATCATGACCTGAGCTGAAACCAAGAGTCAGACACCTAACCAACTAACCCACCCCGGCACCTCTTCCCCACCATTTCTGAAGAAAGCTGCCTCAAGCACCCCAATCTGTAGATGTCCCCGGGGTAGGCACAGACTGAGCCTGAGAAGAGAAATACAGGCTGATCCCTCCCACAGGGTGCTGTTTTACTTCCATAGTCATTAAGGAGAAAAAAATTCTTCAAATCAGAAATGAAAGGCTGGTTGCTCTGAATTTGGTGGTTTGCTCAGTCTGTGGGGTACTCTAACTTTTCCAAAGCAGTTGGATGTCTTTAATTTGGGTTGCCTTAAACATACACCCCAACAGGTACAACGCACATTCTGTGCAGACCGTACCCCCTAAAAGTGTGTTGGACCAGTGATTACACGTGTTACTGAACATGCGTGATGTGCAATTGTGTTCACCAAGGGGGAAGTGCTGCGCCATTGGGAAACTGGGGACTTAATCTTTATTTTGTTGGCAGTTGAGATATAAATGAACCCTTTTAAAAGTAAGTACAGGGTGGGGAGTGTGCCTGGGTGGCTTAGTCGGTTAAGCATCCGACTCTTGATCTCAGGGTTGTGAGCTCAGGCCCCATGTTGGGCTCCACACCTAGCATGGAACCCACTTAAATAAAGAAGCAAACAAATAATTGAGAGCAAGTACAGAAGTATTTCATTTCGATCTGTATGTCTGCCCCATGTGATTTCAGAATCAGGTACAGATCTCCATCATAGTATGATGGATAGTTCCATTGAATACGCTCTTCTTCGTTTTTTTTTTTTTAATCATCATCACCATCTTTTTGTTGAGGGAAACCAATGTTCTAGATAATAAGAGAAAAAGTAATTGGTTGGCATACTTGGATGAAGTATTAATGTAACATTTTTGAACCTAATTATTATTTTATCTCTTAAAATTTGTGTGAGGTTATGTTAGGAAATTAAATCCACAAAACTTTTTTTTTTTTTTCTAACAAGTTACTATATTTGTATGCAAAAAAATTCCCCTTCGGACTGGTAATTCTAGTTTTCAAGGTACCTGCACTTCTACGCATACGTGTGCTGTAATTCAGCACAAAGCTGTATGCATTGAGAGTGCTCATTGCGTGTTGCCTAATGTCTAAGTGATAAGGAGGGGCCAGGTAGGTGGAAAGGAGAGTAAACCACCCTCCTTTGCCAGGTGTTACCAAGCTGGGGAAGGGCATTCGAGGGAGAAGGAACATGTGGTGAAGACACCTGGGGGGGTGTGCACGAATCCATGTCTCTGGGGGAAAGGGCATGCTTGAGGCTGTGGCGGGGTGCAGGAGAGAGTCTCGGGGTTCAGAATTAGAGGGGTTGGCTTGGGAGTTTGGGCCTTATCCTGAAGGCAAGGAGCTGTGGAAGGTTTGAAGACATGGGGGAGGTGAATAGGTGCCCCGGAGACAAGCAGAAGGTCCCACATGGGACACACTGAAGGCTGCTTGACTCTCAGCTGGAATTGCTCTTGGCAGAGGCTGCCTCACAAACATGAGGCCTGAGCCTTGTGGCTCAGCAGCTCTATGCCTGGCAGGTCCCTGAGAGGAACAGGCTGCAGCTGAGCCAAGTGCCTTTCTGCTTCAAGGCACTTCCTCCAGCCTTTGTCTTTGGAGCTGCCCATGGGCAGTAGTTAGTGATTAATTGATATGTGCTGTTGTCATTGGAATTTGACAGGTATATTTCTTGGGGCACCTCTGTGGCTCAGTCAGTTAAGCGTCTGACTCTTGGTTTTGGCTCAGGTCATGATCTCAGGGTCGTGAAATCAAGCCCTGTGTTGGGCTCCACGCTCAGCGGGGAATCTGCTTGAGATTCTCTCCCTCCCTCTCCCTCTGCCCTCCCCACCCCAGCTTGCACTTTCTCTCTCTCTCAAAATAAAATAAATGAAATCTCAGGGCACCTGGGTGGCTCAGTCCTTAAGTGTCTGCCTTCAGCTCTGGTCATGATCCCGGGGTCCCGGGATCGAGCCCCACATCAGGCTCCCCACTCTGTAGGAAGTCTGCTTCTCTCCCTCTCCTACTCCCCCTGCTTGTGTTCCCTCTCTCACTGTGTCTCTCTCTGCCAAATAAATAAAGAAAATCTTTTAAAATAAATAAAATCTTTATAAGTAAATAGATGATAGATAAATAAATGGTATATTTCTCAAAAGAAACGCTTGAAAGTAGAAATACCTAAACATCTTTTGAAAGCACCAGCAACATAGTAAGTATATTTTAAACATTAGTTTTCTTGTTTTCTTCCTAACCACATACCCAATTATCCCTGCCTAGGGAAAGGAAGTACAGCTGATTGACCCAAATAGCCAGAAGCCAGCCATCTCCCTGTCTCCAGTGGTAAATACTCAAATCACTGCCCCGTTGCTTAGGAAAAGATGTGATCTCACACACCCTAGGTCTTTGTGGTTGTCCTACTTTGAAGCACAGGTATTTTAATAATCTCACAAGAAATGAAGTTTTGCTCTTTTCTGTTTGGTAGTACGCTTATAGATCTCTAAGTCCGTCATGGCTTAACTGAACAGAGACTGATGTGGGTGGGTGAGGAGGGGACCTGGCAGGGAGAGAAAGAAGTTAGGGAGATTGCACGTTTGATGTCAACTCTGCCAATGAAAACAGGAGGACTGGACTTCATCAGAAAGGGCACTAGCTGGAGAAGTATTGGAGAATAATAATCCTATATAATTACAAGGAAATGAGAAGTGAAAAGAAGAGGAGACAGCAGCAAAATGGAGACTATTATTTATTGAGTATTGCTTCACACGTGTGTGAAACCTGTCCCTGCATAGACTTATTTGGTGACTTGGTTCATTTGGTGGTTCCCAGAGACCCATGAAAGAGATCCTAGCATTTCCCCCTTTTTACGGATGGAGAAATTGAGACCTAAGAAGATGTCCAAAGTCACACTGCTTGCAAGTAGTGAGGCCAGGATTTGAACCCAGATATACCAGGAAATCCTTGGGAAATCCTATTCTGCTGGTCCAGACTTTTAAACCATTTGCCAGATGAGCTTCATAAACTGTCACTAATAAGCCCTTTTGTTGGGAAATACACACTGAAGTATTTAGGAGCCAACAGGCCACTTATGATCCCATAGTTTAAAAAGTAATAATAATGGGAATATACAGAAAGCAAAAATGATAAAGCAAATGTGGTAAGATAGTAACAAGTAGGAAATCTGGGTGAATGGTATGGTCTATGGGAGTTCAGCAACTTGTTTCTAAGTCTGAAATTATGTAAAACTAATATTTTTTAAAAACAACACAAATCTGTGAACTAAGGTGCTCAGAAAAATTGATTCTCTGCCTTTTCCTATTTCAGAGTAAGCTTCAAATTTCTAAATCTGTTTGATTAAATTGGGTATTCAACAAGATGTGGAGTGTGTGTGCGTGTGTGTGTGTGTGTGTGAGGGTCCAGAAGTGTGAATGTCTTGCACAACTATCTTACCCTGTTCAGAGCAGCAGGCCACTTACCAGGTTCTGCATGAGAAAAGTAGTAACTGCATCTCAGGGCTCTTAATCATGGAATCAGAAAATAGAACCTCCAGTCCCCTGACCCGAGAGGCCAGAGACAGATCCTTCCAGGGAGCTTGGCTAGAGACAAGCCTCTGTCCACTCCTGCCAAGACCGTGCAAACAGGTCCCTGCCATCTGAACTTCCAGAAGAAAAAAAATCTTTACAGCAGAGTGCCAGGAAAACAGTGCAATTTTTTCTTTTTTACCTGATTATTATATAATATTACTTTGGGCCTAGAAAATAGACCGCCGAGAAAGCCTTTCACTGTTGCTTGTCTGAATTATTCCCTCACAGCTTTTCATAAGGAACATGAATTAATTAGGGCCTGCGAGGAGAAAAGGTCTCCCTTGATCTCTGGCCAAGGATTCCCTAAATCGCTCAGTCTGCTTGTTCCAAAATCCTGCATGCTTTAACTACTGTGCACAGAAACCATTCATTCTGTCAGCTCAGGGGGATTTTTGAAGCTTAGATGCATGGCTCCCGAGGTATAAAAGCAAAGGGAAGGGAGCAGATAGCGAGGAAGAGGGCAGGTAAGCAGGAGCTTGTCCTCATCACCCTCCTTCACTCAAGCAGAGAGGCAAGCCTCGATATGCAGCCTCTTGCGTGAGCACGAACTGCAGGACTCGCCTCCTACAACCCTCCTGGATCTCTTGGAAATCCTTTCATTATGTGGGGCTTTTGGTCACAATGTATTTGACTTGGTCACTTTTCCCAGTAACAGTTCCTTGTGCTCGAAGGGGCGGGAAGGTGGACTCCACAATCCCAACACCCTGGTTTTTCTTCTCTTGGGGCTATAATTCTTGCCCCTGTGTTAGCCTTATTTCTTTCCACTTTACCTTTCAGACGGAGGCCTTGTTTTGTTTATCTGGAGCCAGTTTCTCAATCTGGGCACCGTTGGGCCAGATATTTCTTCGTTGTGGCAATTGACCTGAGCATTGTAGGGTGTTAGGCAGCATCCTGGCCTTTACCAGCTAAAAGCCAGTAGCAGCCCCCTTCCAACAGCAACAACCAAAATTGTGTCCAGCCATTGCAAAGTGTCCCCCAGAGAGCAAAATCAACCCAGTTGTGAACTGATCTAGAACTTCCATAGCAATAGGGGTCTTCCTGGTTTTCTTGGGGAATGAGAACAGGCTAAAGGCATTTGATTCAGCTTGGGCTGATGGGGCGAAGAGAAACAGTTGTGACCTGATGCATGAGGCATTCTGGAAGACGCGGTTTGCAGTATTACACTGGGTGCTAGATCTAAAGACATCGGACTGTGTCACATTCTGCACTGGCTGTTCACACGGGAATTTTTGAGGGCAGTCTCAGGATCAGGGCAGTATGGGAAGCAGACCCAGAGATAGTAAGATCCAGACTGCCAGGCCAAGGTCTTTGAATAATTAGAAATACAGCATCTTAAGAATGTTTGGGAGCGTCCATCTGGGCCCCACCCAGGTTGGCTGCTGATTTACCTGCTCCTGGCAGTCTCTCTCTTTGCAATTAGAACTGCCTTCCCGGTAGAAGGTCACAGAGCTCATCTTGTACATTCCAAAAGCAGCAGTGTGGACCACCCAGGGTGAATTTCCATGAGTCTTTGGGTGTCCACCCTATATTTTCAGGAAAGTGCTGAGAAGGTTCATCCAAGAAAAAATACTTGCTGGACCTAAAATCAGGATGAGAGTATCAAGTCTGGTCTTCTAGGGGGCACTGTAACTTCAGCTAAAAAAAAAAGGGAACAAAAACCAGAGAGATAAGTATGCTTAAACACATGCATGATACACCTAAAGGCACGAGAATATGGGACTTCCTGATTACTTAGGAATTTTGCACAGGTTTTCATAATTCTTGGGGGTCTGCTTTCAACTCTTGGGTTTGGGAGAGCAGTACCATTACTCATTTCATAAACTAATGATATAATGTCAGGCTGTTGAATACGTAGGCATGTTCTCGGGAAGGGATTTGACCAGATCAAATACGATCCTCACAAAATAATCTTCATAATTAATCAGCTATCACAAAATTTAGTTCTACTGTAGTATTGCTCTCTCCTTCATGTAGGCCTTTCTACTTTTTTTTTTTTTAAAGATTTTATTTATTTATTTGACAGAGATCACAAGTAGGCAGAGAGGCAGGCAGAGAGAGGAGGGGAAGCAGGCTCCCTGCTGAGCAGAGAGCCCGATGTGGGGCTCGATCCCAGGACCCCGAGATCATGACCTGAGCCGAAGGCAGAGGCTTTAACCCACTGAGCCACCCAGGTGCCCCAGGCCTTTCTACTTTTTAAAATAATGTTCAGTTATCCAACATTTTTGTAAGATGCTGATCGATTACTGTAGCTCCTTCAAAGGTAATGATGGGAGGCCTGGCCATTTGTAGGTTTGCAACTCTCCTGTCTCTCCTGGACTCATGATGATCACCTAAGTGATCTCACTCCCTCCACTCTTGCTCCCCCTCAATTCATTTTCCACCCAACAGCTTTCAAGTTTTTGAAAATTGCAGAATAGTCAAAATTTCAAACATTCCAAAAAATACCGTTCTCCTGCTTATAACCCTCCAAGGACTTAAAATAAAATCCTAAACTTCTTCCCTGCTCCCAAGCCCCTTTGCGGTGGGTGTCCCTCCAAACTCCCTGATTTTTGTACCAGCCTGGCTTTTTCGCCTTTGGGACTGTACCCACCGCATGCCACGATCTGCCACACTTTCCCTCCGGACCCTTGTGTGACTGATGCCCTGTCATTCACTTCTCTGCCTCCATGTCCCCTCCACAGAGAATCCCACCCACAACCACCTGATCTCCACCCCCTCTCCCCATTTCATTTTCTTCACTGCTCCTATCATCACTATCTGAAATGATCTTACATGCATATAGCTTTAGTCAAATGTCACCATACTATAGGTAGTGTTCTGACTTGGGTTTTTTTTTTTTTTTCAAAATCCATTGTTGACTTTTTTTTTTTTAACACTGTGTCTTAGAGAGCTTCCCATGTCAGACTGAATAGGCCTATTCCATTCTTTTTAATGGCTGTGTGATATTCTGTTAGATGTCTGATAATTTGTCTAATTTTTGTCTGATGGGATTCCACATTTATTTCTGTTTTTTTGCTATTACAGTTAATGCTGAAGTGAAACATCCCTTTGGACACACCGCCGTGCGCATGCGCGGATTTTTTCCCTAGTAAAAATTCTTAGAAGTGAAATTGCCAGGTCAAAGGTTATGCCCATTTGTCATTTTGATAGATGCTCACTGCCACATTGCTTCCCTAAAAGGCAATCAATTTATACTTCCACCGATGGTGTGTTAGACTGCACACTTCCCCTCATTCTCACTGAGACTAATTAGTATCATTTTTTAAAAAACGTTGCCGTAAGGGACGTACAACAAAGGTATCTCTGATTTCACGTCATGGGCCCAAAGACCATTTTAGGATTGTTTCCTGCTGGTGTCCCCTTGGAGTCCTGCGTCGGGGTCAGCTTGGGGAGAAGCAGCGAAACCGTCTGGGAGCTCTGAGAGTTCCGGAAGACAAACGAAACCTTTGAAAGCAGTCTCCTCCGTCGGGCAGAAAGCCCCTCTGTCCAGCCGCCAGTGGAGCGCGATCAATAGCCCGGAGAGCTGTGAGCCAGCCCGACGTTTCCCGCGTGCCGCTTTCTCCCCCGTCCATCATCCGAACACATCCCGGCCGCTCAGCTACGACTGGGCAGAGTCGAAGTCTGCCCGAGTGCCGCACGCCCCCACCCCCAATCTTGGCTTCTCTGGCAGCACTCAGAACCCTTTGTTTGGTTGCACTTAAAGGACGAGAGGAGATCCGGGTCTGGGCATAGTCAGACACCCAGTCTCCAGAAACGGCTTCTCAAGCCCAGAGGGCCCGTCTCCTCTCTCTACGGGAGGGCAGGACAAGCGGCAGCGAGCGTCACGGGAAACATCTCGCTGCGGGCACCAAGAGCAGTAGGACCAAAGGAAGCCTTCTTATACTTGATGCCCCCACAATGGCAAGCCACGTATTTTTTTTAAAGAGTTTTCTATTTTTTCGGTCCCACCTTCTCTTTTGTAATAAGAAAATAAGAAATTTTTTTATAAGATAAGAAATAAGAAAAAATAAGGAAAAAAAACCCCCAAACCCCCAGTCCTC
This sequence comes from Procyon lotor, assembly GCA_028646535.1. Taxonomy (NCBI): domain Eukaryota; kingdom Metazoa; phylum Chordata; class Mammalia; order Carnivora; family Procyonidae; genus Procyon; species Procyon lotor. Next base: position 35,956,785 of record CM053618.1, on the reverse strand, counting down.
CCCTACTGGGAATCTCCTCCCTGGGTGTCTCCTTTACTCCTCGTAGGAAAGGCTCACACTTCTGACATTTCTGGTCACCTGTCATGTGGAGGTTTTCCCCCAAGACAATCATTTCTCTGTGACACCAGCTGAATGTCCTACAATTTAACTCCATTCTAAAACTATCTCCCTGGAGGTAGCACCGGATCCCACAGGTAGGGGCTCAGTCCCACAAGTGGGGCCCCTCCCCCTACTCACATACACCCAAGGAGCCAGTAGCAAGCCCAGGTTTGTCACCTGTGTTTTTGACCAACCGGCAATAGACCTGAGGTTCTAAAGACCCCTCCTTGGGTTTGATTAATTTGCTAGAATGGCCCACAGAACTCAGGGAAACACTTACCTCTGTTTACCAGCTTATGAAAGGATTTGGTAAGGGACACAGAAGAAGGACAGCCAGATGAAGAGATACACAGGAAGGGTCCCCAGCTTAGGAGCTCCTGTCTGCATAGAGTCAAGGTGTGTCACCTTCCCCATGTTGTGTTCTAAGCTCCGTGAAACCCCTACTGTTGGAATTTTATGGAGGCTTCTTCACATTGGCATGACCAAATATTAACTCCATTTCCAGCGCCCTCTAACCTCTCTACAGGATTGAGGGCTGGGAATGAGTTAGGGGGCTAAAAATTCCAGGCTTCTGACCTTGGGTTGGTCTTTCCAGTAACTAACTCCCATCCGGGAGCACCAAGAGTCATCTTGTTTAGAACAAAAGACACCGCTATCACACAGGAAGTTCCAAGGGATGTTGGAACTGTGTGTCAGGAATGGGGGTCAAAGAGCAAATAACAGAATGATAGAGGCACCCAGTACTCTTATCGCTTAGGGTCTTAGGAGCTCTGTGCCAGGGACCAGGGGCAGAGACCAATATACATATTTTTTCTATTATCTCATAACTTTCCTCCTGGTGTTTCACTGATTTTCACATCTGTTATTTCACAACCCTGTGAGTTGGATCATATTCTTTCTAGTTTAAAAATATGTCCGCAGCCAGAGCAGTTGGGTGACTAAGCCAAGGTCACCCAACTAGTCTTACCTGGAGCAGGATTTGAACCTAGAGTCTATAAACTTACGCTCTACGGCCAAGGAGGTGGGCTCTGTTACTTAATTTCAGGGATTTCAAAGGCTTGGTTTTGGTAGTTCATAGGTTGTCATACACTTCTTTACTTATAGGTCTCTTCAAAGACCTTATAAGACCCTATCAGGTCGTGGAAACTTCCGTGTTGAAAGTAGGAAAGTTCTAGGCAAGCCTGGAGAGTTGGTTTCCCCTAGCCGGGGCACCCTTGATCCGGGAAGATATTTCTACTGATTCTTGGGAAAGTAGAGAGGGAAGATGAGCACAGGTAAGAAAGCTGGAAGGGAAACCGTGTTTTCCCAATTGCATCCCTAGGGGGAAAGCAACCTTTAACCTGTAGGCAGTCCCGTTCTACTCCATGTGCTCCTTGCAAGAGAGCCTCAGCGGTACCACATCTTTCCAAAAGGGAGCTTTCTCCGCCTGATGTTTTCCAACTTGTTTTGCTAGGTAAAAGCAAAACGATTTCCCGGTTAAACTCTACTTCAGAGGCTGAATTACCCCTAAATAAGAAGCCTGTATGGTGAACTTGTATTCAAAAAGGTTAATGGTTCATCCAGTGTGAAATAACAGACGTGTAGTTAAAATTAGAGCCTGATTCCATGTGAATGACAGACTTGTCACTAATGAGAAGCCACGGTGGGTTTTTTTTTTTTTAAATCATGTGTGCTCTTTTCTCTTTATACCTTCCCCCATACTTTCCCCTCTCTCCCCCACCCCCACCCACCCACTTACCCAGTTATATTTAGTATTACAGGCTGTAGGTTTGTAAAACAATTCTCCCATGTGTTTATGAGTCTCACTGAAGGGGAAACCAGTTCATGCCATATTTTTACATATATATTTAGCTTTCTATTTCTGGAGAAATAAATAGGGAAAAAAAAAGTCGTTTTCAATAACACGTGAATTCCAAGAAGCGTGGTTTGGAAAGAGTGAGGGACGGGGATCTGGGGAGCTTTTCTAGGGGAGAGGATTCAGCTGGAGAGGCTAGACTTCGGAGGTGGCACGGAGCAGGTAGGGCACACGAGAGGTTCACCCTGGCATGGTCTGTCTGCAGTGAACCTTGTGGAACTGACGGTCATAAATCATTTCCTGGCAGGGAAGACAAAGGGACACCCATTCTCCCAAGCTAGAGGTCTCGGAGCAAATAGGATGTGTAGGAATAAGGGAGGAACTATGCTACTGTGCGTGACTCCCTGACAGGGTTCAGGGTTGCAAATCCAAGGGGCTGCAAAAGCCAGACAAAGGGATGAAAACCCAGGAACTAGAGGAAATCCAAGCAGGCGAGGGATTCTGGGAAGCACTGCCTTCTCTGGTGAATGAAGACAGCCCAAGGCGCGTGCCCCGTGGCTGGGGGCAGATGGTGGGAGTGGACAGAGGGTCGAGAGAACCAGACTCTCCGTGTCCAGGGGAGCTTTTGGGGTTTGCAGGGCTGCTCTGTGCCCGAGTCTGGTCAGGGGCCCCAGTCTGACCCCCACATGCATTCACACCCAGCCCACATCTTCTGGTCAGCCCCTGGTCACAAGAGACCGGGCAGAAGAGCACGCCAGATCGGGGCACCCTATTAACACCTTGGGAAATGTTGCCTTCCTGAGCCAGAGAACTAGGAGTAAGCAGGCAAAGAACAAAAGCGGTGCTCTCATAATCCCAAGAGGCTCCGTATTTTACGGCTTCTCTTATAGTAAAGCGTCTTGGGTGTGAAGGAGAGGAGAGGCCATGTTGCTGGCGAACGTGCATCCCACCTGCCAGTTTTGCTGAGGTATGATGGCGAGCGTTCGTAGATGGCTGGCGGGGGACAGGACTGGCCAACTCCAGGGAGGGCTAAGCCAATTGCTCCCCATGGACGCTAAGTCCATAACTAGCCTGCACTTATTATAGGGGGCTGGCAGCCCACTCCGCTAGTGGTGACCCAGGGATGGCCCAGTGGGCTCCCGTGGTCTCACTCATGGATCAAGGTCAGGGACCATACTCCTTTTCACAATTGCTTCAGATTCAAGCAGGCTGCTCACTTGAACACTTAAGGCTTAGGCCGGACATCTCAGAGGGAGAGCACCTGGAGCACCTGGTATGATTGCCAACCCAGGGGAACATGATTACCCGGCTACCCGCTTCCCAAACACATTGGGACTGGAGGGTCTGGGAGTAGGAAGAGATCCAGGAAGGTGCTCTAGGTCATGTGCACGAAGGTGAGACAGCCTTTGTGACAAGGCATGGAAATGGTATCATTGCTTTGCAGGCAAAGAAAGCCAAGCCACAGAGCTCAGTGGAACCTGGAGGCTCCATTCCTGACAGTCCATCTGCTTACATCCCCTGGAATGGGTTTCTTCCTTCTGTTTTTGTTTTTGTTTTAAGATTTTATTTATTTGAAAGAAATAGGCAGAGAGAGAGCATTAGCAGTGGGGAGAGGGAGGAGCAGGCTTCCCCGCTTAGTAGGGCGCCCAACATGGGGCTCAGTCCCAGGACCCTGGGATCATGACCTGAGCTGAAGGCACACTTGCTGACTAGACACCCAGGGGCCCCATCTTCCCCTCTATTTTTTTTTTAATATTTTACTTTTTTTATCTGACAGAAAGAAAGATCACAAGTAGGCAGAGAGGCAGGCGGTGGGGAGGAAGCAGGCTCCCTGCTGAGCAGAGAGCTCAATGCGGGGCTCGATCCCAGAACCCTGAGATCATGACCTGAGCCGAAGACAGAGGCCTAACCCACTGAGCCACCCAGGCGCCCCTCTTCTATTTTATTTATTTATTTATTTATTTATTTATTTATTTATTTATTTATTTATTTTTGCCCCTCTTCTATTTTAAAATGTGGGTTTTACTGTTATTTGGGTGTGGCAAGGCCAACCGATCTGGAGATGAGCGTCATTGAAAAGTGATACTCACAGATCCCAGGAGAGGACAGTCCATGCTACAGGTGAGCACGTGGAAAGCGCCAGTCAGGGGGGTGAGGGAGCCCGGGAAACCGGGGCCAGAGCCTTTATTGTGATCACTGCAGGGAGAAATCGGAGAAAGGGTACTCAGGCTTTTGATTGGGGCTAGTTCGATTAATTTCAGTGGCTCTGTGACTTAGAAGCTGTCCCTAGGTGTCTGGTATCTGGCCCTGGGGGGAATGAGGGCAGGTATGTAGTGGCCCTGAGCGTGAGCGCCACCCAGAGGGCGTTGTTGGGGGTATGGGCTCTGAATTGGTTAGCTTGCATTTGAAAGGCACCCTCCGGACTGAGTGGTTTCTATCTCTAGACACTGGCTAACCGTGGGAGAGCTGGCCACTCCAGGGTCAGCGGGGCTCCAGATGTCAGAGCCTCAGAAAACAGATAAGTAAAAAGACACAGTTAATACACCTTCCTCTTCTCTGCTCTCAGGACCCAGCTCAAGTCTCCCATGTTCTAGGAAAGCTTCCCAGGCCACCCTATCGCACTGGGCTCTCGCTCTCACCCTGAAGTCCTATAGCACTTACTGGTGCTGCTTGTTCAGCTTTATATCTGTTATCTAAGCAGAGTACCCTGTGTCCCTGTATCAAAAACCCAAGATCCTTGGAAGTGGGGACTGTGTCTTTAACTTCTCCATGTGCCCCACACCACCCGGCACAAGCCTTGACCTTAATAAGTACTCACTAAATTTTTGTTAAGGAATGCCCAGGGTGCAGTGTGGTAGGCCACAGGGATGGTTCCTTTAAAAGAAAAACCATTTTCAAGCCCTGGGCAGGAATAACCCTACTTGGTTCCTTCCTTTATTATCCAGTAAACATTCTAAAATTTAGAATGTTTTCAAATCGAGATCACCTTTGTGAAATTCACAAACGAGAAAAATTCACGCAGCTCCAGCTGTGAATACAACTCAGAAAGGGTCATTTCTAATTGCAGCTGAAAAGGAAAAATTGAGTTAGTATCGATGCCCTGACCACAGTGTTTCCTCCATTAACTCTCTGGAAGAAGAGAGTAGATTACACACATCAGCTGGTTTCACTGAGTGGCCAGGAGGCAGACGAGACATGTCGGTCTCCTGAATTATCATTAATGGACAGGTTATCTGTATTGTGTCCGTCCTTGGCTGGGAGGGTGGGGGCGTCTATCACAGGCTGTCAGGAGTGGAGATTTACTTGGTTCAAAATGGCCTGGAGTAAGTTGGGAGACACGGTGGGTCCTCAGGATGTTGAAGGCAGGACACAGCAATGCCACCAGTGGCCTTGGGCTCCTCCTCTGTGAGTACAGGAGCAAGGAGGGTAGACCAGATGGAGGGTTGGGACTGAGTAGAAAATGTTAGAGGGATTTGGCTCTGTTCCTGGGGCAGAGCTGAGGGACAAAAATAGACCACATCTTGGGAAGCCTGGCATGAAATTAAATTCCGGGGCCCTAGCCAAGCTCTGCCAGCGAACTACCTGCCAATGTCCAGAAATGCTCTCATCATGCAAAGTGGAGGTGATGGTAGAGTTGGAGAGGGAAGAGAGCTTCCTTTGTGGGTTCCTTAATGTTGCAGGGGCTGCCCCACCTGTCTTTAGTCCCTTTGAATATAGACTATATTCAAAATATAGTCTATAGACCAGCAGCATTGGTCTCATTTGTGAACTGTTTAGAAATGCTGACTCTTAGGCAGGGCTGGGAGTAGTGTGAGGCCATATGGGATATCTCCCTTGGGTGCAAAATTTCAGGGAGCGCCCCAAAACTCAGTCATGGAGATAAATAACATCTTTAAAGGCAAAATTAATGCAAAAAAAATCTATGATGAACAAAATAAAACGATTTTAAATGAACACAGGATCTGACTGTGCACTTGAATGATCCTACCCCTTTTACCTCACCCTAATCCCAGTCCTGATCTCGGGCCCCACCCAGACCACTGAAATCAGAATCTGCATTCAAACAAGATCCCCAGAGGACTCAGGTGCACATCAAAGTTTGAGACACACTGCTTCGGACAGTCCCTCCCAAGCCATTACAACCCCAAATCTTGGAATCCAGACAGCAACAAAAATGGGAAAGGATGAGCAGAGATTCCACACATTCCAGAAGCATCCAGCCCCACGAGTTTGCTAGTCCTTTGCCTGGATATGCACAGTACCACCTTACATTTGTATAGTGTTCTGTAGTTCATTGTAAGCTTTTATTTTTTTTTTTAACATTTTATTTATTTATTTGACAGAGAGAGAGAGAGAGAGATCACAAGTAGGCAGAGAGGCATGAAGAGAGGGAGGGAAGTAGGCTCCGTGCCGAGCAGAGAGTCCAACGAGAGGCTCGATCCCAGGACCCTGAGATCATGACCTGAGCGGAAGGCAGAGGCTTTAACCCATTGAGCCACCCAGGCGGTAAACTTCTAAAAGATGTTTTATTTTGAAACAATGATAGATTCATAGAAAGTTGCGAAGATAGTACAGAGAGTTCCCATGTGCCGAACTTAACCCAGTTTCCCCGAATGGTTACGTTCTGTGTATCAACAGTACGGTATGGAAGTGAGGAAATGGACTTTGCCATAAGGTGGATGTGTAGTTATATACCATTGTATCACACATGTAGATTCATGTAACCAGCACAATTAAGCTGCAGAACTAGTCTATCACCACAAGGCTCTCCCTGGAGCTATAGCTTTAGTCACACCACCTCCCTGCCCTGCCCCCACCCCATCCCTAACACTTGGCCATCACTAATCTGTATCATTGCTGAAGAAGGGTATGTGAATGAAATCATATAGTATTCAACCTTTTGAGGTTGGTTTTCACACAACATGATGATCTGGAGATCCACCCTACTTGTTGCATGAATTGTTAGTTTGTTCCTTTTTATTGCTAAGTAGTAGTATCCCAGGAGAGAGGTATACCACTGTTTGTCTAACAATTTACTTAAAGCAGGACGTTTCATTTATTTCCTGCATTTGGGTACTACAAATAAAGCTGATATGAATAACCATGTACAGGTTTTTATGTAGACATGTTTTTATTTCTCTTGGAAAAACACCCAGGAGTACCACTGCTGAGTTATGTGATAAGGCGTATGTTTAGTTTTTTAAGAAACTGCCAAGCTATTTTTCAGGGTAGCTTGCTGTTTGACATTTCCATCAACGGTGTAGTAGGAGAATCCAGTTTCTCCACACCCTTCTCAGCTATTGGTATTGTCATTATTTTTTTCTTTTAGTCATTCTGATTGATGGATTCATTGTCTTAATTTTCATTTCCCTGATGCTTAGTATTATTGAACATCATTCCCTAAGCTTGTTTGCCATCCCTGTTTGTCCTCTTTGGTGACACGGCTCTTCCTGCCTTTTGCCCATTTTCTCTTTGGATCCTTAGGGGGTTTTTTTGTTTTGTTTTGTTTTTTGTTTTGTTTTGCTTTGTTTACCGTTGAGCTTTGAGGGTCTTTTTTATATTCTAGATAGGAGGCCTCAGATATGTGGATCGCAGATATTTTCACCCCGTCCGTAACTCGTTTTTTCATCTGCTTAACAGGGTCTTTCAAAGAGCAAAAGTTTTAAATTTTGTGAAAGTCCGGTTTATCGGGTTTTTTGTGTGTGTGTGCCTCCTGTTTTTAGTGTCATATTGGAGTCTTTGCCAAGCCCTGTGCCCAAAGATTTTCTGCCATAGTTTCATCTAAAAGTTTATATTTTACATAAGTTAAATCTATGACCCATTTTGAATTAATTTTCTATAGGGTAAGAGATTTAGGTTGACTTAGTTTTTTTTATTGTTATTTATTTTTGTCTATGGCTGTCCAGTTCCTCCAGTGCCATTTGTTGAAAAGACTGCATTTCCTTTATTGAATTATTTTTGCACCTTTGTCAAATGCAGTTGGCCATTTGTATGTGGGGCTATTTCTAAGCTCTATTCCATTTCATTGATTTATGTGTCTGTCTCTCTGCCAATATCTCACAGTCTTGATTACTATAGCTATATAACAAGGCTTGAATTTGGATAGATTGATTTCCCCACTTTCTTTTTTCCCACTCTCTTATTTTTTAAAAAAAGGTTTTAACCCTTCCAGTCCCTTCTGCATAAATTTTAGAATTATTTTGTCTGTATTTACACCAAAAATATCTTGCTGGAATTTTGATAGGAAGTACATTAAATTTATATATTGGTTTGGAGATCATTAATATCTTACTATGTTATGTCTTCTAATTCATAAACATGGTGTGTTTCTACATTTATTTATATCTTCCTTGATTTCTTTTTATCAGCATGTTGTAGTTTTTAGCATACAAATTTTGTGTATGTTTTATTTTTTTTATTTTATTTTTTATTTTTTTTTAAGATTTTATTTATTTGACAGAGAGAAACACAGCGAGAGGGGGAACACAAGCAGAGGGAATGGTAGCGGGAGAAGCAGGCTTCCCTCGGAGCAGGGAGCCCCCGATACGGGGCTCGATCCCAGGATCCTGGGATCATGACCCGAGCTGAAGGCAGACGCTTAATGACTGAGCCACCCAGGAGCCCCTGTGTATGTTTTATTATATTTATAGCTAAACATTTCATTTTTTCTGAGTCATTGTAAGTGGTCTTGTATTTTTAATTTCAGTTTCCACATGTTTGTTGCTAGCACATAAAAATACAATTAATATGGGGGGCCTGGGTGGCTCAGTTAGTTAAATGTCTGCCTTAGGTGTCGGCTCAGGTCATAATCTTGGGGTCCTGGGATAGAGTCCCGCATTAAGCTCCCTACTCAGCAGAGAGTCTGCTTCTCCCTCTTCCCTCTGCCTGTCCCCGCTGCTAGTGCTCTCTCTCTCTCTCTCAAATATATAAATAAAATCTTTTTAAAAATACAATTAATTTTTTTTACAATTAATTTTCTTATGTTGATCTTGTATCTTATGATCTTACTGAACTCACTTATTTTTTTTAAGGATTTATTTATCTAAGAAAGAGAGAGAGAGAGGGAATGAGGAAAAGGGCAGAGAGAGAATCTTCAAGCAGACTCCCCACTGAATGCAGACCCCCCCCCCATGGGCTCAATCTCACCACCCGTGAGATCATGACCCACGAAATCATGACCTGAGCTGAAACAAGAGTCAGATGCTTAAACTGATTGAGCCTCCCAGGCACCCCCTTAACTCACTTCAAGGAATTCCCTTGCAGATTTCTTGGGATTTCTAAGTAGATTTTTATGCAAATAGAGATAGTTGTTTTTTTTTTTAATCTTTTTGATCTCTGTGCCTTTACTTTTTCTTGCCTTATGAGCTAGCTAAAACTTCAAGTGCCATATTGAATAGCAGTGGTGAGAGCAGATGTCCTTGTGTTGTTCCTGATCTTAGAGAGAAAGCATTCTGTCTTTTGCCATTAAGTATGATATTTGTTATAGGTTTTTAAGGATGTTCCTTATGTTGAGGAAGTTCCCTTCTACTCCTAGTTTTCGGAGTTTTTATCATGAATCCATGTAGAATTTTGACAACTGTTTTCTCTGCATCAATTGATATAACCATGTGCCTTTCTTCTTTAGATTGTTAATATGGGGGGATCACATTAAATGATTTTTCAGATATTGAAATAGGCTTGGATCCTTGGAATACATGCCAGGTCATTGTGTATTATTCTTTCTATGTGTAGCTGGATTCTATTTGTTAATATTTTCCTAATGGTTTTTGCATCTTTTCTAGTCTCTTTGCCTGGTTTATTTGTATCAGGGTGATACTGGCTCCATGAAATAAATTGGAAAATGTTCCCTTTTTTTTCTATTTTCTGCAAGAGACCCTAGAATTGTTTCATTTTTTAAAATTTCAGCTTTACCAAAGTATAACTGACATATAAAATTTAAGAAATTTAAAGTGTACAGCACGATGATTTCATAAACGTGTACTTTTCTTTTTTTTTTTTTTAAGATTTTATTTATTTGACAGCGAGAAACACAGCGAGAGAGGGAACACAAGCGGAGGGAATGTTAGCGGGAGAAGCAGGCTTCCTGCCAAGCAGGGAGCCCGATGCGGGGCTCGATCCCAGGACCCCGGGATCATGACCTGAGCCGAAGGCAGACGCTTAACGACTGAGCCACCCAGGCGCCCCTATAAACGTGTACATTGTGAAAGGACTTAACCTATCCAGTTCATGAACACATCTGTCACTCCACATATTTACTTTTGTTTGTTTCTTTCTTTCTTTCTCTCTTTCTCTTTCTTTCTGTAAGAACATTTTAGTTCTACACTCTCAGCAAATTTCAGTTATACAATACAATGTTATGGCAATATTGTGATTTATAAAAAACATATATTCTGATCTTCATCCACAGTTCCTGGCCCACAACTTCTAAAGCCTTTGAAAGTCTCTGAGCAAGAAGAGCATCTTTTATTATAATATTTGGTCTCTTTTTCTCAGTTCCTAAAAATGTTTCAGAGCCATGAAGGTGAAATGGGTGTCATGTTATTCATAACAAACACCTCTCCTTTTAATGAAATGACTTTTGGAAATGACCTAAGGATGAAGGCCAGTGGCCAGGGGGAACCACCATAAATACAAGGTTGGAACTTTCAGTCCCACCTTCTGATTTCTGGGGAGGTGAGAGGGCTGGAGATTGAATCAGTCACCAAAAGCCAATGAGTTAATTATGCCAATATAATGAAGCCTCCATAAAAACCCCAAAAGGAGGACATTCAGAGAGCTTCTGGTTTGGGGGACCAGAATGCTTCCCCCTGCCTTTGTGGTGGGTCCCTGCCCCATCTCTTCATCTGGCTGTTGATCTGTAGTCTTTAATATCCTTTGTAATAAATTGGTAATCTAGTGAGTAAACGAACTTCCTGAGATCTGTGAGTTGCTGTCACAAATTAATCAAACCCCCGGAGGCGGCCGTGGGAACCCCTGACTTAGAACCATTTGGCCAGAAATACAGGTTACAACCTGGCCTTACAATTTGGTAACTGAAGGGGAGGAGGCAGTCTTGTAGGACTGAATCCTTAACCTGTGGGAGCGGATATATCTCTAGGTAGGTAGTGTCAGAATTGAGTTGGATTGTAGGATATCTGCTGGTGTCTGAGAATTGCTTTGTGGTGTGGGAAGTACCCAGATGCACAGACACACACTTTGGGGTTAGGGGTTAGAAGCATTTCAGTTATCAACTACAGTCACCATGTATTACATTAGACGCATCCACAGCTTTAGTTTTCATTCTTCTTTAAATGTTTAGGGCAGTTTCCCAGTGAAAGCATGTGGGTGTTATGCACTTTTACATTCAGAATTTGGTTCGATTCTCATTGCAGCCTTGCAAAGAAGGCATTTTACAGGTATGGAAACTTAAGGTTCAAAGAAATGAAGTGACTTACCTCAGATCTAGATGTCTTCTAAGTTCAGTGTTATTTCCGCAAAACCACGCTTCCTGAGTTAGATGTCATTAGACAGACTCTTCAGTTGTTTGGAATCTCTTTGGGAAACAAGGAAGAGAATAAACGTAGCTGTTCCTGGCCACTTTTGTTTTGCTAGGTGCCAGTTCTCTCTTGCTGGACATCACATTCAAGTTAGAGGATAATGAGGCAATTAGTGAATCACTGAATATAAAACCTAGTACTATTAGTACAATCATAAGGGTACAGTCTAGAAGATTGATAACACATGCATTGACACATCCAACTGCAAAGTCCCAGAAGCAAAGCAAACAAAACTGTCTGAAGAGAGAAGGAAATCCTATTATTTTGTGGTCCCTGGACATTCTCTGGGAAGTTTCAGTGGGTCGACTCTCTCCTCCATCCCTTATTACCTGACCCCAAACTTCCCACCAGGAATGATTACGATTTTTCACCACCTTCACTATCCCTTCTGTGAATTTTTCTTTTCCCAGCTCAGAGCATGTCGTTTCCCTGTTTAATAGCCTTTAATGATTCTCTATTGTCTATACTTCTCAACTTTATGGTTGTTGTCTATGTATGTCCAGGGTTCACAAACTTCAGAGAAGAAAAGAATCACCCAGAGACACTAATTGAAAATGTAGACTCTTAAGTCCCAACCCCAGAGATTTTGACCCGGTAACTCTGGACTGAGACCTAGGAATCTGTATTTTAATAACCTCCTCCTGGTGATTCCAGTGTGGTCCACGGAATACTTGTTGACCAAACAGCAATCTCTGGCGTAAAGGTCATAGTCCTTGGCCTGGCTTTCAGGCCCTGTGAAGTTTGATTCTAACTTGGTTAGTCAGTAATAGCCCTCCCTCACCCTCACCCTTACCAGGCCTCCAGACCTACAGACGAACACAGTAGGTAAGACTAAACCAGTTGGCAAGCACACTTCAGAAAGGCAAAATTAATCTGTCCTGTCCCTTTCCCCCCTGCCCTTACCATTTCAACGTTAGCACAGAGTTCAAACTATAGGTTGTCACCCAATAATAGGTTTTGACCAGGTTTTTATTTAAACTCACGATTCCTAGAATAAACACATGGAAAATATCAGTGTGCATTGCTTTAGTTAAGGAGATTGTTATACATTTGCTTCAGCTAATTATCCATGTGCATAGGTGTGTATTGTGTCGGGATATGAAATGCGTTTCTTACTGTGGGTTGTGCTCCAACAACAATGAAAGCCACAGCTATAGAACTCACCTCTCATTAGATCCCTCAGTATAGCTTCTGTATATCCATTATTTCGAGTCTTTGGAGAATAATAAATAAAGCCATCTTTAACCTCCTATTCCTCTAGGATCCATCATGGTGTTTGTGCTCAACAACTGAATTGATTTGATTACATCATCACAATCATGCCTCTTCTGGATTTAACTACTTCAGATCAAGTATCTTCTTTTAGGGTACAGGGTTAGGGTTATTCCTTTCAGGAATTGCCTCTTGTGGGGTGCCTGGGTGGCTCAGTTGGTTAAGTGTCATGATCTCTGGGACCTGGGTTCAAGCCTGATGTTGGGCTCCCTGCTCAGGGGGAGTCTCCTTCTCCCTCTCCCTCTCCCCTCTCCTTACCCCATCTCATGCTCTCTCTTTCAAATAAATAAACACAATCTTTAAAAAAAAAATTGCCTCTTCGTGACACAGTGAATCTTGGATCATTGACAGAAGTGAAACCCCCCCCCCCCCCCCGCCCCTCCACTGGCCAGAAGCAAATAGTATTTCTAAGGCAATGAGGGTCTTTGGGGCAATGTATTTCCGCTGGAAATTCTGGAGTGTGGTCTGAGGAATGGAGTGGGTGGCTCTCTGACCTAAGATGGCCCAGGGAAAGGACACTCTAGGAGGACAAGAGTAGGGAAAATAGCTACATAAGTCTCCTAGATGAGCATGTGTTAAGCGTCGACTGATCAATAAATGAGTCACTATGCAAGTGCTTAAGAACCCAAGAAGGTTTCAGCATGAGCGACAGACTGGACCACATTTGGATCACAGCTTTGTTTTTATTAAGGCAGCAATGTTTCAAATGGCAATGCGTCCAGTCAGGGTCGTTTGAATGCAAATCATTTTATACCAAGCTTGCTTCTCACATGTATGTTAACTGCACATCTCCTTTAGCTGGAAGTTGGGGACCTCCTACAGCAAAATCTCTGGCTTTGAAGAGCTCAGTGCAGAAGAGGAGCAAAGGCGAAACTTTCAGAAATAATTTCCCAGCCACACCCCTTGAATGGGATACACAGCGGGCTAGCGAGCAGTAAGTGCAGCCAAGGAGGGTGTTGGCCAGAGTGAGCATGCTCAACCGAGGCAGAGGGGAGGTAGAGTGGAGATTCCAGTGAAAAGCTTGGGTATGTAGAGAGTAAGGAGAGGCCACTTTTCAGAGGATGGGGGAGGAAGGAAGCTCTGACTTACTGCAGGAGAGACTCGGTGACAGCTAAGGGCCAGATGTAAATGACCTCAAAGAAGACTAGGGTATGAAGGGCCAAGAGAAAAGAGGAGAGGTATGGAGTTTATCCCAGTATCAGAAGGTTTTTTGTTTTTTGTTTTTTTAAAACAAGGCTTTCAATTTGTCCTTGGCCTCAAAATAAGACTTCTTGAAAACAAGTAAAGTAATACCACTCTTTAAAAAAACAGAGGTTAGGAGGGCGTGGGTGGCTCCAGTCATGATTCCAGGGTCCTGGGATCAAGCCCCACATCAGGCTCCCTGCTCAGTGGGAAACTTGCTTCTCTGTCACTGTCTCTCTCTCTCTCTCTCTCGGATAAAAAAAAAATCTTTAAATATAAATAAATAAAAAATTAAAAAGCAGCGGTGACACACCTTATTAGTACGGCTAAAATCCAAAAAACCTGACAATACCACATGCTAGCAAGGGTGTGGAGTGACAGGAACACTCATTCATTATTTGTGGGAATGCAAAATGGAACGATCATGTTGGAAGCCTATTCGGCAGTTTCTTCCAAACTCAAATGTACTCTCACCGACTGATCCAGCCATTGCACTCCTACATTTTTCCATAAGCGAGTTGCAAACTATGTCCACGCAAAAACCTGCACGTGAGTGTTGTATCAGTTTGATTCAGTCAGTGAAAACTGGAAACAACCAAGACATCCTTCAATTGGTAAACGATAAACAAATGGTACAAATGGATAAAGGAATTGTGATGCATCCAGACAATGGATTATTATTCAGCAATTTACAACATGAGTTATCAAGCCACAAAACTACACGCAGGAACCTTAAATGCATACTGTTAAGTGAAAGAAGCCAGTCTGAAGAGGCTACGTAGTGTATGAGCCCAACTTACTTGGTGTTTTAGAAAAGGCAAAACCAGACAAATTCCTGAAAGATCTGTGGTTACCAGGGGCTGTGGCTGGGGAGAGGGATGAACAGCAGGAGCACAGTGGATTCTGAGTGTAGGGAAACTATTTTCAATGTAACTGCAATGGTGCATACAAGTCATTATGCATTTGTCTAAACCCACAGATTGTACAACACAGTGTCTCTTTGTGGGAACTATGGCCTATAGTTAATCAATAATAAGGTGTCAGTATGGACTCATCAAGTGTAACAAATGAACCACACTAATGCAAGGTATTAATAATAGGGAAAACGGTGTCGGGGGGAGATAGGAAGGTGGGGGCCGAGTGTCTAGAACCCTGTGTGCTATCTGCTCCATTGTTCTTTCAATCCAAAACTGTGCTCAAAAATAAAGTCTTTTAATTATTTTCTTAAGAAACGGAGAGATTGGGGCACCTGGGAGGCTCAGTGGGTTAAAGCCTCTGCCTTCGGCTCAGGTCATGATCTCAGGGTCCTAGGATCCAGCCCAACATCAGGCTCTCTGCTCAGCAGGGAGCCTGCTTCCTCCCCACCTCTGCCTGCTTGTGATCTCTCCGTCTCTGTCAAATAAATAAAATCTTAAAAAAAAAAAAAAAGGAGAGATTTCACATGGACAGAAAGAAAAAAGGCAAATGTGATGAGAATTATTTTTAAGTTTTCAGAGAGCCAGCAAGGAAGTCCTGGAAACTTGCTTATAAACTACATAGCCGGTCTTGCTCCCCAAGACCCTCTTCAGGAACAGAATCCCTTGCCTATGAAATAAAGGCATCTTTATTTCTCTTCCCTGGTACAAGCTCATGTTCTGTTGGGTTTGCACACTGAACCCCCTTAAAAGGGAAAGCTAAAATTTTCATCCCCTTCCTAGTTTTCTGAATTTTCTCATGGAAAAGAAATTGGGCTTGTCTGGTAAATTTGAAAGAGCAGCCTCATGAGTTCCTCCCAAAGGAAAAAAAAATGGACTTTTCTGTGACTGAACTTTTCCCAATCAACGTTAATGATGGCTTTCCGGTTAATTCTCCCTAATTATGTAGAAGGCCTTTTAATTTGTTTCGGTGGTTCTCTTCTGAGATGAGGCAGTCAGCCCACCTTGGATATTATAAAAAGGTGGCAGCTGCTTCTTCTCCTTCTTCGTCTTCTTTTTCCTTTTAAGTCAACTCTTCCATTTTGGGCTTTCAAGTGATCATAGGCATAAATTCCAATCTGTCCCTCAAATGGCATTTAGTGAAGTGCTTGTTCTAAATCCCTCTAAGCTACCGACTTGTCCAGCAGAGGACCTTTTAAACTGGATTAATCCCCTTGAGTTCTAAATCCTTTTGCTTTGGGGGCCAGAATCTCATCCCATAACCTTTTGAATCACGAATGGAACTTTGGAAGTTGGCACTTTCCATGTAAATGGCGAGCAAGCTTTAAAGCAGTAGGTTTTGCAGAGCAGAATGTATTGATCTCAACCATCACCTTTAATCCACACCTTTCCGAATCTTTATAATGTGTGGTTTTCTTCTCTTAATTAGAAAGAGCCAGGGATTATCTGCACAAAACTGGAAGGTTTATTGTGATTGGTGGGATTGTCTCTCCTGTCCACGACTCCTATGGAAAACAGGTGGGTTGGTCCTTTGCCTCTCTGCTCCTTTACCCTCCCTTCCTGACCCGATGGCTCCTGGGGCACAAAGCTGCCCCACTGCCATCTCGGCTACACTTGCTGGGAACACACGTGCCCGGTGGCGGGCGTCCTGCACCCGGGCTCTGGAGCACAGTCGGAAGGAGTGGGTGGGCGCCGGGCGGCAGCTGGGAGGAACAGCCGACAGGGCAGCACTCATTAGCAGGGCGCACGCACAACCGCGGAGGGCTGAGCGGGACTTTCCGGATGCCACACCAGTGGCGGGTTACAGATCTTTCCCAGATTTTAGGAGGAAAAGGCCTATGCCTCTTACCATCTGATTTAAAATTCCTTTCCTTGTGGCTCCCTCCCTGTCACACCAAAGGGAAAGTCTAGGAGCCCTCCCCGCACGTCCACCCCTGCTCCTTCCCCAGCCACCTGGGTAGGCTCCGGGGAAGTGGCCCACCCAGCAAGCAGCTTGAGCCTCAAGACAAAGCCTTGTTTGCAGGATTAAGTCTCCTCCCTGTGCTGGGCACTTGTCTGCTTCCTCTGAGAGGCCCACCTCCTGACCCTGTCGCGAGTGGCCCATCCCGCCCTCCGTCTCTTTCTTTCCCCTCTGCCGCTCCACGCGTGTCTGCGTGGCAGGTGCACAGGCCGGGGGGTGGGGGGGTGGGCAGACCCTCCTTCCCCGTGCTGCTGAACGTCTGATTGCTGAATGCTGAATGTCTGCCCCTGTATCTCGGGGACGCTGCGGGGCGCAGCGAGCCTCCCACTGATGGCTCTGTTGCTCCCCAGGGCCTTGTGTCGAGCCGGCACCGCCTCATCATGTGTCAGCTGGCCGTCCAGAACTCCGACTGGATCAGGTAGGGCTGGCCTGGCCGTTGCCTCGGGTGGGTGGCCTGGGACTCCTGGGGGCGGGGGGTGGGGGGCGCCTGAGGCCTGGCCAAGAAATCGGAAATGCCTCTCTCCACTTTCTCCCCAGTTACATCCAGTGAACTCCTTTTAGGGAATGTTCCCTGGCCTGCCTTATTTCCCATTCCTGAACTCAGGCTCCTTGGGGCTCCAGGCTGACCGTGGGACAGAGGGGCCAGCCAGCACTCACTGCCTTTCCCTCAGACTCCGCGCACCGTCCTCCCTAAGATGGCAGACACCGTTATGCGCAGAGCTGGCAGTGTAATTAAAGCAAGCTTCCACTAATTATGCTAATTATGCTCCCCCAAGTTCCTACAGTTATAATTTGCATGAGAAAATGGCGTTTTAAAAAAATAATGGCACAGCATTTGTACTGTAATTTCCCCCCACGGAAAAATAAGCAGCACCTAGAGGTTTCCATGAAAGGAGGGAAGTGAAGGGAAGCTGACCTCACAAAGAGGGAGAAGAGGTGGGGTGGGCGGGGAGGAGAGCAGTGAAGGGAGGCGACCGTGATAATTGCACAGTGATCTCCGCCGGTCGTGAGCAGGGATTTGTGTGAGAAACATTTGCCCCTTAGAGACTTTCTCATCCCCCTAAGATACAGGTAGACACAGCTGCCTTTCTCTGGTGAGAAACAGGCCCAGAGAAGTCCAGGGCTTTGAGCGTGAACAGCCCATCCACGGTCACGTCAGGGATAGAAACAAGGCCTTGTGACACTGTGGCTCAGGAGCCCCTGGGGAAAATGGGGTCCAGTAGGGGAAGACGCGGGGCAGGAGGATGATGCTGCTTGGATGTGACTGGAAGATTCTGAGAGAATTGCTTCCTTCATTCAACAAGTATTTCCCCAGCGCCTCCTGCGTGCTCTGCACTGCTCCAGGCACTTGGGCAAGGTCAGAACTCCAAGAATTGGGGTGCCTAGGGGAGCTCAGGTAGCTCTAGAGATGGGGGCGGGGCCCCTGGCCCTGGGGGAGCCTGTTTCCAGCAGGAGGATGGCGGTCAGAGATGGGGGGGACCCGACGCACAAGCAAACTCTCAAGGGTTTTCAGCCGCGAGATATTACCTCTGGGAAGCTTAGGTGTGTGCGCGTGGTGGGGGTGGGCAGGGAATGCGCAACCGCTAAGGAAATGTTTGCAAAATCTCCCGGTTTGGCAGCTCATTAAGTTGGCAAGTAAGCCCGAGCGCTGCATGCGTCCGGGCCGGCTCCCTGCTCATTCACATCCAGGTGCACAGGAGCAGCTGACCAGCGTGCGGGGCTGTGCCCTTCAGTCTGACTGGCATGCCCCCCTCCATGCCCACAAGGCCCCCCGCCGCACAGGGAGGCAGACAGGGGCAGACCCCCCAATTCAGATATCTGCAGCCACTCAAGGAGGGCCTGGCTTTTAACCTGTATCCCAATCCTCGGGGGCCCAGAGGAGAATTTCCATCGCGTGGGGAAGCATCAGAGTGAGGCTCTGTACTAAGCACTTTGTTTATAAAACTCATCGAGCCCTTCTAATGACCCCACAAGAGAGTTACGTCGTCATTTTTACAGGTGGGGAAAGAGAGCACTAGAACACAAACATCACTTTCCCAAAGTCCCGTACTCTCATTTTACAGACGGGGAAACTGAGGTGTAGGAAGGTGCTTCAAGCCCACATTTGATCTGATTTGGGATCTAAGTACATGGTGGGGGCCGGTCTGCTAAGCTCCCTGAGCTGCGGGCTCTGGAAAGAACCACTCAGGAAGGAGTGTGAAAATGGAAACCAAGGGAAGGCTCTTTCTGGTTCTGTTAGGGTGGACCCCTGGGAGTGCTATCAGGACACCTGGCAGACCACGTGCAGCGTGCTGGAGCACCATCGGGACCTCATGAAGGTGAGCGGGGCCACGGCACAGGGGCGGGTGGCCCCCGAAAGCCAGGCAGGCCCGGTGAGGCTGCTGGCCTACTGACCTGGTTCAGTTTCCGGCTTCTCAGCCAGCCGTGTGGGAGACCAGGCCCCAAGCAGCAGGAAGGAGAGCAGCCAGTTAGGGTCCCGAGTCATGCCGGAGGTGGCCCCCCGCCCTGCTCCCCCTGCTCAGTAGGACTTGGGGGGGTTTTCAACTTCTGACAGCAAATCCAATGTGGGAGTAAGGAAAGACTTAAGAAAGTGAGGCGGGAAGGGGACCTGGCCCGGGAAGGCGGGAGCACAGAGGAGCTCCGGGGGGAGAAGAGGGGTACAGGCATCCGGGTGCCCCTTCCCCATCTGTTCCAGACCTGCCAGTCCCCCCACTCCAGCTCTGGGTGCTGTGGCCGAGGCCCCTCACCACTGCCAGTCACTGTGCCTTTGTGCACTCTCACTCCTCTTCTCGTGAGTTCCAAGGCAGGCAGAGTTCTGTTTCTTTTTATATGAGCGCACAAAAGGAAGCCCCGAGAGGTGAGCCAGTCTGTCTGAGGACACACAGCCATTGCTTAGTGAACACGGATAGGAGCCCGTGGCTTATGCCCAGGTTGTAGCCGCTGAAGAGCTGGTGTCCAGGTTATAATGAGGGCCACAGCAGCCAGCACCGGCCAGAGCGAGCAGAAAGCACCCTTCCCAGCCCAAGAGCAACCCATCGATCTCCGCAGCGACGCCAGGAAGAGCAGAGCCGTCTGTAGCAAGAAGCCTGAGCGCCCAAGACAAGCGGCAGTGCCCCTGCCCCGGTCATGGCGCCCCGTCAGCCGCAGACAGCAGTCTGCACAGCACTGTCCCACACAGGCCGCGCCTCCGCCGGCCAGTGGGTGTCAGAAGCCGCTCCTCGGGGAGCTGTCAGCATCACACTCCACCAACTGGGCCAGCTGTGCTTGACTTTAATAGAGGTGGAGTTTTGGGCTCCTGACCAGCCCGGAAGTCAAGAAGAAGAGGAAGAGAGAGGGCTCTAGCGGGCTGTTGCTTCATCTACTGGGTTTGTCCCCCCGGAGTGGAAGACAATGCAACACCCCTCCCTTCCCTTTTCAGAATCCTTCACAGGCATCCGGAGTCTTTTCTAGTCCCCTTGAGAGGACTCTGCTGTTGGGGGGCACTCCCCTGCTCCCCGTGCTGGTCTCAACGACAGCAGTCATAAAAGGCATCCCATCCCGTCTTACTGTACCCTAGTCAGGATAGGCTAAGATACGCTGAGGTGACAAACACCCTTAAAATCTCACACTACACATCAGCCAGGGGTCAGCCGGGGGCTGGTGCGCCCTGGTCACACGGGAGCCTTGGGCTCCGTGATGGAAAGGAGGAATCTGGAGCCCTGCCTATCTATACCAGCCACGGAGCCTGCCCACTGTTTTGCTTCCAAATGCCTGGGCTTCCCGAACCCTCACTCCACTACTCACGCCAGAGCGGTGCAGCCAGGAGCCCCAGCCGTTGCAGTGACCGGCACGGGCCGGGAGAGAATGTGAGTGCCGGGGGCCCCTGCCTGGAGTGGGGGCGGGGGACGCCCCATCACTCCTGTTCGACCATCAGGCCGGCGTTCCTGGTGTGGACGGCGGACCTGTTGGAGAGACTGACGCAGGGCTGACTTAGAGGTGACCCGAGGCCAGGCTCGGAAGGGCGTTTGCGAACGTGAGAGCCCGTGGAGGGCTGAGACGGGTCAGGCTGGGGCATGCGGCCGGCCCTTTTCTTCTCTACCTAGAATAAGTCCCCTGAGACCCGTGATGCAGACAGTGGGAGGAAGCATCTCCTCAGCTACCAGACCAGTTACTAAAGGAGAATGTGGCGCTTTCTTTTCTGGAAGTGACACACTAATAAAAAAGGAGGCGGGCTGCCCCTTCCCCTCCAGCGGCAGAGAATCCCACAAAGCAGGCTGAGAAGAGCCTGGGGCGCTGGCCTCGGCCGGCTCCCAGACGGGGTTGGGTGCTGCTGGGCCCTCCCCGCGTCAGGAACATGGCAGAGGGGACAGGTCACCCCGCAGAACAGACGCCTGTCCTTTCGGGGCTAAGAAGGCATCAGCGCTGCTCGCTGCCTGTGTGGAAGAGGGGTCATCCTATGGTCACGAGGGCCACGGCAGCCCCACGGCTTGGGGTTCTCCGGCAGCGAGACTCAGGAATCCAGAAAGAGGGGTGCAGGGGGTGAGATACTGGCTTTCCTGGAAAGGACCTTGCAGAAGCACCAGCCCTTTGAAAGCTGAACGGATTGAAAAACCCATCCTTTGTTTCTCTATTGCGCAGTA
This sequence comes from Procyon lotor, assembly GCA_028646535.1. NCBI lineage: Eukaryota > Metazoa > Chordata > Mammalia > Carnivora > Procyonidae > Procyon > Procyon lotor. Next base: position 35,935,408 of record CM053618.1, on the reverse strand, counting down.
TCGGGCTCTACCACCCAGAGCAGGGAAGGGGGTGGTTTCTGGGTCAGCTGGGCAGGACCAGCCTTATCAGCTCCCTGCTTTCTGCGGCCCCGAGGGAAACAGCAGGCCAGATAACCCAGCACAATGGATCGTACACAGAGAATTTCCATTTGGCTCTGGAATGTGTATCCGCACCAGCCAGCAGGCTCAAGAGTGCCCAGCACCCCGCTCCCTCTTCCTGCTATGCAAACACATCCCACTGGCCCGGCCCCACTCTTGGCCTTGGCCCTGTCATTGGCATCCCTGGCCTGGAGAGGTGACAGGTGGTGATAGTGCCTGGTGTTCGTATGACCTTTCCCAAGGGTACACAGCCCTTCTGCAGACACGACCTCATGTGAGCCCCATGAAGCAGGCAGGGAGGGGAGGAATGCATGTCACACAGAGGGTTACAACATCTGCGGCCAAGTGCCAGACCACAACCCAGAAAGGCAGCCACGGGGCCTGTCCGTGTTAAACTCCTGAGCTGAGGTTCAAGAGAAGGTAACTCTCAAGGTCACGTGGCCAGACGAGGGCAGAGCTCAGACTTGAACCAGGGTCCGTGCAACACTGCATGCCATGCTTTCCCAGCACTGAGCTAGCAGTCTGGCCTCCTGCCGGCCTCATGCAGCCACGCCATGAGGGTCTGGGACCCGCCCCTGCCACCAGCTCAGCGCCAAGTGGCCTCCCTGGGATCAATGAACAGACGAGCGTTTGAAGATAACTAGGCATGCTTTTCATAAGTTACTTGGCTAAAGACACTGACCTTGCACTTCTCCCTTTTCCCAGCGGGTGACTGGCTGCATCCTCTCCAACGTCAACACGCCCTCCATGACGCCTGTGATCGGACAGCCCCAAAATGAGACCCCCCAGCCCATTTACCAGAACAGCAACGTGTCCAGCAAGCCCACTGCAGGTAGGGGGACCCTGGTGTAGAGCTGCGGTTCTCAAACCTCAGAATCAACTGCAGGGCTTGTTAAAATCCAGATTGCTGGGCCCTTCCCCAGAATGTGACTTAGTAGGTCTGGGAGGGGGAGGGAAAATGGCATTTTTAACAAGGTGACACCAATGCTTTGGTCCTTAAAACAGAGCATCAGAGAGAAGCAATCACAATGAGAGACAGGGTTGATGGTGTGCATTTTTTTCTTATTCTATAATTATAAATGTGTAATTATAAATCATATTTATAAATTCTATGTATAATTGCCTTCTTGGGAATTTAAGATATGAAAGGCAGCATTTTTCTCTGCCTCTCCCAAGGGAGTTGAGGATCTTGCCCAAGGTCACACAGTGAGGAGGTAGCAAGACTAGGAATCAAACCCAGGCATCAGCAATCAGAATCCCACACTCTCAGCCACCTCTTCAGTGGCAGAAAGCAAGGGCTCCAACATTTACCCGGCACCGAGTCCTGTATGTGTACCATGTCCAGTGCTTTACACAGATACGCGTTCTATGCAGTAATTCTGTGAAATACCATTCAGAGAGGGTAAGTGATTAGCCAAAGGTCACACAGCTCAAAAGTAGAAGAGTCAGAATTCATGTTCAGGACTATTCGATTCCAAGGTCCGTGTTTTTTCCAACATTTTGTACCCACCCACTGCAAGAGACAGATCCCAGCAATACTTATCAAGCCTAGAGACCAAAAGCTACTAGGTTATTTGTCTGTTCTAAACAGGATAGTTCACAAGGAGCCAGAATATCCTAGTTCTCATTCAGCTACATGTGGGGGCTCAGAAAAATTTTCTGGAATAGAGCCCAGAGAGGTCATCAAAGACCAGATCCCTCTCAGGCAAAGTGGGATGTCTGATTATGATAAATTCCATCTTCATGGGAAGGAATGAAGGCTAAGGCTCATATTAAAAAAATGAAAAGAGCAAATAGCCCATATGTCTCTTAAACGCATGATATGAGCCAACTTATGGTGTGCAAACATACCTGCATAATGCATATTTTTTCATGTGGAGGAAAATAAATAATATACCCGTGTGTTAGTGGTGGTTGTCTCCAGGGATGGGATTATGGGTGCTTTTTACTTTCCTCTTTATATATTTTCCTCTTCTACATTTTCCATTTTTTGACAATATAATAAACACGAGCAGAAAATAGATTCCAGTCTATGGCTCACGATGCTCGCGCCTTGGACTGTGAACGGGAAGGCATGTTAGCTGCCTTATTTCTGTTCTTTCTCTCTACTGTCCTGCCTCCCACTACCAACCCCTGCCCCCTCCAGTGCAACCCTGTTGTTTAAGCCCAAATGCCGGGCTGTAAGTTGTGAGTGGTTCTCTCCCTTTGTCCCTGTCTGCCTTGCTCTCTCTCACAGCCAAGATCTTGGGGAAGGTGGGAGAAAGTCTAAGCCGGATCTGCTGTGTCCGCCCACCAGTGGAGCGTTTCACCTTTGTGGGTAAGGGAGCAAGGACCTTCTTTCCTGGTCCTGTCTCTTCTTTGTCCCCTCCCTTCACTCATTCTGCAAACACCTCCCAGCACCTGCTGTGGGATGACTGTTGATAGAGCAATGATGGAGAGAAAACAAAGTAAACAGGAAAGTCCCCAGCCTTGCAGGGTTCAGCCGTTAGGAGAGCCCAGAGGGTGTGACCCACTTAGCTTGGGGCTGCAGAGACCTCAGCGGTGATGTGCTCATTCCCCACCCCCACCCCTACCGCCCCACCCCCTCACACAGAATGAGGCCACATGCCTAAGAGTTTTCAGGGGCCCAGAGTCCTCTCTCGGGTCCTCCCAGCTCTGGCGGTGTTTGTACCCCTCTGATAGGCTACCAACTCCCATGCTCTTTCCTATCCCTGTTTCTGGCTGTTCCCTCGAGGACTCCCTGGATGAGAATATCCGAGTCGCTGGGTCTCTTTCAGGGACCCCCAGTTCAAATCTTCAGAAGAGCTGAAGGTCTAGTCCTTGGACACTTTTTGGCTGACTTCTGCCATTTCTGAGATTGCCAGTTTTCCAAAAGGAACTAAGGGGTGGCAGAGGAGGAAAGGAGACGAGACCAAGATGACAGATCTGTGGTTTTGTGCACACCATGAACCCCCGTGCCGGCACTGCACACTTAAGAGCACAGGTCAAAGCCTCTGTCTCTCTCGTCTTACGCGGGCTCTTGATGTATCTGCCGTCTCAACATGCTCAGCGATGCTGGTTCTCTGAATCAGGCAGCCCCTAAGGAGACGGGGCCACCTCCTTGTGACTCTAAGAGCCATTTCTCTTGGGTTAGAGGACGTTGCTTTTGTGGGCTACCTCCCTAAATACAGACAGAAACAGAAGGTGCTCAGCATGAGTGTGTGTGTGTTCGTCATCGGCTTCCCAGCGAAGCTGTCCAATCCTTAAAGGCCCAGAAATGTGAATTCCCACCATGGAGCATGAGGAGATGCCCCCTCTCCATTTTAGGCTGGACTGCTCTCCACCCACTGTCCTCAGATGCCCTCTGTGCAGGGAGGCAATGACCCCCTACTCCCATGCGTTCCACCCCATCCCACACTCCTGAGGTGGCCCCTGGGCCAACCTCGTGTCCGGTGGCAGCCGGTCAGTCCCCTCATGCTTTTCCGTTCCTTCCTTCCTCCCTAGATGAGAACGCCAATCTGGGCACCGTGATGCGGTACGAGGAGATCGGTAAGTGGCCGGAAAAGTGGGGACACTTGGGGACAGAGTGGGGCCGGGGAGAGGCTTGGAGCCCCTGGGTTGTGTTGACAATAGGGTCTCTCAGAACGATGGCTCTGAACTAGAGCAGATTCTCAGTCGTCTCCCACCTGGCCGGTTCCCGGGAGCTAGGACTGGCCGGCTTGGCAATGCTCCCTTCAGAGCCCCCTCTCCCTCACCCCAGACACGTGGAAGTTACGCTTCCGTGGCAGCCAGAGAGACCTTTCTTTGGCCCACAACACTGTGTGCGGCGAAGCTCCCCCGACTTCCTTAGCTTCTTATTTCTGGGCTGGAGGGCAAGGAGGAGAGGAGGCTGAAAGCCGCCTCCGCAACCTCCCAGCGGCCGTGGGCAGAGGCTGAGGCTGAGGCATCCCTGTCTGTGGGAGGGCGTGGAGGCCCGAGGCCAGAGCAGGTGCGTGGACAGTGGCTACACCGAGCTGTCGTCGGGGTGGGAAGGAGCCAGCCCACCCGTGGAAATGAGCTCAGACCTGCGGAACCCTGGGGAGCAAACCAGAAAGCGGAGCTCTTCCCGAGGTTCCAGGGTGGGTGAGAGACACAAGTGTGTGGAGCTGGGGCAGGAACAGACAGCAGTCAGAATGGAGCTGGAGTCGGCGCGGTACCAGGTGACAAGGAGGGTCAGCGACAGCGGGAATGCTTGGAACGCTAGCTCGAGGGGCAGCCTGACACGGCCAGTCTGCGGCCCCAGCTGCAGATGGTCCAGGCCAGGCCCAGGGCTGGAGGTCGGGTCCTCTCCCAGGAGGCCCGGCACATGTGACAGCACTTGGAGGAGCGTCTCTGGGTCCTGACCTCTGATCTGAGGAGCGGTGGCGGACCTGAGGTGACGCCTACCGTTTTGTTAGAACCCTTTCTAAGATTTTCAGGAAGTATGCAAACTGGTTGTCAAAGGCAGTCAATACTAAAAATTAAGTTATTTTAAACAACAATTAAATACATTGTATTAACAACAAAGATCCTGAGTACTCAAAACTCACTTCTGAGTTATTTTCCTGCATTTTAAAGATTTTATTTATTTATTTGACACAGAGAGATCACAAGTAGGCAGAGAGGCAGGCAGAGATAGAGGAGGAAGCAGTCTCCCTGCTGAGCAGAGAGCCCGATGTGGGGCTCGATCCCAGGACCCTGAGATCATGACCTGAGCCGAAGGCAGAGTCTTTAACCCACTGAGCCACCCACGCGCCCCAGTTTTCCTGCATTTTAATGTTCTTTATTTACCCGCCCTTGGCTGTCTTAAGGCCACAAAAAGCAGCAATGTGGCTTCCTGGTTGCTCCCCCAAAACAGGGCAGAAGCATTTGGCTCCAGGTTCCCCAGTTCCCAAACACCCCAAGGGGGAGGAGGAGCAAGCCTTGAACTCCCACTTTCTGCCTTTCCGCACTTGGCCACGAACTGCGTTCCCTGGGAGGTTCCCAGCTCAGAGCCGGCTTCAGACTTGCAACTGTATTCAACACGTGTTTCTCTAGTACTTTGTTCCAGAAAGCATTGACTGTGGCAAGCCTCAGCTGTGACCTTGTTTACCTCCCCGGCTCCCTGGGCCGGTGTGTGGGGCCATTACCTGCGGGAGCTCCCTGCCCACAGAGAGGCCCAGCTAATGAGTGTTTGCACGATTTGCTGCAAGTTCCTTATCTCGCAGATGCCTGGTGAGGGGTAGCCTGACCCCATCCTTATCTCGCAGATGCCTAGGCAGGGCTAGCCTGACCCCATCTTACTCTCCTTTCCAAGAAAGGAAAGCTGGGTGGCCACAGCAGTCAGGATCGATTCACGGCCTGGTGTGGTCCAGGTGGTGTGGCCTCAGGGGGCAGTGGGAGCTGGAAAGGGCCCCAGGGGGCCTGGGCTTCACAGAGCCAGGCTTCCTGGGAGGGGAGGGTGGCAGGACAGCGCTGATTCTGCCTCCTGGCTCTGGATCCCTGGAGGCGGTGAACCTGGGAAGGAGGTGGAGCGCAGAGGAAGTGGAAGGAAGCTGCTTCCACTTGCTTCCAGACTGTGTGCTAGGAAGCCCTCTGGCTCATGAGTCTCCTTTTGGAAATCCCCTTACACCTCGCAAGAAGGAAAAGCGGTGTTCTCCTAGCTAGGCTAGCACCTATAGCTCCATTTCCATGTTCTTAGGCCACTGACTGCTCTTGGGGGCTGCCCCAGACCAAAGGCTTTGCGAGCTGGAAATGCTTGCATTAGTTTCCCGAGACAAACCAGGAGAAATCGCTGCTGCCCTCCAGCGGCCATGCTTGGGATCGCAGGCTCTGCCGGGCTCTCTGGGCTGTGACAAATGTGTCCTGGTCCTGCAAGAAAAAGTGGACACCCCACTTTTTTTTTTTAAAGATTTTATTTATTTATTTGAGAGAGAGAACATGAGAGGGGAGAAAGTCAGAGGGAGAAGCAGACTCCCCGCTGAGCAGAGAGCCCGATGCGGGGCTCGTTCCCAGGACCCTGAGATCATGACCTGAGCCGAAAGCAGAGGCTTTAACCCACTGAGCCACCCAGGTGCCCCGACACCCCACTTTTTAACTTTCTGTTCAAGTGGGAAAGGGAGCTCCTGGCTTGGGGATAGAAGAGAGTTATTTTCACGGGCTGCCAAGCACGCTTTCTCAACTGTGGGCCATTGACATTTGGAAATAAACAGTTCTGTGTCCTGGGGGCTGCCGTGCATCTTGTAGGAGGGTCCCCAGCGGTCCTGCTCTCTGAGGACATCCGAGGAACTCAGCTACGGCATGGGGACACTTGGTGTCCCCCCAGACCCCCCATCTTGTCCACATTTGTGATGAAGGACAATGCCTGGATAATGCACAGTAGTGGAGGAGCCGAACTCGGCTGGCACTTGGCTGTGATATGGAGCAGAAGAGAGAGTCCCGCAGACCTTAGATAAGCCACATATCTGGCTCCATCTCTCTTGGGATGACCAGCCCTCCTGGTTTAGCAGGGAAGGACCCGTGTCCCCGGAAACTCTCAGTACCAGGCGAACCAAGAACCCCCCTGCACGAGTAACTCCTCCCACAGGGGACGAGAGTGGTCTGTAAATGACCCAGGCAGGCAAAGTTGTCTACAATGCACACGCCGGGGTGCGGGGGAGCCCGGAGGAGCTGGGTGCTGGAGGCCCAGGAATGGGCGGCTTCTGTATTTATCAGGGGCAAGGCTGAGAGTTGAATGTTTTCCAGGTCCCCACTCATCCCTGTGCCAACTCTGTTTCCCCTCCCCAGAGCTGCGGATCTTGCTGCTGTGTGGCAGTGACCTGCTGGAATCCTTCTGCATCCCCGGGCTCTGGAATGAGGCAGATGTGAGTAGCAAGGTTCCTACGGCACTGCACATCACTGCCAGGGGAAGGATGGGGAGGGGACACCTGGTTTCAGCCTCTGCTCTTCCCTCCCCCCACCACCTCCCCTCCTCAATCCGAGGGTCCCATTTCCTGTGAGCTCCTAAGAGGACAATCCATTCTCGTGACTATGGAAGAAAATTCTCACCTATCCCAAGCTTTGGCTCTGACTGCATTTTTACACTCACTCCCACTTGGACTTGCTCCTGTAAAGCCCCTGGGGAAGAAAGCAATCTGAGTCAGAGAATACCTTCTCCAAGTAGTACTTGGAATGGATGTGTGTGGCAGAGGCAGTGGGTGGGGGAGGGAGGGGATTTTTAAAAAGCCTCTTAATAGGAGATTACATGTGGTTTGTTTTCCTTCGATTCCTCTTGAAGAGGTAGTAAATACCACCCTAGAGTTCCCTCAACAAGAGAAAAGGGGTGGGGGGGAGGCATTCGTGGCAGTAGAATCCTTCTAGCAATTGACTGAGGATAGAGGGAAACAGGAAGTTAAACTTATACCACATAGAAGCTCAATGGACATCTTTTGTCACAGATCTGATGGTGATGGTCTTAAACCAGCTCCTTCATAAGTTACTCACCCCTGGTCTGTACGTTCGTTTTTGCTCTTTCATTAATTCATCCGTTGCATAGCCTGAGCTATTGCTAGTTCCCAATTCCATAGCTCCCCTACTTTTTAAAAAAGATTTTATTTGTTTATTTGAGCAGAAGAGTGAGCAAGAGAGAGGCAGAGGGAGACACAGACTCCCTGCTGAGCAGGGAGCCCAATCCTTGATCTCAGGACCCTGGGATCATGACACGAGCCGAAGGCAGACACTTAACCTGCTGAGCCACCCAGGAGCTCCGCCCCCAATTCCATAGCCCTGTGCAAGTTGGGTTCTTAAGGCGGTAATTCCAGACCTAGTGTTTTTTTTTATTAACTTGCTGTGAGACCCCATACAAATCACTTAACAGTCTGGGCATCAGTTTGTTTCCAGTTTATTGAGCTATAATTGATATGTAACATGGTATTAGTTTAAGGTGTACACCGCAATGATTTGAGAGGTGTATATATTGCAAAATATTATCACAAGTTTAGTTCACATCACTTCATATAGTACAACTTGGTTGTGCTTTTAAAAATCTATAGCATGTGATCGATCATGTTCTGACATTTACAAAAATAGGCAATAAAGTCTGTTCCCCCCAAGTATCAGGTGGCAAGACGTGTACATAGGAAATTTTTTCATGTACATATATGTATGTTTCTGGAGAGAGAGGACCTTCAGGATCAGATTCCAGAGTCCAGCTCTATTTTAACACAGCTCGTGACAAATTTATTTGGAGCCTCAGTTTATCCCATCTCTAAAATGGGTGCCTGCCTCATAGGATTTGGGGAAAATTAAATCGGACTGTTTGTGTGAAGCGCCCACCGTAGTGCCCGACACACAGTTACATACAACAAACATTCATAAGCGAATTTACCTAAACAGACTCCTAGACATACACACAGATATTCCAGGCGAAGGATGTACTAACGTGCTGTGGGAGGACCAGAAGGGGAGGGAGAGCTCCCCAGAGGTGACCTATACCGCGCAGGCCTCTTACCTCTACCCTGGGCCATTTCTTGCAGGTGAAATGTTAAACCTCCTTTCAGTTCTAGATGAAATGGCCTAATTAACTTTTACTTTCGTCTCTACGTCGCACAGTGCTGCGAAAGTCAACAGTAAGATGGCCAAAGTTGTATACAAGATCTTAGCAGAGCTCTTTCAAGAATCTCGGCAAACAGGGGATGGGGGCAGCTGGGCGGGGGGCAGGGGGGGCACACATGCCATGTGAAGCCCAGACAGTCCAGGAGGGAGGGAGTCAGCTCCTGGGGCGCCAGCCTGAAGGGCCACTCACAGGAGCAGGGAATCTCTAGGGCCCCCTCTCAGGGGCCCACCCAGGCTCTCTGGAGCCGGAAACCTAGAGCATTTGGGGCCCTGGAAGCACGGCCAGTCCCTCTCTGTTCCTTCGGGTTAGATGGCTGACCTCAGGTCCTCCAACTTCTCTCCAAAATGGCTGCTCTTGCTGTTGTCAGATCCCACATTTGAAGACCAAGAAGAGGAGCCCCAGGTCTCTTTTCTTCCTATTGGGCTCTGGTGTTGAAATGACAGCACAGGTTAAGATAAAAAATTAGGGCAACCAGCAGTCATTGATTTACTGGTAATGTGACAGTGAAGGGGGAGTGAGACCCTCATTTACTCAGCTGTGTCCCCCTTGGCTGGTTCCTCTAAAGACCCAGAGCACCCAGCCTGGCTCCTCCAAGGAGCACAACAAGGGGGCCGGCAGAAACCCACATCGCTCCTGTCCGGACAGTAAGAATTCCAGTTCCCAGAGAAGGCAGCAGGGGTTTGGGTAAAGCAGAGCCTCCAAGCTCACTCCAAAAGCTCCAAAAGGCTCTCCGAAGCCTCGGGCTCTACTGCCCCATCTCCGCTCGGTCAGTGGCCCAGGCCCCTGATTTAACCCACAGCCAATCTGGGGGGTCCTTAGAATCATGGCACCTGAGGTAGAGGGGAAAAAGAAATGAAGGAGCCGTTTCCTTACATAATGAGTGTGAATCTCAACCCACAAAAGAGGTGTGCTAGAAATATCACCTTTGATTTATTTAAATCAAATTAAGATTCAAGTCCAAATCTATTCCACAGGGCTGACGGGAAGTTAGTGTCAGTTATTATATTACCGACTAGCAGAACCTGAGAGGCTTCTGTGGACCCTGAACGTGAACATCAGTTCATCAGGGGCCCCATGGACGCCTTCCCTGTCTTGACATTCGTGGTCACTTGGAGGTGGTGGGGTTCTGCTGGGCCCCCGGCTGAGTCAGGAAGCCCAGTGCCGGGCCCCACCCACCCTCGATCACCAGGACTGATTTCTTCTGAGGTTTTGCCCCTAGAGTGCTGCCTGGGAGGGAGGAGAGGGCAGTTTTGACCTATCTCTAGCTTCCTTCTAGTGTGTGTCTGGGGGGGTGGGGATAAGAGGGGAGGGCGGCAGAGAACACAGAACCTCTTCTTTCTTTTCCAAAGGTATCTTTCCTATTTTCTCTCATCCCAAATATCTAGTGAAATCTCTTCAGTGAGTTTAAAGCCATTGTTTTCTGCCCTGCAAATTAGAGAGCAGGGTCTGGAAAAAGATTTGGTTCTCTGCTAGATATAGGGTTGTGCTGGGCAGAGGGGGATACAGGGAGCACACGACTAGTTAGTAACCCTGCCGATGATTCCATTGTGCTTGTTGGGGGATGAGTGGATCTCAGGGTCTGGAAAAGGAAGGTCGGACTTGAAAGACTGGGTACAGGGTGAGCCCTGCTTATTCTACCAGAAAATTCTATTATTTGGAGTTTGCCTGGAAGGGTTCCATTTTAGGGTTTTCAGTTCCTGACCATGAGAGTACCAGGGATGAGGTAGATGAGACCTATTTCTACCCCAGGTTTCTTCCTTACCTGATGGCGCACGTGATACTTGTTGGCCGCAGACCTCTGTTTAATGACCATGAGCCCAAGCCCCTGGATCTGCCCGTGACTTCGGACAGGAGGTCGGGAGAAGAGCCAAGCTCCTTGGGAAGGTCACAGGCCATGGCTCCACACCCCAGCCTCCCGTGTTCTTCAGAATCCGCAGGATTCTGATGGCCGGAGAGAAGCCACACTAGTTCACACAGGTCTGGGAGAAATAGGAGTATCTCCACACTTCTGTAGAGAAAGCTCAAAGCGGGCTGGGAGGCCGCCGAGTTGGTCCATCCCACAGCAGGCTTTCTCCAGCTGGGTCACATATTCCCCGGAGTCCATCCAGCTCTTGCGATCCGGACTCCTGAAGCAGTGCTCTCCGTCTGGAAGTCTCACACCACAGCCAAAGGAACAACTCCAGCTCCGAACTCCTCCCTTGGGCATTTCCTATTAGGCACAAAGATCCATTAGCCCACAGTGAATTCTGACCTCCTCTGACCAATGACACACCCTTTCCCTTACATTCCAGGGGGAGAAAATTCCATACATACCCATCAAGTTTCTCTCCATGGGATACAGAAGAGCTGCTGGTGCGGCCTGCTTTGTCATTCTTGATTCCTGAGAGAATTCAAGATTCAGGCTCCCGGGCTAGCCTTGGAGACCGGCAACCGGGGAGGGGGTGGGGGGCCGACCCTTCCCGTCCCTGGGTTTTTCTTAGAGTTGGTCTTCCCTAGGGGACCTGGGCTTTGCTGGGCCGCACCCTGGCGCCAGCACCGAAGCAGATATCCAAGCATGGAGCAGGCTCCGTGGGAAGTCAAGGCCCGAGGAGAAAGGGTCAGCCACGGATATAGATTGGTGAAGCCGGAAGCTGTTCTACTCCCATCCCCCAGATAAAATCAGTTGTCTAGGGCTCTTAACGCTGTCACCAGCGTCGTCCATCATATTATAATGGAAAGCAGTCTGGCAAATTAATTCCAGTTCGAGCATTCTTTCCTTCAATCAATCTTTCAGCTAATACTTACTGAGTTTTCAAGCCCAGTAGGAATATAAGCACGTTGTTTGTCCTTAAGGCACTTGCAGTCTAAAAATATCTTTTTCATTATATCAGTTTTTTATATGGCATGAAATAAAGTAAAAGGTTTAGAAGAGTTCCTGAAACTAGTAAGCGCTCGATAAATGTCGGCTGCTATTCATGTATTTGGTTTTAAAATATTTGTTGAGTACCTACCAAGTGCTAGAGATTGTTCTGGGGCCGAATGAGCAGGGAGAACAAAATGGACAAAGCTGCTCGCTGTGTGTACTTTGCTTTCTAGTGGGGGAGAGAGACAATAAACACTTTGATGTTGCTCATGGATTAGCTCAGTTAACCCCTAGTGCACTCCTGGGAAGTGGAAGTTAAACAAGTCTTCAGATCCCTAATCCATTAAAGACAGTGAGGAAAAGGAGAAATGTATGTATTTCGGAGCAGGCTGCAAAAGGGGAGCCCTTGAGCTGGGCTTTGAGTCATGGGCAGGATTGAGTTAAGTGGGTGGGAAGGTGGGCTTTTTGGGTTAAGAGAAGGCTGTGAAAGATGGACTGGTGGCAACGGGAGCTTCGGGAGATGGTTCTGGCTGGTGGAAACAGATGGTTTTTCTTCGTCTTAATTTGAGAAGCTTTAGACTTTTCGGCAAACAAGCAAAATCATTCAGTGTAATGAATAAATGTCTTACCTGCTTTCAAATGGCATTTGCATTTTAAATGAGCAAGGAGCAATAATTAACCCCAAGGAATGAAAATCTAAAGGTGGACCGGGAGGCACCCGAGATGGGCTGGTAAGGAAATTGCTTTCTTTTTCTTTCTTTTTGTATTTCTTGAAAGCCAGCATTCCACAGGCTGGCTCTGATTGGCTGTAGCCTACATCTCTCCAGCCAGCCTTGGGCTAACTGCTTCCTACAACTACCAGCTATGGGAAAGCCACCAAAGAAAATAAACAAAGGAAGAGCCTGGGGCACTAGCCACTCCAGAAGAAGTCCCAGGGCTCCGGGACTCCTAGAGCAAAGACAAACATTTGGTATTTCAGGCTCAGATGGTTTTTATCAGACAGTCCAGCCCCGGCCGGGAAGCCCGGTGGACACTTCCACCCCAGGGGATTAGGCCCCCACACTGATAAAACCAAGGTCGACTTTATAGGCTCTAGGGAAGGAGGCTCAGCTCCTCTCATGGAAGATTTTAGTTCTCATGTGAAAGACACTGTTGGTTTGGTTTTCAGGCTTTTGACTTGAGGCTGGAATCTCTTGCCTTCCCACACCCCCCAGTTAAATTGGGAATGGAAATGGGGATAATTCCCTCTGGGAAACCCCTCTGAAGGATCATTTATTTGCACTTAAGAGAGCCATTCTAGAAATGCCTTCCCACTTTCTCAACTCTGGTCATAGTAACCTCTTGCCCAGCTTTCCCTCCAGAGAGAAACAGAGGCCAGAACAAGGGTGGGGGATTCTTTGCCGAAACGGGCGGGGCATATTTCAGAAGCCCCTGACTCACTGTGTGGCTTCTGCGGGACACTTTTCCTCACGTTTTGCAACCCAGTTGAACGTATACACAATTACGTACTCCAGGGGGCGATGTAGAGTAATGAGCAGAGGAAGCCCGTGCTAAACCTGGAGGAAAAAACAAGAAAGAAAATACTTTCAAACCCAAAGTTTCAAGTCACTAAAATGTAAGTCTGAAGAAACGGATCTCAAAGGGGCTTGATGTGGCAGAAAGAGATCTTAAAGCAGACCAGAGTGGGTTCAAATCACTAACTAGCTAGAATATCTTACTGAGTCTTGATTTCCCCGTCTGTGGATGAAGAACTGAGGCCCGTATGTCAGAAGACCACTGTTGTGAGGATTAAGTGTAATAATCAGTAAGCTCCCACTACTGTGCTTGGCACATAACAGATGGCTTAATGCCTCTTTGTTTCCCTCCTTACTGATAGTCCCTTGTCCATTCCTGAGCATCCTCAACTGCAGAAGGAAACCCAGGTGGGCCCAAGTCACCCACGTGCTGTACCTGGAGAAGATGGGGAGATGGTCAGGGTTCTGGTCAGGGTTCTGCATCCTGGTTTCAGAATGCTCCTATGGAAGATCTAACCACTTAGGCTTGCTTGGGTGAATCAGTGTAAATTGGATTCTGTTGTCAATGGAAGTCAAACCTCCTGTTTAAAATATTCTAATGACTTCTGTTTGCAATTGGAATGAAACCCCATCTTCGATCTGGTCCTTGTCTATTTTTTCTACTTCTCTGTGCTTCAGTCCTACCTATTTTGTTCTGTTCTGTTGTTGTTTTTTTTAATAGTTTTCCTACCTCAGGGCCTTTGCACTAGCTGTGACCTAACTAGGAGTACTCTTACCCCAGATATCCCTGTGTCTGGCCCCTTCTTGTCATTTTGGTTTCAACTTGAAGGTCAGTTGTGTTTTATATTCCATATTGTATTTAATTGCACCACACGTATTCTTATGTACACTTTTGTTTATGGTCTCTCCCTGATAGAAAGTAAGCTCTATGAATATACTGGATTTACCTGTCTTATTTGGCAATAGGGGAGAGTGCCCCATTTACCAACATGTACCTCATAAAAGTTTGTGAAATGAAAGAGGACCTCATCCTTAGTTGGAGGAGCTTAGACCATAAGAGAGTTGGTTTTTTGTTGTTTTTTTTTAAAGGTTTTATTTATTTGACAGAGAGAAAGAGACCACAAATAGGCAGAGAGGCAGGCAGAGAGAGAGGGGGAAGCAGGCTCCCCGCTGAGCAGAGAACCCGATGCAGGGCTCCATCCCAGGACCCTGAGATCATGACCTGAGCCGAAGGCAGAGGCTTTAACCCACTCAGCCACCCAGGTGCCCCCATAAGAGAGTTTAAGTCCACCATGAGATGTGGCCCAAACTTTTACCAGTTACCCATAAGACATTAGCCACTACAGGGTATTAGCTGCTTAACAGTAACCTGCCCTTATCCTTCATAGCAGCAGATACACTTGAAATAAATAATCACTTGTTTAATTCCTCCTCCTAGGTAGTGATTGATCCAAGAGATGAAGCCGTGTCTCTCTTGCCAACCCTCTGTCCCTGGTGCCCAGGAAGGTACCTGGCTGAGAGCACAGGGCATCCCCAACCCAAAGCATCCCCCAATTCCAACAGCACAGATCTTGAAATTCAGCCTCCTAGAAAGATGATGATCACTTCCCAGATTTGCCGCCTGGGTCCTCATGAGTGTTCTCTCTCACATGCCAAGTTGCTTCCTGCCTCAACATGTCTCATATCCTTCCTTCAGATTCCCCGCATTTGGGGAAGCAGAGTCCGCCCCCTCCCACTTCCTCTCCCCATCCCCACCCCTGCCTCCCCTGGGGAGCTTTTGACCAGAGGATGAAAAGATATTATAAAAAGGCTGTGCCTGTGAGCAGGAAGCTGAGACAGGATGAATGTCACAGACCCCCCCAACCCCCTACCAACCTCCCCCGCCCCCCCCCACCAAGGAATGACCTTGAGTTGAGCAGAGCTCAACTGAGGGGGCCACTGTATGCTGGGCGGCAGGGGGGGTGGGGGAGGCTCTACCGGGATCTCGCGGATTGTGGCGGGGCAGTATGGGGTCACATTGGCCAGCACCAGGAAAGGGATCTGCCAGGCAGGACAGCTCTGCTACCTTGGCTACTTACCCACCTCCCCACCCCCGCGGCAAGACCTGCGGAGAGCTCTTCATGAACATGCAGGAGATGAGGGCCCCCTCACACCCCAGTAACAGCTCCGTCTCGGGGGCCTGGGCACACTCCCGCAGGCTCCATGGGCAGGGAAAACCTGAGCAACCCTGTTTCCTGGGGTCACATGTCCGCCCCAACACTCCACCCCCCACTCCCCAGGGCACAGGGTGACATCCTTGTCCTCGTTTTTGCTGGAATCCTCCAAGGGGCTTGTCTTACAAGCATCTCATCTTGACCTCATCCCAAACCAAGCCAGAGAATTAGCAGCTTAGGCAACTGCCCATGTGATTTAAAGCAACAATTCCCCAGAGGCTGGTGCACAGCAGAAGGATTAGAGAGCTTTGTAAAGAGAGAGGCTCCAGCCCATCCTAGACATTTTGGATCAAAATCCCTGAGGGGAGGTCTGGGGGCCCTCCTTTTGTGGTTGGTTTTAAAGCTGCCCCAGTGCTTCTGCTCACCAGTTGGATCAAATCCGGGAGCCTGCAAAAGGAAGCTCCCCCTTACTCATCATGGGACCTGAGTGTCTATCTCTCGGGTCGCGTCTTCAGGCCTCCCAGAGCTCCCATGAGGTACTGCGGGCTCGTCCCCAGGTCCCGAGACAGAGAGAGTGTATCAGCCAATGCCTTGACGACAGCTGCCAGACAAGACTCGGAAGGGATCTACCTTTTCAACAGCACTGATTGAGCACGTATGAGGCACTGGTCCTTTCCCCCTGCGGACACAGCGGTGAACAAAACATGCAAAGTTCCCTGTCCTCATGGAGGTTACCTTTATAGAAGAGGGAGAAAGAGCCGAAAGTCAGGTTGAACAAAGAAAATACATAAGGTGTCTGATGGAAGTAAAGGCTACAGAGGAGTGTAAACCCAGGTGCAGGCGTGGATAGCGTGTGGGTCTGTGCGCCTGGCCACACAAGTTGAAAAGCCTGGTCTCACTGAGAAGGTGACATTTAAGTGAAGACTTTCGACCCAGGAGTAGCACATCTATTTTAATATTATTGGTCTGGCTGTTGGGAATAGGCTGAAAAAGGCAAGAGAAAAACAAGGAGACCAGAGCGATCCAAGTGAGAGGTGATGGGGCAGAATTCATTTTCTGTGGCTGAAGATTGGTGGCGTAAGGTCTCCCACATGGGAGCTCCTGGATGGCTCAGTCGGTTAAGGTTCTGACTCTTGGTTTCAGCTCAGGTCATGATACAGCTCAGGATATAAGATCGAGCCCCAGGTCAGGCTCCATGCTCAGCGCGGAATCTGCTCACCCCCAGGGGTCCAAGGACTGAGGGTAGGGGGTAGGGTGGGGACCCCAACGGCCCAAGGTTAGGGACATGAGAAAGAACCAGCACAAGGAGAACAAAAACTGCAGCTGCTGAGGTAGGAGAGGGTGGTCTCCTGGGGGCCAGGTGACAGGAGACGGAGTGTGGGGGTGCGGGGTGGGAAGGACAGCTAAGTCCCTGCACACGATGGATACCTATGGGACCAAGGGCACGCCTTACCAACTCTAGCAGGCAACATCACTCCCCACCTGCAGACACACACCCACACAAATACCTTCGAGCATGGAAATCAACCACTGTGTCCTGGAGTCTAGGCAAAGGAGCAGAAAAGATCTGCTGCCCCAACCCAAACGCCCACAGACGTGCAGATTGGATGCGGTTAAGCCCTATGTCTTGTCCTGTAGACCCTCTCTCCCTCGCTCCATCTGTGATTCCCAGGGGGCAAGTCTGTCACCTGTTTCTGGAAAAAGAAAACATCTCAGGCAGCAAGGTCTCCATCTGCCTGCCACCCACCAAGCCACCTGGCACCGTTATTGACTGAGTGCTCAGATCATTAGTTCCTGAGTGGGAAGCACCAGCTGCACCCATGTTACCCATAGGGTGACCTCCCCCGTGAGGCCGGACTCCAGTCTTAACCATTGTTTTCAGACTTTTAACGAGAATGCTTGAACTAGCCCCCTTATTCCATTCATCGCTTATGGAACATGTACCAAGTTCTCAGAATCAAACTGAGGCAGACCCTATATTATGTACACCAGGCATCTTGCATTGTCTGCTAAGACAGGCAGCTGAGCAATGTCCCGTGTCTCCCAGCTTAGATAGATCCGCTCCCCTCTCCTCCTTTTCCCTCCCCTCTCCCGTCCCCCTTTCTCCTCTCCTCTCCCCCCTTCTCACTTGTCTTTCTCCACCCTACCACTCCCCCTCTGCCCCGCTGGAGTTTTAAGCAGTACTTAGACCCCTGGTCCTCAAGCTGCTAGCATACTGGAATCACCGGGGAAATAAAAAAAAAAACAAAAAACTATTGATGCCTGGGTCCCTTTCTTGGAGATTCTCATTTCAGTGTTCTTGGGTGTGAGCTGGGCTTCGAGCGTGTTAAAGCTCCTCCAGTGATACTAATGCGTAGCCACGTTTGGGAACCAGCGCCTTGGGTGACCTTCGCAGTCGGGGAGCCCAGGGCAGTATTTCAAAGCCGTGGCAGGAGGAGCTGGATCTACCTCCGGCGCCTTGCCCGCCTCTCCCTGACACTCCTGGTTTATAGGACAAATGCTTGGCGCCGGGTTGCCCCATCGGAGCACTGCCCACAGCTGCGGCTTGCCGTACAATGCTCTGTCCCTAACAAATGGCGTGATCCCATGGGGACTCATTCTCTCTACCTAGCTTCCCTCCCAGGCCACCTTCAGCCAGCTTTCTGTGTCGCCAACACCAGCCTTCCCACTGCGGCTCTAGCCCCAGCTGTACGCAACGGGAGAAGCAGGGGAGGTGGGGTGGCTGGAAATACCCAAGGGCATGTGTCCACGTGCCCGGGCGCACGCATACGTACGCGAACGGAATCAATGAATCAGACTGAGAAGTGGAGTTCTGCTCGTATCGAAACTGTCTGATAGAGAAGTGGCCCCAGTGCGCCCTAATGTCTGTTTTTGTGGCACTTATTAGAAGGAAAAACCTGGGTCCCTTGCCACCGGAGCAGGTCTTGCACAATGAGCTGCCCTGCTTAGGAGCCACCTGTCTGCCCCTCCCTTCACTCCCCATCTGGGATCCTTAATTGGCAAGATCTATACAGTAATATGCCCGGGCGAGATCCAAGTCTATTAAATGCCATAACTTTCAGGCTTTTTGAAAATAAAAATTGGCACGACTTTCCAGAAAGCAACTTCGTAATATGCCTTAAGACTTTGAAATCTGTTGTGTATGTTGTTTCATCTAATTATTTTACTTCTTATCCTAAGGAAATAGTCAGAGATGTGGCAAAAGATTTATACATAAAGATCTTCAACAAAGTGTTATGTATACTTGCAAAAAAATCAGAAGTAACTATACGCATTCTATAAGATTGGTTTAACATATCACATATATCATAGTACGGACAAGGAAATAGACCGTTAAAATTTAATTTTTCCAAGTAATTTTTAACAATGTCAAAACCACTCACACTATAATGCTAAATAAAAAAAATACAGATAAAATGATTACTTTTTCAGTGTAATAGGTGCATACACTTATTTGCAGAGAGGGAAACCCTGGACAGAACGCACTACTTTAGCAGTAGTTATCCGGATTGTGTGGTTGTGATTGATTTTTTTTTCCCCTGAATTTCCCAAGCTTGCACTGTGTGTATAACCAGAAAAAATAACTTTTTTTTTTCGTGAAAAGGTTTCATTTCTCATTAGGGCAGCAAGCATTGATCACAGGCTGATCTCAGAAGGGACCCCATAGTCCTTCTTCCGATGGCTGCCAGTGGGTGCACGGGTGTTCCCAGCCCTTCCTCCGTGCCCTTCGTCACCCTTGAGTCCCCAGCAGCTCTGACATGGGTGAGCTGGGGAGCATTCGGCCCTCCTCACGAGTCCGGCTGGGAGCTGGGGTACACATGCCGGGCAGCGGGACCCATGTCGCCTGTGAGGGTGTCTCCATGTAAGGACTGTGCGTCATTCCTATTCTTCTTCGGCATAGTGAACCCAGCCGCAGCCTCAGGAGTTGGCGATCTCGCCCAGACAGGCAGGAGCACGTTCGTTCATTCCGTCCAGAGGTATTTACGAAGCATCTTCCGTGGTGCCAGGCAAAGTTCCCACTCGTTCCACTAACATGGTTACAGGCTGCTACTTGAAAGAGCTGACTGGTAGGGCTGAGAAGGCAAGCTTAGCACCGGAGCGTGGCCTTCCACAACGGAAGGCCGGTGCACCTGTGAAGAAGCTGGACGCGTGGTCTCACCAAAGGACGCTCTCCCTGTGCGTTTTCAGATGGAGGTGATCGTCGGGGACTTTGGCATTGTGGTGGTGCCCCGGGACGCAGCGGACACAGACCGGATCATGAACCACTCCTCAGTACTCCGCAAATATAAAGTGAGTCCCCCGTCTCCTTGCGGCTC
>CM053618.1:35897168-35915415 GCA_028646535.1 Procyon lotor | reverse complement strand
AATCTTAGAGCCTACCTAATCTTCATAGTTTCCTATTGGTTAGCTTTGGCTCCCTAATGAAATTAGTTCTTTATGAAACAAAAATGTACTTGTAAAAACTGAACTTGTATAACTCACTTTTGGTATAAAAGAGCCTAAGTAAGACAAATCATTAAACTCACAGTTTTGACCATGTAGATAAGCAAATAATAATAATAATGATTTGTTAATTGCTCAGTTCTGCTCTATTAGTTCTTATTTGTAGTTGTGACATCACTGTGTGTTGGTATAGATCCAAATGGTGATTGTTAACATTAGTATCAGTCGAGATTCAGAAGGTAAAATAGCAATTCCCCTGTAGGCCCCTCATTTAGGGCTTAGTCACTTGTTTGTCAGATTAGTTGTGCTTTGAAAAAAAAATCATCTTGGTTCTTACTATGTATTTTGTTGTTATTGTTTAAGATTGGAATTAGCTTCATGCGTGTCCTTCTGGGTTTGGTGGCCCATCGTAATGATGCTTGATGCGCCTTGTAAATTGATCACTTGTGTTTGTGTTTGCTATTTTGGCCACAAACCTAAACACTTTTTTTCTCTGTCCTGAGAGTATGTAATGTCGAAAACTTGTTTAAAATTGGGCATAAACACTGGTTTACTTTGCTAACTTACATTAACTTATAAAATATGTGTACTGACTATGAATTAATATTCATGCACATACACATTTCTTCTCTTATGACCCATAAAAGTAAGCTTCAGGTCTTGGAGTTTCTTAGGAAGTTCTATGCAGCCCATAGTATAAAGAAAGCAGAAAAAAAAAACCTGACCTCTACTTTCCAGGTGGCAAAACTGAACAACAGCAAGAATCCACAATGTTCCCATGACCCTGCAAAAACATTGAAAGAAGAGATGATAAATATATCCCAGTCCTTGAGCCTCGTTCCAAACATTGGACGTTACTGAGTATCTTCTTCCCCTCTTCTCTAGCCTCCCAAGACTACCGACAAGAAACCACATCCTGGGATAAGATCAGGAATACATCTGCTGAGAAGTCATAGCCTATGGGCAGTTTCATTCCTACCCCCCTCTCCAAACAGAAAATCCCTATGAGTCAAAGTAGATGATGATATGCATAATGGCCTACCAGCAACACAATTAATCACAAAGCTCTCAGGGGAGAAGTACGAGAGAGTTTTCACTACCAATTAGAAATACTGATGAGAACCAGGAAGGCCAGCTCCCTTAACTTGACAGGGTCAGGACAAGACTGGCAACAGAGGCTAAGTCCCGAGTAGGCGATCTCTCAGCCACACACCCCTTCTCTCTTCTTAGGGATAATTTGTCAGGTCCTCAGAAATGAGGGAATCATATCTATACCAAGGGAGTCACATGAGTCACTTTTCCACTTCCCATCTGTATTCAGAGATCATCTCCCATTTGTCAGGGAAGATAGTCTATGACCTCCTTAACAATTTATCCCATCAAGGAATCCCTTTATGATTGCATGTTATTAACTAATGGAATCCCTCACCAAGTTCCCTAGAACATGTACTGCTTAATCTCATGCTTGGCAGAGGCAGACGCCAATCACTAGTTATGCATTCTAATGCCTTCTCCCCTTTCAGAGTGTGGGATTGTCACTGAGACATGACTTCTTACCAAGAACCCCTGCAAGTCAGATGTAGTCATAAAACTGGGTTTTGGACCATGGAATGTGAAAGTGTCCTGCATCCCCTCCCAGGCCTGGGCCATGAAAATTTTACAAGTGTCTCCCACTTTTATGTCTTTTTCCCTTTCTACTCACTGGAATAGAAATGATTCCCAGGGCAACCTTAGCAGTCCCATGTTGTAAGTGGAAGGGTTCTGGGATGACTATGTGGAGGGTGACCCTACTGACTTGCTCCCCATACGTTATGAGAGCAAGAAAAATGTCTACTGTGTTTGAGTAACGTACATTTTTAGGTCTATGTGACATAGCAGTTAATCTAACCTAATTAATACATGTACATTTCCTGGGCACTAATCGTTAATTATAGTGAGAGATTTATGGGATATGTGATTGAGTATGCCAAGACAGGATTATAAATTCACTTCTACAGAAGATAAAGCAAAGGGATCAGACCTCTCAGAGTTTGTGGGGTTAACATGGACAGGAATGGAATCTTTTCCTTAGCCACTTGGCTAGATGGCCAATTCAGGATCTTAATTTATTAGATTTTTATTTATTAAAAAGCATGACAATATACCACAAACTACTGATTTTACCTTAATTTCATAGCCAAAGGAAAAAAGACAAAAATATCAATTAAAACCCCACCCTGTTCAGGTTGTTCCAGAAATAAATCCTTCTTTGTGCTTAGGAGATGGCACCAATTAACTCTCATAAAGTGCTCTAATGGTTGGGAAGGGCAAAACAAGATGTTGAGAAAAATGTGAACTCTAGGTAGGACTCATTGGTGTTTCTGTGGCATTTTAGTTTCCATTCCTATGGTACCTCCACCTTAGAGTTTGACAAATTAGAAACTGAACCACAGGCATCTATGAATTATTCTTTATTCAAAAACACATCCGTGAAAAGTCAAGGAAGTACAAAGGCGAGTCTGCACCACCATCTCCCAACCCGAGATGGAATCATCTCTGGTTTTTCCAGCAATTCCCATTGGTATTATCATGACTCAACAGTCTGTTGCAATCAGGTGGAAAGGGGAGGAGTGACAGCTGGAATGCAAAGAAGTGTGGACAACCCAGAGCCATCCAGGCTTTGCCAAATCCCAAGTGCCCCCATGGGAGTGTCTTGCAACATATGTTGTTGAGAAATGAGGTTGCAAACCAGGGGGTTATTGCAATAAAAACCACTTGTGATGAACAAGATTGTACGTTTAAATTTATTTTTTTAATGTTTATCTTCCTTATTACAATGAACTCTGTGAGGGCAGAGACTACGTCACCACTGTACCTCCGCCCCGACACACAGCAGGTACTCAATAAATATATGTTGCAAGGATGGATAGATGGATGGATGGATGGATGGAGTCTACCCAGCTCCAGTGTGAGGAGGAACAGTCTCTGCTATAGGGAGAAAGAGTAAGAAAATAAACCACATAGATACATACAATTTTTAGTGTTTGAAGAGTAGGATTGAATTAGGACTAATAAATCTTCTAGATAATCGTACTTCTTTCAATGCCCAAGCTATATTCTTCTATCACTTTGAAACCCAAAAGTAAGTACCTTCCCAATGTTTGTTTTGCTGGTCGGAAATGCTTTACTAAAAATGTAGTCTCTAACTAGTCATGGCATCATTGGAGACAAGATGTCCCTTCCGGGCCCCAGAAGAAGTCAAAGGTGGCAGGACCCGAGCAGGCACCACTGGTCCAAATGGACCAGCCTTACAGCCTCTCACTGCATCACCATTCATTTCTTCCATCGTGAAAGTGGAACACATGTTGACAAACCGGGTGGTAAGTGGGAGGGGCTCTGGTCATGAGAAGCTTGCACTGGACCCTATGAGGCAAGAGTATTTTACTGGCCACAGTGTAACCGGCCTTCCCTCTCTGTTCAGACAGGAAGAATTTTATGGGTGGGCAAAGTGGGAAAAAAATTGTCCTTTGGTCACATTACCTGAAGACTAAGCGGACGACAGCCCAGCAGCACCTGTCCGCACTGCGGGACTCAGTCTGAGACTCTCCTGAGGCCAACACCCAGCCGTGCGGCTTGTCCTCCCATCCAGTCCACCCTTCGGGGTCTGGGCCCTCGGCCAGTCTCACACCCAGCGCTAACTGCCTCACTGCCCAGCATCACGCTGGCAAGACGAGATGTTTCTGTGGCCCAGATCTCAGGGAAGGGTGAGGGTCCGTGGGCCTGAGCACGCCCAGTCAGCGGGTTCCAACGTCTCCATCCCACCCCGGCCACGCGAGATGGCCCCGGAGCTCTGTCTCCCAAGAACCTCCGCTGTGCGATCGCTACGGCAGGTTCACTGTTGCTCCAGAGCCTGCGTGTTGTAGCAGCCCGGGGGCAGGCTGTCCCTGATGTCCTCCAGGTTCCTCACGTCGGCCAGAACCCCGTCTATGCGCGACTCCAGCACGCGGAGGCGGCCCTGCTGCCGACGTGTTCTCTCTTCCAGCTCTGCCATCAAGGGCCTCAGCTGGCTGTTGATTTGAGTCTTGGCCCGGAAGAGCTTCTGCTCCAGTAAGACCAGCTTCTCCTCATCCACGCGGCCAGGCTGACCTATTTGAGGGAATGAGAAAGGAGTTAACATAGAAGGGCTGTGGTTAGATCTCCTTGAACACGAGTGGGCCCTCTAGACCCTTAATCAGGGAGCCCAGACGAAACAGGCCATGCTAATTCTAGGGGCGTCGGGCTGGCTTAGGTGGTGGCGTACGTGACTCTTGATCTCAGGGTTGTGAGTTCAAGCCCCACAGGTGGTGTGGAGATTCCTTAAAAGAAAAAACTTTAAACTAAAGAAAATAAATAAGTAAAAGACTTATTTTGCATCAGGAGTAAAACAGAAAATATTCCGAGAGCTCTAGCCTAGTTACCGGTTACAAGCCTCTGAGCTCTACAGTTAAGAAATAGGAAGCTTGGATTTCTCCTTTCGCGTCAGGGCCAACAGTTTGTGCTCTGAAAGGATGAAGGCTGAAGGTCACAGGAGACTGAAAACCGTCCAAGGCGTCTGCCCAACACAGCTCACCCTAGGATCAGGACCAACTCTGAATTATGTTTACTGAACTAACCTTAGGAAATATCTTGCTATTTTCCATTAGAAGACCTTTAGAAACTGGCTGGGCTTTTGGGTTTCTAGAGGCCAAGGTATGCTTTGCTATTTGGGGGATAGATTTCAGCTGTTTGGAAATGATACTAGACTTCATTCTGGCCCGAGTCAGTGGGAATCTGGCTAGATATTCGTTTATTTCCCATATGAAATGTCGTCCTATTTGTTCAGGTATGTTTTACTCATACACAATCTTAAGCTAATGTCAGCATGTAGGGCGCCTGGCCAGACCTGTCTGATGTGAATAGGGTCTGGGTGGCCTTTGGTCAACTGCAACTCAAGGTCAGGTTGCCTCCCTATCTGGGTTGCGGTGATAGCTTTGGCCTGCCCGAGTTTATTGTGCCCAGCGTGACGACAGAGTGACAAGCTGGGACTCCGGGGAGCGAACAGGAGGAACACCACCATAACAAAAATGCAGATCCAGAGGATTGGTCCTTCACCGAGGGGCAGGGGAATGTTCCAGCACGTTGGGGTCTGTGACATGCCGACAAAGTTAAGGAAGCTTGGGAACAAAACAACCGTGTCCTGGACAGGCAGCCCAAGCTGCTCAAAAAAGGGGCAGGATCTCACTTCGAATCCCACCTCAACAGTTTACTATGTGATCCCCGGGACACTATCAACCTATCTGAGCCTCAGTTGACAGCTCTGTGAGATTAAAAAAAAGAGCAAACAAACTATCTCATAGGACCTTTAAAAGACTTAAGTGATATTACTCCAGAGAGCACCTGGCAGGGTGCCTGACACCTAGTAAATGTTTAATAATCCCCACCAACTTCTTTTCCCCACGCTCTCATTTTCTCTTGAAAGGCCCTATTCGTTTCATTACCTTTTTCAGACTGCTAAACAAAGCTGCTAGAATCTCCACTGGGGAGTTGTTTTGCTTTGTTTGTTTTTACCCTTAGAGGGTCTTTACTCTTTGGGGCTCACCGGACCACAAAGCAGACTCATCAGCACAACAAAACAGACAATACTGATCTCCCAAGGTGAGTGAGGATAGAACTCCACAGAAAAACCAGATTTTAAAGTTCTTCAACTGGGGCACCTGGGTGGCTCAGTCGGTTAAGTGTCTGCCTTTCGCTTAGGCCCTGATCCCAGGGTGCTGGGATGGAGCCCCATGTCAGGCTCCTGACCTCTCCCTCTGCCCCCACCCCCATGCTGTGCTCTTTCTCTCTCAAAATAAATAAATAAGATCTTAAAAAAAAAAAAAAAAAAAGTGGTTCTACTGAATCTAAAATGTAGAACCAAGCTTTTTCCAGAATGCTGCTGGGATCTGTGATTTGAATCCCTTGGTCCCTATCTGTTGCAGTCTACGCTTGATAAAACGGGCCAAATGAAGGTCTGCTATCAGTTTTACCGATCCGGAATGTTAATCCTCATCAGTTTTTTTTTTTGTCTGTTTTTGTTTTTTTGCGGGGGAGGGATTCTGTGGGTAAATCTGAATTCTTGCCGCCCTGGGCCATCAAGTTGATTTTGTCTGAAAATTTTGCAGTATCTTATGTACCTACTACCTTCACATTTCTTCTGGGCTACCAACCAGGCAGGCCAAGGGCCCACAGCTGGTTATATCAAGGTATAACCGCGGGCTGGGGACAAACAGCAGAACCAGCGACTCTTGACTTCACAGGTTGGGAGAGTCCCCCCCAACCCCTCACCCCACTGCCGCGGGGCTCAGGCTCTGTCACCTGCCTCCTCCAGTCCTTCTGCCATTTCCCAAGCGCTCTCACCTCGCCTTTTGTCTAACCACTCACTTGTGCCCTTCGCTTAGTGACCTTTCTGCAGTCTACGGTGATGTCACTCTTCTGCCCACAGCTGCCCACGAGCTTCTCGGGAACAAGGTCAGAATCCTTAGCAGGCCTGTCAGACTGTCCAGTCTTCTCTTGAGCTGTGGAGTTTGAATACTTCCTCCACAGTCTACTACGTGATCGGCAACACATGATTAACCTCTTTGCGCTTCAAGGCGCCTTCCCTAAATACACGGAGATCTTTGAGCTACAGACTTTCACCCCCGGGGGCAACAGGTACCCAGTGACCCATCTTTAGATGGTAAAATAGAGTCGAGAAATGTAAAGCTGTGTGCCCAAAGTATCTGGGCCTAGAAGTAAAGCAAATTTCTGCTACCCCCAAGGGTACCCTATGGCTTCCACTCATCAGGGCTGGGTCTGGCTCATCTTCCCGGGGCAGCCCCGGAGCACGGGGCTGGAAGCTAGCGGTACTCCACATACTTATTAGGTGTAGGACGCCGTCCAGTGAATTGAGGGTGTCTTGGATCGTAGCTCCAGCATTCTTGGCTCTGTTATCAACTCTTTGGGCTTCTGTCATTACCTGAAGGAAAAGAAATACAAAGCGGTCTTGAAAGGGTGTCTCTCATACTGACAGGCTTAAAAGGAACTCGCGTGGAGAACGATGGGAACTGACCATCTGCACTGCGTCCGTGTCCAGGTCAAACTCTCGCTCCTTCCTCGCCAGCTCTCCTTCCACATCCCTCACCTCGCTCTTCAGAGTAGCCAGTCCCTTCTCCATGGCCAAGGCTCCATCTGCTGTCCCGTTGGCTTCCAAGTTCAGACTTCCTATCTCCTGGGAAACAGAAGGGAGCCAGGGATGGGAGGAGAGCGAGGGGTGAGGCACAAAAACGTCCCAGGGACAAATAGAGAAGAAATAAACAGCTGCAGCCAGACCCCGATGGAATAAGTTAGTTGAACAACAAGAGTCAGACTCGGAGACACACCCTTCCCCGAGCTCTGCTTCCCACAAATTCAGTGGGGGGTATGTCTGCAGGGACTGCGAGGGTCAGCAGTGAGACACCAAAAAGTGGACGCAATAAAAACTACTTGGGAAAACCCAGAGGGTGAGAAATTCACATCATTTCCCAGTCCTCTGCTGCCACAGTCTTTTGAGCAACTTTACTAAGATCCTTGGTATGGCTGAGTTCGAGGTGCAGAGAATGAATGGGCTCCAGCTGTGGCTTTTGTTTTTATTAGGACAAAGTTTATCAATACCTTTACACCCGTAAGCTGTTATTAAACATCAAATCGCAGGTGTCTCTGTGCTAGAAGCTACATGAAGAGAACCCTATGAAATTGGTCTCTACCCTCAAGGGACTTCAAATTAGAAATTATTCTTGCAAATTACTAAGTGGTCCAAGAGTGAAGTCAAACAGTCCAGATACGAAGAGTTCCCTCCGGGCTTTCCAGAGTTGCATGAGCATTTTAGGAGTCCTGCCTAAGCGAGAGCTACGCAGCTTGTGCCCAGCCGAGAGGCACGGCCTGCACTGTAGCACTGCACGTGGGGGCTGCAGGGTACCTAGCCCAGCTCTCCTCCTTACACGGAAAGCTCCTTGAAGAGAGGGCCTGGCTCTTTCCCATCGTCACATCCCCAGCACCGAGCGCAGTGCTGGCACACGGTGGAAGGGGAAAAAAATGAAGACGCCAAGCTTAGACACAGAAAACAGAGAAAAGGGAACCAGAACTCCAGAATTTCATAATCTTGAGTCCAACACTGATGCCTGCTGTTACGGGGCTCAGCTGTGTCCTCAGAAGGCTGTGTTGGTGTCCTAGACCCCGGGACCTCAGAACATGACCCGATGTGGAAGCAGGGCTGCTGCGGATTCAATTACTTAAGATAAGGTTATGCTGGAGCCCAGGGGGCCCCTAATTCAATTCATAATTCATTGTTATACGAGGGGTCAGAGATACCCAGGGAGAAACGGCCCCTGTGATGACAGAGGCAGAGACCGCAGTGACGCCACTGCAAACTGAGGAATGCTAAGGAGTGACGGTCACCACCGCAAGCTAGGAAGAGGCAGGAGAAGTTTCTACCCAAGAGCCAACCGAAGGACTGTGCCTCTGCTGACATCTTGATTTCTGACTTCTAGCCTCCGGAGCTGTGAGAGAATAAACTCCTCTCGTTTTAAGCCATCTAGCCTGTGGTCCTTTGTTACAGTCGCTCTAGGAAACCAATGCAAGAGTTGATACAAAAAAAGCCAGCCTGGGATGGTTCCTCTCACGGTGTTGTCCAAAAGGGGAGCTGAAAGTGAAGGCTCTAGCCCTCCGTCAGCGAAAGCCTTGTGAGTCAACCAACAAAAGGGGGCATGTGAGTGGCTCTGGGCTGCCCTGGACCAGGGACAGGACTCTGAGGTCTAGGCATCAAAATGAGCCCGATGCTCCCTCTTTTCCCACGTGACCCCTACGTATGGGGCTGCTCATGCCAACCTGCCTTTCAATTTCTCTTTACCTGCTCTATCTTGTCGGTGATCTCCAGCGCCTCCCTGGCTGCGGTCTTTGCCCGCTGGGCGTCCGCAGCAGCACTGCCCAGGGATGTCTCTGCTTGCTTGGTCTTGTCACTGGCATCTGCGACCTTCTGACTGATGTAGGAGAGTCTCTTCATGGCCTCTTCCGCTTCTGCTTTTCTGTCTTCAACCTGCAAGTCAAACTCTGAAATGAAGACAAGAAAACATTGCCATGAAGGTGAAAAGTGACTTAATGAAACTTACAAATGAAACTGAATGGGGCTGAAGTTTTTAAGAAAAATCCCAGGAAGAGAGTTATTACTGCCTGGGGGCAAGAGGGTGTGAAAATATGACTGTTACTGCCCTTTCTTATCCAGCAGAAAGTATCTTTTTTGTTTTTTTTTTTAAGATTTTATTTATTTGACAGAGAGGAGAGATCACAAGTAGGCAGAGAGGCAGGCAGAGAGAGAAGGGGAAGCAGGCTCCCTGCTGAGCAGAGAGCCCGATGAGGGGCTCGATCCCAGGACCCTGAGATCATGACCTGAGCCGAAGGCAGAGGCTTTAACCCACTGAGCCACTCAGGTGCCCATCTTTTTTTTTTTTTTAATATTTTATTTATTTATTTGTTTGTTAGAGAGAAACAGAGAGAGTGCGCGTGAGCGAGAGCATGTGCAGGGGGAGCTGCAGAGGCAGAGGGAGAAGCTGGCTCCCTGATGAGCAGAGAACCCGATGCAGGACTCGATCCCAGCACCCTGGGATCATGACCTGAGCCAAAGGCAGACACTTAACCAACTGAGCAACCTAGCAGAAAGCATCTTAAAGAAGGCACCGAAAGGGCTGAGATTAGGTTGTTGCTTAGAGAAACTGACAATCAGCCCGCCCTGGGTCCCTACCGCAGCAAGAGTATCAAGACCTCAAAGTAGATCAGAAATAGGCAAAATCTTTGAAGCCCAAAGTTTCCAGCCAGAGCCTTAAACCCGAAGCTGCCAATGATGAGAGCTGGTGGTTGAAGAGAATGGGTAGTAGGGAGGTTCTTCCTGTGAAAAAAATCCCAAGACTTTAACAATGCTTCTTTTTTGTTCTTTAGTGACGAAACCTGAAATTGTAACCAACTCTCTGCAAGGCACAGACCCACGTTTCCTGGGATCCAGGTGCCGTGAGAGTCTGCTCTGCCATCACCACGAAGCCACCACATTGACTCTACACTGGAATCAACCAGGCCACAGAAGGAAAGGAAAACAGTCTGTGTCGTAGTAGGATGTTGGGTCTGTGAAGGACCTGGGAGATCCTTCAGCTCAACCTTCTTTCTTTAAAGAAGAGGACGTCACGTTCTGGAAAGCCTGGGACTGCCTGTGGTCACACAGCCCACTCAGAGCCATCACGCGGCCCAGCCAAGCTCAGAACTCAAGCCTCCTGACATCTAGTTAAATTTGTTCCACTACATCAACTATTAATACAATTTCTTTCTTTAGGAAGCTATCTATTAAGCACCTGTGACTCTCCCAGGGTACCTATCCATTAGATACACAGAGAGTCAAAATAAATCGAAGCTGTGGTTATTCCTTTAACATATTCAAGTGACCTGAACCATGAAATGCTTACCTCTGAGGTTCTTCAGGATGTTCTCAACTTCGTAAAAAGTGGCATTGCCCATACTTAGCGCTTCCTGGGCTCTGCTTTTAGCAAGGTTGGCACGGGAAAGCAGCTGATCTGATGTCTGTAAACAGGCAGACAGAGTAAGATTAGAGTAAATGTAACACACACCCAGGAAGAGCATTCCGGCCGGCAGAATCACTCAGACATATTTCTCTTTGTGACAACAGTGCTGGGGTTGCCCAGAAAGTCTAGGGGTGCCCATAATCCGGGACAGAGCAAACCTTATGACCCAATCACACATCCTGTATAGAGAACAGTCTCAAACTCTAGTCCACTATCGAGGATAAGTACAGTTTTGCAAATCATAACTTTATACTCTAGATACTTCCTAAAGCCAAGCTAGCAGAAAAAACTGGACCAAAACTGAACTCCGGAGGCCTGAGTCCTATTCCTAGGTTTGAGGGTGGATTCAGTGGGTGGGACCAGAACTAATTACATCAAGCCGTCCGTATCTCAGTTACTCCATCTACAAGCAGTGGTACCATGACCTTCAGAGAGTTTTCCATGGTTGCGTATTTATGGCCTCTTGCCATGTGTATTCATATGGTAGGCATCCAGTACCTGTTTGTTGAGTGAATGAGTTAATAAAAGGATACCTGTCTCCCATTCTTTCCATTCTGTAAGAGGTGCTGGGTTTCTTCTTCCCAGTTTCCCAGATTGCTTTGCACATGCTTGAACTCATTCATACGCCTAGTCACCAGGCTTGAGAGAGAGTCAGTTTTTTGTTTGATCCTTTTCACTTCTTCCTGCAAGCCCAAAGAAATGAAGGAGTCTGACTTTCTGCTCAGCAGTTGCCACACCAGCCTTCTTGGGAGCTGGCACCATTGTTTGAAAAGAGCAATCCTAACACAAAACCTAACAGGAATGAAGAACTATGCCTAGTGATAGAGGGCAGTGTCCCCAGGCATCAAACAGGTTTGTGTGTGTGTGTGTCTCTCTCTTTTTAAATTTCACATGTTGGTTTTTACATGCCTGGAAACATTTTTGTGGGAATCATTTGTGAGTGCTTTTTGTGGGGATATAAAGCCGAATCTTCTTAATAAAATAAGTTTGTAATAGTTCAAGAAATTGAGGACAGAAACAATGTAAAACTTCTGAGAACAAAAGTCTTCTGAATGGCTGTACCTAGAAATGGACTGTAGTTTGGACCCAAACGTAAATACCAAGCTTTAGCTCTAATAATCTCCCCCAAGCTTCAGTAGTCCCCAAAACTAAGGAGGAGATATAAAATTATCATCCACTAATAGGTTCAGGATATGGGGTAAGGTTTTTTCAGAGGCCAAGATTGGAGTTTAAGAACAAGGAAATGGTGAATAGGAAGAATATTCTTGCTAATCTAACACAAGAAGGGTCCCCGTGGAGGAAAAGCTGAAAGACCGAACCACAGGATGGAACCCCAGAGAAGCAGGCACTTCCTCTGTCCATCAAGGACATCACTCCACGCCCTTACCAGGAAAGACTGATCGCTGACTCCTGGCAGCTGAGACACGGAATCCAGGAGGCGAAGACTATGCTGATAAGACCTATCTGCTTCAAGGTCAGTTTGAGTGGCCTCCCCGGACAGTTGCTGGGCCAGGGACTTGGCTTTCTCCAACCTGCAGGGCAGGCAAAAAGAGAACTTTGAGGAATCCCTTTTCATTAAAAGCGTTCATCCTGTCGGGTAAAAAGTATGTAGTTGAGGTTATCAGAAGAACTGAATGAGGTTATGTGCCAGATATGCGTCCCTCTCCACAATCTAAACATAAGCCTTAATGTTTATATGGGTTGGATCGCAAGAATTCAGCCCGAGTTCCCCAATTCTTGATAGTATATTCTTTCTATAACCCCCATGTCATCAGATGGGTTAACTCACATCCTTCAACCACCACCACTTCTCCAAGCATTGCAATCTCTCAGTCAAAACACAAGTTTTACTTAATCAGTCTTTTCTTCTTCCAGACATAAAGATATGTCCCTTCCCCAAGATTAACACTTCATTCTCTCGTCCCTTAGGAATAATATCGTTAAATGAAGCACGGTGCCCTGCAAACGCAGTGTGCGCTCCACCCCGGAGAGATGCGGATTATCTTGGCCCATGTGAGGACCCGTCGAACATACCTTCCCATGAGCCCTTGCACCGCGGGGCCGTCGGGGCTCCCCCCACCGCCTCCTTCCCGCAGGGCCTTGTGGGCCAGCGACAGCGCTTGTTTGGAGTAGTCGTCGGTTTCCCTTAGCAGCCGCTCTATGTTACTGGCTGACCCCAAATGACTGAAAAGATCCAAAACAAAGAACTTGAGTTTTCATAGCAAAGGGTTTCCTTTAGGTCTTCTATCGTTGGGAAAGGAGAGGAGTAAGGGAACTGGTATGTCTAGAAAAGCCAAACAGAATTGACGCAGATTAGACGGAGTTAGAGGAACTGTCAGGAAGCAGGAGGTGTTCTCGAGATGGAGCTCATGTCTTAGACTCTAGCGGGTGATCTTTTCTGTTTATGGTGTAACTAGGGGGAGCGGGGTGTGGGGCGGGGAGACGGGTGGGAGCAGTCTCAGGGGGACCAAGCATTGCATCTATCAGCCCTTTTGTGTAGGGAGAAACCCCTAGGTCTTATTTCATCCAGGACCCAGCCTCCCCTTCACTTCTGCTGCAACCCTACACTGGGTCCACCACCAGAGGATACAGAGCCTGTCCATGAAAGTTCCCCGAATACTTACAAAGTGATAAAAACAAAAAACAAACTCAGGAGGCAGTTTTGCTACAAAACACCAATGAACTTCCTTCACTGACTGAATTCCATCTGGGATTAGCAGAGCCTGCCGCCCTGCTGAGCACCCTGCTGGGAGCCAACCTCTTCCCCTGGTGGGATTTACAGTCGGGCTGCAACCAGGGAGCTGCCAGTTACCACTGGGGCCCTGCAGACCTGGTTTTGGGGAGGAGCTTCCCTCCCAGCAGCCTTGACCCCCACAGGCTAGCAAACAACTGGTTGCTCCTTGTTCCCAGGCTCCATGTGGGAGCCCGGGAGTCCCTCAAAGCTGCAGAGTGTTCTTTTCCAAAGGCTGATTCATTTCACAGGGCCCGAAAAATCACATCTGACACACACCAGAGCCATACTGTGAGTCATAGAGAAATCTGGGTAAAAAAAAACACCTCCACCCCGACACTTGCCAAATGACCGTGCCCAGTGGCCACTCACATAGGCTAAAAGCCAAGAGGTTAAAAAAAATATGGCTTCAAGGCAAGGAAATGGCTACAAAGGTGCCCAGAGGTGACAAATATGTTGCTTACTTAGGTCCTGAATACCCTACAGTCTTGTTCAAGTCTGGCCTTGCAGAGCTAGTCTGAAGCAGGGGTCTGCTTACCTATCTGCCAATCTTGTGGCCTCCTGGGCCAGGCTTTTAAAACCATCTGGCCCCACGTAGTGCTCTGAGAAAGGAATGTTCTGTGGAAAAAGGAGAATTGGTTAAAGCTTTGCACTCAGCCCCGGAGCCCAAGTAGGTTCTGCATCTGTCCTATCAGAACTAGTTGTCCTTTGCCACACAGCATTCTACACCCCGACACACCATGAGTCCCTAGTCACTGTAATCATCACGTTAAAAAAAAAAAGAGTCCAGACAAGAATAGAGTAGAAATCCAAGGGCCCGGGTGGCTCTGTCAGTTAAGTGTCTGACTCCGGATTTCAGCTCAGGTCATGATCTCAGGGCCATGAGACTGAGCCCCACATGGGGCACCAGTCTTCAGCGAGTCTGCTTGAGATTCTTTCCCTGTCCCTCTTCCTCAGCCCTTCCTCTTGCTCGCTCTCTCTCAAATAAATAAGTTAAAAAAAAAAAAGAATAAGGTAGAAATCCAATTTTTTAAAAAGCCTCTGTAAACAGACATATTCACTTAAAAATATATACATGCTAATAGTATTTTTTTTTTTTTAAGATTTCATTTATTTGACAGAGAGAAACACAGCGAGAGAGGGAACACAAGCAGAGGGAATGGTAGCGGGAGAAGCAGGCTTCCTCCCGAGCAGGGAGCCCGATGCGGGGCTCGATCCCAGGACGCTGGAATCATGACCTGAGCTGAAGGCAGATGCTTAACGACTGAGCCACCCAGGTGCCCCATGCTAATCGTATTTTAATATGTATTTAAAGTCAACAATATATACCAAGTTTTGATGCTGGCTATTTCTTAATAATGGGATCACAGGGGATTTTTATTTATTTCCCAAGTTCTCTACAATAAACATTATTTTTATAATAAGGGAAAAAAATCAATACACATTATTCTTTAAATCCTTCATTTCCTCAGCATAATATCTGATTATCTTCCTGTTTCCTTTATTCGTCCTCTGTCACCCACTTACATTATTGTCATCATCGCCTTCTCTAACGAGAAAGAGAAGAGAGTGCATTCAAATCGCTCCCCGCTACCACACGACAAATGACATCAAGAAAATCATCCTGGCAACAACTTTTTCCCCTTTTCAGAATCCTGTCTTCACTGGATTCCTTCCTTCTTCCCATCATTCCTCCTGTTTCATTTGTTCACTTGTTTCTCCTTTCACTCATTCATGCAGCAAACGTGTGTCACAGCCACACACCATGCTGGGGGCTGAGAAGGCAAACACGAGCAGAACCACATCCCACCCGCTAGGCGCTAACAGGCGAGGGGGGCGCAGCAAGAAGGGAGAGGGGAGGGGGCCGACGTGAGGTTACGGTTAGCAAGACGCGAGCTGGGAGGAAGAACACAAATGCAGGAAAATGGGAAATTGCAGGAAGCCCAAGGACACAAAGACCAGGTACGAGAGAGAAGGAAGAGAAGTTTCAAGGAAGAGAAGTCCCACTCTCTACCAGGTGGACCGAAAAAGGCGAGCGACCGCAGGTGGGTCCCCCAAAACAGCCGCGACCCTCAGTACCCCGAAGCCGGCGGCACCTACGGTGTTTCTCAGGGAGGCCTCGCTCTCCGCCAGGCCCAGGTCCATCCGAGTGACCAGTGTGCGAGCATCCCGGACTCGGTTCTGATACTGCCCGCCCAGGGCCTGGATTCTTTCCACGGCCGTCTTGAGGTCATTGAGGCGGTTCCGGTAGCTCTGCTCTCTGCTCTTTGCTTTGCCCAGCTGGAGACTGAGAGGCTTACTGGCCCCTGGTACCAAGAAGGAAAAGGAGGGTGAGCACTTTCAGAGCCAGCACAGGAGGATCCGACATGTGGGAGGGTTGGAACAGTGACTTGGCCTGGCTTACGGCAAAATGGTAACAACCCAGTAAATGAACGTGGGCAGCCACTCTCTTATCGCCATCATTCGGGTCCCAGGAGAGTCGCAGACGGTCCTTTTATCTCTGCAGGTGCTGGACAGAGATACCCACTGAACTGATACCCAACAGAAGACTATAAATTCCCTTCATCACCTTCTGCAATCTGGGCTTCTCTCAGAAGGTCCCGCAGGGCCTGCTCAGCCTGTCGCATCCTGCCTTCCAGCTCCGGGCTGGGCATCACGCCGCCACCACCCTGCACCCTGGAAACCAGGGCCTCCAGGCTCTGGAGCTGCTGCAGAAACTGGTCCATCTGAAACCACAAAGGAAAGAGGATCAGAACTCACGGTGGAGATCACAGTCCAATACCAGGTACTCAGAGGACAAGAGCGAAAAGCCCGGGAATGCTTGGCACGTGACGGTAGCTCAAGGCGCTAGAGCCTGGATTCGCTGAATTTGAGTTCTGGCCCCACTACTCATTAGCTGTCAGCGTGACCTTAGGCAAGTCACTTTCATTACCCATGAGATGGGATAATAATATCTTATAGTTATTACTTGGACTAAGTGAATTAGTATTTAGAGAGTACTTGGAACAGTGTCTGGAACAGAAAGTACAGTAGAGGGCAGGCTAAATAGATTAAAAAAAAAAACAAGTTGAGTTTGTTCTACCTTTGGGGTTCTGTTTGGGCCTTTTCTTCCTCCGCCCTTCACCCCAGCAAACTAATAAAGAATAATTAACAACAACATCAATTTCATCCTTCTCTGGAATGTGAATGGGAAATTTTTGGAGGCCCTTCTTGTTTGAGCCTAACCTTTGACACCCCCTGGACTCCTCATATCGTCTACATATTTATGTTTTTCTTCATTTGTTTTACAAAGACATCCCTTGGAAAAAATCCAACTAGGAAGCGGCATGTTATGAGCAGAAAGAGTACTGAACTGAGCAGTCTCCAAACGTTTGCAATTTTCCTGTCACGTGGCCCGGTGGAACCAAGAATCAGGGAATCTGGTGGGACAAGAATCAGGTGGGACTGCTGGTTCCCCCGGGCCACGTGATGGGAAAATTGCAAACGTTTGTGGAGACTTTGCTCCGTGACTGACATCAGAAGACCTTCTCTTGCAAACTAAGCCATCAAGAGAACCAAATGAGGGGCGCCTGGGTGGCTCAGTCGTTAAGCGTCTGCCTTAGGCTCAGGCCATGACCCCAGGGTCCTGGGATCAAGCCCCGCATCGGGCTCTCTGCTCGGCAAGAAGCCTGCTTCTCCCGCTACCATTCCCTCTGCTTGTGTTCCCTCTCTCGCTGTGTTTCTCGCTGTCAAATAAATAAAATCTTAAAAAAAAAGAGAGAGAGAACCAAATGAGACCACATCTGCAAAAAGTATCTTGAAGATGATGTACATAAGAGCATAAGCCTGTAGCATTATTATGACTGTGTGGAATTTCTTTTAATACAGCAGTTTTTAAAGAAAGAAACAATAACCTCCACCCTAATCCCTGGGAGACTCGCAGGGGCCTAGATTTGTGACAGACCCACCCAGTAGACACCTAAGGATTTTACTCATGGGGGTGAGGGCTGGGTGGCAAGCACACCTGAATCTTCACTTGATTATAGCAAGCGGGACAGCTGCTCAGTGCTGCGCGCTCACAGCTGAGGCCGCTGAATCCGGGCTTGCAGACGCAGCTGCCATCATTTCGACATTCCCCAGGCTCGGAGCCCGCCGGGTTGCAGTTGCAAGCTAGAGACAAAAGACAAACAGAAAGCATTCATATCAAGCTAGTTCTAGAAATGGGAGGTATAGCAAAGATAAAAGGAAGAAGTTCAAATCACCAGAGGCAAAGAATCCTTCGTTGCCTTTGCCAGTTCACACTGTGCTAGATCCATCTCTTGCCTGTGCCTCCAAGCACATTTCTAATACAGATAGAGCTTAGGAATCAACTAGAAGTTTGTTTGGTGTGGCTGTGGATAGAGAGCTCTTCCAATAGTCCACCCTTTCTGGTGGCACTTATTTTTTTTTTCCTCCCATTAAATTGTGAGCCTGTTGGATATGCTGTAGGCACTCTGGCTTTGCTCAAAAGGGAAATAACATGTCTTCTGGGCCTATTACATGCCAGATGTAATCTCCCCCTATTTTATAGATGAGGACTGTGAGCTCAGAAGAGTTGAGTAATCTATCCAAACAGCAAGTAAATGGCAAACCGGAATGAGAGCTTGGAAAGAGTCATTGCTCTTTTCCTTTTGCTCTGCTGCTTTTGGTGTAGGAAATGCAGGAAAAAGAGCAGTACCTTTTTTCATTCATATTGACTGCACACCTACTATCTGCCACTCTGTTCTAGGAGCTGAGGCTGGAACAGTGGGTGAGACCCTGCTCTAAGGGAGTTACAGTGACCCTCCGGGTTGCTCTATGGTACTCA
>CM053618.1:35816375-35896668 GCA_028646535.1 Procyon lotor | reverse complement strand
CTCGGGTGCAGCCGGTGTCGGTGAGCGTGTGGAAGCCGGGCAGGCAGCGGTCACACCTGTCACCCATCACACCCGGTTTGCAGCTGCACCGG
The DNA here is from genome assembly GCA_028646535.1 of Procyon lotor. Taxonomy (NCBI): domain Eukaryota; kingdom Metazoa; phylum Chordata; class Mammalia; order Carnivora; family Procyonidae; genus Procyon; species Procyon lotor. Next base: position 35,896,576 of record CM053618.1, on the reverse strand, counting down.
CCAGAGCTGTCACAGCGAGCGCTCAGAGAACCTGTAACCGGCAAGGTAGGGAGGAGGAGAGGAGAAAAGGAAATCCTTAGTGTACAGGCGTTAGGAAACCACCGAGACCCCGAAGGAGCTCAATGGCTATTAAGTGATAGCAGCCGCCTGCTGCCTCCAGCAAGTGTCGCATTTCTGGGCACCATCCGGCCCTGGGCCAGCGCTCGCAGCCGAGCGGAGCTTCTGCAGGCGAAGAAACGGAAGGTGCTCCTGGAAGCGTGTTCACTTGTCTGTCTGCTGCGATGCAAACATTAAGTAGTGTGTCCGCCACTGCTTTTTAACAGAAGTCCGTGGAATCCTCGAGATCTCAGGAAGAGGGACAGTTTGTGCAGGAGCACATCAGCCTCCTCAAAGAGAGTATGAGAAAGCAAGCCACATCTTCCCTTATTTCTGGCAGGTAAAAGCCATCTTTTAAGGGTCAGTGTGATTATTTATTTATTTATTTATTTATTTATTTATTTATTTTTGAGTATGAGAAGCCACGTCTTCCCTTATTTCTGGCAGGTAAAAGCCGTCTTTTAAGGGTCAGTGTGATTATTTATTTATTTATTTATTTATTTTTGAGTATGAGAAGGCCTCCTAACCGGAAATCTCTCTGCCTACCTGGAGCAGCAGACACTCTCCACCTTGGGGCGTCACCCCTTCCCCGTGCATCTCACTCGGTTTAGTGCACAGAGCACCTGTCCTGTGATTGAATCTGTAGAGACACGCTCTTACTTGTTTGTGGGCCCTCTCGATCGCGAGTTGATGAGAGACCAGAAGTGCTCAGGGCAGCGAATGCGTCCTTCTAGAATCTGGCCTCCTCTCTGACTGACTGCCTCCCCTTCCCCAGTTCAAGTCAGTCCTCTCTCCCTGGACCCTGCCTCCCACTCTCTTCCCTGCCTCCATCCTCACGTCCCTTCCCTCCCTTTGTGCTGCTTGAACAATGGAATTCAGATCCATTACTCAGCTGTTTCGCTCTCTGGTGGCTCCCCCCTGTAAGCAGAAGAAAACGCAGACTCTACCGTGGAGCACAGAACTCGACTTCTCCCACCACGTGGCCTACTCTCCTCACTCCGTTCCAGCGCCCAGCTCCCCGAGCCTGTCCGTGGAGTGTGCCAGGCCACTTCTCTCTTTAGGGCGGCTTCACTTGCTGCTCCCCGGGCCTGGAAGGCTCTTTCCCCAGAACTTCTCCCGACTTGGCCCATCCTCAGCTGTCAGGTCCTGATTTAATTATGACTCCTCCAGGGAAATCTCCTCGGACTCCCAAATCTCAGAGAGCCGTCCCACTGCTCTTGTAGTCATGCTTACTCAGGATGACCTTGGCTTGCATTCCCTGCTCTGGCCCCAAGGCCCCAGGGCAGAACCTAACGCAAAGAGGATGCCCAGAAATCTGTTGCAGGAACACATGTACGCCAAGAAAGAGGTCAGGGTTGTTGGGAAAGAGTTGGGGGCGGGGGGGGGGGCAAAAGATGAGCAGGAGGGTGGTAGGAGGTGCACCTCACCCACTTCCCCATCTCCCTGTGCTGGCAGAATTATCAAATAATCCACGTATCTCAACTAACCATGATAACCAGGCCGCCCGGCATCGATAAAGCCAAGAGAACACTAACCAGTTGCTCCTTTCTTTCTAATTGGTTATTCTGTGAATTTTTGACTCACTAGTAGATACAATTCCAATCAATAAAGATATTGGCTCTGTGCCGCTACAAAGGCTTTTTGCCACATGTGGAACCTGAAATATATTAGCCAATTCACAGAGCTGGTGAAAGACGCCATGTCAGCTTTGCAAGGCTCGAAGGGGCCCTCGGTGATAATGGTATAAACTCTGTTTTTTGAGCATCTACCATGTGTGAGACCCTGAGTTCAGCACTTTAGATAGATATTTGGAAATGCTATCTCCTAGCGAAATAAGAGCTCACAGAAGAATAACAGATCCATTTGTGGGTAACAGGGAGGGCTCAGAGGCTCAGAAACAACAGACCCATAGTTCAGACAGGCATCTCTAGAGCAGTTTGCAGGATGCCTCTGGGAAGGGAACAGTGCTCCCTGGGAAAGGCATCCCCTGTGACAGGATGACCTAGACTGGCGGTGTCTGGGTGAGAAGGGGAGGAAGGAATTGCCAAGACAGCCACGTGGATGTGGAATGAACAGCCTTTCCCTCTTAGGAAATAGATGGTGAAGGGGTAGGGATCACATGAGGACACCAATGTCCCAACACGCACCACAAGATGCAATGTGAGGCTATTTACCAAAGAGAAGGGGAAAGTGGGAGCAAGATCTCAGGTTGAAACATCAAGAGAAGATCCTAAGTTTCGTTTCGGACACTGTGAACTTGAGTTTCCAGTGGCATATTAAGGTGGAAATGTTCACTTGGAGTTCCCGAAAGAGGCCGGGGGCGAAGATCTAGGAGTCTTCAGCACACAGGCCAAGTAGGAAGCCAGAGCAGGTGTAAGATCACTCTGGGGGGCAGATAGAGAGGGGAGGGGAGGAGCCTCGGACGCAGGGGGAACCCCATTAATTAAGGGGCTTTTCATAATCAAAGCAGAAAGAAGTCTCAGGACACGGGAAGCCAAGGGAGCAGAGCTCTGAGGGCCAAGGGAGGATGAGGATGGGAGTTTCAGGACCTAAGGCAAGAGAATATTTGATGAGATGAGCCTGAAGAGAGGCTTCCCGAGGCTGGCATGCACAGACCTCCACGCTCCTGCCCTGCGAGCAGTCAGCCGACAGAGCTAAGAAGGAGAATTATGCTCTGATAAGTAACAGTCAACAAAGACATCTCTCTTTAATACAATGCACTTGCTTTTTATTGTTTGTTTGTTTTTAACACAAATGGGTGTCAATTTGGGACTCAGAAACCCGTTTTTTCCCCATTCCAATGACTGGAAATCATCCTTTCAACCAAAGAAAATTTTCCCTACAGTTTTTCAGAAATGAATCCTTCTTAGAAAATGGAAAAGACTGTACTTTGCTTTTGGATTTGGCCCACTTAGACCAAAATCGTCACCCTGCAAAACACCTTCTGAGAGAAATAAAAAAATCGCCCTATGAAAATAGACATTCTGTGTCGAGAAAAGTCTGGGAAATGGTGCTCACTTGATCCCTCAGAGATTTACAACAGAGTAGCGCCTTCAGGACGCTTGGAGCTTGTTTAAATTTTAATGCCCGAATTTCTAAACATTGCTTGACATTCTTACAGGCCACATCTATTATTATCTCGAGGAATGCTGTGTTCTACAGGACATTATCTAGAGAATCCTGCTCTAGAAGCTGGAGGGTCAAAGAGCCCAGACTTTGAAATCCAACAAATCTCCCTTCGAAACCAGCTCTCACTCAGCTGCGTGTCCTTGGGCAAACGGCTCACTCACGAGTTCTTCTACGGGAGGGTAACCACCTATGCCTCGCGGAGCTGTTGCAAGACTTTGGACTAAAATACATAAAGTGCCTCGTTCAGTGTCTCACATGCCACAGGCGTTCAAAGAATGTAGTTTGCACGGCTACCACCGGCCTCCTTCACGCCCTGCAAAGTGAACGTGGAGACGTGCACAAGTCCTTCGGGTGAGCACGACCACTTTGTGTCACATTCCCAAACTTCCAAAGTAATGGTTCTCAAACTCTCTCTTGGAAATAAAAGCACCTGTCTCGACTCCTACTTCATGAGCTACTCCCAGGGACTGTGAACAACTGGGCTGGAAAAACAGAAAACAGCGTCCTGTTTCGGTTTTGTGTCCCAAAGAGCTCTCTCGGGGCTTCTACAGATATGGTCTATGGGCATCTGAGGACTCGGGAAGGTATGCTGAAATGAGTACTATTTAAAATTCAGGGGCCCCTGGGTGGCGCAGTCGTTAAGTAGTGTCCAAGACTCTCAGTTTCGGCTCAGGTCATAATCTCAGGGTTGTGAGATGGAGCCCCGTGCATCGGGGTCTATGCGCAACGCAGAGTCAGCTGGTCCCTCTTCTTCCTCCTCTGCCCCTCCCCCTTTCTCTTAAATACATAAACAAAAATCTTTAAAAAAAGAATTTAAGATAAAATACATAAAAACTAAAACAAAAAGAGGGTATGTCCTTTTGGGAACCCTTTAAATATATATCTACACTTGTATTTTAAAGTAACATTATTGGGGCGCCTGGGTGGCTCAGTGGGTTAAAGCCTCTGCCTTCGGCTCAGGTCATGATCTCAGGGTCCTGGGATCGAGCCCCACATCGGGCTCTCTGCTCAGCAGGGAGTCTGCTTCCCCCTCTTTCTGCCTGCCTCTCTGTCAATGTCTTGGTCATTGACACGTAAGAAGTAATAATAAAATTAAGAGAACAAGTCCAATATCATTGATGTCCATAGAGGTCTCAAGAAGGTAGGTGTCTTGGGAGGAGAAACCACACAGGTACACACAGTGAATTTCAAAATATTTGCAAAAGGTTCTCAGGGCTTACATACATGCTTACAAGAGTTGAAGGTAACAGCCCTGTCAATGAACCCACAAAGTCATCCCCTCAAACTAAGCCTGGCCACTAGATCTACGAGAAATGGATGTGAAATCCAGAATCTGTGACCACATTAGGAATTATGAATGCTGTTGGCTTCATTCACCATACCTGGACTGACGGCATTCTTTGGTAAAATGTGTTCTTCTGCATTTGAGATTGCATATACAATAAATTCCCTTGAAAGTGACAAATATCTCCCAGCTGACTGGGAGACTGAGAAGTCACACAGGGAATTAAGCTTGAGCCACGGGGCTGGGAATCTGGGCAGCCAGCATCTAGTCAGAGATGGCACAGGGTGGGAACAGTCTCTCACTGACGTGCCACTCAGCCTGGGAGCTTGGGCTCGGCTTCCCTTTCTCTGTCTCTAGAATGGTGGGTGGAGGTGTTAATATGTAAAGTTTTTTTTTTTTTTTAAGATTTAATTTGTTTGACAGAGAGAAACACAGTGAGAGAGGAAACACAAGCAGAGGGAATGGTAGCGGGAGAAGCAGGCTTCCTGCAGAGCAGGGAGCCCGATGCGGGGCTCGATCCCAGGACCCTGGGATCATGACCTGAGCCGAAGGCAGATGCTCAGTGACTGAGCCACTCAGGCACCCCAACATGTAAAGTTTTTATGAGTACTGAAGAAGGCAGAGTATATGGAAATACTCTGGGAAAACAGAAAGCATTAGCCAGATCTTAGGAAATAATATCCGTGAAGTTTTTCCCAGACATCTAATTGTCTGCTGTTGGGGATAAAAAGGCACCATTCTGATGCTTTTTTCTTTCAGGTGGATGGAGTAAGAGGGAACAGTCCTCCGCCAGAACCTGGGGTTACAACTTCAGCCCTCGCAGGGGCTCGCTGTGAAGACAGGAGGCCATTCACCCACTCCTCCAGGCCTCCGTTTCCCCACTCTTTAAAAAAAAAATATTTGAAAATTTCACTGCCGGTTTCAGGATATTAATAATAAAAATAAAATGTTAATGAGTAGTTTTAGACCAAAGACATGGCCTCTGCAGGCTTCCTTCTAAACTGGAATGCGATTTTTTAAGAAGCTGGTGTTTCAGGACATTGCGACACTGATCTCCGTCCTAATAATAAAAACAACTCCATCAACTACAATTTACTGAGTTGTCTACCATGAGCTTAACAAACCTCACGTGTGATATAAAGAGCATGGGGACGGGACTCTTTTTATTGATGCGGGACACTGGGAGAGCGAGAGGTGAAGGGACATGCCCAGAGGGACACAGCAGTAGAGGAAGTGCCCAGGTTTGAAACAGTCCTCTGCCTCCCAAACCCACCACCAGTCGCTGTCTTGGCCGTCAGCACACCTGGGGCAGGCACCCTCGCTGCACAGAGCTCTACAGCCTTGGACAGGATCCTTCCTCCCCCTCGCTCAGCCTCTGCTACCTCATTTGTACAATGGAACTACTACTAGCACCCAGTTCACATGGGGATCTGTGAAGGGAAGGTTCATTCCTGGCTGAAAGCCTCTACAGAAGGGCCTGGCACAGAGTAAGCGAGGAATGCACGTTAGCTATCATTTCAGAAGCTAGAAATCATCGCTGGGCTCCACCACTTCCAACCAGGCTGGTCACGCAGAGCCTGGCATGTCCGTAGGACATAGGACATAGAACCCACTTTGTGGGTTCATGGCCCGAAGGCCAAGAGAAGGCTAGGCTCCTGGATGCTGGGCCAGCCATGGACGACACAGTGAAGAAGAGACAGTGTGGCAAATCCCTCATTACCATTTCTCTGCTAAGCCGCCGGCTCCTTTTCAGTTCTAAGACTAATAACCTTGTCTTCGGGCCAGGCTTTCCAGCTAAGCCAGTTAAATTTCTCATTACATTCTCACTGATCATTTCGCCGGGATGACCCAACTCCAGTGATTCACGGTGAAGCCGCATAACCTAAGGGTATGATAGAGGCTCTACGGGAGGATGGAAAGCCCACTAAAATGGACTCGTTTGCCTTTTAATTTTTCTTTATGAAGTTCTTCAATTCACAGGGACAGCTGCTAAATCCAAAAGATTTCTGGATGCTGACTCTATGCCCTAAAGCTGAGCCAATCGGACTCAAACCACACTGTAACAGCGGCTGGTGAATTTGGGAGTGCTTGCGGGGGTCTGGGTCCCTGGTGCCCTGGGGTCAGCCCCAGGCTTCTGTAAGGCTCTCCAACACCTCTCCCAGCAGCTCACGGCTGGACCAAACCTGCCCATCTTCACGTGGTTTCAGCTGCAGCTGAAATTCATTCTACAGGGCTACGCTGAGTCACGGCCACGCACTTTGGCTACACTCTTGAAGTGGATTAGTATTTATCATATTACGCCACTAAATACTTTCCAACAAAGAGGAGAAACACACTGCCAAGGAAGAGAATACACAAATAAGGTAGTTAAAAATAAAAAAACTCAACTTATTTAATGACTCCTTGTCTCTCTCTCTTTATAAGCACTAACTTGTCTTTCCTGCCCATGATGAACACAGCACAGCGTGCGTGTCTGTGTGTGTACGAATTCCCACAGTGGCATGAACGCAGCACCGGGTGACATATGTAAAAAAACAAAACCAAGACACAACAAAAAAGTGAGCCCTGCATTAACCAGGCATCCCGAAGGTCCTTCCTATTTATCAATTCTTTTTTCTCTTGTTAACAACCCCGGGAAACACTCGAATCTGCCTATCAATTGGGCTGTCTCTTGGACCAGGACCACCTTACATTGCTAGCACCTAGCCCAGCACCAGAAACGGATCTTTCTATCCCTTACATCTTGAGAGGTGGGTCAAAGGCATAGTTGCGGATATGGGGAACTATTGGTGGAAGCTTACAAGCTTCCTTTGTCCCTAGGTCAAACTGTCGCCTGCCAGGAAAAGTAACCATGTCCCTCTTGCGACTAGAACTCAAGCCGACATGTCCTGAAGACTCCAGCTGGCTCTGACCACCAGACTTAGAAAAACAGCTTGAAACTGGTAAGGCACCACCGCCATGAGGGTCTAGCAGATTCCCAGTTGTTCTAGATGTTGAACACCATTTTCTGGTCCTGCCGGCTTCTCCCTTCCACTCCCTTCCTTCTCCCTCCACTGCTGACCCTCCCCTCCCCTCTTTCCTTGCCCCTTTTTTCCCAAGCATTTTCTTTTAAGTATAGTCCACACACAATGTTTCGTTAGTTGCAGGTGTACAACATAGTGATTCGACATCCCTATAGGTTATGCTGTGCCCCACAAGTGTAGCCGCCATCTGTCACCTCACGACGCTATCATGATATCACTGACTCTATTCCCCAGGCTGTGCCTCTCATCCCCGTGATTCACTCATTCCGTAACTGGAAGCCTGTATCTCCCACTCCCCTTTGCCCGTGTTAGTCCCTCCCCTCCCCCTGCCACGCCTCTCTCTTCCAGCAAAGGTCAGTCTGTTCTCTGTATTTATAGGTCTGATTCTGTATTTTCTAAGAAGTTTATTTAGTGGGGCGCCTGGGTGGCTCAGTCCTTGGGCATCTGCCTAAGGCTCAGGTCATGATCCCAGGGTCCTGGGATGGAGCCCCACGTCGGGCTCCCCGCTCGGCAGGAAGCCTGCTTTCCCTCTCCCACTTCTCCTGCTTATGTTCCTGCTCTCGCTGTCTCTCTCTCTGTCAAATAAATAAATAAAATCTTTAAAAAAAAAAAAAGAAGAAGTTTATTTATTTATTTACGTAATCCCCACACCCGCCATGGCGCTCAAACTCCTGAGTCTGGGGTCAACAGTCCCACACTCTTCTGGATGAATCAGCCAGGTGCCCGTGATTCTGCTTTTTGTATGTTTATTCACTCGTGGGGTTTTGTTTCTGTTGTTCCACGTATGAGCGAAATGATAGGGTCTTTGTCTTTCTCGGTCTGACTTATTCCACTTAGACAGCAGCCTCCTGGCACAGCCACGCTGTCGCACACTTACCCTTGGTGTGACAGTTGCAGGGCAGGCAGCGGTCCCTCTCCCTCTGTCGGTAGAAGCCGTCCTTGCAGCGCTCGCAGTGAGGGCCATCCGTGTGGTCGTTGCAGTTGAGGCAGCGGAATCCGTTGCCTGTCTGTCTGTGAAGCTCGGGATCAAAGACGCACTGCCTGGACTTCCCGTTGCACTCACACACTAGGGGGTCGGGAGGGGGAGACATCGCTGGTAAAAAGCTCGGACACAATATTATTGTTACTAATAAAAATCATGCAAGAGACACTAACCATCTCCCATGATGTATTTTTATGTAAAAATTCCCGATTTCCTTATTTGCGAGGTGTTCATTTTTAAGACCCTGTGCAACCTCCTAGAACAAGTCTACAGGTAAAGAAGACCGGAGGACTGCCAGCTGGGCACCCTGGCATGACCACCGAAGGGCTGATGGTGCCATCTGTCCCTCCAGGCACGGTCAAGGCTGAGGAGCTAAGGTCCAGAAAGGTATCTCTCTCTGCCCCTCACGGGGCCGTGGGTGGCCCTCCCGGAACCAGCTGTCAAAGAGAACCACAGTCTCATGAAGAGCGCATTTCCCCAAGTGTCTAGAAAGTTCACCCCATTGATGTTCCGGAGACACTGCTGGAGTGACATCTCCACGGGGGACCTAAAAGCCAATGAGGTGACAGGGGTAGATACCCAGTTCCTGGTGCAGGGCAGACACTCAAAAAATGTTTCAGTCACAGCTGAGAAGAGAAAGATGATAAACCTTGAGGTTAAAAGAATGGGATCCAATAAACAGCAGTTCCGCTGTTTTCTTGGGCAAATCTCTTCAGCTCTCTGAATCTCTTTCTCTTTTCTCTCTTAAACGTGGAAGGCATTACCTGCCTCCCTGGATGGCTGAGAGGTCTTCTCACTGAGAGAAGACCGTCCAGTCCTTCACATCTGCTATTTCACTCACGCGGGAGGGAGACCGGCGCTGCCTCCGAGGAGAAAAGTGCCGTCCAGAAAGGTTAAGCAGTTTGACCTGGGGCAGAGCTGGGGTTTGAACCTGTGTCTGAGGCCAAAACCCACTTTCTTTCCACCAGGCACACTGTCTCTGTTGGCCATGTGGCCTCCGTGGTGGTCTGTTTCTAGAACTGCCCACGGCCACAGCTTACCCGGAGCGCTGAGGAAAAGTCCACAAAGTGGCCAACAAGGCGTACTGAGCAGCTGCCCTGTGTGGGCCGTGTCGGGCTCTAAAGGCACAGATGTGACGAAGGAAACCCAGGAGCCTCCTGAGCGACTTCCTTACCACACACGCTCCCGACCGCCCGCTCGCTCATCGGGGGAAAGTGAACAAACCTCCCTCCAGAGCCCGCTTTCTTTCTCGCCCTTCACGTGCGTCCGCCGGTTACTTCTCACGGTAACACTTCAATACAAACTTGACTATCCCCACTGACTGGAGGAAGAAACCGAAGCTCAGAGACAATGGATATCTTGCCTCAAGTCACACAGCTAAATGGCAACCCTATCATTCGCTCCTAGGTCTGTCCAACCACAAAGCCCTCACCTTCCCATTTTACCGCTGCTTCTCAAGACTCTGGTTACCACTGGCATGGAGGCGTTCCTTCTAGAAATCCCTCACATAGGCTTCTTCAGCCCCTACTCAAATCCTGTCCCTCCGCAGATAGCACTGGTTATTATAAATTATATTTTTCACAAATTATAATTACAAAATTTTTTTGAATTTTAAATCTGCCTCCCTCCCTGTAATTTTTACCGTGTTCCCGTTCTTCCCTGGAAAACACACATACACACACACACACACACACACACACACACACACACCTACTCTCCTCTCCACTTACTTATTTTATTTCAGACATTGTATTCCAAGCACAGTGGCAGCCAAACCTTTGACCGTCTGAAGAGGTTGACAGCATCTCCCTCTTTAGCCTTCTCTCCTTCTGGTGACACTGGACACCTATAACCCCCGGGTCTTTCAACCACTTCCCCTGTCAGGATTTCTAGATTCTTCTTGACTGTCCTTCAGGGAACATACTCTAATTTCCAATGCCTTTCTCGAAATGGCCAGAATTTATGACAGTACTCCAAGTGTGGTTTTAACAGCTCAGCTTGCAATACAACTGGATACTATAATTCCAGGGATGCGATTTAACATTTCATTAAACTTACAGCATACTAAGTTTGCACTCAATTCAGACTCCCAGGTCTTGTTCGCCGAACTGCTGCCAAGCGGAATCTTTCCCAACGAATGCTTGTGTAACTGACTTTGGATCCCTAACAGATGTGCCACACAGCTGTCACGGGCTGTGAAATCACTGAGTACATCGTTAGGCACATACTGGAGCTAAATCCAGCAGCCAACGACCCTTGGGAGGTTACCCAGCTGGCTGGCACGGTGTGCCAGTGCCCTTTCCTGCCCTGGATGCCTTTGGAGGGCAGTCTCCAAACAATCATGACATTTGCCTTGTGCTTCCCTTCACCCAGAGCAAAGTCTTGGCTGGTAATAGTTAACTTGGTAAGAATGGCTCATGAAATATTTATTCGAGCAATATTTTAAAAATAGACAACCTGGTTAACCCTCCCCTTCTGTCCTTTCTCCTTTCAGGCTCTACTCTGAAAACAAACCAAAAAACCCCAAAAACAAACAAACAAAAAAACCCCAAAAAACAGCAACAACAAAACCTGTGTTCTTCCTTGAACCCCCTAGCCTTGTGTGGAGGGGCAGGATACTTCCAGCCAGGGCCGTCAGCAGCCACAGCTCCATTCTGGAATTCGCCCACGGCTGAACCTCCCTCCTCTATCACCTGAGTTTCCGTGGAAGCCCAGAGTTGTGCTGACTGGAGCTCGGGACGCCGGGGCCACGTGTCTGGGAGTATAACAGCCTCCTGGCACCGCGTGGTGTGAGCCCTTCATGAGGACAGTCCTCAGCCTCGCCTGCGGGACTCTGAGGTTTCCAAGCTGCACCGAGCTCAGCACTCAGCAGAACTGCACTTTGCTTAATACTGACTCTTCAAAACATTCACACCTGGAGGAGGAGGGTGGAGAGTTTGTTCCTTTCGTATGGGATGAATGACCCCTTTTGTCCCCGATGCCTCTGAAACATTTCTCTCAAATCATCTCCCGAATTCAGACTAACTTCCTGAAAACGAATGAGAATTATTATTCATGCTCACTGCTGGGGGGGAAAAAGAATCTTTTTATTTCAAATTCCAGAATATTCTTGCAAACAGCTCGATAAATTGGGCCTCCTACAGCTTGGGCCTGGTCCTTTTTATTCTGTGACTCATTTCTGCCCAGCCAGGGGCCCCGGGCACAGTGGCTGCAGAAGGGCACCGCGAAGCTGGGGGCCAGGATGTGGGAGCAGTGGGGACTCTGCCGGAAGGGCTGGCAGGCACGTGAGGGTGCTGCCCACTGTGGTCGGCACGTCCATGTCGGTTTCGAAAGAAGTCGGAAATCTGGCTTTGGGTATGACATCTATTGATTTTTTAAATGGGGGTAAAAAAAAATTTTTTTTTTTTTTTAATTTCGGTTTGAAAATAAAGCTGTGTCCAAGGGCAAATCTTTGCACTTGACTCTGCTCTTCTAACAGGTAGAAAACACTGTCATGCTTTACAAGAAGAAGAAACGGGGTCCTCGTCTATGGCACAGTGGCCTGGTCACAGTGGGTATTAATGCTTTTTGTTGTTGTTGTTTTGGTTTTTTTTTTTTTAAGATTTTATTTATTTATCTGAGAGAGAGAAAGAGAGCATGAAGGGTAGGGAGGGGCAGAAGGAAAGAGAGAAGCAGGCTCCTGGCAGAGTAGGGAACTCGATGTGGGACTTGATCCCAGGACCCTGGAATCATGACCTGAGCCAAAGGCAGATGCTTAATGGCCAGAGTCACCCAGGTGCCCTATCTGATATCTTCATGAACAAATGAATGAATGTTCTCTTGAACTTCAGAAAACCCCTAGGTGTGTTTCTACCACTGAAAGGACTCCATGTGTCCCCACATGTCTGGACCTGCCTTAAAAATACAAATACTAATAACTGGCAGTCGCTCTCTTCCCTATTCCTCGAAAGGAAGCTTTTCTCCCCAGAAGCTCAGTCCAGAAAACAACCCTTCTTGGTACCTTGTGATACCATGCTTTATTTAGGTTAATAGACTTAAATATAAGCTTTGGCTACATTTTCAAATAGGAAGAAATTCTTAAAATGTTTATTCTACTTTCCTTCTTTTGTATTTAGCCTTGTTCAATTTTATGTCTAGAATTTTCTTTTCACTTTTATTTTATAATCTACTTGCTCTCCTTCCAAATTTCATAAATAGGCCATCTAGTTTCCATCAGGGAATCTTGACACAAAGACAAGTGATGAGAGTATAAAGACAGGGGTCTTGGACATTTCTCGGGTTGCCTGGGAAGCATTTATCAGGGAAAGCATTTATCTATTCACTCAGCAAATATGTATGGAGCATCTAATATGTGCCAGGCACGTTTCCAGGCTCTGGGGATAGAGCAGTAAACAAAACCAATCGATGTCCCAGCCCTCATGGAGTCTTCATGCGAGCCAGGGGGAAAGAAAATAAACAAGATAAGTAATACAGAGAGAATACTGGGATAGTGACATTTGTTAAGGAGAAATACATAAAGCAGTGAAAGGAAATAAGAAGTTGCAAGGGGGGGGGGTGAGAAGGAAGGAAAGGTTGAAAGTGCCATAAGCTGGGGCACCTGGGTGGCTCAGTCGTTAAGCGTCTGCCTTCGGCTCAGGTCATGATCCCAGGGTCCTGGGATCGAGCCTCGCATTGGGCTCTCTGCTCCGCAGGGAGCCTGCTTCCCCCTCTCTCTCTGCCTGCTTCTCTGCCTACTTGTGATCTCTCTCCTCTCTGTCAAATAAATAAATAAAAAATAAATAAAATAAAAATCTTTCACTGAACTCGGTATCATGGGTGCTGGGTCCCATCCATTGTTTTATTTGACTATTCCTTTGTTTTGTGCTTTTCCAAGCTAGGGACATCTCTCCAAGCTTTTGTCCTATCCTCTCTCAGCCCCCGCCACGTCCTGGTCTCTGTCAGCCAGGGCTGTCTCCGCAGCTAAAGGACTGAGATTCATCAGGTTGACCTCCAGCCCTGTATAAACACACGGGAAACCAAGTCATTTTCCTCAGATTTGCAGGTTTCTTTTAGTCTAGTAAAGTGTGGGTGTTTCTTGGGTCCGTGCTGTTGCTGCTAACTTTGGCACTTAAATATTTATCATACTAGTAAGTATAACAGCATACTGCTGCTGACCCTCAGGTGCTTCCTAAAGAAGCCCGCGGGGCAGCGAGACACAGGCTGACCCCCCCCCCCCACCCTCCCCTGCCCCATCCGCCCCCAGACACAGATCCCGGAGGCAGGCAGCTCTGCAAACAAGGGAGCACGGTGTGCAGAGCCCCTCAGGCTCGCCTCACAACACTCCCACCCTCCCTCCAACACACAGCTCCGACAGGTCGAGACAGGAAGCACAGGGCAAAGGCTGTTTCCCAGCTGCGTCCTGAGGAGAATGAAAGGAAACCGAAAATACTTCCCAGGGTCGTGCTGTCGCAAAGCCTTGGACTCATCAAGCTCAGTGGCAGCCATTCGTCAGGACCTCACTGTAAATTTCCCATAGGAAACACCGCAGGCAGTTACCAGAAACTTTAACAACTTGGCATTAAACGATCATTTGTGTATCAGCATATCTTCTTTCTATTGTCCTAAACTTAAAAACACGCTCTGCTTTTCACCAACCTGACCTAACAATTTATGGGATCAAGGTGCTTGTTAGTGCTCTAACAAGTAATGACAAATTTAAAAATCCAAAGCTCCTTTCAAAACCCTGCAACTTGGGCGCTGCTGACCTCTCCAACTTTCTCTCCTTCCTCTTTGCCTCTCTCTCTGGGCTTCAACACACAGACCCTTTCAGGAATTCTGGAAAGCACCACCCTCCTCCCACCGCAGGCCTTCAGGCTTGCTAGTTCCTTTGCCAGGAGCCCTACCTGCTCCCACCCTCCCTAAATGCACCCAGTGATCTTTTCCAGAGCGTCGATGAGGCGGTGCAGGGCCCCTGCTGATGGCCTTTGGGCAGCTTCTCCCTCCTCTGAATGCCCACAGGACTCCAAACTCACCTCCGGCCTGGAATTTATCACTTTCTGTCCTGTGCCTTCGCTATTTGCCTACATGACTGACTTCTTCTCTAGCCTTTCCCACATTCATATCCCCACCGTCCCTAACGGAGGGCGTGGGACTCTGACGGATGGGTGCACGGAAGGCAGGCAGGCAGGCCGGCAGGCAGCTGGACTCTAAGAAAAGCCAAAAAAGCACCTAAAATCTTCCAGGAGTCCTAGGACCCCGTATGAAATTTTCTCAACACAATATATCAAATTTTCATTGTCTACATATATGGCATTCTGCATAAATTTAAGAAACTACTGTTTCGGGACGCCTGGGTGGCTCAGTCGTTAAGCGTCTGCCTTCAGCCCAGGTCAGATCCCAGGGGTTTGGGATCGAGCCCCGCATCGGGCTCCCTCCTCCGCGGGAAGCCTGCTTCTCCTGCTACCATTCCCTCTGCTTGTGCTCCCTCTCTCGCTGTGTTTCTCTCTGTCAAATAAATAAAATCTTTAAAAAAAAAAAAAAAAAGAAACTACTGTTTCAACCAGAAATAAATAAAATAAAATAAAATAAAATAAAATAAAATAAAATAAGTAAAGTAAAATAAAATAATAAAAAAATAAAATAAAAGCACGGTGCGATGGAAACAGAAAGAAATGCGAGAGGAAGGTGATAGCTTCAGTTAGAAGGGGCGTCTGAGACTTTCCGGTCGCTCTCGCGCCAGAGGAACCACTGCCGGGTCCAGACTGCCCATACACCGGTGGTGTTCCCGGGCTCCAGAGCTGCGCTGATGCCCCGCCTGTGCGCCTGCCAACTCAAAGGGCAGCGAGGCCAGATAGAGGCGGGCGGGGGGCCGGAGTGAGGCTGGCCGAGACCGTGAGATCAGCGTGCAGGGGTCGGGCAGCCTTGATAGGCAGTGCACTTGGCCGGCGCGCGGACGACCTCAGGGGCTAGGAATCCGGGCGTCGTGTTGGAACCTGGCAGTGCGTGCCCGCGGCCCTCACCCACAGCTCTGCCGCCCTCGCCTCCCTTCGCTGCTCAGAGCGCTCATGCTGACTCAGGCACACGCAGCAGGTTCCTAAAATAAACCCCCGTGATTGCCTGTGGAGGGGTTCAGGCGAGATGGCCCTGCGTTCTCTTCTTCATTTAGGGGAAAGGTGTGTGCCCGTGCCAGTATTTTGTGCCCCTCGTTGCCTTTCGGAGATGCCTAATCTTTTTCTGTCCTTCCCTTTTGAAATTGTCTCCTTGGGACACTATGCAGCTGTCCTATCAGGTTTCCTCTTGGCTTCTGCCCTTGCCCCCCACTCCCACCCAAGTCTTTGTGGCTCCTGTCCTTACACTAACTCTAAATGTTGGGGCTGCTCCAGGCTCAGTCCTGAAGCTCCAGGACGCCTATCCCACTCCCGCCCCAGCCGAGGGCTTGGATAACTGTGACAGATGCTGACCAGGCAGCACGGTCCTTCCCGGCCCAGACTTCATTCTCAACTTCAGACCAGCCACCGGCTTCGCATTTCCGAGCTGGCCTCACAAGCTCTTGACACAGAACTTGTTTAAAATCAAACTCAGAGTTGTCATCCCTTCAAGTCAAAAGGCTGGAATCTATCCCTACAGGTTCTCCATCCTTACTCGTCCATTGTCTATGCAGCACCAAATTTTACTGATATAGCCCACTACGTACCTCAAGCCCATCCAAGTCTATGTCCGAAACAGCCCCTCCGGCGCAAACCCCTATCACTTCCTGCCTACAAGACTTCCTAACTGAATTCCCTAGAACTTCTCTTGCCCCCATCCAGCAGTCAGAACACCTTTCCCAACATACAAATTCTACCAATACCTCTCCGCTTACAGCTCTCTGGTACCGTTCCTTTACTTTTAGGATAAAGACCAGAATTCCTTAACTTCGCCACAAAGACTTCCACGGCAAGTAGGTCTAATCCTACCTACTTTTCTAGCCTAATTTCATATAACACTCCCCAATGGGAAATCTTCACCTCTCTCCCATTCATTTCATTTATATCTCGCTTTATGTCTTCAGTTCCTCTGCTTCTTAAAACTCTTGCTTTGTAAAGGAAAAGCATCATGGTGGGGAGAGGCGATTTGGGCTAACATGGCAACCGCCATCTTTCCTTTTGTTTGTTCAAAGCAGTTACGATAAAAATTCAACCTTCATTTGTCCTATTGAATATTATTCCCTATCTCTGAGTCAAAGAACTGGCCTGCTGTAAACTGACAACTTTTTTATGCTTAAAGATAGCGGCCAGCACCTCTGTGAAGTCAGTTGTAATGAGGTTCAACGGGAAGTCCAAATGCAAAGCATTAGACTGAAAGTGATGAATAAAATTAACCTTGAGAATAATATACTCAAATTTTTAAAAAACCCCAAAACCTGGCAAATGTTTGTCTTCAGAACAAAGACAATTATTTAAAGTGTCCTTTAAGTAGCAATCTATTCTAATGTATTTTTTGTTATTTTTTACAAATATGCAAATTGCACATTACTTACAAAGCCTAAAGCAAGATACACCTGACATCTATCAGTTAGGTAGATACCAAAGGCACTGGTAGCTATCATCCTATTTGCCAAAATCGAAGTCTCCAAACTTGAGATACTCAAGATGACAAGATGAGCATTTTTATTTTATCATACTTACATATGATGATGAAAATGCTCATAAGTGTTCTCTAGTTTTAAAACCTCCTTCATAAGATTTTTCTTTCCAAGATTTACTGTCTCTCAGGTTGGGTTGAGAGTCTGAAGATTTCTTCATTTAAACTAATTTTGAAAAATTGTGGTTTAATGTGTGAATGTCTACTTCCAGCTTCATTTTTTTTAAGGCACGTCACAATATGTGTGCTGATTAAAATTTAAAACTGAAATGGCACTTCCCTCACTAAAGAGTTTTTAAACTGAATTCAGTTTTTCTCTTACATTTTTCACAGCTGCCTTTTTTTTTTTTTTTTTTTTAAAGATTTGATTTATTTATTTGAGAGCGAGAGAGAGCACACAAGCGGGGGGTGGTGAGGGGCAGAGGGAGAGGGAGAAGCAGACTCCCCACCAAGCAGGGAGCCCAGTGCTGGGCTCAGGGCTCGATTCCAGGACCCCGGGATCTTGAGCTGAGTGGAAGGCAAACGCTTAACAGACAGAGTCACCCAGGAGCCCCATACTTTTAATGGTCTAAAGTCATCAAGAACCAATGAAACTCAGATCCCCATATTTTCCTTTTGAATGATTACAGCTTAAAAGGCATCATTTAGTTTCACTAAGAGTTCACACAGCACCTTATATTATAACCTAGACCTGGAAACAGCCCATGTGGACTACAGCCAGTCAGACTGCTAAGGCCTACGCCAGGAGACTGCGTCTGGAGATGCCTTCCCCTAACACCCCATCAGGGTCCAGGCAGACAGGGAGAGGGAAAGAAAGTCCCAGCCAACAGGGAGGCTGGGGACACCAGTTGTCCTTTAACCAGCAAAGGACTTCAGGGTGAAGGAGGAGGCTGATGGCTCAGTCCAAGTGAGTTCAAGGGTGAAAGGGAGGAGGAGATTAGGACACGAGATGCAGAAGAGTCTCTGTTTTCTCACACAATAAGGGCTCGGCACCAAGACAGCTGGTGTCAGCTACAGCATGGAGACTATGCCTGGTAAGGATTCCATACGCAAATATTCAACACCCCACACAAATAGTGATGTCTGCATTTTTATGAAATCATCAAAACAGAAAAGTATGTCAATATAGAAAGCATATTTGACTAACTTCAAAGAGTATGGTATTCGCTGAGCATTGCTTACATGACTCAACAGAAGGTATCCTATGCCCTTTTAAGAGCAGCTGAAATAAAGAAAATTAGAGTGTTCAGGACAGCTAGAGGTGACACGAAGCAATGAGGACCAAAGGAGGGGGACAAAAAACTGTGTATAAGGAGTCTGGGTAAAAAAAACCACTAAAAAGGAAATTCTGATTTGTACTGAATTGCTTCTCAGAGTGTATGGTTTTTCAATCATTTAAGTTTATATTTTGTTGGCTCCTTTAAAAAAAAGTTATCAAATAAATACTTCCTCTTTAAACCCTGCATAGCTTTTAGGAATAATATATATTTTTGTACAAGGAGATTAGCCATAGATTGTTTTCTATCCCTGCAGCCCTTCATGAAGAGATACCCACGTAGGGATGAGCGAGCTTACTGTGCCCATTAACAGGTCTCATTTTGACCAAAGAGCAATGGTAATTCATGTACATTTACGATGTTGGGAAAATATGTATGGAGTACATTTATAGCATCTTCCTTAGGGATTCTTTTCTGAAAGAAAATCCATTTGAAAATCGTAGATTAAAACTGCACTGCTTAAAGTCAGAAGAATGAATCAAATGGTCTTTTAGGGGCCCAACTGCTGTTTATGTATCCATAAAAAGAAGTCACAAATATTCCAAGAGATTGGACCACAAAGCCGTGTGTCATTGCCTCTCAGCTGGACAAATGTGCTGCCTCCTCTGCCGCTCCCTCCCACACCAGGTCAGCCGTGGCCTCACTTCTTTGCCCTTGGACCTCAGCATGTGAACATCCCCTCCTAACATGGGCCACCCTCTCCCGTGAGGCAAGAGCAGAAGCTTTGGGTTACTGTTGGACCCCGTGCCATTGTAAAGTAGACCCGTCTACCTGTGATGAGAAATGATCTTTCAACATTCGGAATTCCCTTTTACCAAAAGCAAAATGGGTGATGATTTGAAATAGTGGTAAGTAAGCGTTAAGCATTCATGGTCAACATTCAGATCCTGCAAGACCCTAAACCTCATGGAGAGACCAATGGTCTGCAACAGGGAGAGAAAAATAGCCTCTGGACACAAATATGCACATACAGAGTCAAAATGTCAACCATTACTGAAGGACAATGACTAGTAAAACAAAGAGGCTTTTGCTCTTCCTCAACTGTCCTTTTATTCTTATTCTTATTCTTATTTTTTTAACTGAGCCCCCTGGTCAATTCCAAGCTGCATGAAAATCTGACAACAAAGTTGAACAAAAAAAGAAAGAGTGAGAAAACTTAGCCATTTAAATAAAATCTGTTCTCTTGTCAATGCCCCTACAAACTAGAGTTTGTGGTCCCCCGATATTTTTTAAGGAAAGGCCACTAGGGTGAGTCACATAAACAGAGACTTCTGAAAAGACGGGACACAGAAGTCCCTACTAGAGATGTAGGGATGTTCTTCTCAAAGATCAAGATTTCATCAAGTCTAGAAATTAATTTAAATGAAAAATTTTAATAAGAATTAGAAATAAGCCAAGAAGTGGTCTTGTTAAAGAACATTAAACTAGCAACTGAAATCTGGTCCCATCATTGAGTGCGCGGCTCCGGCCAAGGCAACCACTGTTCTGTGCCTCAATTGGCCCGTCTATGCAAGAGGACACGTGATAGAGCCCAGCTCTGCAATAACGAACTGGGAGACTCTGCACCGTTCCTTTACCTGGGGCCCGGCTGTCATGTCCCCCATCCTCAAAATGAGAGGCTTGTGTCGAGAGCCTCCAAGGACCACTCTCATTTAGGACTATGATGCTGTAGGAAGAGAAGAAAGCGGGGAAGTGTGCAAACCTTTTTGTAAGATATGTCCCACTTACGAGCCGCTAAAGATTTCAGTGACTTTTCCAATATTTAGTGTGGGGAAATGAATGGGCTGCAAATTAATTTTTTCTAGAATGTGAATATTGACAACAATGAATACAAATAAAACCTGGAAAAGCAGCTGGAATTCTGTAAGTGGTTGACCAGCCTGAAGGAGGCCAGGATGCGTATAGCTTTAGCCAGGTGATCTCCACCCCTCCTCTGGCATAAGGGAAAGACTTGAGCCCTTCCGTTGATCAGAGTTGGAGGAAGCACCATGCCCTTCTTTCATAACTGTGACATAAGGAAGCACGTGTTTGTTGGGGAGGCAGATAAACAGACATACAGTCACCCACAGAAATAGAAAAGACTTATAGGTTTGGGCTTTGGATATGATTCAGATATTACATCACGTACCTGGGGGTTAGTCTAGGAGAACACAGCCCGGTAATGAGGCAGTAATCTGCTAGGCCTAATTCGAGACTGAATTAGAGTCTTCCACATCCTATGGCAGTGCTCTTTCTACACGGGTCTGTAACCGATGATTCAAGACTCGTCACTGGAAATGTCTTTAGGAAAATAAAAAAGTCTATATAGCTGAACCACTATGAACTTAAATGGGAAAAATATTCCCAAGACTGCCTTGACAACTTATTCCATGCTCCTGACTTTCCCATCAACACAGATCACAAACTCACATTCTTCCTCAGCTCCTTGGACCAGTGGAGCTAAGCCAATGGCTGCCCCGAGCTCAGGACACCAGAATTGAAGCCTTCATAGGAATTTCCTAGTTCTATACTCCTGTTTATTACACATACTAGAGTGTAATCAGATGGAGGTTTTTATTTTTCTGGGGCGGGGTTGGGGGGAGGTCACATTTAAGTCTTTTCAAAATCTCCCCTAGTATGGGGCACTTTCTCAATTGCTCTTATTATTAAAATACTATTTGGGGAAGACACACTAATTTGACAGGACATCAATCGACGCTGTGGACACTTGTCAGCAAGAAAGAGGTCAGGCTGTTGAACACAATTCTCATACTTATTCGTTATCTCACAATAGTAAGTACCGAAAGTCATCACAAATAAGCCTTTCACGATTATGCTGTGGAGATTACAATGTGCATTGAAGAATAATGTTTAATCTTTTGGACGTATTGAAAATGGTATACTTTCCAGTGACAGCATCAAAAGCAGACTCGAATTGAGTTATATATCAAGCCACTGGGACCAAAGTGAAGAAGAAACTGTATTCAAGTTGCATCCAATGCTAAAGGTGGAGTCTGAATGTAATTAGTTTGTGAAATGTGGATTTACAAATTAATACTTGTAAGTTATTATTCTACAAATTATGTGACTTTCAGTGGGCTTGTGAATCAATATGCCAAATAAAGCATAAAAATACATATGTCCACTGTATCTACACTGCTAAATGTTTTCATAACCCGTTGGCCAAACCCTCCTTTTGGTGGGGGACGCGGGAGATTCTCCTATTGAGAAGTGAGAGACCAGCTTCTGTGGGGATCCTCTTACACCTGGGTATCTCCTCAAGAGCAACTGACTTGATGAATCTGTATGTGACATGGTCTGGCGGCTGACAAAAGGCAAGGATAAGAAATGCTATAAAATCTAATTTTGGAATTACAATCTGCTTGGGGTCCCTTGTCAGGAATTCCATTTGTTTCATTGGGTAAAGCCTGGGATTCATTTCAGTCCCAGCGGAAGGGCTCCTCATCACCTTCCTTGGGCTAATGAAAGGAACCTCTTCAAAAATTTTACCACTTAAAACTCAGAAGACAATATACTGACATTCAGCACTGGCAAGGCAATTAGTTATGTCAATAATATTGAACGCGTAGTGAGGGCTTCCTAGACACTGTGCAAAATGCTTTATAGGTAATGATCACACGATTTATTTTCCTCATCTTGGAGATCAGGAACTTGTGTAACAGGGGAAGTAGCTTGCCTAAACTCCACAAATGGGAAATGACAGAGCTAGGATTTGAACCCAGGCCTGTATCTGTTTGCATGATGATGCTGTACCATTTCCCCAGTTTAAGTAACAGAATCCGTGAGAGAGTCTAAACCTTTCCAGGGGTCCCTCCCACTATTCACAGCACCTCTCTTCCCATATCAGGCCATGGGAGGAATCCAGACTCGTGTTCTATAATCATCCTGGATACTGAACTCATCATTCTAGAATGATAGCTTCAAAACTTACCTGATGGTGGAACCCAACAGTATCATTTTAGTCCTCATTCTTTGTGGATTCACATTTTTATATCTAAATACCATTTTATTTACACCTACATTGTTGCAGCTCTTCCTTGGATAGCCAAGCACTCCTCTTCGATAATGTTCTCCTCTAAGCTCCAGGCTCATTCCTTCCTATTCTTCTTCACTATTGTTCCATCTCCTTGGTAAGTGTTGAGGTTTCTCACCCCTCCATGTTTCAGTAATCTTATCTATTGTCAGGGCCTTGCTTTCTACCTTTGGGCTCCTCTTTTTATATTTCAAACTGTTCTAAACTTGAAAATCATAGCTCAAGCTCTTCACCAGGACTCTTGGGTATCTCCATCTATGTCTCTGACTCAACAGATCCCCACAAGAACTCATCCCTTCCTCTTCACCCACTACTCAACCTTGCTCCCAAAACAGACCCTGCCCTTAGAGTTCTCATTTCCTTCCATGGCATCTACTGTGTAACCAATCACACTCACCTCAAGCCTCAGACCTGTTTTAGACTCTTCGTTATTTCTCATCATTTTCCCTTACTTGTATCCCTAGCACACACTCCTTGGATCACCAAATTTTTTCAACATTACCATCTAAATGCCCTGTCATCTGTTTCCACTTTGCTGTTTCCACCACCACAATGAAACCCTTCGTCATCTCCCATTTGGATTACTGCAATGCCCATTTGTGGCCCTCTCCTAGCTCAACTCCATCTTTTAAGGCCTTCAGTGAGTAACTTTTCTAAGACACTCTGACCATGCCCATGCCTGGTTATAAACCATCCGAAACTCTTCTTGACCTCTGGGCCACTACCCACACTGCATCGCCAGGCACACAGGGCTCCTCAACCAGGTTCTTGGCTATATTTCTAGTTGCATTCCTATCTACTTCTTGCTCCTTGTCCAGTCCTGTGATCTATGTGAACTGTGATCCAGACCAATGGAGCTACATGCCACATTCTCTCACACTGACGGTGAGCTCCTGAAGGGAAGTCCTCATTTTGCTTAGTGATCTCTGCAGATCCAAGCTCACTATTTATATCTGCTCTGTTGGCTTCAGACTTATCAAATAAATGTGGTTCCATGCATTTTTAAGGCACTTTACAATAATTCCCCGTCCTTTCAACAACTCTGCAAAGCTGCAGAGCATGACTGCTCCCAGGTAACAGGCAAAGAAGACGATTCCAAGAAGCTGAGGCGCCTGAATGATTACTAAGAAGAAATTAGTAAGTGGGTCAGCCAAAATTTGAAGCCGGGTCAGACTGACTCTAAAGTCTGTGCTTTAGCTAAGACTTGCCCTGCAAGTCTCACTGATGATATCTAACACCAGAATTTCACCTTCAAGAGAACAACTGAGAAGCCATGTCATTGCTTTAGGCTCTCATCGGTACACCCCATAGGGTGCCCAGGGCAGGTCACTTTGGGAAGTGGCAAGTCCCATACTTTAGTGCAGCTTATGCTGTCTCTCAGCATCCCATGAACAGAAGAGCGTGGGTCCTCTATGAAGCCCTTTGAGGAGGGAGCCTAATATCTTAAGCAGCCCATCTCCAAGGAAGGGGAAAGTCTAGAAATGAGACTAAACACAGCTTCTGAACTTACTGGTCTAGTTGGAATACTCAGAGCTTGTCTATCCTAAGGAAGTACGAGTCCAAGCTCTGCCCTCCTGAATCTGATTTTATTAAACAATTGATCAAATCCTACATATTTATTTCCATTATCTAATGCTAACACAACATACCTATACTCAACTATAGCCAAAGGGAAAATTGCTTCAATAATTATCCATTATGTAAAACATATGTACTAACTCCCTTATTACTTTTACAGTGTGGTCCCAAAAGCTCCAGCCTAAGAACCCCTGGATCAAGTGCAAGATGGATCTCTGCCAATAGCTGGCGTGTGGATTTGTGCAAATCCATTTCTGTGTTTTCGTATTTTAAGTCAAGGGATATAGTAGTTGATCCATAAGCAGTCCCTTTGAATTCTAATATTCGGAGACTCTCCTTACTTTTAGGAGTAGACTTCCTTACTGATGTTTCTTACTTGGTTAACTCTAAGGCAACCTAACCTATATGATTATTTTCATAAATGACTTTTAACATGGTAGTCAAGGATGATGGATTGGAGGTTAATTCCAGGAAAACAAACAAACAAACAAACGGACTGTATCAGTGCCTTCAAACACATGCTAAAATATCCATGACATTCAAACATAATTCAGGCCAGCCATTTAGGGAAAGTCTAAGATAATTCTGTGCCTACATGAACACTGTCTCACCTTCATGCAGTCAATGTGTGAAAATGACTCTTGGACCTATTGAAATGCCATCAGGTGCAAGAAGAAAGTTCTTCTCATTACCCTGAATATGAAAATTCAGGGTAATGAGACAAGCAGATGTTATCGGTAAAACTAAGTGACAAGGAAAACCCCCGTTAGGTGTTGTCATAGCTGACACATGCCTATAGCAAACGGTTGCTAGGTTCTCGGCTAGTTTTGTTTACGTGAGAGATTTGAACTTCTCACGACATGACAGCCGCTGGATCCCCGAGCTAAGATCAAATGATCTATGACACAGGTGCCCAATAAATGCCTATTGAATGAATACTGTGTGAGAATACCCTTAGAAGTAACATTATGCAGAAGTAAAGCATCGCCAAGCCTCCTAGCTCAGTTTCCCTCCCAAAGACGAACCAGGAATTCCAGAAGGATTATTAAAGAGGCTCCTTTTCCATCTTTGTGGTGTTCACAGACACAGAAAACATTCCCACCCAAATCCCGACCAGGAAAACACACTATGGGAAAATAATCTATAATCCAACATACTACTGATATTCCTGATCAAACAGGGGCCACTGCTCCAAAACGCAATCAAGAAGGCACATTTTTAAAGGAAGGAAAATCCTGCTTTGGCACAACCTACTGGCCTCACATTTGAAACTCAGACAGCCGTATATAATGTTAATGCTAGTCTTATGTTAAACCCCATCTGGGGAGAAGCCCCGGATGGGGGAGGCGGCGGGAGCTCCCAAGAAGTCCTCCAACACAGTGGGAACCTTCAGAGGTACGCTCAGCCATCAGAGTCTGCAGAGCAAGGCCAGTTACCAGCCCCGGGCTGCAAGTTTTCCTCTGGGAGTGGAGGAAGCCGACTCACCTTCCCTCCTGGAGGTGGCCTGGGCCGCGGGCAGGAGGAGCGCCAGGCAGAGGTAGCCGCTCAGCCAGAGTGCTGGCATGGCCGGGCCGCGCGTCCGTCCGTCCGTCCGTCCGCCGCAGGGGGGTCGCCGTGCGCGCCGCGGGAGTCTTCACTTTGCGCTCCACTCTGCCTTCCTCTCCCTTGATCAGGTGGTTTTATCGACTCTTCTACCTGACTCAGTCCTGACAGGAAGAGAGCCTGTGTTTCAGGGTGTGACTCACCTGTGAATAAGGAGGACCCAGCCCTCCGGAGGCAGACAAACACACGCAGCACACAGCGCGCGGCAGAGCTCACCCCAGCCGCCGGCCGCCCCCGCCCCCTCGCCGCAAGAAGGTGGCACACCTGGCCCGGGCCAAGGGTGTGGTGCGGAGGCTGCGGCCCGGGGATCCTGCTGGAGGAATGTGCCGGGCTCCCCACAGCCCTCCTTCTCTCCCGGGGTGGTCCGCGGCCGGATCCGCAGAGGTAGAGAGCCAGCAGCCTGCCCCTTTCTCAAACTGGGAGCCCCAGCCTCAAGTGCGCAAACTCAGAAACCAGTCAGCAGCCCCGATCAGCTCTGGTCTAAAAGACTGCAAGGAAAACAGGCCAGTGGGAGTCAGAGAGTCGGAACTGGGGGCTCTCCACCCTCTGGCCTGCGCTTCACCACTCTGGGGAGTATGGCAGCCCTCCCCCACCCCACCTGCTGAGCTAACACTTCTTTCCTTCCCTCCCCATCACCAGGCTGGACAGGGGGGCTCCTCTCCTGGGACCCCCTAACTTCCTGATCACCTGGGCCTGCAACTCATCAAGCCAGCCGTTCCTCGGTTGGCCTCCCTACCAAGGCTAGGTGCCACTGTCTATTCCTACCATCTAGTGCTTTCGTTGGCTCAGTCAGTGCTCAGTAAATGCTCTGTTGAGTAGGATAAAAAGGAGGACTCAAATTTCATATTCCTTTTACATCTCAGAGCGTTCTTCTTAGACAGTTCTCTGTGGGCCCACAGAAAATGTTTGACACGATTTACCGTGAGTGCCATCTAAGTCCACTGTGCTAAGTAAAGGGAGTGAAACCCAGTCTGGCTGTATCCTACATGGTCTTTATCCCCAAGGAGGCTGGAGGCAATGACACAGAGGCCTTTGTCAGAAGGCTTTGGTTCCCACCAGACACTCTTTAAGAGTTATCAGAGGGGGGCTGTCTGGGTAGCTCAGTGGGTTAAGCTACCAACTCTGGTTTTCAGCTCAAGTCAGGGACTCCCTGACTCCCTCTCTCCCTGCTCTTCCTGCTTGTGCTGTTTCTCTTTCTCTAAAATAAATAAATGAATAAAATCTTCAAAAAATTAATTAACTAAATAAAAATCACCAGAGGTTTATACGTACTCAGTATATATGCACAATCTGTCCAAAGGAACACCTCTCTTACTTTTCATCGTCAAGTTCTGCCAAGGCTCCCAATAAATTGCTGTTCACTGACTGAATGAATGAATGTTCTCTAGACTGTTCTATAGATGATGACATAAGGCAAGAAACAGTACAACATAGTACATGATTATGTGTCAAAAGGTGTAAGAATTTCAGTTTGTGCATGTAACTGAGAGCCATATGGGCTGGCTGGGATAGTGAGGGAGGGTTTTGTACAAAACATGGACCATGAACTAGGTGTTCAGGAATAATCAGGATCTGAATACAGCACCAAAGGACCACAGGGGGAGGCAGTTTACTGCAAACTGGCTAGCATCTACTCTAAAATCTCCAGCAACAAAAAAACAAGGACTAGAAAGGAAACTCCAATTTTTCTCATCCCAAGCTTCTACTCTTCTCTTCTACTCTGTTCAGGATTCAAACAAATAACATAAAGATTCTTCTCTCCCAAACTCATGGTGTCCAATTACTGCTACAGTTTCAGGTCCTGGAGACCAGGTATTTATAATTTTCCCATCTAGTAAATAGTAGAATTGTGGAGGCTGTAATTGTAATTGTAGAGGCTGCAATCATGTCCCTGGGTCCCTGAGCCTTGCACTTGTACCGATCAGTGTTGTGCAATCCTCCACAATCCTGCAAGAACATGGAACAGAGCCCTGCAAAATAAAATCTTGAATGTAAACTTCATTTTAGTACAGATGATTATAGCTTATTATATAGATACACAAATACATATTTTTTCACCTACCTTCGTTTTTGGATAGTGATAGGAATAGAAGCGATCACATATATGGTACCTACTCTTTGTAACTGCTGTTGTAAATCCTTTATACATAACAAGACGTTAATCCTTGAAACGATGCTATGGAAGAGGTGGACTACTAATTTCCCATTTTACAGATGAGAAAACAGAAGCATGGAATGGTCAAGTCACATGCTTAAAGTTGCACTGCTTAGTCAGTGGCAAAGCCAAGATTCAAAACCAGGCAATCTCGCACCAGACTTTATAGGTCAGATGAAAAACCCCCATAAAAAAGACAAAGTCACAATACTGAATGAATTCAATATGCAGCCTGTGCTTATTCAACAACATTTGCGACAAAGAAACCAGAGAGTGGACTCCTGGTCCGCATCGATAGAACCAAGTCACAATGACTCTGAACAAGCATTTCTGATATTCCTAGCATGTTAGCTCCAAAAGGCCCCCCAGAGGTCACCGGACCTGGGGTAGAAAATAGGCAGCTGGGCCCTGGGCACCAGGCCAACCAGTAGCCTCTTGTGTGTGAGTGCTCATCAGCGTTTCTCCTTCCCTTCCCCTCCTCATTGCCTTACTCTGGGTCTCTCCATGCATCTCCACAACCTGTCTGGCTCAGGCTGCAGACACCAGTTCTGGCTCACTCTCCTACCTTGCTCAGGGACAATCCCAACCCCCTTTGCCAGTCTGAGGATTTTTCTATAGTGCTCGACCAGTCAAAAAGCAAGGTTCTTGAAGGTTCGTGAATTCCCAGAGCCAGATCCTGGCTTGACCTCTCACCAAGGCAGTTTATTTAGTTTTCTCTAAGCAGTTTCTTCATTTATAAAATGATAGAACAGTTACCTGGTAGGGATGCTGGGAAAATTAAATGCATCAATGACATATCTAGTTCTCAGGGAAATACCAGACCTCTAATATTCACTATATAAGTTAGCTACAATAATAATAACAGTTGTTCTTGCTATTGTTATCACTAAGCACCATTAGTTTTCTCTTATTATAATTACTAACAAATACCATGTGAGAAAGATGGGGAGTTTTGCTTCAGTCCTCCTCCTACGTGCCAATTCAATAAGAATTTCAAACTTTCATGAAACTCTTGGTCTAATCCAGGTTCCTATCCAGATAGCCAACATTTACTTGGAAGTTGTTAATTAATTTGTATTTTTGCTACACATCTTTCTTACTTACACATCTTGCTTACACAAATTTTCTTCACCTTCAGATCTTCCTGCCTAATGTTTTAAGATTTTTGCATTTAGAACTTCATTTTAAATAAGGGGTAGGAAGATCTTATATTGCAGGGAAAATGGAAAGGTAAGATGGGCTTAAAGAATTTTTATGATTATAGACAATGGAATATTATGCCTCCATCAGAAAAGATGAATACCCAACTTTTGTATCAACATGGATGGGACTGGAAGAGATTATACCGAGTGAAATAAGTCAAGCAGAGAGAGTCAATTATCATATGGCCTCACTTACATATGGAGCACAAGGAAAAACATGGAGGACATTGTGAGAAGGAAAGGAAGGGTGAACTGGGGAGAAATCGGAGGGGGAGATGAACCATGAGAGACTGTGGACTCTGAACAACAAACTGAGGTTTTTGGAGGGGAGGGGATAGGAGGTTGGGTGAGCCTGGTGGTGGGTTATAAGGGGGGCACATATTACATGGAGCACTGGGTGTGGTGCATGAACAATGAACCTTGGAACACTGAAAAAATAAAATAAAAGTAATTGGAAAAAAATGTAGTATTCTTTCAACTTTTCTGTATGTTTGAGACTTTTCATAATAAAAAGTTGGAAAAATAAATTTTAAATGGGAAAAAAATAATTCTTATGATTAACTTCAGTGAACACATGCTTTTCGAAAAGGTAGTGAAAAGTCTATTTGCTTTTCCATGTGACCCAAATAAATCTTTATTTTCCAAATCCAGACAAAAGTCATTAGGTACTACTCAGCAATAAAAAAGAATGACCCGCTGACACGTACAGAACATGGATGAATCTCAAGGCATTGTGCTGGGTGAACGAAGCCGGACTACGAAAGACCAAATTCTAAATAATTCCATTTATATGAAATCCTAGAAAAGGTGAAATCACAAGGAAAGAACATACAAGTGGTTGGCAGGGGTAGGGGACTGACCACAATGGGGCCTGAGGCTCATTTGGGGGGGATAAAAGAAATATTTTGAAATACAATAATGGTCGAAAGCAATCATATTTTCAAAAAAGCATTAGAACTGTACACGTAAAATAGGCAAATCTGATTGTGTATAAATTACACTTCAATAAAACTGGTATAAAAAAATAAGAGCAAATCTCAAAAAATTGATATGATAAGTGAGATGTTATTCAGTTCAAATGTGCAAACTCAGACCCAAGACTAGAAACACACCACTGTCTGCACACATTGAGGCAAAGTCGTAGGCGAGTCCAGCCCTAACAGCCTGCTGGTGTTTAGAGCTCTCATAAGCTCTAAAGAACTTTCAGGCAAAACCACCACCCAAGAATGCAGAGCAACCCCTCATGCTGGAAACCTGTCTGTTTCCGGCATCTCTTAGCTTTCATAAGAGGTAAGATGAAATGTTTACTTGTGGGGCACCAATTTCAACCCCGGCTGTACTTCTGTTCTAGGAAGTGAGCACTTGGATTGTCCTTGTCTTGTCCCATCCCCCGCCCCCTCCCAAAAGGCCACATCCATCTAGAAACCTCAGAGATGACGGAGATGAGGAGATGACGTTCATTAGAGGCATTTCTCCAGCTGCAGAGCTGGGAAGGAGCTGGGGCATTTCCTGGGGGCGTGGCCGGGAAGGCTGAGGCCCCGGAAGTCCCCAGGTCCATTGTTTTATCTGCAGCTCAGTCATCACCCAGGGGACTTTTCTTTTTACAGTGCTCTGTAAATCCCTCCATGGAACTGTCATCTCTCCACCCCCAACCTCCCAAATAGAATTGCAAGTGACATGTTGATTTTTGCCTTGAGTTCCATCATTACCTTGGCTCACTTTCTGAAGGAATGTCTGGCATGTCACCCACTTCCAAACTCACTTATGATAAAAACTGAAGCACTCGCCGTTCCCATGCCGGCAACAGACCACAGACCGGACTTTGGGACTCGATTCCCTGCCCGGAAAGTTCTCATGGTATCAGCATGTGCAGAGAAATTTTAAATGTAAAATACAGTAATCAAGGCATAAAAACAAAAAAACCAACTCCCCTTTGTTCTTAATTGATAAAGGAAAATGTCCATAAATGGAAGTAGTTCAGCATTTCCTGGGCCATCTGGGTAAATTCTCGAAGGTTGGCCAGACTCCAGAAAACAATGTTCTCTGAAGCAAGCACGCCGGCTGAAGTGGCAAGCTTCCATTTTATGCAGAAACATATATAGCATTCCCACAGCTTGCTCTCGGGGAGCAGGAGAAGCCAGGCCAGAGCTCAAGGAGCTCAAGCTCCTTTTTAAGGGATGAATGTCTTTTTTTTCTGTGGCCTCCTGGTGGTACACCTAGGCGGGGAATGTGGTGGGAAATGAAAAGCTCCACACAAAACATGACTTCATGTGCATCTTTTTGGATGTAGTTATTGCAGAAAGAAATATTCTAATCTAGCCTTTGTTTACCAATATAACAAATGGGGAGGAGCAGAGAAGACAGGGACACATGCTCAGAACACAGAAGAAATGACAGGGTGAAAGTTTCTGGGAACTTTAGTAGATTTAGGGGTGTGCCAACTGCTGTGTCCCCTTGGTCTGGAATGTGGTCACCCACCCATCTGTGAAATAACTGATTCTTAGATTAAATGCGCCGTCCATGGTTCCTCAGAGTTGAATAAGAGGTGAAGGAGCCCACACAGCAGAAGTTCTCCCCTGGGTTGCACTGGTGGGAGTCCAGGGCTGCGGGCATGACAAGATAGGCTGGGAGGGAGAGGCGGCCACCCTGAGACCAGGGATCCTCACCCGTATGCCTTCCCAAAGGAAGAAATGAGTCCAGGAAACAGTGTTTCTAAACATGCTTCTTAATTTCAACCTGGAACTTTTCCACCTTTAACAACTTAAATTGTAAAGTCTGAAAAACCCTATAGCATTTAGAGTCAAATTCTTTGTCGTTAAATAAGAAACTCTGGACACATTTTAAACATCTAATGCGGGGCGCCTGGGTGGTGCAGTCCATTAAGTGACTGGCTCTTGATTTAGGCTCAGGTCGTGATCTCAAGGTCATGGGATCGAGCCCCACATTGGGTTGCACGCTCTCCTTCCTCCTGCTCTCGCTCTCTCTCAAATAAATAAACAAATCTTCTTAAAAAAAAACCCCACAAACATCTAATGATAATTTTGACAACCAGGGTACCGGCAGTGAGGCTGTACTGGACACTCGGCATGGGCCCAGCTCTGTGCGGGGAGCCCGCAGGGGGTTGGGACCTCATTCGCCACCACCACCCTCTGCAGCAGGTGCTATTATTATCCTCATTTTGATGTTACTCACGCTCCCTCACAATCCTTGCCAATACTGCTCTCTGGAGTAATTATTCAGCTACAAGATAAAAACAAATTAAACCTCTCACTGAATAAACACACACTTCTCCATTAAAAAAAAATAAAAGTTGAGTTGGATCTTAAATAAAATGCCTCGTCCTTATAACAGGTACTATATTCTACAGGAGTCCTCTCCTGCAGATCGGCAGTAAAGGTTTATTAGGGGTGCATTTTCCTGTTCCCATTACCTTTTGTAATTCATCAGTGGACAATGACTTCAGAGTCTAATGCGACATCCTTTTACATTATCCAGCCAGGTCCTGATGCTTTCCTCTTGGTCTGATAACTTAATCCAGTAGAAGAGCTCTTTTATTAAATAACTTAGTCCTTAAACTCCTTAGAGTAATTAGAAATTATTTTCGGCCTCATCTGAGTTGGAGGAATCTGAAAGAGCTCCAGAATTTAGTGGCTCTCTTGGGTTACACAGAAATCCCCAAACATTCCTGGGTGGGTCTTTTGCAGGAAGCCTGTGGATTGGATTCGAGTTTGGTTACAAAGTGGAACTGCCAGACCACGGCAATTATGGAGAGAGCTACCAATAATCACTGAGAAGTCCAGAGACACTCCTCACTAGCCCAAAAATTTCCCACAGCCTCAATAAGTCTGCTTAGATCCAGAAGGAAAATTAATGCACCAATTCAGATAACTTAAACCAAAATGACACATTTCCCTCAATTATCTATCAATTTTAGGTGAATGTACTTTATCTATTATATATAATACACTGAGTTATTTAGACAATTGTTTCAATGTTCTGCTGTTCCTTATATGAATATTCAGCAAAACAGCCTTTAATTGCCGAGGCTGCTAATGCCTCTGCTACTTTCTTATCTCAGGTCCTCCATTCATAGAACCTTTGGACGTAATTTAGAAATTCTCAGCCAAAGCAGAGTATGGCTACTTGGTTTGGCAGCAAAATTGTTTATGTTGCAACGGATACATTTTATGTGCCTTTGGTAAACTTGACATGGATTGTGTCTACACTAAAAATTCTACACACACACATGCACAGACGTGAATATATATTACTTGAGCTCTAGATAGAAAAATCTTTTCAATAGAATTGTTGAATATTGAAACTAATATAATACTGTATGTTAACTACACTGGAATTAAAATTAAGAACTTCATAAAAAGTCTTTTGAGTAAAATTTTGGGACTTTTGTTGGCCGGTTTGCTTGTTAGGTTTTAATCTTATATTCGATATTTTCTAAAGAAAGGGCAACTCTAAATCTTCTGACCCTTCGGGGCCTAATACAAAACCCATCTTGGAAGTCACTGTCCCAATGTGATTCACAGACAACTTCTTTCCTCTTGAAATTTTCTGAAGAATTTTTTTTTCATTTTTATTTTTTCAGTGTTCCAAGATTCATTGTTCATGCACCACACCCAGTGCTCCATGCAATACGTGCCCTCCTCAATACCCACCACCAGGCTCGCCCAACCCCCCACTCCCTCCCCTCCAAAACCTCAGTTTGTTGCTCAGAGTTCACAGTCTCTCATGGTTCATCTCCCTCTCTGATTTACCCCAATTCATTTTTCCTTTCCATCCCCTAATGTCCTCCATGTTATTACTTATGCTCCACAAGTAAGTGAAACCTATGATAATTGACTCTGTTTGACTTATTTCACTCAGCATAATCTCCTCCAGACCTGTCCATGTTGATACAAAAGTTGGGTATTCATTCTTTCTGATGGAGGCATAATATTCCATTGTATATATGGACCACATCTTCTTTATCCATTCGTCTGTTGAAGGGCATCTTGTTCCCTTCCACAGTTTGCCAATTGTGGCCATTGCTGCTATGGACATTGGGGTGCATATGGCCCTTCTTTTCACTACATCTGTATCTTGAGGGTAAATACCCAGTAGTGCAATTGCAGGGTCTGAAGAATTCTTTTTTTTTTTTTTTAAAGATTTTATTTATTTGACAGCGAGAAACACAGCGAGAGAGGGAACACAAGCAGAGGGAATGGTAGCGGGAGAAGCAGGCCTCCTGCAGAGCAGAGAGCCCGATGCGGGGCTCGATCCCAGGCCCCTGGGATCTGACCTGGGCCGAAGGCAGACGCTCAACGACTGAGCCACCCAGGCGCCCCGGGTCTGAAGAATTCTTATTAATTTTATGAACTTGATAAGCTTCCTTTCAGAACCAGATCTTGTCTAACCAATCAAGCACAAGGCTGATTTTCCCACTGGACAACGAACAGAGCCAAAAGAGTAATAACGTATGAAGTGTCGTGCTGATTCCAGTCACTGTCCCCTTACACAGAACCAGGCTGTATCTCACAGGAAGTGGGTTACTTCCATGACACTAACTTAAATGTTTAGGAAAACAATCCAAAATATCCTCAGATTTTCTTATCAACATATTAGGGAATTTTTATCCATAACGTTAGCTAACTCTTTCTTTTAAATAGCTGTCTTTTCTAAACGTTCTTGATCTGCTATAGAAGATGGACTTTCTTTTATTTTCTTAAAAAGACCTCTTAATCATCCCTGGTTCTAATACTATAGGATTTGCTAAAC
The DNA here is from genome assembly GCA_028646535.1 of Procyon lotor. Lineage (NCBI taxonomy): Eukaryota > Metazoa > Chordata > Mammalia > Carnivora > Procyonidae > Procyon > Procyon lotor. The sequence goes on along the minus strand of CM053618.1, from coordinate 35,861,844 downwards.
AAGAGTAGATTTCAACCATTCCCCAATCCTTTATGACTTTATAAGCTTGTTCTACATGTCCCATGTCCCTTTGCCTTTCTAGCAGAAATATCCATTTTTAGACTCACCTAGAATCCTGCCCCAGGGATGACTTTGGTTGCTCTCCTTAGAATATTTCCAAGCTTCCCCACGTATGTCTTGTCCAAGAGAGAACACGTTGTAAAACTTCTTACGTTTGGAAGTAGTTTGGCTTGTACACTGGTGGCATACGGTTTGGGGTGCTGGGCACCTTGTGGGGTTATGCCCAGCCCAGAGAGACCCAGCAGAAGAGGTGTGCACGGGTCAGGAATAGGAGAGACTGAAATCCTTCAAAGAGCTCTGTTTGCCAAGCCATACACACTAGTCTTTGTGCATCCAGAGGAAGGAAGTCTTTTCCTTACTTTGTCTACCAGGAGGGACTCCCTTTAGCCATCAGCAGTAAAAGGGAACCAAAGGATTAGTCTCCATGAATTCTTTTTTCTTTTTTTTATTTATTTGACAGAGAGAGAGAGATCACAAGTAGGCAGAGAGGCAGGCAGAGAGAGAGGGGGAAGCAGGCTTCCCGCTAAGCAGAGAGCCCGATGCGGGGCTTGATCCCAGGACCCTGAGATCATGACCAGCACTGAAGGCAGAGGCTTTAACCAACTGAGCCACCCAGGCACCCTCGTCTACATGAATTCTTGATTTTGTCCTTGATGTGAAGCTGGTAATTCAGAGACCATCATTTAGCTATTCTTTTTTTTTTTTTTTTTTTTAAGATTTATTTATTTGAGAGAGAGAGAGTGAGCATGAAGAGGTTGGGGAGGGGCAAAGGGAGAGGGAGAGAGAAACTCAGGCAGACTCCACGCTGAGCACAGAGCCTGATGCCAGGCTTGATCCCACAACCCAGAGATCACAAATTGAGCCCAAACCAAGAGTTGGACATCCAACTGACTGTGCCACCCAGGCGCCCCAACATTTAGTTATTTTAATTTGGATTATTTTTCCTTAAATATAAGAATTAACACCAGTTTTCACTGAATTTCACATTCCACCTTTCTGCTTACTCCAGTTCTTGAGAACTTTTCCAAAAAGTTTCTTTTTGCCTCACTGATTTGACATTTAGCACCAACCTCAGCAAAATGCCTTCTGGAAGATTAAACCATGTATTATGCTCTCCAGGTAATTTACAATCATTTTGGAAAACACTGCTTACCACACCAATCTTTGCTGGCTATTGCTCTTAGCATGTTTTCCTCCCTCCACAAAAACTTCCCTCCACAAAAACTCATCTCTCCTACACAAGTTCTCTGTGCATAACAAAATATTACCTCTGGTTCTAAGGTAACGAAACTTTAAAATAATTTCCGGTATGGAACTTTAGTAACTTTCTTGAACATCCACAAAAACTACTACTGCGTCTATCTTGTCTTTAGACTCATCTGGCCTCCCAAAGAGCCATCCTAGTGTGATCTGTTATTCCTTTTTCAGAGTAGCTTGCTTGCCCACCTTAACTAAAGATTCTACCAGCGTGACCCCCTTGTCTGTGCTTCCCAAGCGTTCCCAAGGCAACGCTACCCAGTGGAAATGTCTATAGTGATGGAGACCTTCTATATTTGTGCTTCCTAACGGGATAGCCACTAACCACATGGGTCTACTGAGCGCTTGAAATGTGGTTAGTGCGAATGAGGAGTGAAAATTTTAATTTATTTAATTTTATTTAAGTGTAAGTAGCCACATGAGGCGAAGGCTATCATGCTGGGCAACACAGGTCCAAGGCCTTCTCTGTCTCTCCATCTTATTTTCATTTTTTAAAGATTCTATTTATTTATTTTTGACAGAGAGAGACAGAACACAAGCAGGGGAAGCAGCAGAGGGTGAGGGGGAAGCAGACTCCCCAATGCGGGACTCAATCCCAGGACCCCGGGATCATGACCTGAGCCAAAGGCAGATGCTTAACCAACTGAGCCACCCAGGAGCCCCGTCTCTCCTTTTTAAATGGACATCTCACTAAGCACTTCCTTCACAGTGGTCACTTGTAACTAAGTCAGTGAGTAGGTAAAATTACATCTGAGGGGAAAACATTTTTTTTGAAAGTAGAGACTTAATAATTTTTTGTTTTTACCCAGCAGAAATTCTATGTTATGTGTTATCTAACATTTTCTGACCCTGCATTTCTATTGGCAAATATCATTTTTTTGCAAATAACATTTTTATATTAATAAAATCTTGTAAACTAGATGCCCAGAAATAGGATATAAATTCCTTGCTCTGACTTTAAACTTCGCCTTGTGTCAAAAATTTGGAAAGTTGCCTGTTTTTTTTTTCTTATTTTCTTACTTATTGTAAAGTATTCACATTGCTATATTTGAAGGTTATTCATGAGAAGCAAAGTACCAAGCATTTGTTAAGTGTCCAAAAAAAAAAAAAAAAAGAGTATTTTAAATTGCTTTCTCAGAACACGCTTGAAATCTTCAGGTGTTGTAATCAACTACAAATAGAATTTATCCTCAAAAACGGTCATTGCAATGCAGATTTTGATTTTGTGCTTTGATCTTTGTAAAGAAAACAGTATGACATAAGGAAGAGGAAAGAAGTGCTTGTAATGTGTCTTTCCAGTGACCCCCGACTAAACTCTTAATATTAAAGTCTAATGACTTTATTGAGATAATTTTTATAGAGAACACTATCACAATATTTTGCTGTGCTCATTCTTTTGCTTACTTGTTCAATGACTTTCTTTGAGCCTCTCCTCTGAGCCAGACACGGTGGCAGGCACTTCTTAGGTCATACAGCTCCAGTCTACGGGACCTCTGCGGAAAGGATAAGACATGAGTTACAGAAACACACTTCCTTCGGCCTGACGGGACCCAAGGAGGGACAGGATTGTGGAGAGGTATAGCAAGCTGCACTGGAAAAGAACAATGACTTAATCCCTGGGCTCTGCGTCATCAATGGCCTTTCAACTACTTGCTACAACTCTACATCAGCTTAATAAAGAGTAGGAATTCATCAGTTTTGCTGTCTTGGTATTGCCAGCGATATTTAGGTTTGTCAGGGAACCTGCAGGTTTGTGACACTTGACGATTCCCATCTTCCTCAGAATAAAACCCAGTGTCCACATGGGGCCTCTAAGGTCATACACGATGCTCCCCATCCGTCTCGGCTCCAACCACACCGACCGCTCAGCTGTTTCTCAAGCAAGAAGTATGCTCCATCTCAGAGCAAGTCCCACCTGAGGGTGAAAATGTCCACGACCAGCGGCGCCGGGGTGGCTCAGTCCGTTGATCGGCTGCCTTCTGCTCAGGTCATGATTGCAGGGTCTTCGGATCGGGTCCCGCGTCGGGCTCCTTGCTTGTCGGGGAGCCTGCTTCTCCCTCTCTGCCTCTGCCTGCCACTCCCCCTGCTTGTGCGCGCTCTCTCACAAATAAATATATAAAATATTAGAAAAAAAAGAAAGAAAGAAAGAAAAGAAAATGAGCACGATCAGATGTCACCTCCCATGTTTGTCCACCTGGCGTCTCTGCCTGACTCTGCTTCGTGTGTCTTCTTACCACTTCTCCCCACCCCACCTCACACACCCGTGCTTACTGCCTGTCTCTCTTTCCAGAACATTAGCTCCTGAGCAGCCTCGACTCTATGCTGTAACAAGGCCTAGAACCCTCATCGCCTGGCTCTCAGTAGGCCCTCAGTAATATCTTTTTATTCTTTTTATTAACATATAATGTATTATTTGCCCCAGGGGAGTAATATCTTTTTTTTAACAAATGAGTAATGTGTGCTTAGTACCTTTTTTTGCAAGACTGAATTCACTTACCTTTCTACACCTCAGTTTAAATATTAATGTGATGAGAAACATTATCTAATCTAAATTACCCCTTAACAATGTTAGGAAGATGACTAACTACATTAATACTACACAGATTGGACCTGCTTGGAAGAAAAACAATTCTAAAACTTAAGTTCCCTTGTTTTAGAAAAGTAATTGGGTAGCTCTCCAAAGCTGTAAATTCACACAACTAAGAGAGACTACAATGAATATAGAACAATGGTCTATAACTATAATAAGAATGTCGTAAGGACGGGAAACATTAAACTTCTAAATGAGATGCTGTTTATGAAAAGTACTTTTTTTTGTATGCTACAAGTGGTTATTTATTATTGTTGGGTTTTTTTAAAAGATTTTATTTATATACTTAACAGAGAGAGAGAGAAATCACAAGTAGGCAGAGAGGCAGGCAGAGAGTGAGGGGGAAGCAGGCTCCCTGCTAAGCAAAGAGCCTGATGCGGGGCTCGATCCCAGGACCCTGAGATCATGACCTGAGCCGAAGGCAGAGGCTTTGACCCACTGAGCCACCCAGGTGCCCCTCTTATTGTTGTTTTTGATAAACTCTTTTCATTAAGGCCTAAGGTTCTATATTATCTTCATTATTCCAATTTTAGATGTGCATTAGAGCTTGAAGATGCTGAAGGGAAGAGACCCGTGCTTAAGACCAAGGGTTTAAGTGGACACTTTGTGTTCAAGGTCTTTGGTGAAGGTCTTTGGTGACCTTGTCCAGGTCTTCGGTGCCTCTTATATCTACCTTCTTGGTCGAATTACAGAGAAAGTATCCTCCAACCTAAATAGTCCATAAATTAAAGGTCATTTAATCCAACCTTCCCTGCCCCCTGGAAAATCCACACGAATCAACCCAGGCAATTAAAAAGAGTTATTTCATTTCCTATTTTTCACAATTATGTTTAATGATGGGAAGGAAATTTTATAGAAACAGGTATTAACTCTTTTTAGCATTTGTAACCTTTGAAAGTCATAGACTTATTTTAAAATTTTCCATCAGGTAGGATGCTTTTAAAGATTTTTTTTTTTTATTTATTAGACAGAGAGAAACACAGCGAGAGAGGGAACACAAGCAGCAGAGGGAATGGTAGTGGGAGAAGCAGGCCTCCTGCAGAGCAGAGAGCCCAATGCGGGGCTTGATCCCAGGTCTCTGGGATCTGACCTGGGCCAAAGGCAGACGCTTAACGACTGAGCCACCCAGGCGCCCCAGGTAGGATGATTTTAGCTGCAAGTAATAGATATCCCAAATCGAAGTGATCTTTATAATAAGCAAATTTATCAGCTCACATAATCGAAAAATCCAGAGGTTGGAGCGTAAACAGGGTTAAATTGTCCCGTAGTCCAGTGACGCCATCAAGGATCCAAGTTCTGGGCGCCTGGGTGGCTCAGTGGGTTGAGACTCTGCCTTCGGGTCAGGTCATGATCTCAGGATCCTGGGATCGAGGCCCGCATTGGGCTCTCTGATCGGCGGGGAGCCTGCTTCCCCCTCTCTCGGTCTGCCTCTCTGCCTACTTGTGATCTTTCTCTGTCAGTCAAGTAAATAAATAAAATCTTTAAAAAAAAAAAAAAAGGATCCAAGTTGTATCTTTCTCTTCTGTCATCCAGAGTCCACTTCATCTGAAGGCTGGTTCCCTTCAGAGTCGTTGGTTGTAACAGTCTATATAACAGATTATATAGATTATTAGATAATATTTAGATAATAATTAGATAATATTAGATAATAATTAGATTATATAATTCCTTACTCCAGTAGGGGGGAGAGAGCAAACCCCTCTCCTCCAGACTCCAAATAAAAATCTTTCCCCTTCCTATTTGGGCTGATTTAGGTCCTATGCCTACCTCTCAATCACTATCACCAGGAAAGTAGTGTATTCGGATTGGATTAAGCCTGGGTACCCTAATCACTGGCGAGAGGGGTGGGAAATCTCTGATTGGTGTGGGCCCAAAGTCAGTAAATTAGGGCTGTGGGCCAAATCCTACCCACCAGCTGTTTCTGGGAAGTTTTATTAGAACACAAACTCTTCCCCCAAATTTTATCCACGGCAACTCCCGCACCACAACAGAGCTCTGTGGTTGCTAACAGCGACAATGGTGCCTGTCAATCCTCGAGTATTTACAATCTGGCCTTTTAAGAGAAAGTTTGCCAGCCCCTGGCTTGGGTCCACATGAGCCCACTTTGGAGCTGACTCTAATCCCCTAAGTCATGATGCTATAGAAGAGAAAGCTGGGCTCATGTGGACCAATATTAAGTCCCTCACATGTAAACCTAAGTCGATTTTTTTCTCCCTGTTCTTTCCTGAGCAGAGCTGAAAAAGAAATGAACACATTAGCTTAAGAAAGAAAGCCTTAGTTTTGGAAGTTCTTTGACTTATCCTCATTCTTTTCTTCCAGATTGGTTGGGATTAGGTCCTTACATTGATCTGTCTTCCAACCTTGGCAATGTGTTTTGTTTTGTTTTAATGAATTGTCTTTAAGTTATTTGTTATTTCTGTGAAACCAGACTCCTCAAATCTTCTGCCAGATCTTCAACCCATCAACAGTGGTTAGCAGAATTCCCCAGAGTCCTGCTGTGCTCCCAGAAGAAATCTCCCTCTAACTGGCAATGCCTGGTCAGTCACAGGAAAAACCACTCCTGGGCATGCTTACATCTCGATTTTCCAGGTAAGCCATTTCCTGTCAAAACAACAATCTGACCTTTCTGATTACACACACACACACACACAGCTTTTCTTGTTTATTTCTCTTTGGATAAGAGTAGCACAAGTCCACTGTGGAAACATGTGAAAACAGATAACCCAAGGGGAAAAAAAAGAAGCCTTGTCACCACACCATGGCCCAGGGAACTCATAGAACAAACAGCAATCTCCCCTCCAAGTGACCTAAACCAGCTTTGACTTTTCCAACAGGAAGTCATGATGGAATATTTTACATTTAGCTCCCTATATTTATGAAGTTACTGAATGGGTCTATTCTTTGACTAGCCTTTCCAAGGGTCTTTATTGTGAACTTTATACGCTTTTAAGGAAATGTATGAAAAAGGGCAGAGTTTGAGAAGCTGCCGTTTCATATTACTTTCTCAAAGTCTTATGTACATCTTTTGCAAAACATGAAAGAGAGCCTACGTCTCTTCATTTGGGCTGGCACATACAATTTCACCTTATTTTGTAAATAAAAGGGAGTCAACCTTTCTGAAATATAGGGTTGGGAAAGTATGCTCAGCTTCACAAATCCTCCTTTAGGCACACCTGTAGGTTTACTAGTGCTCATTAGAGAAACCACTTGAAAATGCCCGAAGGTTGGACTGTTTCCAAAACATCACATGGGTACCACACTTCAGTTTAGGGCTAGACTATAGGATGGGATTCAGGATCACTGCAAGTCCCTCGGGGATCTGAGTGTGGGATCCAGGCCAAGGCTGTAATTAGAAACCAGGCATTACTTCAGAGAGGGGTGCTTTCCCACCCTGCTCACAGCACCTGCCCTGCCTCCATTATTTTTCTACCGAGTCTACACAGCACAGCTGACACCATGGGTCATCATAAATTTGGCCCTTCGTAAACTAAGGAGAATTCCTGTTGATGAAAGTAGGAGCCCCTGAATGCCAAGAAGAGGTGAAGGGGATTGAGGAGCACACAAATGAGAGAGGTACAAGAACACTGGTTCTGGTCCACCTTTCCAGGGAGGGTGATCTTGGGCCCTTCTGTTCTCTAGGTGGCATTTTCCGCTTGGATAAAAGAATAATAATAATAGCCCCTGCCTACTTCAATAGTATTGGCTGCTGTGAAGGTAAAGGGCGATTAATGAGCTAAATACTTAACACAGCACTAGGTTAGTATTAGTGCTTATCTCTATGAGGGGAAGGGGCCCAGAATGGGGAAGCTGGGATTTTGGGAACACACTTTTCTCTTCACAGCACGGTCCAAATGGCAGAGTCTGTATTTATAGGGTTCCAACTGCCCAGGACTGCCCGATTCGTGATGAGGCTTTGCATTAGACTGTGTGAGAGAGGTGTGTTTACCTTTCATTCAAGTAATTTTTAAATAGATTTTATTTTTAGAAAAGCTATAGGTTTATAGAAAACTTAAATATTGAGTCCAGAGAATTCCCATATACCCCATATTCTGTTCCGATTACATCTTACTTACATTAGTATGGTGTTTTTGTCACAAGAAAGCAATATTGATACATTATTATTAACTAAAGACTATATCTTACATATGTCCTTAGTTTTTTATTTTTTACCTAATGTCCTTTTCCCATTACAGGATCCCATCCAGGACACCACGTTACACTTAGTTGTCATGTCTCCTTGGGCTCCTCTTGGCTGTGACAATTTCTCAGACAGTCCCTTCTTTTTGATGACCTTGATAGTTTTGATTGCTGGTCACATGTTTTGTAGAATGTCCCTCAACTGGGATTTGTCTGATATTTTTCTCATGATTAGACAGCAGATATGGGTTTTGGGAAGGAAGATCACAGAGGTTAAGTGCTATTTTCATTTCATCCTATCAAGGGTACATACTATCAACATGACATCACTCTTGACATTGACCTTAGTCACTGGGCTGAGGCAGTTTTGCCAGTTTCTCTACCATAAAGTTACTCTTTACCTTTCCATACTATACTCTTCAGAAGTCACTCCCTGCTGCCCAGAGTTAAGGAGTGAGAGTTACCCTCCACCTTCTTGAGGGCAGAATAGCTACATAAATTGTTTGGACTTCTTCTCTATGGAGATTTGTTTTTGTTTTTTGTTTTTTGTTTCCTCCTTCAAGTAACTTTTCTAGGCTAATCTTTGCTTGAATGGTTTAGTGTTTACCAAGCACCACTGAAAAATAGTCTAAAGCCAACTCCCCCCAAGTTGGTTTCTTTAAAACTTACCACTTCCTGTAATTAAGTATTAATATTTGCAATGTTTCAAGCTGCGCATGGAGGAAAATATGAAAGAACAGATTTCTAAAACCTGATTTAATCTTCTAGTTTAGTGTCACAAATGCCAGCCAGCTCTGGAATTAGCAATTTCTTGCTAACCCTATATGGAAAGGCCTGAAAATGAGTAAGGAATTAAAAATAAACCAAGTGGGATGGTCAAAACCAATATGAATGAAGAGCTGTGAGCCAAGTGGAAAAGCATCCTTTGGCAAGTTTAAACCGGTTACCTCAGCACGTCCTGAGAATGTGCTTCTAGTGTTCCAGGCCATTAGGTTCCTTTTGTAGGCAGGAATCCCGCCCCTCCTCAGAAAGGAAGCTAGCTCTGTGCCTCTCCTAAAACATACATCTTTAGATTGGTCGAGCACTAACATGCTCTTAAAAATCTCTCCCTCCCCTCTCTTTCTCTCTCTCACACACACACACCACCACCACCACCACCACCACCAAACTATCTGAGAATACATCCCATGCCTACGAATTAAAATAATTTGAATAACTGGCTGGGTAGCTGAAAACCCACTCAAACTTTTCCATAGAAAGACTTCTTGTAAAACGAAAAAGGTGATGTTTGTTCATTTGAAAGAAAATGGGGAAAGAGTATTATTGGATCAGCCTATAAATATTTCTACGTATGTTCAGCCATCATTATTTTTTTTTAAGAGGATATTCTTTTCCTCCAAAAGCACTTCAGAATCTGCTTCCAAAGCATAGGCTTAGGGAATTAGGCAAGTGTTTGCTCACCTCTCCAAAGTTTACCTCAAGTCAGAGAGGCCTCTGATGTGCTCAGTGTTGCCTCGCTCCCCCTTAGGTTGGGCACAGCTCTAGTCACAGCATTCCAGGGTTCTGACAATCCCTTTGCAAACCCACCCACGGCGTGGCGTGTAGAAGCATTCATCCCCCCAGTGGCCGAGGCCTTGGGTCCTGTCTTGTCCTCTTCTGCTCTGCTTTCACCAGCGCTGGACGACAGGCCTTCATTTCAATCTGTTACCTCAGGCCATTAAAATGAGCAGAAGGATAATGCCTTGAACAGCTCCTGTGTATCATCATGAAGATTCTTCAAATGAATTATCCTGGCCGGTTCAGAGCCTCCTTAATCCCCCACTTCCTATAAAGGCAGTAAATGGAGAATCCTTGATTAAGTAGAAAGTTCAGGCAAGAAGATGTTGGGTTTGGGTATGGATTCTGGCTAATGAAACCCTTGTTAACAGACTTTCCTAAGGTATAGCATTTCATTTTCCAGACTAAGGCATTCAAGCCTTCGTTTACCAAGTCAGATGCCTGCTCTGTGTCACCCAAATTGTCTGAAGCCTGATTAATACGATCTTTTTTTTTTAAAGATTTTATTTATCTATTTATTTGAGAGAAAGAGAGAGAGAGAGTGCACACGCAAGTGGTGGGGGTAAGAGCAGAGGAAGGAGGACAAGCAGGCTCCGTGCTTAGCATGGAGTTTAGCATGATTCAACTCCCCCTGACATGGGGCTTGAACCCACAACCCTGAGATCACGAACCTGAGCCGAAATCAAGAGTCCAACACTTAACTGACTGCGCCACCCAGGCACCCCTAGCACAATCCTTGAAGAGTCTGGATCTGGGTCTTTCTTAACCGCTATTTTTACCCTTCAACTCTAAAGTCAACACAGTGGAAGCCAAATTTTGACTTACGCTTTGACCTCACTTGGAAATTTTGGATAGTTCTTTGTCTTTTTAATTATTTTTTTTCATTGGAACAATTGATATGAGTTTATATTCTTAAAGTTTTTTCTGGTTTTGTCACTTTTTTTATTTTTATTTTTTTAGTTAACTCGATTGCTGGGGGAAAAAAACCCATTCAAATTAAGGGTTCTGATTTAGGTTTTCTGGGTACATGGTTTTCAAAATCTTTGCCTCGTGGGGTATACTTAAAAGGCCAATTTGCAGAATGCACATGGCAACCATAAAGGGAAATACAATATTCTGCTATTTGGTTAGAATCGATAAAATATCCCTTCTTAAACCATTGGCTTTACAGAAATTACTCAAGTATACGTCATCAGCTCCAAGTATGTATGCTAATCTTCACTGGGGATGCAAAACCGTCCTTTCCTATCGGGGAGTCTCGTCGAATGTCCTAGTCATGCGTCTGTGGAGAGGCTGCAGACAGGGCAACCATGAGTCACTCATGGGTCAGTCATGGCCTCTGGGCTGCCAGTGAACAAAGATTTTGTTCTGTTTCATTTGAAAACTAAAACAAATAAAGTTTTGGACAATTTACTGAGGTGGCTTCAACTGGAACAAATTTGAAAATGTGAGAAAAGTGTGACTGCTTAACCAAATACGCTCTTCGGTAAAACACAGCCCACTCAGTCACTCATTCCTGCCATCACATCTAGATCTTGTCATTCCAAATACCTGTACCTCTTCCAGAACTCCAAGCCCCCCCCGATTTCTAATCACCACCTCTGATTTGCGAAGCTCAGTCTGTCCGGTGCCCCAACTTTAATAAGCCCTCAGCCCCTGCAATCCATTGAACCTCCCATCTTTGTACTTGTCCTACCCCCCTCGCTATCTCAGGGCTCCCCACCCATTTCCCACCTCCCTCCCTCAGGATCCCACTAGAGTTCCAAGCTTAAGGTACCACCACAGATTGAATTCATGCTCGTTAACCTCAAAGGGCTTCTGAGCAATCAGACCTCATTTCCCTAACCCATCGGTTCTCTGAATTCTCCTTGAGGACTATTTCATACCTTCCCCTTTCTTCGATCCTCTTGCACCTCCCTCATGTCACTCTCTGCCAATGACCTATTTCCTAAGTCTCAGAAAATAGAAGCACTTGGCAGAGCACCTCTCCCACATACTTTTACTGCCATATCCAACAACCTGCTCTCCTTTCCACCTTCCCTGCTGGGATGTACCCCACCTACGACCCACAGGAGGGCTCATCCCTTATCCTACTCGGGGAGAGCTCTCCACCCCCTGGAGAAGGATTTTTTTTTTTTTTTAATATTTTATTTATTTATTTGACAGAGGGAGAGAGATTACAAATAGGCAGAGAGGCAGGTAGAGAGAGAGGAGGAAGCAGGCTCCCTGCTGAGCAGAGAGCCCGATGCGGTGCTCAATCCCAGGACCCTGAGATCATGACCTGAGCTGAAGGCAGAGGCTTTAACCCACTGAGCCACCCAGGCGCCCCTGGAGAAGGATTCTTTACTTTCTCTCCTGCATCGTTGTTTTTTCTTCCTTTTCTGAATTTTTCTCATCTTAAAAATTTTTCTCACCCAACTGTTACACTTTAGCTTCTGCCCCATTTCTCTGCTCCCTTTTAGAGTCGTCTCCTTTATGGACAACGGAAGAGTAGTCTACACTTGTGCTTCTCAGTTTCTCACCTCCTGGTCTCTTTTGAAACTGCTGCTATTAGATCTCATGACACATCTCCAACCACTGCGATCAGGCCTTCGCCTCCACCACTCCACTGAGATGGCCTCGGCAAGGTCTATAAGGACCTCCATGTTGTAAAAATGGCCAATTCTCTGCCTACGTCTCTTGGGATCTATCAGCATCATTGGTCAGAACTGGTCATTCCTTTCTCCTTAAAATACTTGTCTTGGTTTCCAGGACATTATGTACATTTCTCTTAACTTGGGAACATAGAAATGCCCTCTTTTTTTTTTTTTTTTTTTTTTTTTATAGAAATGCCCTCTTAATGGAGGGGAAGCGACCCAACACTCAGGCCTCGGACATCATCCCTTTTTTGTCTCTATTTACTTCCTTGGTTTTCTCAGCTAGTCCAAGAGCTTTAAGCATATCTGCCGACTTTCAAATTTATATCTTTAGCTTGCTTACACAGCACCTCTGAACTCTTAAGATCATATTCAACTGCCTAATTGAAATCTCCATTTGGTTGGGTAATTAACATCCCAGCTGTAATACAAAGCTGAGCTCCTGATAGTCTGCCCCCTACACCTCTTCTGCCTCACTCTTTCCCAAATAGAAAGGCCTGAAAATGAGTAAGGAATAAAAAATACAAGTGGCATGATCAGTCCAAGCACCTGAAAGTCATTCTTGACTCTTCTTTTTTTTTCTCAGAGCAAATCTTGCTGCTCATCTACCTTCAGATCACAACAGGAATTGGACCACTTCTCATCACCTCCACTGCGATCACCTAAATCCAAATCCCCTCATCTTTTGCATTGATTGTTGTGATCACCTCCTGTCTCATCTCCCTCCTTTTGCCTTTGCCCACCTTTAGTCTATACACAATTGCCAGGCTGCTCCTGTTAGAGTATAACTCAGATCTAACCGTGCCTTATTCTAAAAGCTCCTAGGTACTCCATCTCCTTCTGAGTTGAAGCCGAAGTCCCTGTAATGGCGTCAGGGTCTCACATGATATGTCCCATTCCCCACACCCCCATCACCTCATGACCCTCCTTCTCCACTCACCCTCAGCCACATGGCTGGTTCCACTCGGAGACTTTGGCCATCTCTTGTGTCCCTACCTGGAATGTGCTTTCTCCAGATATGTGTGTGGTTCTGCGTTTACTCAAATGCTGTCTTCTTTGTGGGGCTTTCTCCACCACCTTGTATCCAATTGCAAGGTCTGCTCCATCCTCCAAACCCCTTCTTTCCCCCTTCCCTGCTTTGTTTTTCTCCATAGAACTTCCTGCCCTCCTAGACATCGGTGCCACATAGAGGCAGCATAATGTGGTGGCTGAGATTCAGGTAGGACTTAGAGTCAGTTTGCCTGAGTTCGAGGCCTGGCTTGTTACTTAGCAAGTAGTCAAGACAGAATCTCTCTGTTTTTTGTTTTTGTCGTCTACAAAATGGGAATAACGATAGCACTGACCTCATCAGGTTGTAGGCATAATATTTATAAAGTTCTTAGAACCGCACCTAGAACATATTAAGTGCTACACAATTAGCTAATATTTACACATTCTATTTATCTTTGGTTTATTATGGCTCCCCAACTAGAACCTAAGTCCCACAGGAGCAGGGGTTTTTGTTGTTTCGTACACTGCCCTATCCCTGCCACCTTGGGCAGGGCCTCACACGGAGGTTCTCAGTACATAGGTGTAGAAAGACAGGTCACTAAAGTTTCTTAGATACCTAAGAGTCAGTAAATAACACTGGTTTAAAACTTGCTTAATATAATGATGCCCATATGAATAAAAACCAGAGTTCCTTTACTGCAGATGTTGACAGGGGCCTAGATCATGTGTGTAAATCATTCACAGGTGGCAAACCTCTTTCTTAGGTTCCTTAAGAAAGTCACAGAATGGACTCTCAGTGTGCTAGGCAGGCTTGCCTCGGTTCTATTTTAGTACTAAATAACTATCAGAAATCATTTTCCTTTGATAAGAGTAACTAATTGAGGTCTTCGAGTCCTTCATTCAGTGTTTTCTGATCCAAATATTCTTCAAAGTGCCACTTTAGAGAGCAAAAATCCACAAGTTACCCTGGAATCCCCAGTGACATGGACTCCCTAAATAAGGACACGATTATTCTGCACCAGCTGACAGGCTCCAGAAGTATAGGCTCAGAAGGGTAAGCTGAAGGTTCAACTCTTCAGAGGGCCTGGCTGGCTCAGCTGGTAGAGTATATGACTCTTGGTCTTGGGGTTGCAAGTTCGAGTCCCACCTCAGGTATAGAGACTATTTAAAAATAAATAATTTTTTTCAAAAGAGTTCAGATCTTTTGGCGGGGACTGAAAAATAGGTGAAGGGGATTAAAAATACACTTATCCTGAGAACCACTTAATACAACACTCTGTGTTAACTGGAATTAAAAAAAAAAAAAAAGAGTTCAGCTCTTTCTATGCATTGAAATAGCACTGTTTTTGTTGTTGCTGTTTGTTTTGTTTTAACAAAAAGCAAATAGCATTGAGTCCTGGCTGAAACATCAGGGTCTGTGTCTTTGCTGTCCCAAGTCTATGTTCTGCTCAGCGCGGCGCCTGCTTAGAGCAGGCTTGGGCCCCAAAGCGTCTCAAAATGACCCCAGTCCATGAGACTGTCTCTGGCGTGCAATTTCCTGAGAAGAGATGTGGCTGAAGTTCTATTTTAACAAGTGATCTTTAAAAAATGAGTTTTGCCTCCTCCAGGTTTGATTTGACGAAGAAGATCTGGAAGGCTCTGCCCAGTCAAGCCATTCACCATCTTGCCGGTGAATGCCTGCCCTCGGGGCCCTCTTTCTTCCTCTGGCAGAAGTCTGATTGTGCAGCCTCGGGCCAGCCTGGCACTCCCCTCAGAGCCGCACCCACTGCCGTCACTCGGTGAGCACACGGAACAGGTTCTCCTGGCCAGACGGCGGCTGAGGTGTCTGTGTGGAGGGGAAGTACAGTCACGCACACGCCCCATGACACAGGGACATAAAGCAAGCGACTGTCCTGCCTTACCCTGGCTGAAAATAAACACAGTCACAACCCGGAGGTGGACTTCCCATGTGGAAGTAATGGAGCTCCCGGGGCCCCTTTCCGGCTCCACACTCACTCTTTGCATTTGTGATCTTCCGTGTTTTTTAAAAAGAAGACCCCAAGAGGAAACCAGAGAGAGACACACACACACCATAAGAGACTCTCAATCTTGGGAAACAAACTGAGGGTTGCTGGGGGGGGGGGCGGGGGGACGGGGTAACTGAGTGATGGGCGCTGGGCACTGTATGTGTTGTAATGAGCACTGGGTGTTACAGAACACGGACGAATCGCAGACCTATATCCCCTGAAACCAGGAACCCATTATACGTTAATTGAATTTAAATTTTTTAAAAGTTCAAAAAAAAAATAGAAAAATAAAAGAGGACCCCAAGTTATACAAGCATGCAGGCTCACAAAAGCTTAGCGTATCTGATTATACCGAATGTTGTGTTCTTTTACATACTTACCCAGAGACGTGAACAATTCTGTAGGGTTGCGACAGCCCCATTTATAGGAAAAACAGTCAACGCTGAGAGACTTCGCTAATGGCACACAGCTAGCTTGTCTACGAATCGTGGCCACTCAGTAGGGCCTAAGGCTTAAATTGAACTTCTGATGTCTTTAGGTATATTTGTTGCTTATCCTAATTTCAAATGCATCTCCCACATTAAATGACTTGGCTCTCTTTTATTTCATGCTTGTGGAAACATTCAGAACAAGCTTGCCAAATGCATAGCATCAGATGATAGTTATGAATCATAAAAAGTCTATTCTCTCCCGTGATCTTTTGGCCTGTTCACATTTAGTGGATAGAAATTATTATTTAGAAGATCTTGTGAAAAGTGGAGAAATTGGAAACAAAAATACTTAATATTAAATTTTTAAAAATAGATTTGTCAGCCTTCACCTACTTTTAATATTTATTTATTTATTTATTTATTTGAGAGGGCGAGGGAGAGAGACAGAAAGAGAGACGGCACGAGCTAGGGGAGGGACAGAGGAAGGGGGAGGAGCAGACTCTGTGCTGAGCAGGGAGCCCAGCGTGGGCCTCCATCCCACGATCCCAAGATCACGACCCGAGCCAAAGGCAGACGCTCAACCAACGAACCACCCAGGTACTCCCTTCACCTACTTTTTAGAAAGACTTTTGTATTCCATAAGAGGAATGTCTTGATTAATTAAACAGTTTGATGTTTGTATGATACTTAGAGTTTCTTAGTATAAGTTTTAAGCACAGCAAAGAGTTAATACTGATTGTCTCTAACACTGTCTCTAACACTGTAATTAGCATGTTTTCTGAACATTCTTCCCAACTCAAAGAGCTACCCCCAGCAAAGGTAGCTGAAAGTAAAAATGATGCCTGGTTGAGTCCAACACACAGACACATAAGACATAATTGCTGAGAACCAATTCACAGCACTCTCTAATTCTCTGGCCAGCATCAGAATCCCCTGGAGGGGGCTTGTTAAAACACAGATTACCCTCGCTCCCCTCCGCCTCTGCATTTCTGATTCAGTAGGTCTGAGGTAGTGTCAAGAATGTGCATTTCTAAGAAGTTAACAGGCGAGGCAGATGTTGCTGGCTCTAGGACCTCACTTTGAGTACAGCTGCTCTAGGAAAACTGCTGAGTCCACAATCCTATGTGAATACAAACTTCATTTTGTTATATATTCGACCCTGACCAAACTCAGTGCAAAAGCACAAAAGTCCACAATAGTTTTTGCCAGTTATTCCTTAGAATCTAGTAAGATACCAATAGACTCTCAATAGCTTGTAACTACTCTTTCTTGATCTCAACGTGGCAGGTTCTTTGTTGTCTGGGCTCTGATTAATAACTGGGCACTTCTGTAGAGCCTCGATAAGTTTGAAAGAATGAAGTAACTTGCTAGGCCATTGGTCTTATGAAATGACAGCCGACGATAGTCAATCAAAAACCAGAACGTGAAAACTGAGCAAATGGAACGTAAGAGTTCTCCCTGTGATTAGAGACTAGAGTGGTGGGGTTCCAGAACACCTTCAATACACAGAGAGCAATGGATGGGAGGAAAACTTAACCACTCAATTGCATATCGTTGAATTTGCTGTCTGCATTTTCCTATCTGGATCAGGGTCTCTAAGCCCATTTCCCACACCAGATTCTCTTCAACACAGCCAAATATACAAATCCAGATCATATAATTTGTCCTTTACAGACTTAGCAAAAAAGAACAGTCAGCATTCATTTATTTTAGTGAATAAATCAATATACAAACATTAATATGTAATGTTCCTATGTATCCATTTACCAACATGCTCACATATTCCTATTTAGAGAGAGATGTCTTCCTCTATATTTTTTACTATCTTTTATGTTTTGTTTTTTGCTGCCTCCCCTACTTAAACAGATTTCTCAAAGTAGGAAAGATTGCCTTTGTCACAGCAAAAAACCCATGGGTACTGGTACCAGGTAGGTTGCAAGAACAATGAGTGCTCCAAAAATATTTGTCAATAATGCATAAAATAGGCAATTGTCTATGGCAGAGAATAGGCCATGTTCCCCAATGCCAACTAGCGTAATAAACAATTTTCTCAGAATTCAGCATGATTTTTTGAGAGTTTTTCATCAATTTGAGTGACCCATTTTCATCGTTGGATCTTGGCATTTGGGGAATTAATGAAACCTAATTTTGCTCCCTGGAGAAGTGGCTGGTTCCAGGATTATGGCAGAGAAAAGACAAACGAGCCTGAAATGTCTTGATGGGCCAAAAGTAAGATAACGCTCAAAGAATGAGGGAAATTATCAAAAGGTCACAGGGGTCAGCTTTGAGCTATTCCAACTGGCCAAATAAGGGACATTTAAGGATCAAAATAAATATTGAGAACAACCTATTGTAACTCATTAAATAAAAGAGGAATCTATAAATCTAATATGAAGATCTCACAGAAAAAGTGGGGGAGGAGAAATTACCTCTCGGTATAATGCCAATTAATAAATACAGAAAGAATGATGGAATTAGAAAATCTCCCTTTGGCAGCCTCATCAATGGATGCTAAAACTAGTGGGAGAAAGTGTAAAGAGCAACAGGATATTTATAGAGTCTCAAAGTATGTCTTGGTAAGATACTTACTAATTGCAAAGGGTTACAGAGTAACTTTACAATGGAGAAATCTGGGACGCACCATGGCAATCAGCTGTCAAAGTGAACATTGTCAGGAATGACTTATGTGCCTCCTAACAGGATGTATTGAAAAAAATCAGCATCACTTCTGTGATCTCGCTGTCAAAGTGCACAACCTGAACCCAATCAAGAGAAAACATCAAAGGAACCAGACTGCAAAACATGCTACAAAAGAACTGTCTATTTCTTTTAAAAAGTCAACATCAGAAAATACAAAGGAAGACTCAGGAACTGCTCCAGAGTAAAGGAAATAAAAGAGACAAGACAACTGAACACAGAGAGTTTCAGATTTTCTCTTTTTTAAAAAGACGTTACTGGGGGCACCTGGGTGGCTCAGTGGGTTAAGCCTCTGCCTTCAGCCCAGGTTATGATCTCAGGGTCCTGGGATCGAGCCCCGCATCGGGCTTTCTGCTCAGCGGAGAGCCTGCTTCCCCTCCCCCCCACCTGCCTCTCTGTCTACTTGTGATCTCTCTCTCTGTCAAATAAAAATAAATAAAATCTTTAAAAAAAAAATAAATAAAATAAAATAAAAAGACGTTACTGGAGTGGCTTTAAAAAAAAAAAGAAGATATCACTGGGACAAATGGTCTAGAAGTTTTCTATGGCTGCACAACAAATCATCTCAAATTTAGTGGCTTAAAACGATACAGTTTTGTTCTCTTCTATTTCGGTAGTTTAGAAGTCTGACAGGGATCTTCCTGGGTTAAGCTCCAAGCGTCAGCAGGGCAGTGTTCCCTGTCTCTTCCCTTGCCTCTTGCACCTTTTCGAGGTTGCCCACATTCCTTGGTTCCTGCCTCCTCCTCCCATCTTTTAGCCCCAAATAGTAGGCTGAGTCCCCATCTCATTGCATCACTCCCACCTCCTTTTCTGCCTCCCTCCTCTAATTATAAGAATCCTTATGATTACATTGGCTTACCCAGATAACCCAGGATGATCTGTTTTAAGATTGTCTGATTCACAACCTTAATTACATCAGAAACTTGAATTCCCCTTTGCCGGGCAACCTAACACATTCACTGGTTCTGGGGATGAGGATGTGGACATCTCTGGGGGGCCATTATTCTGCCTACCACAATGGTGCAATCTGGGTAATGCCCGTGGGTAAGATAATCATATTGTATCGATGGTGATTTCCTGATTTTGACAATCGTGCTGTAGTTACATAAGAAAGTTCCTGGTCATTGAAGAGTTTATAGGTAAAAGGGCATCATGTCTGCAACTTAAAACAGTTCTTTCTCTCCACAAAGAGAGCAAGAATGACAGTAGAGAAAAAGCAAATGTAATAAAATATCAACATTTGAGGAATCTGAGAAAAGGGTGTTGAAGAACTTTTTATGCTAACCTTACAATTTTTCCATAGGTCTGAAATGATGTAATAAAAATTTTTGAATGCAATCTTTATGAATAAATTTTCTATTTCTAATAAATACTTAAATTTGTGGCATACTGTTATGAATGACATGTTAATTCTGATGGAACTTTAAAAAAAATCTCTCTTGAAAATTTCAGGACTTTTTAGCAAGTTGTTTAGTGACATTACTTGCAGTTAATTATGAACATGTTACACACTCGGCAGCCTGGATCATATTAAAAAAGTAAAATCAACTATCTACACTCCTGTTGTCCCACAGCTTGGGTATTAATGCTGAGTATTTGTCATTTTGCTTTAAAATTCAGTATTACTTTAAAAATGGGTCTTGAGGGGCACCTGGGTGGCTCAGTGGGTTAAAGCCTCTGCCTTCGGCTCAGGTCATGATCTCAGGGTCCTGGGATCGAGCCCCGCATCGGGCTCTCTGCTCAGCAGGAAGCCTGCTTTCCCTTCTCTCTCTGCCTGCCTCTCTGCCTACTTGTGATCTCTCTCTTTCCATCAAATAAATAAAAATCTTTAAAAATAAAATAAATAAAATAAAATAAAATAAAAATGGGGTATTGAAAAAGCAGCTTTTTCAAGAGCAAGCAAAAGACTGTAGTTAAGTCTTCTACCAATAGCAGCTTCTTAGTTTTGATAAATGCACCATGGTTATATCAGATGTTTACTTTAGAGGAAGTTAGGAGAGCCAGCCCTATGCTCCTTATCCCTGATCCTCAGTAAGAGAAGAGAAAGAGAGGGAAAAACCACAAGCAATAAGAGTGGGTTGTGAGATGTGTGGGTATATGGTCTAGATGCTAAAAGACAATTGCATTCCAAGTAATAATTCTGCCACTAACTGGTTCTTTAATATTGGGTAAGTTACTAATATATTTAAATTCTGCCTTGATCTCTCCAAAGAAGGGAATTGAGGTACCTTATTATAAAGTACATGTATATAAAAGAGGTTCTTAAAAGGAAAGTGGATCGAAGTCATGAGAGAATAGGACAACAGGCTAAAACAGTGGTTAGGGTGATGGGGCAGCAAACCATGGTTGCATTTCCTCATTGGTCAAATGAAGACCCTCATCAAACCAGGGGCAAACAAAAGAAAATAATCATGAAGGCATCTTTCAAAACATAGTATATGGTGCAAGATATCCGGCCAGGTCTGAGCCTCTGTATCACCCTGACTGAGACAGCGCAGACATCAGACTGTCTGAGCCAGGAGGGATAAAGCAAGTTGTAACACAAGCTTCTCTGACCCTGTAAACATGTAATCACTGAAATCACAGTTGTTTCTCCCGAGTCCTTATCCTTATCTGGATGCTGGCTCAGCAGCAACCCAGGAACGTGTAATCCATACTAGGACAGCACATTCTCCCCAGACATTTTCTGCTCACGGCTGGACTTGAGCTTACTCGGTACTAACCTCGACTTAGGAACCATGCTCACGAGGAAGGAAATGCCCATGCAAAGAAGGGCTGGGACCAACTGACATGGTGGGAAAATTGGATCCTACATCCTGAAAGGCAAGCACAGAATGTTCAGAAAGGAATTGCAGAGAAACCTTTTTTTAAAAAAAAAATTTTTTTAAATTTATTTTTAAGAAAGAGCAAGACAGAGACAACACAGAGGGAGGGGGAGAAGCAGACTCTCCACTGAGCAGGGAGCCTGACATGGGGCTTAATCCCAGGACCCTGAGATCCTGACCTTAACCAAGGGCAGGTGCTTAACCCACTGGGCCACCCAGTCGCCCCTGCATTAGAAATTCTTCACACTAGTTGCTATGGCACACAACTTGATGACTGAATTTATTTTTTAAAGATTTTAATTTTAGAGAGAGATAGAGTGAGTTGGGGGAGGAGAAGAGGGAGAGGGACAAGTGAATTCCACACTGAGCAGAGCCCCGTGGGGCCCTTGATCCCAGGCCCCTGGGATCGCAACCTGAGCCGAAATCAAGAGTCAGATGCTTAGCTGACTGAGCCGCGCAGGCGCCCCTGGTGGTTGCATTTAGTTACTGAACTGACAAAGGATCTCAGTACAAGTGCAGACACCACGAGCTCAAAAGCAACAGTCTGAGGTTCCAGCAGAAGTTTTTGTTACTAGCCATGGTGAAGAAGGATTGTGGGCGGATAGAGAGTTGTCCTCATAGGTATGACCAACAACATTTCACAGAGAATCCCTGAAATGGACATACTCATGGGAACAACGCTGTATCTGAGGGTTACATTCTTGACCAAGGGCCTGATGTTCAACTTGTTATAGAAATAAATACAGACTACACTGAATTCATCACAAGCAATCCCTGCACGGCTTGTATTAAGAGCCTCGCTAAGGCATACACTCAGACAGGATGAAACACTAACCAAGCTGTTGAAATTTACAGGGCCCATTCCCAGGAGTCAGGGAAAAAGAAAGGGAACTAATGTAACGTGGGCCGGGAGCCAGAGATGCCCAAGAGGGGCCGTGGGTAAAACTGGCACACACATGCACTGTCGGGAGGGGAGCGGCTACAGGAGGTGGGACACTGAGCGGCAGGCCTTGAGCCCAGGATCACACCAGCCGGTGGCTGCCGGCTAAGCCGGCTGAGCATGGTGTGCACTGTTTCACTTGCTTATCTTCCTGCAAATCCCTCCTTCGATGGGAGTACTGGGAGAACAGAAAGGAGGGGACAGAGGGCATTAACGAGCACCCATAAACCCATAAACCTTCGTCTCTGCTCATGCAAGGGAAGAGTAACAGCAATGGGAAAATAGGCAAGTGAGAAAGGTTGATTTTACCTTTAGAACATTTAGAAAACCCAGTGCCCACTTCCTGTATGCCTCTTAGCCCTGAGGATGTGGACAGAAATGCACAGACCCGGATCTTGGAGAGTAAGAGGGAGGTTGGGGGGAAAGGTCAGTGAGAGACACCTGAACAATAAACGTGTGTCAATGCTAGAAGCCAGTATAAGGCCTGGGGTCAGGGTGGGGGGTGGACGCAAGGAGGGACTGACCAATGTCAACAGAGCAGGTGACACCTTGACCTCAGGCTTTCCTATAAGGGAAAGGAGAAAGGATACCATGGGCATGGAGAAGGGTTAAAGAAATGACATGTTACAAAAAAAAAAAAGAAAGAAATGACATGTTGCAACAACACCGGAACTGTTGAGGTGTCTCTTATTTGAATTCCCAACCAGGAACTTCTTAGCTTTTTATTTGACTTTTGCTAAATATTTCCTTTTTTTTTTTTTTTTTTTAAGATTTTTTATTTATTTATTTGGCAGAGAGAGATTACAAGTAGGCAGAGAGGGAGACACAGGCTCCCTGCTGAGCAGAGAGCCCCATGTGGGGCTGGATCCCAGGACCCTGAGATCATGACCTGAGCTGAAGGCAGAGGCTTTAACCCACTGAGCCACCCAGGCGCCCCTAAATATTTCCTTTTCTTAAGCGTATCATAATTTTTAAAAAAGATTTTATTTACCTGAGAGAGAAAGAGAATACGAGCAGGTCGGGGCAGAGAGAGGGAGAAGCAGACTCCCTGCTGAGCAGGGAGCCTTAAGCAGGGCTTGATCCCAGGACCCTGAGATCATGACCTGAGCCAAAAGCAGTCGCTTAACAACTGAGCCACCCAGGCGCCCCGCATATAATTAATTTCTGTTTAGAATATCATTGGTATAGGGGCGCCTGGTGGCTCAGTTGTTAAGCGACTGCTTTCGGCTCAGGTCATGATCCCAGGGTCCTGGGATGGAGCCCCGCTTCGGGCTCTCTGCTCGGCAGGGAGCCTGCTTCTCCCGCTACCATTCCCTCTGCTTGTGTTCCCTCTCTCACTGTTTCTGTCAAATAAATAAAATCTTTAAAAAAAAAAAAAGAATATCATTGGTATAGAGCAGATATATTCATCTTGGGGGACTTGGTACAAATAATAAGGTACTCTAGCTGATAACTTCTGAAACCACTAGAGCCTCTGATAGATTATTTATTAGGAATTGTCTTATTTTCCACTCCAGTGATTAATATCTACTTCATTTAAACCTGCTTAGTGTGAACAGGCAAAATTACCTGCTATGTACAACTGTCTTGTTTCTATCCCATAACCTATGGGCCTGGGAGATGCGATTTTTCCCTGGGGTAGGTCCTTCCTCACCCTACGAAGCAGGTACCATCTGCCCTTTACTTGGTGGCTCTCCTGGGTGCCAAAAGTCTTCTGCAGGAATCCCATTTTGAGCTTAGTGATGCAGGGCTGGTGAATTCACATTTATCAGGGGGTTTACTTTAAGGAGTGAACCTTGGGGGATATTTTGAGTCAGATTATGCCGATACCAACTTTGGAGAAACTGCTGACTCTGAACTTACAAAAGGAATATGAGCAAGTTTTTAAAATCCTACTCACCACTTTAACTACAAAGATGTCTCTGCATTTGAATCAGGTCCTACAAGCAGGTTAAGAACAGGGCATGTGTGAAAGCTAGGAACTAGTGCCCTCTAAAGCTCTCTCTAAGTAAGTCCAATAGAGAGGAGTTCGGGTTCTTCGAGGATTTAGAAGACCAGGGAGGTGGCAGGTCATCCGCAGGGACTCATGGCTATGAACCGAGCACTGAAGAGGAAACCAAAGCTTCCCTGCTGTCTCTGTATCCGCAACTCTTCACCCGGCCTCCAGTCTCTCCAGTCGGGTCGACCCTCCAGGTGGGCAGACACATGATGGGCTACTCCTGGCCTGCCGGCTCAGCACGTTACTTCCGTCTCTCTATTCCCTTATATTTGACAGTGGTTTTCATCATCGGAAGAGACCCCCTTTGGCTGAAGTTATGGGCATATTTAAAGATTTTTATTTATTTATTTGACAGAGAGGAGAGAGATTACAAGTAGGCAGAGAGGCAGGCAGAGAGAGGGGAAAGTAGGCTCCCCGCTGAGCAGAGAGCCCAATGCGGGGCTCGATCCCAGGACCCCAGGATCATGACCTGAGCCGAAGGCAGAGGCTTTAACCCACCGAGCCACCCAGGTGTCCCAGTTATGGGCATATTTAAAGGTAGAAAGACAACTTTTTACATACAGCTACTAATTTAAGAAGCCCAGATCATTTTAAAGGGGTGCCTGGGTGGCTCAGTGGGTTAAAGCCTCTGCCTTAGGCTCAGGTCATGATCCCAGGGTCCTGGGATCGAGCCCCACATCAGGCTCTCCGCTCAGGGGGGAGCCTGCTTCCCCCTCTCTCTGCCTGCCTCTCTGCCTACTTATGATCCCTCTTTCTCTGTCAAATAAATAAATAAAATCTTTAAAAATAAAATAAAACAAAATAGTCTTCAGGTGTCAGTAAGCAGGAATTTGTTATACCCCAAGGGGTCCGGGACATGGACATGGCAGCCCTTGGGCCCGTGCCCATCTTTGTAAACAGCTGTGTTGGACTGCAGCCACACTCACTGGTTTACACATCCTCCAGGCTGTTTTCATGCTGCAAGAGTAAAGTCAGTGTAACAGAGACCATACGGTCTGCGAAGCCTACAGTATGTACAGTCTAGCTCTTTACAGAAAAAAAGTCTACCTGCTTCTGGACCACACCAAAGTAGCCTCATCTGAGAAGGGGGGGGGATATGTGTGTGTGTGTGTGTGTGTGCGCATATTATTTGTATATATAATATATGCATATATATATATACATACATATAAACACACATGTACACATGTACAGCACATACCTGCACACATACCGGACTGTTCTCAAGAAAATAAGTCACCCAAAGAAGGTATTATGAGTATTTCTCTTCATCATACCTTTCAAAACATCCTCTGTCCCCAGTACCACACTCAGGCCACACCAAATATAAAGGGTTACAAATATTCAGATTTTATTATAAATAAAATACTGGGTTTTTTTTTTTCTTTTACATAAAAAAATGCCAAGTGTTGCATTTTATTCACCACCCTGGAGAGCAGAGACTGTAGAGGTTAAGGCAAACAGCTAGAGTGAAGGCACATACCAAAGGGCCACGTCGGGATTACAAGGAAGAATTCCAGGGCACAGCTGGACCCGCGCCCCCCACCCCCCCCGTGACACCCAGCATTCTGCAGCAGCCACCCTGTCAATTTCATTACATAAAATACAGGTAACTACAACTATACAATAAAATAATGTATATTGCAGGAGTGTAATGAAGGTATTGTCTTATAAAGAGATTTTATTTTAAAAATAAAATTCTGTTCAAAAATATACTACACAGGTGGAGAAGGAGAAAAGCAACAGAACAAAACGAAACACTCCAAATTTCACTGCGGCCTAAGACTGACTGGTGTGAGGCTGACCCACGGGCTAGAGGGAAAACCATCCCGGCAGTTGATCTACAGAACTTGTCCTGCAACCTTGAACAGAATGTCTCTGTTGGGAGGTGGCCACTTAACACGAGGAACTAGCTCGGAGATGCTGGTGTGGAAACTTGGCAGAAGAGGCCCGAGGGAAGCAGCCGAGAGAAAGCCAAGGGTGTGCCAAGTCAAAGCCTTTGGAGTCAACTCTGGTACTCGAGGCGGCAGCAAGGGGAGAACCCGGACGCACGGCCGCTCCCACTCTGTCCGGACACCCTCCCCGAGGCCCTCTGGGTGCTCAGTGATCACGCGCTCCCCCCTCAAATGGACTTGTCCAGCTCCCACCGTCGGAAAGGGCATCTCCAGCTCATTCCTGGTTAGACCCACATTGACGCTTAAGATGCCATTCAGCAAAATGCCCTCACATCCCGCCCCCCGCGTGCACAGGAGCGGGCATGGGGAACATCAGGGTGCAGTTTCGGGTCTCGGGTCTGCAGTGGAGGGTGGGAAGCACCTGCGGAGCGGCTGTGTGTGGAGGGAAGCGGGTCGCCATTCGCACTAGAAAAGGAACTCGGGGCGGACATGAGGCGAAGGGCCGAGCGATGGGGGACAGAGGCCATGCAAAGAACTGCAGACGGAAGGGAAGGAGGGATACAGACACGATGTGCCAGGGAAGGAGGAAATGGAGTGAAGACGTGAATAGGCAGTGCCATTCTAGAAATAGGACCAAGTATATTTACATAAATTCCTTACTCTATAATCATGATAAACAAACAAAAAAAAACATTCACACAAAAATATAAATTTGAAATAATTAATAGCACCAGTGTGTCAGATAATAGTTTCTTTCCCCCCGCTATGCAAAGTACAAAGTTGCATAGTGTTAAAGGCTATATGTGAATCTCAAAGGTGGGCTGGGAGGAGGAAGGGGTCGTGTGGCAGGGAATCTTCAGCCTGTGATCTTGAAAGAGAACCACAGAGCTGAGGATCCGAGGCTGAGAAGCCAGCTAGGCAACCCACCCGCGGGTCTTCCCTCCGCACCGAGAGGGAAGGCGTCAAGCGGGTTTCGATCACAAAGTGCAGGAGCTAGATGGTGCCGGCAGCTGTGTGAGAGACTGAGTGCAAGGATTTGCCACCAGGATTTGACAGACTAGGCGTGTAGCGGGATCCTAGAAGATGGGAACATCAGAAGATAATTGAGGATAAGGGTCAAAATTGTCATCTCTCCCCAATGGAAGAAAAAAGGGATGTGTGGGATCCTGACAATACAAGGTGCATCTAAGTTTTACCCCTTTGCTGGGCAAGACCAGGACAAGGCGGCTTGTGTCTTGTTGGTTTGTCAAGATCTTAGGGACCAACCGCTCTCTACCAGATAACAGCACTAGTTCCGAGACTAACACACTAAAAAAGGCTCTAGGAATTAGTTTGGTTTTGGAAAAACAACAACAACAACAACAACAACAACAACAACAACCTAGTGGTTATCATATGCCTATTTCTTCTGTATAAATTCCATTTCTAGGAATAACAGAAGATGTCTATCGGTGAGTGCAAGCTGCCCATCCGGATTTATCAGCTGCCCAAAGATCTGAAAAAAGTGTTATCTTCCTGGTCAATTATTAACATATGAGAAAACGTTCGGCCTACTTCTGCAGCCTCATTCTCCTGGAGACTGTCAGGAACAATTGCATCCTTACCCGCGGATGGCTCAGGGTCCTATACTCAAAATGGCTACAACTGATGACGGCTCTCGACATTCTAAGGGAGCAATACCTTTGGCACAGGGTGTTTAGTTTTCCTTTTGCGTAAAAGGAGGAGGGGTAGTAGATGTAGAAAGATGCACTTTCTTTATCGATAGACTGGATGTACTGGCCATCACAACGCTACTACTAGTAGCCAAACTTTTCCTTCATAGAAACAAGAGTACTGAGGCCGAGGAGATTCTGCTGGTATCGGGGAGAAGAGGGAGGGCTTCTTGCTCAGCCCCGGCAGACAATGGTTCCCACGAAGTGTTTATACCACCGCATGGTGACATAAGACGCCACGTCCTCACGCAACTCAGAAGGGAAAGTATGGGTAAGGGGGTGCCTTCCGTGGAAGAGAGACTATCAGATAAAACCCTTTGTTCCCGATTCGTCATGTCTGACTTGCTTCTCTTTAAGCTTTGTGACTTTTCCTGGTTCAAAAGGACAGTGGCGGAGAGCAGCAGAGAAGTGGGGGTCTGAAAAAATGTAATCTTTGTGTTAAGGCACTCTATGGCCTCACAGCGGCTCCCCGGTTGCGGGGTGCTGCCTTCCAGCCCTCAAAGGTGGCCCTAGGGCTTTTCGATGGACGGGGTGTTGAAGCAGCCAGACGGTAAGGTCTTCTTGATGTCTTCCAGGTTGCGGATGTCCTTCATGATCTCCTCGATATCTCTGTTATAGTCCATGATGGCGGCCTCCTGCTTCCGGGCTTCGTTCTCCAGATCAGACACTTTCCGGTCAAGATCACTGACTTTCATTTCATCTTTGGCTTTGTTCAGGGTGCCTTCGATCTCACTGAGCTTGTTCAGGTCCACTGTGTCCAGCTGCCCTGTAGAGTCAGAAAGGACACAGGAGGAAACAGATGCCTCCAGTAAGAATTACCACATCACTCCGCAAGCACCTCCACTAGTCTTTCGTATAAATGAAGCCAGAAGCTGCCGCCATGCCATGGTGGCCTGCGAACGGGACTTGTAGACCGTCCGTGCCATGCAAGGGCATGAATGATGCAGCGCACATACAAACGTGGACCTAACTCGCCAAGGACAGGTCAGAGCGTACAGTGGATACTGGGCTGGATGTTTTCTCTGACGAAACGGTTTTTGTGAAGTGTTGTCTAAATGCACAGCTGCTGTGCTCAGGATCTTAAGCCTCACCTGCGGGTATGAACGTCATCTGGTAACATCGATGCTGTTTTCATGTTCACACATGTAATCTATATGTCATTTCAATGCCACCTACTGAACATAAAAATCTTCAAGCTAGAACACTAAGCCCTTGGCTCTTTAGCTTCTAGGGAGGCTGAGTTAGTTCTGGGGAGTCCTGCTCTGCTTTCAGGAGTTAGACGCTATTTGGAGCCCTCCTGTGGAAAATGGCCAGGGATGAAAATGCTGAAATAATTCCAGCAAAAGCTTCACTTTAAAATTAGCAAGAAAAGCAGGTTCTTCTGGAAAGAACTGTTTCCAAAATTAATGAAAGCAGATGGCCACACAGCGCTCAACACTTTATGCATACTGTACTTGATTAAATTCTCACAAGACCACATTCTGCCAGCGATTCTCAGATGTTAAGTAATTTGCCCAAGTTTGCACAGTTTACAAGGCAACAAAACAAAGATTCCAACCCAAGCTGAGTGACTTTAAAATCCAGCTCCTTCTGCCACAAAAAGCTATGTCTTCTAGCTCCTTTCATTTTAAAACCCACCTAACAGCACATAATTTATTATTCTCGATATTTGAGACAGATAAAAAATATACCCTCCCCCCCTCCAAAAAAATCACAGAACACAAAAAACAAAACACTGATCAAACCTTCAAGGCTAAATAAAAGCAGAATGCCTTGCCACGAAGCTATACGGGCTGGAGTGTTACCCCTTATAATGGAGGCTGGCGACAAAATTTATCTGTCTTGTAACGAAGCCTGCTCCCCATCACACTGGATTAAAAGAGCATTTCACAAGCTTGCATTTCCTTGAAAAATCAAGCTTATTCTCTTTTTGACGAACTGTCATCTCATCGGATTCTCCTTTGAATGAGCGAATGAACAGAATTCCAGGCAGGGAAGTCATCTCCAGTTTACAGTGTTCTTTCACTCTCCCACTGAAATCCTTGACTTTAAATCCTCTAAAGACCCTCTGCCAGCAGGATGAGCTAAGAATAATCACTGTTCAATGTATCATAAACATCGACCACAACTGAGCCACCCCGGAAGTCCCCGGACCGTGGTCAGATCACAGGCCATGGAAGGACCTCATAAGTACTTGCTGAATTAGTACAACCTCGAGCCCTGATTCAGTTCATGCAATGGTCACGCTGTACCCTCTGCTTCTGTGTCGACTATCAGATTCCAGCGGCTGCCTGCAATGACTCTACGGCCACTTACCCAGCTGCTCCAGGAGCTCATTGATCAGGTGCAGGAGGCTGGTAACGGAGTTTTTGGCCTTTCTGGCATTGATCTCGGCTTCCTGAGCCGCCTGGGAAGCCTGTACCGGGAAACGACAGATGATAGATACCAATGGTCCTGATGGCGTGTTCTCATATTCCTGAGATAGTTTCCCCCCCAATCGGCCAGCAAGTCCAATTTTCAGAGGCTTCCTCTTTCCTGACTTGTGAAATTACAGCCTCTCACTGTATGGGGTTTTATTTTGTTTGGCTTTTTTTTTGGGGGGGGGGCTTTCAGCATATCTTCATGGTGAAATGTTGCTATTTTTAATTCACAGAACATCCATAGAGTAGGCAGTCTGCATGCCTACACTGACTATACTTGTATTTCAAAAAGACCAGGATCCTCTCCTTTTCTCACTTTCTCACTCAAGACTTACATGGAAGTGGATTTGTGACCAAATTCATCAAGCAGAAACAAGTGATTTTTTTAAGGACGAGTATAAAAACTATATTTAGAACCAAAATATGTCCTTCGGGACACTCTTAGAGACTTGACTATTAGAAACGTCCTAGTCTCAGAAAAGTTTCACAACCAAGTGACACCTTTTGTAGCATCTCATCCCCCTGCAAGCACACATGCACACACACAAACCGGGGCTATGCAGTTTACATTCTGCAAATTAACTGAAGGTAAATGTATTCGGGAAAATTCCATGAAACCTGAACAAATACCCTGTGCGTGAGTGACGGGAAATGACAACAGAAGAGGAAGTGTCTGAATCAGAAATCAGAAAACAGATGCTCTCACAAATAAATCCAGTCAGGAGAGAAACGAGCAGCTCTGAGCTCCCCACCACAGAATTGTTTTTCCCAGGTTTTGGCTCAAGACACTGCAACATTTTTGGACAGAAACAACGTAAGATAAAAAAAAAAGGAAATGCAGGAGGGGAAAAAAGTTTCCCAAATAAACGATGAATCTCTGTTGAGGTTGCAGCCGTTCTTCCTGAGCCCTGAGGGGCTCTCGTGCGCGCGTCTAGGACAGGCTAAGTGACTTTGCGAGGGGCTGCGGAGAGCAGTGCTGCTGCGTGTCACCTGTGGCCTCCAGCCTCCTCTTCCAGGACAACCACCCACCGTTACTCTTGGTGAAAAAGCTATGTGACCGACTCAAACAATATGGGCTCAGCGCTGTGTCTTTCAGGACTGACATAAACACGAGTGGGAGAGGGCGTGTGCGGGTGCTTGGTGTTCATTCAAAGTCATTTACCAAAAACAACAAAAGATGGATTTTCTTCCACCTTTTGAACGGAACGAATACCCTTTCATCTGAAGCTCATCAGGAGCATATCCTTTTCCTTCTTTCCACAGGCTCTAAATCCAATGTTTCTACAACCATATTAAAAATGAAATGCAGAGACCCTCAGCACATACGAGAAATGGGTACTTTTTACTATACGGGAATTTCTATCTGAGCCATACCTTGCTACAGAAAATTGAGTTTTCTCGAATTTGTTTGTCTGAAACAAAAGCCAAAAAGTGTACTAAAATAAGGTATTCGCACACAAGTGCTCCCTGTTATCACTTCTCTAGAGTCTTCTTTACGTAGATAGACAGGGTTAGTATTTCTCCTTTCTGTCCCAAGGTGAAAATGAGCCAGAGTAATAGGCCTGTTTTTCCACAGGAGTGGAAAAAGGGTCCCTTGCTTGCACTAAAAGTGCACAATTAAACAAGTTCATTACTGTGACTGTAATCACACTGAACTGCGAAGTTATGTTTCCACTGTGACTCCATTAAAGTCTTTCGAAAGCAAAACAACAGAAAAACACACCCTTGTTCTTTACTGGGCATGCGTCCCTCAGTCCATTCTGCCACCAACAGTGATGTGTTGTGTATACACATCATCACAAAAGGTAAAAATAAATAAATAAATAAATAAATAAATAAATAAATAAATAAATATTAGTTTGGTATGTTTTTGTCATCTTCAAAAATGAAACACGAGAAACTGGGCTTTGCTTCTAGAAAATAAGTTGCTGGGATAACAAGAGTAGGAAGAAAATTAACTTTTCATTGTATTCCATTTTATTCCTTTCTGGCTTTATATCATGCATGAATCACCCATCCAAAAACATGATTACATGCTTTTCAATGTCCTAAAACTTCAATGTGTAAAAGAATGTTTTGCTTTGAAAGGAGAGCAGCTTTGGGACGGGACAATTGTGCAATAACCCCACAAGAGATCCAAATTCTTTGTCTTCTATGTAAGTTACTAACCTGATTCTTGGCCAGAAAACACAATGAAAAACAGAAGGCAATATGAAAGAGACTCTTCTTAACAAGACGGAGAGACCTTTATCATTAAAGACCCTTTACTTTCTGCCCACGAGAAAACAGGCCAAAACTGCTTACCATCCCTGCCATCATCATATCCTGGTCAGCAT
The DNA here is from genome assembly GCA_028646535.1 of Procyon lotor. Taxonomy (NCBI): domain Eukaryota; kingdom Metazoa; phylum Chordata; class Mammalia; order Carnivora; family Procyonidae; genus Procyon; species Procyon lotor. Next base: position 35,829,356 of record CM053618.1, on the reverse strand, counting down.
CCTCTTGTTTTTTCTTCAGCTCCTTTTCTGCTTCCTGCAGTTGTTTCAACATATTATTCACCTCGTTATCCAGGTCTGTGACTTCTGCAAAAGTCCTTTCGGCTTCTGCCTTGGTGCTGGTAGCGTTCTAGGCACACAATAAAGAACTGCTAATGAAGAAAAGCTTTCCTCTTTCTGAACTACGTTCCCACACCTTTTACGATCTGTAGAATGGTTCGAAAATATAATCCAGAAAGAACAGGGCAGTAAATTACACTATATGCTGACTTAGGGTATCATTTATTTGGGTTCCAAATAGCAGTAAGGAAAGAAAAGCTAGTGTTACCGCCTAACATAACAGCATTTTATATTTTACAAAACACTTCCAATTCTCTCCTCTTATTTGTCCTTAATACTTCTTATTCTATCATTGCCGTGTCTAGTTGAGGTCATACGGCTAGCAAATGATAAAACATTTAAATGGTGTACACTTTCCAGCACATCATATTGGTTAGACTCTTTGACTTGGATACATTTCAGATCAAACCAATAGCCTTGTTCTACTTGGCAGTTCATCACAATGTACAAAAAAAAGACCGTGATCCTGATGTAGGAGCATTTTATAAAATTAATCCCCAAACTAATTGTTCTAAACAAACACAAAAATGTATGTGATTCTCAAACACATTCTTTTAGAATCCATTCCAATCTCTCTTATAAATAAACAGATCGACCTTTAAGTAGGAAAAAGCCAGCTTAAAGAAATTATTCTTTAAGGTGATTGTAGAAAGGGGTAGCCTATCCACAGGGATCGCCTGGGTAGCTCAGTTGGCTAAAGCATCTGACTTTGGCTCAGGTCACCATCTCAGGATCCTGGGATGGAGCCCCATGTCAGACTCCATGCTCGGGGGGAGTCTGCTTCTCCCTCTGCTTCTCCCCTGCCTCATGATCTGTCTCCCTTTCAATAAATAAATAAAATCTTAAAAAAAAAAAAAAAAAAGATGAGTAGAAAGAATCCTAGCGGTGGCAGCAGCTAAATAAGGTGGGGCTCAGATATAAAATATGCCCACAAGAGGGGCCTGAGAGTTGTATTGACCCAGTACTCTACATAAGACTGAAAAAAACGTCAGCCGTCCATGTCAAAGAACTGTGTTTATCTGAGAAGAGTCTGATTGCTTTGTGCAGGGCGCTCCAAGGGCCCATGAAGCCAGCCCCCTCGTCACCACGTAGACCCTGCCACTGGACAACAGCAGAAATGTGCAAGGGCCCTGTAGTGATTTCAACGATTCTCCCTCTTCGGTCAACATACTTAACGACTCTAACTGCCCAGTAAAGAACGAACAAGGACAGCTTCAGATAATCTTCCTGGAGTCGAGGAGGAAGTCTGCAATGGCTTTTAGGGATCTGGAAAGAAACTGGGAGATGACTAGAGAAACACAGGAGCAGAGACTGCTGGGGAGAAGAGCGAAGCACACACCTTCTGGACAGCGCTGGCGATCCTCTCCGCCTCGTGGGCCTTGCTCTTGGCCTCGGTGGCGTCCGCAGCAGCATTGCCCAGCGCCAGCTGCGCCTCCCTCGTCTTTTCGTTGGCTTCAATTATGGTCTGGTTGATGGCAGGGATTCTCCTTAAAGCTTCCTCTGCAGCGGTCTTGTTATCGTTCACTCGTCGATCGAAATCTAAAATAAAGCAAGTTCAGGGAATGCATTTGAACTAGATTCTCAGCCAGCCAGAAGGGAACCTTTTAGGGAGCTGCAATGGGATTTTGTTGTAGGAACAATGACGTCAGGAGAGAAAACTGAAAAACACCACAGACAGCCTTGAAGGACGAAGTGTACAGCTTTAGATTCTTATGAACAAACATGTTTCTAGAAAGAAGTTTATTTCCGTGCAAAGCAGTAAGTCTGCCATTACTGAACGGCAACCAGTATTAAAAGCTGCAATTTATTTAGTGTTTACTATGTGTTAGCTACTGAGTAAAGAGCTTTTTTATGTGCCCATGATGCAGACATTGTATCATTTTTACACATGAGAACTGAAGATTAAAGAGGGAGATAATTTCCCCCCAAGAATTCACAGAAGTACGAGGTGGGTCAGGGATCCTCACCCAATCCCACTGGCTAACCATTATCTTGGAAAGCCTCCAGGTTTATAGACCCTACAGGCTATTTTAGCAGAGGCAAGTCCAGGACTCTCCAGTGAATTAAGCACGTTTCTTTTTATTCTTGGGTGAGGACAGAACACAAAGATTGAGGTGCAATTGGCAGAGAAAATTAAAAATAATCTCCATTTACCAACATGAACCAGCTAAATAGGCATATCTTGATAACACAAGTTTTCCTAATATCAGAATATTTCCTTTTTTTTGGGGGGGGGGTTTATTTTCATACTGAGGTATGAAGGGGGTAAAATGACACATGCTCTCAGATTTTTCTTTGAAATACTTTAGTATAAAAAAAAGTAGGGTGGATGTTGGGGGATGAAGCTGGTGTAGCAAAAATACACTGTTGAATCTGGATGATAGATTTATGGGATTTGTTCTGAGAATCTCACAGTAAAAATTAAAAAAAAAAAAAAAGGAAATAGCTTTAGTGAAGAAAGCATAGAAATGTATGCTACTATGCGAGTCTTTCATACCCTTCAGGTTGTTGAGGATGTCATTGGCTTCTTGTAAGGTATTTCGTCCCTTCTTGGCAGCTTCTTCCGCAAGAGCCTTGGCAGCATCTGCCCGGGCTAGGAGCTGGTCAGCAGTCTGCAAACACATGGCAGGATCAGAGGACACAACCTTCAAGGTGAATCCCTTCTTCCTCTTAACAGACCAGGCACCTCCCACTCCCGACCGCGGCCAGCATGGGGCAGCCAGGCTGGGGCTCCCCACACAAGGCCTGCTCTGAATTCCTGAGGGCTGGCAGCCCCTGCACTCGGTCACGTCACAGACTCAGCTCACGCTGGTTCGGCTTCAGAGTTGGCCTCAAGAAATGAAGCCGCCTGCAAATTAAACCAACCTGCTGTTCGGTCTTTCCCTTCTCCAGAAGCTTCTTGACTTCAAGTTCCTTCCCTCTCATGTCCTCTCTGAGGTCCTCATAATCTTTTAATTTCTGGTCAATCAGACGGTCCAGATCCTCAGCTTCCTTCTTGATTTTATTTGCCTCACTCTGTGAAAAGCAAGTAAGGTTGTGACCTTGTAGACAAAACAATGAAACTGATGAAAAGGTAGGCTTAGTAACTCTGTAACACTTACCACTCAGATATTTTTAAAAGAACAGCACAGGTCAAGATTTTATGGACTTTTTTTTTTTTTAAGATTTTATTTATTTATTTGACAGAGAGAGAGATCACAAGTAGCAGAGAGGCAGGCAGAGAGAGAGGGGGAAGCAGGCTCCCCGTTGAGCAGAGAGCCCGATGTGGGGCTCAATCCTAGGACCCTGGGATCATGACCTGAGCCGAAGGCAGAGGCTTTAACCCACTGAGCCACCCAGGTGCTCCCCCTTTTACTTTAATTGGAAGTATACTTCACACACAGTAAAATGCAAAGCACTTAGTGAGATGAGCTTTGACAAATATATTTACCTGTGTAACCAATACCTCAATCGAGATACAGAATATTTCCACCCCAGGAAATTCCCTTGTATCTCTTTCCAGTTAATTTCCACACCTATCTTTTCAACAATGCAGCTGTGCCTGGTCTGGTTTTTATCACCAATTAGTTTTGCCTGTTCTCAAATCTCAAATATGTGAGATCAGACAGTACATACAAGTCTGAAGAGACCAAACTAAACCTTGGTGGTAAAAAAAAAAAAAAAATCAAGTCAATGCCTCCGATGTGAAAAGTAAACTTATTAAATTTCAAATTCAATGTAAAAAATAGAACATTTATACAGAACCTGGAATGAGGATTCATGAGTCGAGTACGGATGTAATAAAGTCCTACCAATCCCTAGATTTTTTTTAGCTACCCAACAGCATCCTCATAAAGTTCTTCCACTTTCTTTTATTTCTCTCTTGTTCTCAACCACAGTGTGCCTGGGTGTAAGGGTCTGGATGTACTGTGTTCTAATAAATACAAATATATAATAATCTGGATTTATATTAGAGACTTAGGAGTGATTATTCCTACCACTAAGGTAGTCTTTGCTATTTAATCTTTATAATCACAGGATTCTTGAGCTTAGTAAGTGAACATATCTGAAACAGAACTTGGCATTACCAGTGAGACAGATGGAGGACAGAGGAGGCGGGTACCAGTGACAGCGGTAGGGCAGTCAGAAGAGCGCTTACCCAGACTGGGAGGCGGGGGCTGCATACTGTGTGTGTGCACACGCACGCGCGTGCACTTCTGGGGGCGGGGGCTGCATACTGTGTGTACGCGCACACGCGTGCACGTCTGGGGGGATGGGGCTGCGTACTGTGTGTGCGCGTGTGCGTCTGGGGGGGCGAGGCTGTGTGTCCAGGATGGGTGACGGCAGTGACAAGCAACACCCTGTGCACACGAGTCGCCCAGCCCATACCTCCAGGGCCTCCGAGTCCACGGGCGTCAGCTGGGCAACGCTGGCATAGATCTCCACCGCTTTATCTCCAGCCCTTTTGGCCTCCTCGTGCACCCGGGCAGCTTGCTTCTCCAGATCCTGTGACATGTTCTTCGCTTGCTCATACCTAAGGAACAAAAGATTTAACGAAAAACTTAGTTGCTTCTGGCATCTTAATGTCAACCACATTCATTCTGGTTCAAATCACTGCAACCGAATTTCCGAAACTTCAAAGAAAATGCTATTATTTAATACCAACGCAGCTTAAATTTAGATTTCATCTGGTCACTTCCATTCATACCAAATGGTTTACCACATATTTCTTATTTTGGACACCTTTTTAAATATTTGTAGCTCAAGCAGATTTTCTCTACTGACTCTACACTTTCTTCTTTTTTCACTGATGCAGAAATTTAAGTATCACAGCTAGCCTTGCTACCTTTCTCTGTAGTTACAGGAATTGGAACGAATAAAGCCTCCGTGCCTCCACAGCCCCTGCTCCAATTACTGCACCATTTCAAAAGCATGATTAACAAAAGAAATCTTTCTGCAGGAATGCATGCTCTGAACCATCAGCATTTAATTTTTCATTGAACTGGTGCTACTTACAAGAACAACTGAAGGGCCATAAGCCACTTTTAAATGACACTCACTTTCTATTAAGCTCTTCAATCTCAAGTGCTGTTTGATTTTCTCCTGCCAGTGTTCTCAGAAGCAGATTATATGCCTCAGTTGATGTGTCATTAGCTGTCTTCGCCACTCGTACAATGTCATCAGCTTCTTGTTTATGGCTGTATAACGTAAAAGAAAAAAATAAACCATGAAACAGAATGACTTAAAAGAGAAAAAAGCAGAATTTAGGTAATGCTTACTTACCTTATTATATATACATATACTAATGTGGACAGAGCTCTATAAATATTGAAAAATTCTTATAAATTTGGAACTCTGCAACCATTTCAGTGGGGCTGAGTTTACAATAGCATTCTACAATCTGAGAAAATGGTATTTTCCAAATGACAGTTTCCTATAAAGTTTATAGGGACAAATGTCTACATTTCTTCTAAAATTACTTCTAAATAAAATCCTTGAAGAATAATTTATCTGTGGGACCATGTATGATAGCAAGAACTCATCTAGACGTAAACACAAGCCCGAGACCCAATGTTTCATCCTTATTCTGTTCAGTTACTACGTAGTCTTGAAATAGCCTCCAGCTACTCAGACTTCTCGAGTGCAGCCTAATTACTGACATGGAAAAGCAACCCAACACCAAATGGAAAGCAACATGTCAACAGGGAATCCAGCCAAATAATGCAAATTTCAGCTGCAGAACTGCTCAGGTTTTTTTCACCTCTAAAATTTCATATTACAGTGTCACACTGCAGTATATGGCCATTCCTTTTCAGTATGATAAGGTTTCTTTCAAAGTTCCTGTATGAAAGACACCAAAATAATTTAATTTTCAAAACCTAAATTCCTTGGGAATTTTCCATGTGTTTTCAGCATTTTCTTTTAATCAGAAAATCCAGCTAGGAAACCATGAATGTTCTATGAACTAAATGACACAGCTCACACATTTACATTTACAAAGAATACAAAGAAAGCACATGGTTAAAGCAAGAAGCCAAAGTAATTGCTCTGAATAATGAGGCAAAAATTCTACCGTCGGGCTTACTTAAGAACCTCACACCCATGAGGACTACTAGCTGCTCTGCAATTCATTCAACAAACACTGACTACTTACTACATCCCAGATATTGCTTTAGGTACTAGAACTTTAGCAGTGAATGAAACACACAAAAACACCTGCCCTTCATGAAGCCTACATTCTAGCAACTATTTTAACAATTTCTTTCAATTTAATGCTCTCCTACAACTTAGAGTTTTTCCTAAGAAACTACCTTAAACTGAGTAATTTTAAAAAGTCTCAAAAAAAATGAAGAATGAAATCGTCTGTTTTCTTGGGCTGATTTTCCAAAGGTACTATGGGTTAGTAAGCGTTCTCTATTAAAATCTGAGAGTTGAACATTTTTGCTAAAAATTTTAAAAATTAAAAAAATGACTAAATTCAACTGCACTTTTTAGTTACCATCTTTAAGGTTTTGAAATTAAAAATCTAAAAATGTTATGGTTTTCTTTGAGATGTGCAAATATAATTTCCCTCCAAAGCAGCATGTTCAAATATTCAAAGTCAGTATTCTAATTTCAAAAGAGAGGCAAGAAAAGAATATGCACAGCCAATAACATTCCAGGAAAGAGCCAACTTTGCAAAAGTGGGTTATGTGAAAAGTGTCTGTGGGTAAAGGAGGGGACAACACGTACACACTATAAGGAAAGTGAGAGCTTAGCCATTAAGACACAGGGGTCTGGAGGTTACCGTTCAGCAAGCTTTCGTGCCTCTTCTGCCAAAAGAGTCATGTTGTTTGGATCCCCTGTAGACTCTGGCTGAGTGATTGACTGAAGAGGAAATAAACAAAGCACTAGTCTCAAAAGGACTGAATTATTTAAATTTAATAAAACAAGTGTCAAAACCAAACTTGTATTAGTGTTATTTAGTAAAAACAATGTCTCATTAATTCAAAGATGTTTCATTAATATTAGCATCCTTGGCTACAGATTACGATTTCTATTTTCATCAAAGGATAAAGGAAGTTTAAATTGACTAATGCCATACAAAGAATAAAGCTAGAGAAAGAAGCCAGACGTCCCTTGGTTTTTATCCAGATTGTGATAAACTATTTAATGACAATTTTGAGCAACGTGGCTTTCTGGCTCCATGTTGAGGCTCCAAATAGAGAGACAAAAAGACACAGAGTCCGTTTAGCTGAACCATTCAGTTGACAGTAAGAGACTTGCTACAAATTACCAGGGGACTCCTGCACCCCAGCCTCAGACCTTCCCAATCACTCACCACATTGGCAACAGCAATCTTTGCTTTCTCAAGTTCTCGGGTCGCAATTTCAATTAACTGCTCTGTGCTCTCCACCCGGGCACGGGCTTGCTCAGCCAAGTTTCCAGTCTCTTCAATGGTATTGCGGATATTCTGTAAACGGCTAATTTGGCTGGATAAGGTGTTATTCACTCTCTGGAGGCGGTCCATCAAATTCTGGTCTACATCTGCAATGGCATTGCAGAAGAAAGTCCATAAATGATCTGAAGGCGGGGGTACATATTTCACATGAAATCCGAGGCACAACTTTATTGTTCCAAACACAGATCTTTCTGGTAAGTTCTCCCTAAGCCCATCAGCAGAACTGATCAGTCCTTACTGTGCCCACTAGTACCTCCACTGTTGTAATTAACACACTGCCTCCAATTGTGTGCCTGTCTGTCCCACTGGACTAGGAGCTTTTCTTTCTTACTCATCACTACATCCCCAGTCTCACACAGTGACTGGCAAAGAGGAGACATCCAAGAAATGCCTGAGGAAGAAAAGCATTGATGTTCCAGCACATGCCAGATTTAATCAAAGAAATACAATGTTACTGAAAGCATTATCAGCCCCGACAGCTGGACATTTTACTAAACTAGGAAAAAAACTAGGTTCAAACCAATGTTGAAATATGACAAATTGGGGCGCCTGGGTGGCTCAGTGGGTTAAAGCCTCTGCCTTTGGCTCAGGTCATGATCTCAGGGTCCTGGGATCGAGCCCCACATTGGGCTCTTTGCTCGGCAAGGAACCTGCTTCCCCCCTCTCTCTCTGCCAGCCTCTCTGCCTACTTGTGATCTCTCTCTCTGTCAAATAAATAAAATCTTAAAAAAAAAGAAAAAAGAAATATGGCAAATTACATTTATTTTGTATTTTAAACTAAATAAAGACTAAATACGGACTCTTGCTGCCCCCTCCCACCCCCTGGCAGAGCCAGGAGATTTCTTTCATACTAAGTTCTGCTTTGAACAATTCTTCAAATTGTTCTTTATTGATTTTGCCCATTCAACTTAAATCTCATACCTGCATCTTAATAAATAAAAAAATACATACCCATGTAAATACAATTCTGTCATCATTAAAATTCTCACATGTCATGATTAATGTATTAATATACAAGAACCATTAAGTCCTATTCAAAATTGATCAGTTCTTATTTCAGCAAAATGCTCAGAGTTGGTATTTAAAGTTTCCAAGGAATGTGAAAAAGATGAGAGGTCAAAGTTAAGATCAATAAAGATGAATATAGGCTTGGAAACTACCATCTGGTAAGCAGGGCCACCAAATACACGTGCAAAGTTGGTGCAGTGCGAAACTTGCATAACTATACACAGTGGCCCTACTTGAATGATTAGACATTTCTTTGATAATATAAAGATTAAGAAAATAACAAAAGACCAAAAAAAAGTTGAAATCATAGAAAATCGTTTAGACTCAGGAAGCATAAGCAGCCACTGAAGTTATAAATGCCCCTTTCCTTCAGATCTTCAGGAATGTAACAGATACCAATCTCTCTGGCCAGCTCTTTAGAGAAATGTCGGTAACTGAAAAGAGAATAGATAATCTAACTGGTAGGATCACTTCGAATGCCTTCAAATTGCAAAACCTAATTGCACCATATAATCTCCTTTTAAAGCTGCAAAATAAACACAAGTTTAAACTACAAATAAATACGCAGGGATAGTTTGAAAGGATAAATCATTGTGGAGATATTCTTACTCTTGGCTAGTCTGAACCCAAGTAAGAAAGGTCAGCCAGGAGCTCCATGAATCAAGTCTTAGTGGAAGTAGACTTTTTTTTTTTTTAAAGATTTTATTTATCTATTTGACAGAGAGAGATCACAAGTAGGCAGAGAGAGGGGGAAGCAGGCTCCCTGCTGAGCAGAGAGCCCGATGCGGGGCTCGATCCCAGGACCCTGAGATCATGACCTGAGCCGAAGGCAGAGGCTTTAACCCACTGAGCCACCCAGGCGCCCCCTTAGTAGGAGTAGACTTTAACCCTTGTCTCACTATGGTGGCTCCCCGAGCTAGGAGAAGCAGCAGCCTATTATGCTCTTGCCTTTCAAGTGGCTCAAGGGGAGGCAGGACATCCATGGCTTTTGTCAAAGCTTCTGTTCAATGGAATCACCTGCCTGGGTAGAGGGAAGTAGATGATCATTATGGACAGAGGAAGCTAGACATCACTGGGGCTGCACCATGATGTGGAACAGTGCTGGCTGACCTCCCTTTCTGGCCTCTTGACCATTCCCGTGTGCTCATGGTGTGGGCACCAGAGCTGTGTGCTAAACCCCAGCTCTCAGATGGTCTGAGCAGCACTTAATGATAACTCCATATTCAATTCTTCAATGATATAGCAGGACAGATGTGACTTTGTTGTTACAAGAGAATACATTAATGGAAAAATGTGTGTCAAAAGTTTTTGTCAACAAATGAACATCCTAAAAAAAACCACTAGTGTTTATACAGAACAGGAAACATTTAAATTCTTCTTAATCTATGTTTAACACTTGAAATGTAACAACACAAAAGACAAACACATAACTAAAGTTAACATAAACTATTGACCTCTCGCTTTATTTTTCAATTTCTAAAACTTTACCTTAGAAAACAATTTCTGGAAGCTCATATAAAAATTAAACAAACTGGCCCAAACCTGATGCATCTCATTACTCCCTTCTTTACTTCAATAATTTCATAAATCCGGGGCACCTGGGTGGCTCAGTGGGTTAAAGCTTCTGCCTTTGGCTCAGGTCATGATCTCAGGGTCCTGGGATTGAGCCTCGCATCGGGCTCTCTGCTCAGCAGGGAGCCCTCTCTCTGCCTGCCTCTCTGCCTACTTGTGATCCCTCTCTCGGTGTCAAATAAATAAATAAATAAATAATCTTAAAAAAGAAAAAGTTATTTGTAAAGAAATAATAATCTTATAAAACCAAAATTACATATATATTAGGGATATCTACAATAAGAAATAAGTAATATACTTTAATTTTTGTTGACCTATACTCTGACAGGAAGACCTCTCTAACTCCAAATGGGTAGATTCATAAACTCAATAAAGAGGTCAATCATTGTGGTCCCAAGTGTCCCAATGTTAACGAACATTTGCTATGAGTGTGTGTGGACACCTGTATCTCAGTGATGGAAAACCCCCTGAACAACAGTGACCTGAGCCAGTTGGTGAGTACTTCGATAGAAGGAGCACAGTCTTCCTTATCTTTTCATTACTGGTGTTTAGCACAATGCCTGGCAGGCACTCAGCAAGTATAGAAAAGGATTTGTCCAAATTTAGGAAAAAAAAAAGCTTAATTCAAAGTAATAAAAATAAAATGTTAAAGTGATTTAAGGGGTGCCTGTGTGTTTCCATTGGTTGTGACCAACTCGATTTTGGCTCAGGTCATGATCTTGGGACGGTGAGATCGAGCCCCGTGTCAGGCCCCATACTCAGCGGGGAGTCTGCTGGAGATTCTCTCTCTCTCCCCCGCTGCCCCTCCTCCTGCACGCTTGCTCTTGCTCACGCGCTCTCACATAAATAAGTCTTTTCTAAAAAGTGATTCAAAATGCAAGCAAATAATTTAAAATAACTTTCCTACTTTCAAAGTTTTACAAATTCAAGTTCCTTTAAAGTTATTAAATTATCTTAAAATAAACTGTTTTCTAAATCTTAAGCCAATTCCTCTGCTTATCATCAGAGGAGCACTGGATTGGATAATGTATGGAGGATAATGTATGGAGGAACAACATAATAGCAAAAGACATTAAATAGACACATAATATAAAATATATGCTTTTACATGATGTTACTAGCACATGTTCACTTACTAAACAGAAGATTTCATAAATAGGTACTAACTTCTAATCTTTCATAAATACCAGGTATTATATATTCAGTATCTAGCTGTTTAGTCAATAGTTGAAGACTACAATATCTCCTTATGCGGGTCCTTTCTAAGGAAATAAAGCAGTGCATAAAATAAATTCTCACTCAGTAGACTGACAGAAGAATCCAACTTCAAATTTTCAACTAAAATAATGCACATCCAAAATGCATACCTTTCATGATTTTTAAAAACCGTTTTTAAAACACTTTGTCATGGGGTGCCTGGGTGGCTCAGTCGTTAAAACACTTTGTAATGGGACAGATTCAACACTTGGAATTTTAGCACTTAATAGTTTCTGATGTGTTGGGAGAATTATTTTTGCTTACTGTATCTTAAAACAAGTTCTTGTATTTTCACATATTGTTTAAAAAAATTCAGATTCTACAAATAGATTAAAAATTGAGGAAGAATTTTATAAAGCCAGACTAAATAACCTAGGAGCCGTGTCTAAAGACTGGGCCATTTGGTAGAAGTTACCCACTGTTTAACAAGGATACCTTTGACATCCTGGGCCTCTCGAAGGAGGTCCATGACTTCTCTCTCTGCTTCCTTCAGTCTGTCCTCAAAGGCTTGATCTGTCACCACCTCTTCCCCAGTGCCAAGATTTGCTACGAGATTCTCTAATTCCTGGAGTTTCACTCGATGATCAGCAACCTGAACATAACGAAGGAAGAAAAGGGAAAGGCAGCATATGCAAATATTCCCGAAGAACTCAGCTGTTCCTCCTGCAGGAACGATCGTCAAAGGGGAGCTCACTCTATAAATAGAGTGTAGGTCTATATACTCTACATGTATCTACTTTTTTTTTAAGAATAAATGTGAGACCTGTAAGACTTTATTTGTTAAAAATGAACAGCTTCAGAATAGATCTAAATTTGTAACTTAGGTGTATCTACTTTTAAACAGGTAACGTGGGTAGTTTTTCTTTATTTCTCTGGCTTCAAAAGAAACTCTCGAGCCCATTCCTTTGACATGAAACACTACATGCTGAGGATTCTCCAGTTCTGACCTCTCCCTTGCATTTTAGATTGCTCTCCTGATATTTCCACTCGGTTCTGATGGGTATCTCAACTCAACATCCAAAACTATACCCTTGACTTTCTTCTCTGAAATCTGCTCCCCCTGAGTCATCTGCATTTCAAGAAACAATGCCTCCGGCGATTTTAAGCAAAAAACCCAAGATGCAGCCTTGGTGATTCTCTTGCTCTATCCTTGCCCCCCTCTAATGCCCTGCCCCCAAACACACATACTTATCCAATTCAATCCAGCTTGTCCTTTTGCCCCACTCCTAACCATCATTCTTCACACAGCAGTCAGAGTATTCTTCTTAAAATAAAAACTGGATTTCCTAGCTTAAAACTCAACACGTTCATGCTGGATTTGGAATAAAATCTAAATCCCTTCCCGTGGTTGACACGGTGTGACAAGAGCCGTCTCTACCAACCTCTCTGGTCTTATCACAAACCACTCCCCTCCTCATTCAGGAGGCTCTAGACACCCTCCACCTTTGGGGCCTTTATACCCCATATTCCCTCTGCCTGAAACAGCCTACCCATCACTTCTCATTAGGCTTGGTCCCTCTTATTCTTAAGATCTCACCTTAAATAAACGTCCTCAGAGAGGACCTAAATAAAGTAGTTCTCTAGTTATTCCCTGTTTGTATTCTTTC
>CM053618.1:35788131-35815875 GCA_028646535.1 Procyon lotor | reverse complement strand
CCCTCCTCATTCAGGAGGCTCTAGACACCCTCCACCTTTGGGGCCTTTATACCCCATATTCCCTCTGCCTGAAACAGCCTACCCATCACTTCTCATTAGGCTTGGTCCCTCTTATTCTTAAGATCTCACCTTAAATAAACGTCCTCAGAGAGGACCTAAATAAAGTAGTTCTCTAGTTATTCCCTGTTTGTATTCTTTCTGGTGCTTATCTTAGTTACTGTTTCTTTATTTAATTTTTATTATTTGTCTCCCACCTGGAACATAAGTCTTTGAGGACAGAGGCCATGATTACCTTGTTCATCCTTTGTTCTCTAGTGCTCAGTGCACAAGAAGTACCCATTCAATGTCTACTGAATGAATGAATGAATGAATGAGCAAATGCCCTGTTGACAGCTTACCTTGTCCTTCACCAGCCGGTAACAGGCTGGACACTCCTGGCAGCCAGGCCAAGACCGATTGTAGAAATAGTTCTCTTCACACTGGTCACAGCGACTTCCCACAAAACCCTGTTTACATTCGCAGCGACCATTGTCTTTGCACTGGAGTGAGAGAGATCCCTCGGGATGACAGTCACAGGCTGCAGAATAAAGTAAAAAGAGTCTATGACAGAGAAAAGAAGAGTGCATTGTCTTTTAACTCAGACTGATATCAATAAGCTAATGGTACTCTCATCATAGTTTTTTTTTTCTTTTTAAAACAAGCCAAATTATGAGAATTGAATGGTTAAGTCTGCTCAGTAGAAAAAACAAAAATGTTTAAAGCAAAAGTGAGTTTTAAAGTACAATGTGCATCATCCCTTGGAGGGAACACATTTCCTGTTCCTTAGTAATTACAGAAATTAGTCTATTAAACTAATCAGTATCATTTCATACACTTCAAGAATTCTTCTCTACTTTCATGTCTCTCCTGTTTAATATTTCTCTCATTAAGGAACTGGAAAACCCAAACACTAATACATACTTTGCATTATTTTATAGTTTGTTTACTTGCTTTGTTCTCTGAACTGGGTCAATGATTTATGCTACATTCCACAGGAGAAATGAAGGAATTCAGAAAGCAAAACACCAAACGGTTCTGAGGCCTCGTTCCAGGGAAGTGTTTACGCCAAGGAGAAGCAGATGTGTAGATGTAAGCGTACCACAGGGGCCCCAAGGGTGGGAAGTCACTGCAGCCAGTTAGCTGACCAACAAAAAGTTGTAAGCAGAGTCTCTCCCTGTCTCAGTATCTGCTCTAAGAATGGGATCAATAAAATTGTTTCATGAAGCACATTCGGAAAGCCCAGTGATCAAAGGGAGACTTTCCTTGGAAAGACAAAAGACTGGAAAAAGAATCAGACACATGACACAAGAAGACGTAAATAAGGTGGCTGCCAAGGGACGAGCTCTCAAGCCCGTTTCAGGAAAGGAGGCTATTCACGGACTGAAGCATCTGTGAGGACGTAGGTACAGCGCTGACTGTCCAAGTCTGTGGTCCTAACTGGGAAAGACTCCGAGCTCCACGCTCCCAACTCCTTACGTTTACAGCCTTCGGGTCCAAAGCCGAAGTGGTTGACCTCACAGCGCTCACAGTGCTGGCCTGTGATGCCGGGCTGGCACTCACACTGGCCGGTGCGGACATCACACTGGCCGTTGGTGGAACCCAACGCATGGCAGTCGCACCTGAAAGTGAACACGAGACGTTGCTCCGGTAAGAGAAACGGACTCGAAGCCAACCGGCCTCCCGCCCCCGCTCAGCACAGAACTGAGGTGATTTGTGTCAGAAAGCAGAATCCAAAGGGCTTTTAAAACAAAATGTTAAGGAGTCATTAAGTACTCAAGGTTCAAGTAATTTCCGTGAGTTCTACTCAGTAGAACCTCTTTTTCGAACCTCACCCACAAACACGGTTGGTCCACTCCTAAAACCACTACAAAGGGGCTCTCCAAGCTGGCACCCCCTTGGGGCTGACCAGGAGCTTCAAAAATAGAAAATCCCAGGCTGCAGGCCCCAGAGGACCTGGCCCTGAGCCTCTCAGAAGGCACCTCAGAAGGTGGCATGTTTGAAAGGTCGCCTGGGCGACTCTGACGCCGCTGGGGCAGCCTCATTCCTCTCTGCTCCCCCAGTAGCTTCAGTACCACCATCCAGAACTGCCTCTCGAGGGAGGCACTCCCGTAATTCCTGAACAAAACCGAAGCTCCCATTACGGGAAACTCATAAAAAACCATCTCTCACAATGGGGGGGGCAAGGGAGGAGGGGGGGCACAGCGTCCTTCGAGCACTGGCACCCGGCCTCTCACCTCTCACAGCCGCGCCCGCTCTGCAGGTTGTAGAAGCCGGGCTCACAGGCCCCGCAGTCCCGGCCGGTCACGTGGGGCAGACACTCACACTGGCCGGTGACGGCGTTACAGCCGCCAGGCTGCCTCGCGGTTCCGTAGGGATTGCACGCACAGGCTGGGGTGGGGAGACGGAGACAGCAAGAGAGCCAGGTCACCCGCCAGAAACACTAACGTGTAAGCAATACAGAGAGATTCTTCAGACTCCAGCTCCTCGGTGCGGCAGCCACGAGTCTGCCGTGGCCACCGAGGGCCCGCGACGTGGCCCGAGGGTCTTGGGAGGTGCTGCGAATGGGAAACACACCCTGGATTCCGAAGAGTTGGCATGCAGGATACAGAGCGCAGATCTCCACAATTTTTAACGGATTACTCATTGAAATGATAATATGGTAGATATATTAGAGTAAATAAAAATACAGAATTAAAGTCAACCTTGCCTGTTTCTCTTTATTTTAATGTGTCTACAAGAAAACTGGAATCACACAAGTGGTTCATACCACGTTTCGACTGAACAGTGCTGTGTTCGACCACTGCGTTAGACCATTTAATTTAAATATTAAATAATATTTAAATGTTAAATTTAAATATTTAAAGCGACCACGTGATGGATTCTCAGAATAAATGAGTACGACTATCGCAGAACCGCCCCCAATGGCTAGATTACCTTTGCATTTGTCTGCTGGGTTGGGAGCCAGGGGATTTCCAAAAAACCCTTCTTTGCATCGGTCACAGTAGAAGCCAGCAGTGTTATAAATGCATTTCAGGCATTCTCCTGTCAAGCGATTGCAATTTCCAACTGCATTGGGGTCGATGTTGTCATTGCATTGACAGAGGCGGCAAAGCCTCACAGGGCCGTTTCTACCCAGAGGGTCTCCAAAGTAGCCGTCGTCACAGAGCTCACACCTCTTACCTGCACATGAGACAACCTGCTGTTAGAAAAGAAAGGCCTCAGACATTCCTGGTGCTATTGGACACAAGCAGTCTGGTTACCGAAAGTCTAGGTGAACCATCCGATGGGAGGCAACAAGCTTAGAGGACAGGGCACAAGCCCAGGAGAGCAGAGGACCGGGGCTGCCGTCCTGGCTCGGCCCCAGATCAGCGGAGTCACTCTGGGCACATCTCCATTTTGCTATTAGAAAGATAGCACCTGCTTTGCCTACTGCACTTCAATTGTCCTGAGGATTAACTGACATCATGCATTCAAAGTGCTGTGTAAATGAGTCAGGCTCAGGCCCAAGAGATGGCGCATTCATATGTTTGTTTTGGTTTATGATATTAAAAAAGATGAAGTGCCACTCAATTCCATAAGTTTCCTATACAAGAGAGTAAGCAGGACAATCTTCCTAAAAAAGAAAAGACGTGTGCTAATCCTTAGCTGAGCTGTGTCAACTAGTACAGAATCAGAGTATCTTAGAAGAGAACTCAGAGATTGTCATTTGCCTCTAGCTTCTATTACGGCAAAGGGACCAGAGAGGCTAAGTAATTTGCCCACAACCAAACAGCTAGAATCCAGGACTCTTTCTAGTATATTCACTGCTCCTCCTCTTTCCTTTTCCACTTTCCCATCATTATTAGCTCAAGTCAGAATCTTGATATCTTTGTAGCTGACAGAGACTGAATTAGCTTAAGCTTACTATAGAAATAAAGGTTTGCTCATTTGCTCATTTAATGAACATTTGCTGAGCATCTTTTATATAAAGGCACTGTTCTAGGTTGTCAGGATGATGTGGTGAACAAGGCAGACAAGATCTCCATTCTTGGGGCGCCTGGGTGGCCTGGTGGGTTAAGCCCCTGCCTTCAGCTCAGGTCATGATCTCAGGGTCCTGGGATCAAGCCCCACATCATGCCCTCTGGTCAGCAGGGAGCCTGCTACTACTCCCTCTCCTTGCCTGCCTCTCTACCTACTTGTGATCTCTCTTTGTCAAATAAATAAATAAAAATCTTAAAAAAAAAAAAAAAAAGATCTCCACTCTCATGTAAGTTTATGCTATAGTTGGGGGAAAGCAATACACAGACACATAAATAAAAAATATTATTTAGGATAGGGATAAGCATAACAAATTAAACAAAACAGAGTGACATGATAGAGCAACAGGGTAAGGGCTACTTCTTTGGGTGATTAGAGAATGCTCTATAGAGAGGAGATACCCAGGACGACAATGGAAAGACAGGAAAAAACAGTCGTACTAATATCCAAGGGAAGAATGTTCCAGAAAAACACGATAAGCTTATGGAAGTAGTAAGACCCAATAATGTAGATCACAGTAAAAAAAAAATCTGGTTTAAATTAAAGTGCAATGAAGTGATATTAGGGGTTTTTTAAAGTGATATGCCCTGATTTGTATTTTTTAAAAGATCTTATTTATTTGAGAGAGAACGAGTGGGGGGCAGAGGGAGAGGGAGAAGCAGACTCCCCACTGAGCACAGTGCTTCATCCCAGCACCCCAAGATCATGACCTAAACCAAAGTCAGATGCTTAAGGGACTGAGGCGTCCAGATGCCCTTGATTTACATTTTAAAAGTTTTATTATGGCTGCTGTGTGAGAATGGACTGCAGGGAGACCCATCGGGAGGCTATTCTAGGTGAGAGACCACAGTGCTGTGGACCAAGGCGGTGGCAGTGGAGGCCATGAGACTCAGTCAGATGTGAGATCGAGCCCGTCACACATGCTGGCTGACTGCTTCCAGGAAATGAAAGAAAGAAGAATCAAGGACAAGCTAGGATTTTAGCTTGTAGCTGGAGCAACTAGGTGAATGGCAGTCTTTTCACTGAGCTGAACAAGACTGGGGAGGGACAGGGCTGGGCTGGAGGAAAAGAGAAGAAGTCAAAGATTTAGCTTAGATTTCCTTAAATTTGAGATGTCTTTAGCCATCTGACTCAAACGGAAACCTAAAAAGACATGTTCAAATTAGCAAGACCTAAAGAGAGTTTAATAAAGATACTATCTATACGAGTGTGGGTGGGGTGTAAGCAATCCCAGGGGACAGGGCAGCACCGGGGGTAGTGACCGTGGGGCTCTACAGGTAGTGACCTGGGCCTCAGGGGCTGGGTGGAGGGAGCAGTTACCCGGAACCTCATGTGAGAAGGGGCTGTTTGGAGAAAGCTAGCGTCAGGAGCTGAGAACCCTGAGGAAGGTCATTAAAGCCACAGGGGACCCCCCCCCCCCCCCCGAGAGGGGGCTTTGGACTCAACACTCTACCCTCCCCTCCCCCCTCTCTCCGATCTCCTCTAGGAGCTTCCTGCTGCCTGAACACAAATGGAGGGCCCCGTGTGATGCATGCACACAGGTCCCACTGGGGTGGAGAAGAATGAAGAAAGGATGTGCAGGGGCAAATGGAAGGCTTCCAGCCCAGCAGCCAAGCAGAGATGGCAAGTAGGTAGCTGGCGCTCGGGAGAGAGTGTGGTCGGGGCCTAAGATGCAGATTTTTCAGTAAGCACAGAAAGGCTTTTGAAGCTAGAAGATGAGATTTGTTCACCTGAGGGCAGAAGACAGATGAAGTTGACACGGGAGACTCAGGCTGAGAATCAGAAGTGATAAAAGGAAGCTCAAGAGAAGAGGGAAGGAAGGGGACCCAAGAGAGGGCAGTGTCCCCAAAGACAAGAGGAGAAATGTCCGGGGCAGAGTGAGCAGTCACCAGTGTCCCGTGTTGCTGAGGGACCAGGTCAGAGGAGGGCTGGAAACTGACCCCTGCATTTGGCAAATGGAGACCACTGGTGAGGCGAACACAATCTGTGGCTGGGGGAGGGCGGGGAGAGGAAGAAACGGGACCCTACATGGAAGCAGTAGCTCCTTCCCTTCAAGTCAGATGATAACGAAGAACAAAAAGACCTCACACGTCTTGTGAGAGAGACATCTGGTTACAGACGAACAAGTTTACAACATTTTGCAAGATCTCCTATAGTACCCTCCGTCTCTCCAGTATGGATCCCTAGTAGTCTCGACTCACCATCTGTATCCTTCGGCATAGCCATGGGAACATCTCCAGTGCTTAACTTACTTTTAGGCTTGCAGTCTACCCAGTGGAATGACAGAATGAGCAAATGATCGCTCATCAATGTGTCATATTAAGTACATCTAAGAATAGATTCTGCAAGGGGGGTGCTGGCTACGTGCCACAGAGGCAGAGGGAAAAAGGGTCCCAACAACCTGAGGCAGTCGTGGAGGGCAGGTTCACTGAGGAGAGTGATGCTTCAACCAAACTCCAAGGTAAAGACAGGAGATGAACAAGAAAAGTGAGGTTTGGGTGGAACAAGGTGGAGTAAAACGTTCTAAAAAAAAATGAAGAGTGTGCATAACAGGACGTCGAGTCTGGCTAATGTGATGGGGCTAGGACAGCTGCTGCAGAGCCCGTGAAGGCCACAGAGGGTGGTGGGGGATGAGATTGGAGAAATCCATCCATGAGCCTCTGTCGGGCCATTGTTTTAAAATACACATGGACAAACGGTCAAAAATCTGAAAGTCTACACTGGTTTCTACTTCTTATTTTCTCAACTACCTTAAGCAAATGATTGAATCTCTCTGTGTTGCAATGACCTTGTGCTTAGTGTGGGGTCAAAGGAGTAGGAAAGGGAAGATGGGGTATTTGGATGTTTCCCAAGGATTAAAGAGTGTTTTGATGATGTACGAGAGATGCAAATTATTAGCTGAGTGGTTTTTTTGTCTCACGTATTTCCAGACAGAGTGTCTTTTGAAGAAAAAGTCTGTGATGGAGTCAAGGGTTCTATCAGAAGCCTAGCCAGAACCTCTCCATTACATGGAGGCTGAAGTCAATGGAGAAACGGTCATCCGTGAGCCTTGGTCTCCTCAGTCAGTCAGCACAACAGTTCCTTGAGCAACTAGGAAAGATGTTTTATGTTCTTATCAAAAAGACTCAGAGAATAGGAACAGATGTCTATCCAAAGCAATGAAAATATTTTTTCCTAACTAAATGTGATGGGCTCTGATGAACTGAAAGGACTATTAAAAGAAAGAACAGAATGAATTTAAAGAATTTAAAAATTACCACTTTATATCAAGAATCCCAAGACAGCCCCACAAACTAAAAATCCAGCATTGGTTCTCATCTGAGGTGGGAGAGCAGACGGGGGTGGTCATGAGCTCCTTCAGGGACCAGCCATCAGCTTGGACACGTAAGTAACTTCGTGTCTCTGTGCCTCAGTGTTCTTAGCTGTAGGATGGGGTAACAGTAGAACCTACCTCATGGGGCTGCGAAGGTTACTGAGGCAGAAGGTGGAGAGTGCTTAGAAGGGTACGTGGCTGTAAATAAGTTAGCTATTATTTGCATCTGATATGCATTCTATGAATCCATAATAATGCCCACTCAGACGACTATAATCACGGCGCCAAATGACCCAACAAAATCTGCAAGCCCCCCAGGCTCTGAGTCCCAAGGTAATTTTGTGGATGGAAGGTGGACTGACCGGTGGTGCCAGTGGGACAGTTGGTGCACACCACCTCCTGTGTCTTGGGGACAACGGCACAGCTTGAGCCTCCAGGACACGGGCAGGGCTGGCAGTCGGAGGAGGTGCCCGAGGTTGGATCTCCGTAGTACCCGTCCCCGCACTTCTCGCAGTGGGGGCCGGCCGTGTTGTCTCTGCAGTCACAAACGCCTATTTGGAGAGGGGGAGTGAGAAAAAAGGCGGGTGTGTCAGCGGGTGAGACCAAGAGCACTTTCCTGCCCATCCGCTGGAGAGGATTTCAGTCCAGCAGCCCCCAGAGGTCGTCGTCTCACCTGTCTCGGGGTCACAGGTCTCGCTGTGTCCGTTGCAGGTACAAAGCACACACGGACTGTACGGCCCGAGGCTGGGAGTCTCTCTTCTGTAACCCGAGAGGCACATCTCACAGAACTGCCCACCGTATCCCACAGGACAGGTGCAGGACTCCACCCAAGCGGCAGGCACCCCGGGCCCCGGGCGAGCGCTTGTTAGGGTGACGTCGTCCAAATACCCAGCACCTGTGTACGGTGTGGATCAGAAAGTCAGTGAACTGGCTTCTGTGTTCCAAAAGCTTACAGAAAGTTAATAAAGCTAAAGAGTTATCAGACACAAAATCCCGGAGACAATCAGCTATTAGTTTAATGACAGTCACGGGGTACCCGGTGCTGAGGATCTAGAAGGGCAGGATAGCAAACACATCGGTAAACACACACCCAACCAGCTCGGTTGGATTTTACAGGTGTCTCAATCACCAACAGGAAAAAGGAAAAGCGCTGGACAATATTCTGGGCCAACAGGAGATCAGAGCAACACTGTAGGAGACAAGAAGAGTTTAAGTCTGTAGCCATTAAGCAGTGTTTCTGTTCTTTTGCCACAAAAGCAGGCCCTGACTGCAGAGTTCGGGGATAAGAAAGCAAGGAGAGCACCTGCCAACAAGGACCACTCAATTACACTTTTTTTTGCCCTGCAAAAAACAGGAAACACTGGTGACCAAGTTTTAATATTCAGGGCTACTTTGGCAAATGTGCAGTTACTCCAAAGCCAGCATGCCGTATGTCACAATGCTTCCCTGTTTCCAGAAGAAAATACAGAGGAAGCTGTAAACTGGCTTAGACCAATGGGTCATCCAACCCATCGGGGCCCGTGACGGCCTCTGCAGGAACATGCCACCAAGTGGCCGTCCTTAATTACATCATCATTTCCCTATGTCATGAAATATCACCTGCCTTTCATAGAATTCTCAGAAACTGACAACCTCAGGCTGAAGGACATCTCTTCTATGACTGCTCTGAACTTAGTTACTTTTAATACATTTATGGATTTTGTCAACAGCTAGATCATGAGATATACCCATTGGATAATATGCTTCCAATTCTAACCATTCTTAAGTCTCCCATCGTAAAAAGCACTCTTCCTCTAATCATGTCCCTACTCTTGAATTATAACATATAATTTATATATATATTCATATAAATATACAAATGTAATATAATATCAATATATTAATTATTATATATTATAACAATTATAATTAATAAATATAATTAATATAAATATAAATGAATTATTTATATATAATATATATATAATTATAATTTTCCTTCCCTTACAGCCAAACTTCTTTAAAGAATAAGCTTTACTTTACTTCTTTACCTTCAAATTACTCATCAAAGCCCTGCAGCGTAACTTGTTTCAACACTTCTCAAAACACACACACACACACACACACACACACACACACAAAACCAACCAATGATTCCTTGGTCCCCTGATCCAAAATCCAATGGCACCATCTTTATAAACACCCATTATTTCTCTTCCTTAAAACTCTTTTTTCTTCCTCGAGTCTCAATGCATGGCCCTTAGATAACTATGCTTCTGGGGTTGCACTTTTTCTTTCCGTATTTTTTTTAAAGATTTTATTTATTTATTTGACAGAGAGAGAAAGAGATCACAAGTAGGCAGAGAGATGGGGGTGGGGGTGGGAAGCAGGCTCCCTGCTGAGCAGAGGGCCTGATGACCCAGGACCCTGAGATCATGACCCGAGCCAAAGGCAGAGGCTTTAACCCACTGAGCCATCCCAGGCACCCCCTTTCCTTTTTTTTTTTTTTGTCTTATTTCTACATTTAGAAATTATTGCCCATATATAGTCAACCTTTCGATTCTAGATCTCCAGTCCTAACTTATTCCTAAGCCCCAGACCATTATTTCTAACAACCTACAAGATACTTTCATCTGGATATTCACATAGGCATCTCAAAAACCAACACATCCAAGCTGCAGATACAACTCACCATGCCACACCACCTCCCCCTCCTCCCCCAAACGGCCTGAGCTTTCTACAGAAAAAGGTCCTCATTAAAAAAAAAAAAAAATATATATATATATAAAATACATAAATATATATATATATATATATAGGAAAGGATTTTAAAGGCATACTGAAACAGCTCTGTTTAACATTATAATGAACCTTCACTCAGGAATTTATAATTTTTCATAATTTAGCTGATAGTTTAAAGAGTTTGATAATTACATAGCAATAAATAAAAATAAATAAAGGTTAAACATGTGAGCCAGTAGAATTACATGGAAGATTCTTAGACTGTGTTTAGATATAAAATCATCTCATTAGGGCTAGTCATTATAAAATAATGCCATTTATTAACTCTAGCAAATTTTTTCCAGGTCCTTGAAAGTGGTTTAACAGATGCATTAATTCTATACATAATTCACTTATGATGGGATAATTCATTCCACTTCTTTAGGACCAAAAATACTAGTGCTATCGTATTGGGACTTTAGAGATAAACGTTTGCATTATGCGGGTCCTTCTACCTAATCATCTTAATGCTCTCAAATTCCTCATAACTTACTTCTTTCACTATATGTCCCACGGATTTTGATAGAGGTCAAATTGTTTAGGAGCTTCTGAAATTCGAAAGGGGTAAGAGGAGGCCTCCAAGGGTAATCTGTTGCTTCATGGAGCCTAGAGAGAAAGAAAGGGCCACGTTAACCTCTGTCAGGGCAGTTGCAGGTGCTAGAAAGCATTTCTTATGCATTTCTACCACCAACAATCTGCTGCTCTGATGATCTAAGCAAGTCAGAAACGAGTCTGGGGGTTTCGCAGTACAACTGGAAGGAGACAGTAAGTAAAGGGAAGGCTTCCTTTTCCAAAGTCACCTTTATAACCCAGACGTTTTTCTTCAACAGCTTGAGGCCTGATAAGCTTGGGTAAATAAACCACTTTTATAACTGGTCAAGTCAGATTTTACAAAGAGGACCATCTTACCTGAAGACGTATTTCACGGTGGTCTCACTCGGATAGGCGTTGCCCTGAGCGATCAAGGGCACGGACACCCTCAGGCCAGCTCCCTCAAGCACCAGATCTTCTGCAGACAGGCGAGTATCTCGCCTGTCCACCCGAAAGGAGAAGGAGAGGTTCTGGCCGTAGCTCAGCACCTGCTTGCCCAAGAACTTCGCTGCAAACAGACACAGTGGTGGGCAAGAGTGTGAGGAGGAGAGCAGACAGGAGCGCCCCTCGAGCCAGACTGCTGCCGAGCCTTACTTACCGGGAGCGACGAAGTACCTCGGGAAGTAGCTATCTGAGATGACGGCGACATCCTGCCTCTCAGAGGACCATTCGAGTGACGCTTCAGAGCCATCCCTTTGTTCCACACGCCACCCGTCTTCGTCTGCAAGCACAGGAAGAAAACACATCACACTGTGAGCGTCCTGAATTCAGGTCCTCTACACAACACAGAAATATACAGAAAGTCACCGACAAGTATTTCTGCATACACGGATCCTATGACAGCACCTGTCTATGCTTATCCCACTTCAGCTGTATTTTGATTTTACATAAATTTATACTATAGTAAACTCTAAATCTATATGTTTTCATTAAATTAAAAAGTCAAACAGGGTACACCTGGGTGGCTCAGTTGGTTAAGCATCTGCCTTTGGCTCAGGCCATGATCTCAGGGTTTTGGGATTGAGCCCTGTGTTGGGCTCCCTACTCGGCAGGGAGTCTGCTTCTCCCTCTCACTCTCTATCTGTGCTCTCTCTCTCTCTCTCTCTCTCTCTAAGTAAATAAATAAAATCTTTAAAAAGAAACAAAAAATAAAAAGCCAAACCAAAAAATCATGGACATTTAAAAACAAAATGTTGCCACCATGCAAAAATCCCAAAAAGGTACTGATTTTTTAAAAAATACTTCTAAGTCCGGTCTCGTAATTCTAAGAGACAGAGGAAAGGTCCAAATTACCGATCTGAAAGGTAGAGGTTATAGGATAGACGCTGTAGCCAACAGCATTTGTACAGACAGAAGAATGCCCGAAGCAGAAGCAGGGTGTGCAACCCCTCGGATTAGAGGATTCCAGATTGAAAAATCCAGGTTTGCATCTGAAAAACATAAAAGATATAATCAGGAATTTCTTGGACTTGAAATATGAGACCTGAAAAACAAAAACACAGTACAGCCGGAGAAAGAATGAGCTACCTCTCACAGTTGAAGCCCTCAACGTTGTCTTTGCAAACACATCTTCCTGTTTCAATGTTACACTCATCCACACTGCCAGAGGGATTGCAGGAGCAAGGCCTGTTGGATGGAGAAAGGGGTCAAACAAAGAGAAGAGAAATGAGAAAGAGAGTCAGCCTTTGGTCTGACATGTTAAATACATTTTTTTTTAAAGGAAAACATAAAAGAGCAAAAGAAGTCCTAAACTCAGTTCCATACCTGGATTTGTTTCAATCAAGGATATACCTGTCACATGTCAACACTAAAAAACCTTGCTTCATCTCTCCTACGAACCAATCCTGGACCATCACCACAGCTAGAAGTTCTTGATGATGACTATGGGGAAAGCGTTGTTCCCAATGCTGAAGACACGTCATGAGATCTCTTATTCTGGACCAACTACATTTAGATTCTGGTTTTGAAGAGTCTTACCTGCACCCTGCCTCAGTGAGAGAATGGTATCCAGGCTGGCAACGGTCACACTTATCACCCATCACTCCTGGCTTGCAGCTACACCTGCCGTAACTGTCACACTGTGTGCTGAGAGAGCCTGAAATTTAAAGAGCTTGTCAGCAACCAGAAATGCAAGTAAATATGTCAAAGAAAAAAAAAAAAGGGTAACAAAAAACAATCCCTGAAACTCAAGAAGATGTCATCTCCAAATGGTTTACAGAGGGAAGAAAGATCAAATTTTAAATCCTAATGGTCTCAAAATCATATCCTTTCCAGCCATAACATTTTAACTTTTCAGACACGCACCCTGCTCATCAATATTGAGAAACAAGTCTCTCTGCACCCAGGGATATGCTCACAAAACCAGTCACTTTTCTGTGGGCAAGCACAGGCTCCTGAAGGCTCACGTTCTAGAATTTACGTATCTACAGGCACGACGAAATAAAGGTCAGACTCTCGAACGAGTAGAGCAGACTCAGAGCACTCTACATCTCTGAACACACACAACATACTGAGAAAAGTTCAGCCCTTTAAGGATCGTAAACTAAACAAAATCATTAACGAGTAAGAACTCACGAAGCAGCTAACCTTTTCCAGTCAAAGTTCAAATGGTCTCTAGGATCGGGTTACTAATTATTTACACAAAACCATTACTCAGGCCAAGCCCACACTTATTTATACACACCAGAAAATCATTGGAAAGTTTAACTTGGTTAAACAGAGTGGAGGTGGGGAGGGTCAGGCAGATCCTGAGTCATCTGCCTGGGACAATAGTGCACAGACCTCCACTGCTCCCCGGGGCAGGTGCCTTAGGAAGCAGAGCTTTGTTTTCTGGGGGCGCGGGGGGCGGTTTGGTCTTTCATTCCATCAGGCTGATGCTGGCTTTGCCTGTCACTTACCCACGGGACTACAGTGACAGGGAGAGCAGGCTTCGTTGTTCCCGAGGCGGAAGAAATTCTCCCGGCACCTCTCGCAGTTGGCGCCATCTGTGTTCCCTTGGCAGTTGGTACAGTGGCCCCCGTGGCCGGTGGACCGGTATAGTTCAGGGTCAAAGTAGCACTCCTGTGAGCGGCCATTACACTCGCAGGCTGTTGGCCAAAAACGAATGGGTTACAGCAGATCCGCGTTCCTTGGCAGAACAGCATTTTGAAAGACTCCAAGCAAACCAAACCGTGATTTCCCACATGTCTGGGGCACCATGGGTGGTGGAATGAGAACGCCTACTTGAGGCATTGTTCATCTGACAGCAGAAACAGGAGGTCAATGAAGGGTTTACGGTTTATCAGTTTATGGAGAGATGTTCTAATCAAAATCAATGCCATCGTAAAATACGGGGAATCTCCAGGCAATCGTTTATATACAAGTGAAAGGCAAGTCACATTGCAATTTTTCCGCATCTTTTTCCTTCGTTCTAATACCTAGTCCAACAACAGGAACCAGTTTATATTCAGGCTTTAATTTACCTTTTCAGGCTCCGGACAGTTGAAATACGTTAAGATACTAACTTTCTAAGTGCCAGACCGCTTACAAGGCTAGACTGGCGTAACCTGACACCCGTGGATTAAAATGAGCGTTAAAATGAGGGGGAATCTAGCTTCACTAGACACGTCCATCTCCTGGGGAGCCCTAAAGCCCACTGGGTCTCCCACTAAGTAACTATGTTCCCTGCAGGACACAACTGTACTTTAAGAACAAGTATATGTAGTTGCAGAACTTCTTTTCTATATTTATAGTAAGTTTATTTTCTTAGAATTACTGATATCACACAAAGTACCAGCAGTATCTTGAGCACTACAGTTTTGTTTGCTTTCAGATAAACCAAGTTGTCTTAAAAAAATTTTTGAATATGTATTTTTTCTTTCTTGTCACCTCCCCTTCTTTATAATCCATTCTTTCACAGTATTATACTTGAAAACTTTTTAGAGACTTGAATCACAGGCACCAAAAATTAGAGTTGTGTTAAGTAACTTGGAGAGCTCCCTTTCTATTTCTCTAGATTTTCCCGCACATCTCACCCCTGCCCAAACCCAGCCCACCCCCACCTAGATGGTCTGGTGCCCTGGGACTATGCAGCAGAACAGTCCTCTTGTCTACACTGTCCTAACCCACAGGGAGAGAAGGCGCTATGTCACCTTCACCAGCAGCAGTAGGAGAGAAGGCTGTAATCTTCTCCAATCCCAGCGTCCTGACAATACTGAAGTACCATCCCAACCTCCAGAAACTTCACTCTTCAAAGTGCTGAAGGGACCCCAGGAGGAAGGCAAAACGACTCAGTTCCTCATCCAAGTCCTTTAGAAACGGTACTGGGTTCACTTGCCGGTCCCGGAACATTTTCATAATGTTCCTGGAGGGACTAAGATATGACCCCATCACTAAGCGAAATACTTTTCAAACACGTGTATGTTTACTGAAATGTCATGTCTTAGGGGCATTTCATTACTTCTGTTGAGACCTTTATCACGTGGCTTCTCACACTAGCTATTACAGTTCAGTCAAGGAATTGAAGCTCAGGCAAGTGCCTAGGAATCTCAGAGGGGGCTGTACGATTTATCTTCAAATCTGAGATTTGCTGAGGAAAAGGAAAGATAAGAAAATCTGCTCTAGGCAACTAACAGAAATAGTCATGAGTCAAGACACTGGTCGTTTCTCAAGGTTTCTGCCAATAATTCCAGTGAGTTCAGAGTGTCTCTCCTCTTCTTTTATCAAGAGTATATGATAAGGGGCGCCTGGGTGGCTCAGTCGTTAAGCGTCTGCCTTCGGCCCGGGTCATGATCCCAGGGTCCTGGGATCGAGCCCCACATCGGGCTCTCTGCTCGGCAGGAAGCCTGCTTCTCCCGCTACCACTCCCTCTGCTTGTGTTCCCTCTCTCGCTGTGTTTCTCTCTGTCAAATAAATAAAATCTTTAAAAAAAAAAAAAAAAAAAGAGTATATGATAAGAAATATTTATAAGGTCATAAAAAATTATAGCTTCTTTAAAAGTTTCTTATTTTTAAATCCTTGACAAAGCATGATTATATAGTTTCATGGTTCCTTCTTCCTGAGGCTTCTTTCTCTATCTGTCCAGAATAAACCAAGCCATGAAGAAGGGATAAAACAATGTGCAATCTTTTTCCCTTTACCCTTTTCTAGAAATACTAGGATATACTTTCCTTCCCAGCACCACCCACCTCTACATGGGAGGAACAGGAAAATTCTCCCCATTGTGCTTTTTAGTGAAATAAAGGAAAAATAATTCTGAGAAATAATTTTTTGAATAGCAGCCTTAATCTAGAACTCAACGTACCGAACACATTTCATCAATGCCCCTGACTGCTTGAGTAAATGACTGCTGGTAGGGAAATATTTTACCATGCACCAAGACAAGACTGGAGAGACCATATTTTATAGTAGGCTATACCGGCTTAGCACTTGGATCTAAGCAAAGTTCCAAACCTCAGAGATGTTGCTCCCACTCTGGTACGTGTGCTCATGAAGGAAACTGAACAAAATGAACACATGCGTTGTATTTGTAGCCAGCTGGCCTCATCTATGATTTTCCTCTGACGTGCCTAGAGTTTACCATTCCATGCTCTCCAATTACAGAAGCAGCACTGCCTTTCAGAGTTCTCCTTTCAAGGAGGAACAAAAGGAAGTCGCCCATTCCGTCTCCCCACTCTGGAAGTCCTCAAGATAATTTAACAGACCGAGGCCCCGGGGCACTCACGTAGGCATTCGCTGGCGCTCTCTGCGGTTGCCCTCCTCCACGGCCGGTCGTTGAAGAAAGGCAGACACTTTTCACAGTCTACCCCGTAAGTATTATGTTTGCAATTACACACCAGCTTGTCAAATTCGTTCTTCACACACTCACTTGCATGGCCGTTGCATTTACACCTGGGAAGAGAACAGACACTCAAAAATATGAAATGGCCACCAAGTCCCAGAAATGGATGCAGAAAAATGATGTACAGAGAAAACTAAACACAATGCCCGACTGTTTTCTTCTTCTTTTTTTTTCAGTTTTACCATTTGAGACTGTAAACTGAGGAATTAAACAAAATTAAGTAATGACTGAGTTTTCAGGTAGGAAGGAAAATTAAACAAGCAAAAAAACTCCCCCAGAACATCTTCATTTAATAGGGGATGGGGCATTAACCAGACATGAAAGAGAAAGTCTCTAGCAATTTCAGCGGCTTCTTCAATTTCTAGGATCACTTCCTGAAGGCAGCTGTGCGAATCGAGCAGCAGCCAAGTGTGGAGGTGAAGCAGAGCAAGGACCCTGAAGCCCAGCTGCATGGGTCTGGGACCCTGCCCTATGACTCACCAAGGTCACTCAATCTCTGTGCCCAGCCTGTAAGATAGGGATGATGACTATGTGAATTTCACGGGGTTATCGGGAGGATCAAGAACTGCTTTATTCATGTGCCCACGAGGGTGCAGGCACACTACAAGTCAGAAATTTGGTCATGGCAGTCATCTGTCTTAATGACTTTAAAGCATCCTAATCTGAAGGTAGTAAGAAGCATTCAACACCTCACCCCCAAATGCAACTCTGGTAGCCTGATACTCCCTCAGGAAGGATTCCCTAGAGGCAGGTACAATCATAAACTGAGAACTCATGGAAATGCCCATGAACACCAAAACACGCTCTGGTGCCCTGATGTTTCCCTTACTGGCTTCCTTGAAGATAGAATCAGGCCCAAAGTACCCATGGCTTCTTCGTAATACATTTCAAACCTTTCCGAAACATCTGGTACCAGCGTACCAGGATGCATCCCAAATTCCTATCCCCAGCTCTCATCTTTCTCCCAAGCTCCTATCCTTGACTGGTACACAAGTTCAGATGTCTCCCATAACCGAAAATTTTACATGTCTACAACTAAACTCATCATCTCCCTAAATTAGCTCATCTTCTTCATTTACTTCATCAGTAGTACCACCGTTCTCCTCATCATTAAACCTTAAAATCACCCTTGACTAATGTCCTGTTAATTGTTGCTTCACAATAAAATCCATCTAAAATGTTCCTTTCCACTCTACTGTCACCACTCTAATGTCTATGTGTCACCTAATGCCTAGATCACAACATCATAACACGAACATAAATTCTCTGGATGGTACTCTACGTTCACCTTGTCTGCAGTTCATCTTCCTAACGACTGTTTAGATACCACCGGCCTCTGCAATTCCCCAGTGATTATAGTTTCTACCAGCTTTCACTCTGTCAACGCCACAGATTCACAGAGAAGGGGTTCCTTAAGCTGAGTAGGTCTATAACCCCCCAACCCTACGCTTCTGCTCGTGACCTGCCCGCCCTGCGTCCACCCACACGTCCTCCCTGCCTGTGCTCCAGGGCCCCGCTTCGTCCCCATCGGCTCCCCTCCCTAGCTTAACAGTTCTGTCTCATTTCCCGACATCTGGCCTCTATCTAAAACATGTGTTTTAATTTTTCGCATGTTCGTACAACACCTGCCCCACTCATTTGTAGGACTCTAGAAGGCCAAGTCCTTCTCAGCAGATGAATGTCTCGTGCTCCCTTGGTGGTTTCAGAGGGCCTGTTGCAGAGCTTTGCACTGAGGTGCTCAGTAAGGATTCATCCAGTGTGCTGATTTGATAGGGTGTTTAGAAAACCTAATTACTTTGTTTCCAGGATAATGAGAAGGTCTAACAACATTATTAGTATGGTTGTAAACAAGTTGCTGCATTCACTTCTAAAGCAAAGCTCCAGTCATTTTCAAAGTTATTTAATAGTTTACTTACCTACCACCCACAGCAAAATCAGAGATTGCGTAATAATAGGACTTGAGAACTTTGGGGTCGTTAAACACTTCATCTCCAAAAGTGTTCAGGCGATTGAGAGTTACTCTGATGTCCGTGGCAGTTACCCATTCCTATCAGGGAAAAGAAAAAACAAAAAAAGTAAAGGCACTGAAGAAGAGAGACATAAATGTGACAACATTTTCTAAATTTTTCAGTTAATATATCATGTAACTTATACCCTCTTCTAGCATTAAATCTGTTATGATGCTCAAATGACTCCCTTAATTTCCTAATACGTGTCTCCTTCCTAACTCCTCCCTCCTTTGATCTACGTTGTTGTGTCACGACTCAGAGTCCCAAAAAGAAAGAATACTACTCGTTTCTTTACAAGGTTGTTGACAGGCTTACACGAAATATACTTTTAAATGCTTCGCATACAGGAGGGACTCAATACACACGTCCCTTCTTCTCCACCCTGTATTCACGCCCCAGGTCCAGCCCGAGAAACGAGCACCGAGCTCACGGAGCACCATGGGGGCATGAGCTGTGCTGCCCATGGCCTCCTCACCCCTTCTGTACCATCTCTCTTTCCCTCCATCCCCAATCCACTACGGACAGATCTGGGTGAGGCATCCAAGTACAGAGTAATAAATCATTACACCGGCCGGAACGGATCAGATGCAGTTTTTGTCCTGAACTGGCCCATAAGGTCACTTCTCTGGAAGACCTTCCCTGCCGCCCAACCTAGAATTGCTGCCCACCCCAGAGCCCTATTTCACTTGCCTATTTCACTTATATTGTCTGTCTCCACCACCACAACCCCACCCCCACCCCACCTCTGCTGCCACCGCCAAGACTGTAAGCCCCACAAGGGCAGGACTTCTTGGCTTCGTTGACTGCAGTTTCCCTGGTGCTTAGCATACAGTAGGTGCTCAAGTAACATTTCCTGAGCAAATGAACAAATCTGAAGAAACCACAGCTGATCAAACTGGTAGGTGTAGCCTAATGAGAGAGGACAAGAAGGAAAGTTAACGTTTTCCTCTAGGTTTTATGAGATCTAAGCCCTTGTAATAAATGCCCTTTCACTGAGCTAATTTTAGTCAGATGTTTACATCTGTGGTGGATTGTTAGAATAATGATTCCAATGAATCATGTCTGCCAGTGTCCACACCCTGCAGAGTCCCTTTCCAGCCTGATTCTGGGCTGGGGCATGTGATTTGCTTTTGCCCAGGGTACATGAGCGAATGTGACACAGGCAGAAGTCTGATAAGCACTTGTGCCCCGAGACTTACCCTCCTGGAATGCTTCTGCCATCATGCGGGGAAGCCTAGTCTAGCCACCTTGAAGCTGTAAGACTGCAGGGGGGAGAAAAACCCAGCTCCCAACTGACCTGCCAGTGAATGAGCCCACACCAACACAGAATCCTGAGGAACGATAAACCATGGTCACTTAAATTCATTAAGTTCTAGAGTGGCGTATGACACACGACCCCCCAAAGATACCACATAAAGTTCCTTCCTGGGACTGCCTATCAGCATCCCCCACGGAGACGCAACAAGCAAGTGCAGGGGCCGCAGGCATCTGTGTTTTCAGAAGGCTCCCCAGGAGACAGGGAGGCACACCCCTGATTAAGCAGCACGGCTTGAACCATGCCAAACACCTGGCATAGAGAGCAACCTAGGGGACTCATAAAAGCTAATCCTCATGAAGCCTCCAAGTATAATTAGAAAGGAGAAGAGATGATGAGTCCACCGCATCCAGACTTGGAACTCCAGTAACAACTCCCACTCCTGGCCACAATGCTAGGAATCTTTGAGTTGTCTGTAATGTAAATAGTTCAACGTATCTCTGTGTTTAATGCTTATTATATCTTGTATCTCCTTCGAGCTTCATCTGTATCACGGTTCTCCTTGAGTAAAAGCTTCTCAAGGGCTGAGTCTAAGTCATTTTTTCCATACCAGGCATCTTAAAAAGAACAGGCTCTGAGGCCAGACTTTCTAGAATCCCAGTTCTGCTGCTTAAAACTGTGCGATGTGGGTTATTGGATCTCTTCTGATAAATGATTTCAAGGCCCCATCTGTAAAACGGAGACAATAGAAGTATCTACCTGTGGAGTTACTGTAAAGGTTCAACGAGTAAAGAGTATACAGAGTGTGTACATACATCTATAGTAAATATAGCTAATATAGCTAAAGGGCTCAGAACACTGCTTAGCATATCTTGGGACATTATAATAAGTGGTATAATAAATGCTGATTATGATTATTATAAATCAGCACATGCTTAGTAATACTCAAATACAATGAAACCAGGAAGGGTCTACGGTCCCATCTGGCAGATTGCAGCTTCTGAAGAGAGAGGCACAGGAGGCAATGAGGAGAGAGGGTCATATCAGTTTAGCTGTCGAATCAGTTATCATTGTGAAATCAGCTGAAGTCCGATTGGCTAGCCCTCCTTGGCAAGTGGGTATGAAAACCAGAGCTCTTACATCCAGAGACACGTAATTAATGTTTTTGCATAAGGACAGCAACTGACCAGATCTATTACAGATGCCCACAGCATTTCTACTACATTTAGTCTCACGAGTTCCTATGGTATAAAGAGTAGCAAACATCAGGGCGCCTGGCTGGCTCAGCTGGTAGAGCATGTGACTCCTGATTTCAGGGCTTTGATTTCGAACCCCACGTTGGGTGTAGAAATAACTTGAGAAAGAAAAAAACAAAACGGTAGCAAGCATCAGAATTCCTACAGTTGGAGGAACTGCTTCAGGACAGGCTGATAAGGCATCCACTTAACAGAAGTGCCTGAACACACCAGTCACGTAGGCCACTGCTTCTTCCTGCTGCTGCTACCACTGTCTCTGCAGGATAGTCAAATACGATCACTTGCATAGGAAGAAGCTAAGCTAGCAAATGTCTGCTAGTTAACCAACTTAAAAAATCTGTAGATCATTAACAAGTCAGGAAATGAGAGATGTTGGCGAGGATTCAGAGAAAGGGAAACCCTCCTACACTGTTGGTGGGAATGTGAGCTGGTAGAGCCATTCCGGAAAACAGTATGGAGATTCCTCAAAAAGTTGAAAATAGAGCTACCCTGTGACACAGAAATTGCACTACTGGGTATTTACCCTAAAGATACAAATGTAGTGATCTGAAGGGGCACATGCACCCGAATGTTTATGGCAGCAATGTCCACAGTAGCCGAACTATGGATAGAACCTAGATGTCCATCAACAGATGAATGGATAAAGAAGATGTGGTCTATATACACAATGGAATACTATGCAGCCATCAAGAGTAACGAAATCTTAAAAAAAAAAAGAATAACAAAATCTTGCCATTTGCAACGACGTGGATGGAACTGGAGGGTATTATGTATGCTAAGCAAAATAAGTCAATCAGAGAAAGACAATTATCATATAATCTCTCTGATATGAAGAATTTGAGAGGCAGGGTGGGGGGCAGGAGAGGGAAAAATGAAACAAGATGGGATCAGGAGGGAGACAAACCATAACAGACTCTCAATCTCGCAAAACAAACCGAGGGTTGCTGGGGGTGGGGGGTAGGGGAGCAGGGATAGGGTGGCTGGGTGATGGACACTGGGGAGGATGAGTGCTGTGAAACGTGTAAGCCTGATGATTCATAGACCTATACCCCTGGGGCAAATAATACATTAAATGTTAATAAAAAAAAAAGTCTGTAGATCACATCTCCCTAGACATTCAGTCTTCTGTTTTTTCATCTATCAAAATCGGTTATTCTTTCTACTTATTATTCTGAACACATCTTATTACCATTGCAAGAAACCCTTTACTGAAAAGCCTTTGCAAACATACTCATTGCTCACCAGAACCTCAGAGTTTACTAAGCTCAAGATTCACGATCTCCCAGCAAACTGCAGAAATACAACAGAAGGGAAGAACTGGACCCACAGAGAGACATAGTCTCATCTTTTGCCATTATCTAAAACCACACGATCAAATCAGAAAGAATATAACAAATGAATATAATAAACTTCAAGAGAAAGACTGGGAATCCACAAAAGCATAAAGGGGCGCGTGGGTGGCTCTGTTGGTTAAGCGTCTGCCTTTGGCTCAGGTTGTGACCTCAGAGTCCCGGGACCGAGTCCTGCGCTGGGCTCCCCACTGAGCAGAGAGTCTGCTTCTCCCTCTCCCTCTCCCCACTGCTCGTGCTCTCTCCCGCTGATAAATAAATAAATAAATCTTTAAAAAAAAAAAAAAAAAAAAAAGGCATAAAGCCCAGAAGACTAAAGGAACTCCCTACCTCTCCTACTTTGGAATGACAACAGCTTTCCCTAAACCGTGCACAAGAGTCTGCAGACCCACATCCAGTCTTTCTCCTCTCAGTCCGTTCATACAGGCTACCCCCACTTAGATATCAACTCCAGCCATACGACAGAAGCGTCTCCAACTCTGTGTTACAGAAAGATTCCAAATCGTGGCGTATAAAGAACATAAACACAGAATTCACGAGAAAAAAGAGAGCTTTAATTCTGTCTATGCTTAAATAGGGAAAGGCTTCTATTGTGCTGCCTGAGCGCTGTGCCACGGGAACCTACCCGTGGCTCCTGTCACAGACACCAGCACTGTCACGTGATGAGAAGTGTGTATGATGGACAGTAGTGCCAGACAAGCCCGGTCCACATCCCCCTGCACCATAATGAAGGATGATGGCATTCCTGCATGTCTTGCTTCAAGTGCTCCCCCTCTTGAATACTAAAAATTACTTCCTTTGGCCAGATGGAAGAAGAGATAAGGAAGGTTGTGAAAATAATGGATAGGTTCAGGGGGCCCTGGGTGGCTCAGTTAGTTAAGTGCCTGCCTTCGGCTCAGGTCATGATCCCAGGGTCTCGGGATCGAGCTCCAGGGTGAGCTCCCTGCTCAGCGGGGAGCCTGCCTCTCTTCTACCCCCCTGCCCCTCCCCCCACTCATGCCCACATGCACATGCATGCGCTCTCCCTCTCTCAAATAAATTTTAAAAATCTTGAAAAAAAAAGAATAGGTAGATTCAAATACTCTCTTCAAAGGATCAGAAGCAAAATGTTTCCACTGCAAGTAAAGATTCAGTTAAAATTGCTGTTTTTTAAAAAATTTCTAAAATTTATACCCCAGAGTACACTGGCAGGTACATGAGAACACAAGACCACCACCTGGGTGGCAGGAACAAAGCTGCTTTCCTTCACATACAGAGACTATACAGGAGAGCAGAATAAAATTCTCCTGGAATCTGCTACTCGTGCCCCTTCCCCTGGAAGTGGGACCACACGCCCCTATCCCAGTCTTCCTACCTCCTGCGTGCACAGGGGAGAACTAACGGCCCACCACGCCAGCTTCTGGACGCATTACCTGCAGCACAGGGCTGTTGTCAAAGTTGTAGGCACTGGGCCTTCCTTCTAGAGTTGAAAAGGCCACGTTGCCCCCGGTGAGAGGGGAAATGTCACTGAATTCATCTGTGCACAAGGCCTGCTGCTCGTCCCCCCCTGTCCTGATGAAGCCGCGGTTTGCCTTCGAGTAGGTGTTCTCGCAGGAGCCACTGTAGTACTGGTAAGGGATCCAGGGCCCATCTTCCCGCGTGCGCTTGTAAATGGCGAAGCTCTCGGGGCGGCTGGTGTGGAACTTGAGGCGCACATATGTGATGTCGAAAGCTTTTCCTGTGGGACAGACATGAAGTTGGTAAGTCATATGTATGAAGCAAAGAAACTCCTTCTATTCCCAGTTTGCTTTGGAACCTGACAAAGGGAGGGTACGCCCTAGATGAAGATGGTTCCAGAACCCACAGCACATTGGCTGTGTCCAATAGGCGATTCTAAACCTGGAAATAGTATGCGTTTTTCCACAGACGTGACTAGTTACAGTTTGGATCATAAGTTGGCTCATGAAAGCTTATTTAAGACACACATTGTTGGAATCTTGTTTGCCATGAAAAATGGTAGCACTGTACTCACACTATTGAACAAAATCAAAATTGCATTAAAAAGTGCATTTATTCTTAGTGCTGGTGCTTCGGCAAAAGCAATTTAATTTAAAAACAAAGTATTTGCTGAGTTTCTAGATGGGTTATTCTGGAAACTTTCAAGGTACTTAAAAACTCACTCTGTTAACTATTATGTTACTTCTTGATGTAGGAAGACTATCATGAGCTGTATTCTTCTACTTATCTACCAAGTTAAGAGAGGAATTTGAGAAAGAGAGAAAGAGAAAAGGATAGTGATTAAGAGGTGGGGCAGGGAGTAGAGCAGGAACGAAGAAAAAAAATTCCTCCAGCAGCTAAACAAAGAAAAACAAAGGAGAGAGAGAAAGAAGGAGAGGTGGGTGGTTTAAAGAAGTTGTTTGCATTTGTTCCAAGAAGAATATGCAAGATCTGAGCACTGAGCAGGGAAGGACAGTGAAAGGGAGGAGCCACCGGGCTGCTGTCTCTGAGGAAGAACCACTGGCCAGACAGCTCCCCGGGTCAGCTAGGGCACTGTGATGGCTGGGACAGCTGGGCTGCCAGTCGGTGTGCCTTCAGGTGGGTCAAAAAGACAAAGTGCAACTGTTTTTAATCACCTTTCATTCACCAACGGGGTCTTTCCATCTCCGACAATATTTATTCTCTGCAACTTCTATGCTATAGTGAAGATCACAGATTGGTCAACAAGTATTTGCTGGGCACAACTACATGTCCAGTTCTATGCTATATAGTGTGGAGGACAGGATGTGTTTGACCTAAGAAGTCCTTGCCCTCAAGGAGCTCATAGAGGTTCCTCCCCAAGGGAATTAATTCTGCAGGAAGCACCATACTCCTCCTCCCCTACAAAGCCCACAGAAGAGGAACTCCTGCATACTGAGAAGGGCTGGGGAGAGACTTCTGCCATCCTCTTACTTCCTCGTGCCCACACATCCCTAGGGGACAGGAGGGATGGTCACATGTGGCCTGGCATCTCCTCAGCTCTCTCCAGCCGCCTGCCTGAGAGCCCCTCTCCTTTCCTGCACACCTCAATGGGAGACAGTGCCTCTCCTCTGTGCCAGGGAAGCCTGCAGCTGTCCTACTACTAGATGTGGGACCGTGTGGATAAGTCCAACTGGGCTGCAGAGGTGGGTGAGGGGGAAGAGCAGAAAGCCCATGTAAGTCACGTGTCCGGGTTCTAGTCTTTAATCCAGTATTATCCACAATAAAACTAAGATGATGAGCCATACCTAGCTATTTCTTAGGGGGTCCAGATCTTAAAAGAGAAGTCTGATTAACTAATTCCCCCATACACCTGAAACACACTCACACACATACAATTTTGAACACGAACATGTGTGGCACGATGGAAAGAATGTGGGACTGGACACTGTGAGTCCTGAGCTCAGGTCCTGGCTCCTTCAGTTACTAGCTGTGTGATTTCTGCTCTGCCATTTTCTCCTCTGCAAAAATGAGGGGGATGACCTCTGAGCCACTTACCCCAAAGGGCTGTTGGAAGGTCAAATTAAGATCTTGCCTATACCTGGTTAATTGCAAAACTCTATACACATATAAGGCATTAATTCCTGGGTTACGATCCTAGATGCGTTCACATATAAGGGTCTGACTGTCCCAGGGACCATACACAGTTGCCAGTTGCATACAGATCTGGATCTTCTACCTAAGATGCAGTACATTTTGCATAGACACAGGATTTGCAAATCCAGTTTATACCCCACCTGCTAGAAGAATGAAAATGTAACCTCTATCTCTTTACTGTATCAAAAATGTTAAAATGTTACCCTTGAAGGAGGGTGTGGATTTATACTGAAGTATCTACGGCATTCCAGAAACTATCTCAGACTTGCTGGAATGGTAAAACAATCGAGTTTTATTCAGGAACAGGTGGTTTGGGATGTTCAAAGGCTTCCTCACTAATCTGTGGATTACAGATTACCCCTGCTTTTCTACTCTGTCTCCATTTCTGACATCTCATTGTTCTTTAACAACTCAACCTGCAGGAGACGCGATCAAAGGAGAGAAGATAAAACGGAGCAGGGTGTCCTGTGGTCCAGGCTAAAATCTGCACCACAGAGCCACCCTCTGCAAGAAACCAGCTCATGTGGTCACTCTCACTGCTGCCACAGACCCAGGGCAACAGGGCGCAGAACATGAGGAAGCAACTTTGCTTCGTTCAACTCGGAAGCAAACGAGTTTGCTGGTGCTGGCCCTACCTCTCTAAGCCTTGTTTTCAGAGCTGCCTTCTGCATTCCAACCGAGAGCCACAGTTGGAAGAGAAAAAGGGCTCTGCGGCCATCAGCAAAGGAGACTCACACATTCCACAGCATAAGACAGGCATTGCCCTCGGAGTTCCAGTCAATCCAGTAGTGGATACGGATGATGGCAATTCCATGTGATGAGGGCTTTGACAGGGGAAGTGCACAAAGTTTGGGGAGCATGGAAGAAAATCACCTAAGTTGGATTTGCGGGATCAAAAAACATTTTCTAGAAGGAGTGACATCTACGTCCAGGATCTGAGGAATGCAGAGGAATTACCTAAGCAAACAGGGATCAGCTGTCTAGGCAAATGAAACAGCACATATGAAAAGCCCGGGGAACACAGAGGACTGATCACTGAGGAGTTAGAGTTGCGCAGTATAGCAAGAATTGGAGGAGTGTGGCTGGACATGGGCTCACCGGGAAGGAGAATAGGCCAGGCCTGAGGCCATGTCCAGGAGCAACTTTAGCCTACGGGGAATGGCGAGCCACTGTATTTATACAGGAAATAACACGAGCAGATTTGACTTCTACTATTATTAAGATTTTATTTATTTGAGAGAGACCGCATGCACGTGCCCAGGGAGGGGCAGAGGAGGAGGGAGAGGGAAAGAGAGAGAACCCCAGGCAGACTCCGCACTGAGTGAGAAGCCCAATGACCCTGAGATCTTGACCAGGGCTGAAATCAAGAGTTGGCCATTTAACTGACCGAGCCACCCAGGCACCCCCAGATCTGACTTTTAAGAAGATTGCTCTGGCCACTGCCACTGAGTGGAGAGGACGTTGGAAGGGACAGGACTAAAAGTGGAGAGAATAGTTATGAAGATGTGGCAGGAGTCCTGGAGATGACAGTGGCTGACAGCTGGAATGGAGAGAAAGGAGTGGGTTTGGGTGAGGTGCAGGAAGTCGACCTCGGTAGTGACTTAGTAACGGACGGTCAGTAAGGGGGGGAGGGAGCCACGTGCGACGCCTCCTCTACTTTTAGTCTGTGGACATGTTTCACCGTCAAGACTCCTTGGCCGGAAATAAGATGGAAGGATTAAAAATAATATTTAGTTTTCTCATTTA
>CM053618.1:35759274-35787631 GCA_028646535.1 Procyon lotor | reverse complement strand
AGGAGGACAATGGTGGCATGCGACACTGGGTCCAGGGATATTCTTCTTTCTGTTTTTTGAGATGGGAGATAGGAGGTTGTATTACGTGTTGCTGTGCTCGAGGCAACCAAAAGGGGCAAGGCTCGATGTGGAAACAAGGCTGGGCAATGAGGACGGGATTCTGCGCTGCTGAGAGGACCGGCCCCAGTCAGGAGGAAGCCCGCACCCTTGCTTCCGAGCTGGGCGCAAACACAAGAGACTGAGCAGGTTTTAGCGGACGCAAGCTGAAAGAGTTCTGATGACTTCATCTTTTCTGTCCAGTGAAAGTACCTGCTAAGGGGGAGGCGCTGAGAGCAAAGCCAGTGGGGGATAATCTGCAGAGAGGGGAGAGACTTCCTGAGAGCCACCGCAGAGGCCAGCAGAGGAAGCAGACCAGAGGAACAGAAGGCCTGCTGGGCAGACACAGGGCTGCCGATACGAGGGGAGGAGGTCATAACTTTGTACCCACCTCTTTGTGGGGGTGTAATGTTCGACAGTCCACTTCTTTACACCCCAGTTTATAGCTAAGAGACAAGGGGACTGAAATTACTTCAAGGAACCTGAAATTTAATCCGAATAAATCGGGAAGCCGATACAGAAAATGGAGACGGGTCAAGTCTTGAGTTATCTAGCCACTGTCACCTGTAGTTATGGATAACCAAGAACTGGGCAACTCAGGAGCTGGGGTTTTATTGCATTAGCTGCCAATTGAGACCTATCAAGTATGCTCGCTCTCATTCTCTCTCTCCTCCCTACTCTTTATCTATCCACCCCACTCATTTCATGGTGGACAAAGTAAAAAGACCTAAATGGTAGATAAATAGAACATAAGGCCAGGTCTTCTAATTACTAGCCCAGTGATAGCTGGTCTACTGTTTTTATACCGTGAGAGCATGTGAACATAGATAGTATGACTTTAAGACAAAGAGGCCAAGCCAAACAATGGAGAAAATCAGCAGGTAGAAATCTAGAAAGTATTCGGCAACTATACAACTAGAACGTCTTCTCCACCACCCCCCTTGCCTCACATTCATGAGCCTGAAGTCTTGCCATGGATATACACACCCTCAGGAAAATATTTAGCTTCTGAATGTTCCACTGCCTTTCCCCCTCCTCCTGCCACATTCCTTCCATAAACAAAAAGACTCAAGTACAGATGTTTAGAATGAAGCACACAAAATTAACTAATACTTCCTGCTCTGAATCCACGAACCGTGCCGGCTGCGGCAAGGAGAGAAGGGGAGGGGGCCATCTGAACAATGAGAATCCAGCCTTTGTCCATGTGGGGCCAAGCCAAGGAATTCTGCTTAAGCCTCCTACGTGGTGAAGTATTTCTAATCTCTCTGAGTAGGGGAGAAACCCTTCCTGTCTTAGAATTGGATTCAAGCACTGACTGCCAGGGAACATAAATGCTTCTCTGT
This sequence comes from Procyon lotor, assembly GCA_028646535.1. Taxonomy (NCBI): domain Eukaryota; kingdom Metazoa; phylum Chordata; class Mammalia; order Carnivora; family Procyonidae; genus Procyon; species Procyon lotor. The sequence goes on along the minus strand of CM053618.1, from coordinate 35,786,192 downwards.
TATGTGCAGCGCAGAAGAATTCCATGGGGATCTTGAGAAATAGCCCCCTTTACAGTGAAGTCATGAATGACAATGGCTATACAGAATTTCACAAAACTTCAAAATGCCCTTCCATGGCCTGAATTCCACGAAGAAAACTAGTTCATTCTAAAGTATTCAATTAGGAGTCACTGATTCACTATTGTTCTCATGCACTAACTCTTTAGAGTCAGAAAAGGACCGTTCTCCTTGAAGTCGGGCTGGACCTTAGCAATATAAAATGAGGTTGCAGTACATGAAGTCAGTTAGAGAGGGTAGACGTTTAGGCTACGCAAAGGGTTTCTCCAAACAGTTAACACAAACAGTAGTCACAGAAAGCAGCGATCTGAAAACGTTTTCATTTTTGTTAGCGTAACCGCACCAGCTGTGCTCGTTCCACCTCAGCAGACAGATGGTATAAACACCACCGGGCCAATCACGATGACCCAGGGCCAAGTTCATGCTGAATGTGGGATCCTCAAGTAGACACGGGTGGGTGACCAGAAGCAGAAAGAGGAACAGTCACACACAGAATGTGTGGAAGTGATATGGGTACATGGAGCTCGTGCCAACCGCTAGAAAACCCAGTCCTGACTGCTGGCTGAAAAGCTAGTTTCTACTGTCTAAAATTCATCCTCAAAATAGACTGCTTTTAATAACTTATTCTCTCCCATGGCTTTCCCTGAAAGGCCAGTGCTGCTTTTTCGTACCCTCTCTCTGTCCATCAGCTAAATGCCGACAGTGGAAGGGGACAGTTCCACGTGAAGCACATCTCAGTCGGCGCAACTTACGAACAAGGACAAGCAACCTGTACAGCTTTGTATATAAAATAGTCATTTTAGATTGAATTTATTAAAGTAAATGCAATGGAATTTGCAATTTGAGAAGTGTAACTGATATTCAAATGAATAAATGAAATGTTTCAATAACCCAAATTTCCTGAATACACTCCTGTCACACACGAGCCGCTGTCCTGACAGAAAGACATGCTGAGATTAGTGACACTGGACTACGGAGACCTTGAGCTACAAACTGCCCTGATGAAACATACAAAGCGGGTGGACAAAGAAACAGTGGATATAATCACTTTAGAGTTCTCTCTTTTTTTTTTTTTTAATATTTTGCCCATTCATTTGAAAGAAAGCATAGAGAGGGAGAAGCAGACTCCCCACTGTGCGGGGAGCCTGACATGGGACTCAATCCCAAGATCCCAAGATCATGACCTGAGCTGAAAGCAGATGCTTAATTGACTGAGTCACCCAGTTACCATATTTTTTAAGATTTTATGCATTCATTAGAGAGAGAGAGAGATACTGCACAGAGGGAGAGTGAGGTGGGTAGAAGACTCCCTGTTAGAGTCCTTTTATTTTTTAAATTTATTTATTTATTTGACAAAGAGAGATCACTAGTAGGTAGAGAGGCAGGCAGAAGCAGGCTCCCCACTGAGCAGAGAGCCTGATGCAGGGCTCGATCCCAGGACTCTGAGATCATGACCTGAGCCGAAGGCATTGGCTTTAACCCACTGAGCCACCCAGGCGTCCCTGTTAAGAGTCCCTTTAAAGCCAAAATTCTAAGGGTGCCTGGGGGGCTCAGACAGTTAAGCATCCAACTCTTGATTTCAGCTCAGGTCCTGATCTCAGGGTTGTGAGATCAAGCCCCGAGTTGGGCTCTGTGCTCAGCATGGCATCTGCTTGAAGTTCTCTCTCCCTTTCTCTCCCTCTGCCCATCCCCCAACATTCTAAACAAACAATTAACTAATTAAATGTTCAAAAAAAAAAAAAAAACTAAAACTCTATACCAAAGCTGTTTATAAAAAGAGTGCTATGGCTGTAACAATGGAGCTATGGGGGGAAAAAAAAGTTTTGAAGTTGACTGGCATGATTTTGGGGAAGACAAACCCATAATCTTAGGAAAACTAGATGTTTCCATAAAGTACCAATTTAAAATTTAAGCCAAAGGAGACAGTTCTACTCTCTTCCTACCACTCCCCGTCAAACTACCTCTTGGTGCTATTGCTGAGTAAGACCATGGCACCAACCTCGTATAGCAAAATCCACAAAAAATAAAATCTTACTGCTTGTATTACCCAACCGCAATACCCCAGATATGCCATATACTCTTCGGCAAACCGAAGGGTCAAAAGTCATTTGGCTTAACATACTCATTAAATACGAGATCATCAGACAGCCAATACCCAAACAGAGAATTCTTAACTGAGGACTAGAATATCAAACAGTCTTGGAGGGGACTTTCAAATAGGTACAAATTACTGTTAAAGATAAATATTTTCCATTATTTAGACACGAAATAAACTTGTACTAATTTGCATATCTTTATAATTTTATTTGAAACTTTCACCAGAAGAAACAAGATTCCCAAGTAAGATTCCAAGCCAAAAACTGGGCCTATGCCTTATTAACCCAAACCTCATGTTTACAAGGCTCAATACCAGCCCTAATTCAGGCTAGTGGGTCATAGGCATGTCTGCAGTCCTTGAGCCAAGCTAGGACTGGAATGAAGCCAGCATTTACTCCCACTCACCCAAGCAGAGGCAAAAATCCACCCTGCCCAACAAGAGAATTCTAACAAGGAACTGACTGACACTTAATGGAATCCCATAGGGAATTACATAGTTAATTATAATACTAAGGAAAAAAAAATCAAGAAATAAAGAGGCAACAGATGAATATACAAGCTGCAAGGAACTCATACTTTAAAAATATCTAATCGTGGGGCGCCTGGGTGGCTCAGTCGTTAAGCGTCTGCCTTTGGCCCAGGTCGTGATCTCAGGGTCCTGGGATCGAGCCCCGCGTCGGGCTCTCTGCTCGGCAGGAAGCCTGCTTCTCCTGCTACCGCTCCCTCTGCTTGTGTTCCCTCTCTCGCTGTGTTTCTCTCTGTCAAATAAATAAAATCTTTAAAAAAAAAAAAAAAAAAAAAAAATATCTAATCGTTAAGATATGAAAAAGAAAAAAGACACCATAATTTTGTGGGACGCTTACTTCTTGTTCTGTGACATTCACACACTATTGAGAATTGACTAATTTTTGGCTTTCATCAACAAAAGAGTAAAGAATAGTAAAAGAAGAGTGAGAAAAGCTGGGGAGAAAAGATCCTAATATATAGGTACATGGTGCAATGATAGACTAAGTCAACTCCAGTAAACCCCTTCCCTCCAAAGTCTTGGAAAGTTAACCAACAGTGTATTTTATTTATTCAACAACTACTCGCTAGGTGAATTTAAGTGAAAGTCCACCAAGCTATTTGGAATACTCAATCCTTCATTTTGCTAGAATGCCTTTTACTTTCTAGTTTCTCTAATTCCTAATAAATTTGCCCCTTATTCCCCTAGATCATATACTATTTGTGTAACAGTAAGAAAGAAATACCATAAAATATGTTAAATACTAAAATATTTAGTATTCACAGTCTCAGTTTTCACAGTTGCTTAATTTCCTACCACAGCCACTCATTAGGTCAAGGATAATAGCCCAACTGGTCTTGATGATTGCAAGTCCAAATTCTTCCATTCATTCAGCAAATACTTAACAAGCACTGGGGCTAGGGCAGAGAATCAGACAGACAAGGTCCCAAAATTGTGGGGCTCACAGCACAGTAGGGAGTGGGGTAGGTAAGGGAAAAATGACAACCACAAATCAAAACAAAAATGTTATGCATTAGATGATATGACACAATGAAGAGCAAGGTGGAGACGGAAAGCAAAGAGAAGTGCCATTTATAAATACACTGTCATCAGAAAGCTCGCTAAGGGGACATTTGAAGAAGTGGGAGAGACTTGGAGGGAAGAGCATTCTAGGAAGGACAAATGCAAATACCCTAGAGCAAGAGGATGCTGGCACGATCTGGAGAATGGTGAAGAGGCCAGCGTGGCTAAAGAGTGAAGAAGGAAAGTGCAGGGAATGAGCCAAAGAAGCCAATGGGAAGGTGGGACTGCCAATCATGTAGGCCTTGTAGGCCACTGTTAAGACTTTGGCTTCTACTTCAAATGAGATGAAAACCCACTGGAGAGGGGCGCCTGGGTGGCTCAGTGGCTTAAAGCCTCTGCCTTCAGCTCAGGTCATGATCTCAAGGTCCTGGGATCGAGCCCCACATCGGGCTCTCTGCTCAACGGGGAGCCTGCTTTCCCCTCTCTCTCTGCCTGTCTCTCTGCCTACTTGTGATCTCTCTCTCTCTGTGTCAAACAAAGAAATAAATAAAATCTTAAAAAAAAAAAAAAAAAAACCAAACCCAATGGAGAATTTTGTACAAGAGAGTAATAAGACCTGAGTGGTATTTTAAAAGATCATTCCGGTCGCTTTATTGACAAAAGACTACAGAGGCGACCACAGATAGACAAGAATGCTAATGAGGGGCTTTTTGCAATCACCCAGGCACAAGATAATGGTAACTTGGTCCAGGTGGGAGCAGTGAGCAGTGATCAGATTCTGGCCCTATTTTGAAGGTAGAGCGAACCAGTTTTACTGCTGGACTGGAGCGTAGGCTGTGGCTGAAGCAGCTAGAAAGATGAAGTTGCCATTTATTGAGCAAAGAATACGGCAGGAACAGGTGTGGGGGTGGAGAGCAAGAAATCCAATTTAGGGGCACCTGGGTGGCTCAATCAATTAAGCATCTGCCTTCAGCTCAGGTCACGATCCCAGAGTCCCAGGATTGAGTCTCCCATCGGGCTCCCTGCTCGGTGGGGAGTCTGTTTCTCCCTCTGCCCTTCACCCTGCTCGTGCTCTTTTTCTCTCAAATACACAAAATCTTAAGTCTCTTTCAAATAAATAAATAAAATCTTAAAAAAAAAAAAAAAAAAAAGAACTGGGTCTGGGGATATACCAACTTTTAGAGGCGGGGCAGAGAGGGAGGGCCCAGCCAAGGAGACTGAAAGACGAACAGCCACCGAAGCAGAAGAAAATCAATAGGGTAGCATTCCAGAAGTCAAGTTTTAAAAGATGTTTGAAGAAGAAGAGAATTTTCAACAAAGCCAAATTCTCCTGAAAGGCTGAGAAAGAGGAAGACTGAGGATCAGTCACTAGATTTGACAACCTGGAGGTTATTGCTCCCCTTGACAACAAATGGTGTGGTAGAATGAAAGGGATAAAAGCTGGGGGTGGGGGGGGGGGAGAGAGTGTGTGTGTGTGTTGACAGGACTGGAGACAGTGAACGAAGACAATTTTCCAAGTTCTTCTGCTATCAAGAAATAAGATGGTAGACAGAGGAGAGAAGAAGGGGTTCCAGGAGAAAGTGCTTTCTAAGGTGGGAAGACAGCAGGTGTTACGTCAGTGGGAAGGACCCAGGGCAACAAATGAATTTACACTGAACAGTGAGGCTCTTCCCTGGTGAAGATGGATGAGAGTGTGTAAGAGACGCCCACTTTGGTCCACATTAAAGCTCTTTAACAGTTCTCAAAAGTTTCCCCTCAAGAAAGAAGGAATAATGGAATTAACAGGGGTCACTGTAAGTGTCTAGATTAAAGAGCTACCTGGTACCCAAAGGGTTCAAAGCCACAGGAGCTCTGAAGGCTACTCCCCAATACAGCCGGCCCAGGGTAAGCTTTCCTGCTACAGTAGTCCCATCATCCGGCCCATGGTAAGGACCAGACTGCCAGTCAGAATCTACAGAAGTAGAAAACTTTTGAAAGAGTGAAAATTGTTGAGTCTCATCCCCAGAAGTTCCATTTTTACAAATCCTGGGTGAGTTCCCAAATCTGTGTTTTTAAAAGCACCCTGGGTGAGTTTTATGCATAATTGCGTTGGAGGAATATTGCCCTACTGTCAACTCTTCCTCATCCTGGTTCTCACCCTTCAAAGATCTGGGCAGGAAAAGAGTTCTGCGCTCGGTGCTGCCCTACAGAATGAACTTAGGCACCCATGAGTGGTGACTCTGATTTTCACATGTCAGGATGTCAAGGTGAAATTTATTGCAGGCGTTAACTGTGCAGACATGAGCGGCAAAGCAGGACCACAGCCGTCTTTCTTTCTTTTTTTAAAGATTTTATTTATTATTTATTTTACAGAGAGAGACTTAGTGAGAGAGAGAACACATGCAGGGGGAGTGGGAGAGGGAGAAGCAGGCTTCCCGCCGAGCCGGGAGCCCGATGCGGGGGCTCGATCCCAGGACCCTGAGATCATGACCTGAGTCGAAGGCAGAGGCTTTAACCCACTAAGCCACCCAGGCGCCCCCACAGCCGTCTTTCTTAAGACACATTCAGACGTTACACTCACAGGGGCTACTCACTTCCCCTCCAGGAGGCTGACTGACTAGACTAACTGAACCCAGGCTCCCCGACATTTTTCTCCATGCCAATTTCCTCCGCCAGTCCGTTTGTACCCTCGAGCCTCTATTTCCCAGGCAAGTAGAAATACATTGATTTTTGAGAAAGCCAGCCTGATGCTGGGGGTTTCACAGGGGGATTCTTCCCATGCACATACTGGCCAAGATGCCCTGTAGACCAAATTCCCTACCCCCTCACTACTGTGCTTCCTCCTCCCTCCTCCGGACAATGACTGATATTTAACAAAATTATAACAAAACCAACAGCAATTCTCAATGACAAGAAGCAAATCTAGAAGCAAAGAATTCACTTCTGCTTTGGTACATTAAAAAAGATAAGAAAACGCTTTTTCTTCGCTGTGTGAAGGCCTAGACTTGTTTAATCCTAGTCTGTGCCGGTAATGTTGGCATTTTCAGGGAGGGTGTTACCTTCTGTTGGCTCAAGACCAGTGCAGAAAATAGTTACTTCTCAGAGAAGAAATTTCAGGTACTAATATATATATATTAATATATACAATGTAACACATGACACTATAACTGTATAGTAATACACTGTATAGTATACTGTATAGTAATAATTATATATATGTAAAGGGAGACTTAAGAGCAAAGTACCAGGAGTTCATATTGATATTGGAGAGGGAGAGGAGCAGGGAGGGGGAAGAAAAAGGGGGAGGGAAAGAAAAGGGGAGATAGAGACTGATGGAGGAAGTATAAGAACAGTCTAAAATACACACTTGATATTCTGGATCTTCCATACTCTCCCAGCATTCACATCTCATCTGCAGGGAGTGCTTTCTTTTCATTGCAGAAATACTTTGAAGTAACTGATCCCATCTCCTTCCAGATTCCAGCCTTAGGACACACATTTATAGTTTAGAATCTAAGATTGGCAAACTATAGCCTGCAGACTGAATCTAGCTATTTTGTAAACAGTTTTACTGGAACAAAGCCACGCCCATTCATTTGCACTCTGTCTCTGGCTGCTTCCTGCTTACGAGGGTAGAGGGTAGCGGAGAGCAGTTGTGAGACACCACACATGGCCTATCGCATTTACTATGTGGTCTTGCGAAGAAAGCAGTTGCCAATCCTGATCTAAGAAATCAAAGACTGTAAGAACAGAGATTTCTACTAAAACCTCTTCTAGCTCTTGTCTGCAGGGCATACTGTTTTAAAATCTGGTCCAAGGAAGCTGGAATTTTTCCTCTTTTGCCACAGAAAATACGCAGAAAGTTTATTCAGAAATTTTACAAGATTAATGACAATTATAATATATCTGATACAAGAACTACTTATTACTTCATAGGGGGAAAAAATGCCACCTTTTTCTTTCCTGGCAAATGAACAGGCAAAAAGATCACCAGTTAAAAGATGAGGGCATGGAAGGAAAGGACGCCTGGGTGGCTCAGTCGGTCAAGCGTCTGCCTTTGGAGTGGGTCATGATCTGGGGGCCCTGGGACCGAGTCCCACATCAGCATTCTTGCTCAGTAGGGAGCCTACTTCTCCCTCTGCCTGCTCTGTCTGCTTGTGCTCTCTTTCTCTCTCTTTCTGACAAATAAATAAAAACCTTTAAAAAAAAAAAAAAAAAGATGAGGGAATGTAATTTATTTCAAAAATCAGATCTATAATTACCTTCTCCGGCCCACAAAAATAAGATCGTCAACAGAAAGCCAGAGGAGACAGCAGTGCTATAAAAAGTAGGATCATTTTTCCAGAGGTGCCCCCTCTGGAACCCACTCCAAGTGGAGACATAATGAGCAATAAATAACAGCAATGAAAAGAGGGAAATGGAGAAATCAGCTCAACAGCATATCCTCACTGGGACAGCAGGAAAAACGGCATGTGATAACTGCAAATAAAGTGGAAAATGCAAGTAGATCCCATTTAGATCTCTGTGAGAACCTCCCTCCATTGTCCTCTGGGTAGGAATTCAGTCCTTCACACAGGCCTCCTTGTGCTTCTGCTCTTCTGAGCGGATGGACAGTTTACATCATGAAAATACTCTGCCAGCTGGCACTCTGTCCACAAGTGACCGATTGTGAGCAGATGCCTTCATAAGATAAGTATAAACGAATACCCTCTTCTTCATTTTTCATTCATCCACAGAGGAATGGAAATGCATGCCCTACACACTTACTTTTAGAAACCAGTCTGTGTTCTTCACATCCCGCCACCTCTCACGGGCTGTGCTTGAACTTGCTATTTCGTTCCTGATTAAATTATGGCCCCACTAAATATCTAACATGTATGCAATCTCCCTAGACCATTTATAAACAATCGTGCACTCCCAGATGCGAGCATCTGCTTATTTTTTCTAAAGACTTAAGCACTGAACATTCTCTAGTACAGCCCTAGTTTAGAACATTTGATAATCTACCACGATAAGAATCAGAACTTCCATCCAGAAGTCGATCTAAATTACTGGCATATTTAGTGTTAGAGGTGTTAAATCACCTTCCCTGTAATGTACATTATACTTCCAGAAACTTGTTTTAAATTCCTCTTCAGTTAGAAAGCAGTCAAGAGTTTTCAGTGCCCCTTTCCAGTGAGAAGAGACTTTTCATGATCATGACTGAAACTGGTCTTGTACCGTCTGTATATACCGCACTCAGTGAGGGGATGTTGAAGGCAAGGAGAAGACCATCTGACAAATTATTCACATAGCATACTTCAGGTAGGGCGGTCAGATTCCCAGTACTTCAAAAACATAAGCCTTCCTTATCTGCTTTCCCTTCTGCCTTGAGAGCAAACATTTAGCGGTGCTATCAGAAGAAACATTCTTCAAATCCATCCTTCACCATATTTCAAGCAGACAGTGCTCCAGTTTTCGTCCATGGGAGTAATTCACACGCACCACAATGGGACTTGTTCTCCCTTTCTATTTACATTCTGGAGGACAGCCAAAGTCCTTTCTAGCTCTCTTTGATCTGATGCCAGAGACTTGGTATCTAACACCCACCTGAAGAAATTCCCTTTGGAGCTCCAGGACCAAAGAGGACTTAGGAAGGAGCGGGAAAATACCCTATAAACCCATCCTACATCCTATCACTCTCTAGCTTACCGATCTGTGCAAGTTACTTGATCTGGTGCAAACTCCTTAGACGTGTTATTGCAAGGCATTCATAAATCTCAACAACTCTGCTTCGTTTTGTACCCTCAAACCATATCCTAATATCCTCCAGCATAAACTAAAACCTCTAGACCAGCTTTGCCATCGTTTTCATCCATACACCATTTGTCACTTCAGAGTCACCCTCTAGCTTTTATTCCTTCCAAACCCTACCAATCTCTCCAGGTTGAGTTCAAGTACTACGGTCTCCATGGCACAGGACACTTGTGTTATCATCTTACTTTTCTGAACACATGGCACCTACTATCTAAACCACAGAATTCAGTACTTGAGTATTCACTTCTTTGTGTAAGTTTCTTTTACTCTACAAGACAGTAACTTACTCAAAAGCGATCGATCTGTTCTTTTTGGGTATCCTCTACAATAGCATTTTTTCAAGCTTTTCTGACCACGACAAAACAACAACACGACAAAAATACCACCTTATATTACAATCCCGAGCACACACATTCTACTATCTACGATGCAATCTGATGTTCTAGTCTCCATTTTATTTTTTATACAGTGCTAGTTACAGCTCACTAAACTGATTATGACAGAAGGGAGTAGTAACCCACCATCCCTCAGGCACTGTTCTTGACACAAACCAGGTGCTCCGTAAATATTTGTTTACTAGATTGACTCATCTATTACACACAGCAGGTCAGAATTCTACAATGCAATGTTTTCTGGTCCCTGACGAAGTTTAAGACGAAGCCCTTTAAGACCTTTTTCCAATTATTTTATAAACCAGGACAATATTTCTAAAAGAGCCTGTCTGTGGCAACCTTCAACAAGATCAAAGGAAAAACCCCTTTTCCTAAAGGTAAAAGGCCAGAAATTCCATTCATCAACATGGCATCATTAAGAGGATAAGCCAATCTTTCCAAAGAAGTTCTTTTTAGCAGCTATGGTTCTGGAAGAACTTCAACCATGAGCATGCAGTAAGTCTTCAGGGGAGTAGCAAGGATTTCCTCTCTGTGGGACGGATGGACTAATGTGCGGTGCTGGGGGTTAGATTTCTATTAAAGAGAAGACATTTGGTTATTTGTCGGGAAACTCCGTTCTCTGTATCTCATGTTCATGACCCTGTTTTCATTGGATATCAGTACCTGGAATCATCTTTTATTTTTGTATGTTTTGTTTATATGCCCACATACACACACACACAGACATGAGAGTGACCTTTTGCGGACTCGGAGGTCTTGTCTTATCCCCCCCATCCCTCTACTTTGAGGTTCATTTTTGTTGTCTTTTAAAGGGAGAGAAATGTCTGACTTGTAAAATAAGCAGCTATTCCACATGAGAAAGACAGTGGCCTAGGTAAGCCTGGTTTGTTGTTTGGTCCTTCATTCACTGATTTATTCATTTTACAAAAATACGCTAAAAAGAGCTGCATGCCAGGTGGTTGGTTAGGCACTGAAGATACAAGGAAGAAATAAGACTCAGTCCTTGTCCTAAAGTGATTCCATATGATCTGTAAGGGAAGACACAAATCATTAAAATGCAGAGTGAGAGACATACTATAGTAGGGAGTAAGGAGAACCATACGTCTGTTTTTCTCTTCTGTAAAATAAAGAGCTTGACAAGACGAACTTTAACGTCCAGATCCAAAAACCTCCTTTATTTTACAACCCTACCTGTCAGCAACGTTTCCAAGGATACCTCTCTCACCAGGCCTTTTCAATACTTTCTTTTCTTACAGGAACCTTCTGGAGGAATGCTAACGGTGCCCTAAGAATGGATTTCACAAAGACAAATGACATCAGACGGGAAATGTCGGTTGATTTCCCATTAACTTCAGTTCTAGAAAGAACTAGATAATCGTTCGCACCTCACAGGGCTTCTGCCAATATTGTGTGCTCAGTCAGGTCCTATATTCCCAGATGCAGGTGAATGTTTATATTGAATACCCTGCAAAGGGATAACAGAAATAAAGGTACAATTTTTAAGGTTAAAGCTTTCTAAGGAATGAGCACAGGGTTTTCAAATCACTGTTTCCATCTTTGGATGAGAAAAAGATAATTCCCGGTTTCTATATCCACAAGAGCTGACACTGTTCCATCTCCAGGCTCTAAACAAATACTCATCCATCTCTGTCCACATCTAACTGTGAGGGACAAACGACCTGTCATGTTTTAGATTAAGTTCTTCAGTAGCAAGAAAGAATGGGTTTTCTGCTCTTGCTTTTCTCCCTTGAAAAAGCAAATGTCTGGATCCCTTTGAAAATTAGCCCGATCTATAAAACACTGGAACTAAACTGAACTCCCACCACTACTTGGCTCCTGCATTCTTCCGCGAGCTTGGAACAAAGACCCCATTGACTTCCGCATGTGGGCGGCTTAGAACGGCAATGCGGCCCCGTAGCACATTGTTGCACAGTGACTCCAGGCTGGTAAGTCAAGGAGGACTTCTCGAGGCTTTTCTGTTCTCCTTCTTTCCCTGGCAATAAAATTTCAAGTCTGCCATAGAACACAGACGTGTAATTTAGCATAAAGCAGGCCTGTCTATATATTTTTAAGCAGAGAGGCCTTACTTAACTTGCCTGCTTGTTAATGGCACTGAGGGCCATTCCCAGCCCTTGTAGAGGTCTCATCAAAGGCCAGACTAAGTGGACATGTGCTAAAGGTCAAATATTCCAAGTTCGTAAATGTTCAGGGAGAACCTAAAATACACACACACACGTATATATATATAAAATGCTATCCTACTGATAGTATATTAATAATATATATATAGCAATGAAAATAGGAAGGAGCTAAGTGGTAAAAACAACAGCCAAGGGACAGCAAGAGGGTGAACCAACGCTCACCAGTTTTCTCCAGAATTTACAGACCAAGTTTATAAACTTTTTTTTAGTGACCTCCTTTCTCATTTAGTTTCTAAGCACGTCCTGAATGTCGGAGGTACTGGAGTGTGTGAGGATGAAGGTGTGCTCTGCCCTCACAAAGTTTACAATCTGGTGGGACCACGAACCAAAGTGCAACACAGAGAAGGACATGCTGTGTTTTAGCAAACGCATCATCATTTAGCAAATGCATCATTTGGCCGACTGGTTCCAAATGGATGATTTCGTAGACTTTTAAAAAGCGGTTATGGACAAATTTAGATTTTTCTGAAAAACCGATAAAATACAAGTGGGTGGTTTTGACACAGTAGATCAATACAATATACACCCCCAACTGCATTTTCTTTCAGTGCTTCTCTTGATATCTCACTACATGAGTTTTTAGAATATTGACACTGAGTAAAATGCCTGGCATTGTCAGTCGTAACACCGGAATAAAAGAAGGGAGCATTGTAAGGAAGCCACAGAGAGAGCTTCTATGAATACATGTTCAGATAAGGACAGAGCCTAGTTCTACATACCACATATGCCTTAATGTAATAAAAGAATGTCTCCCCTAAATTACCCTTTCAGAAAGGGAAGACCTGCTTTGTATTCTGGTTCTTACAAAGCTTCCCAGTTACTTCATTTTAGACCACAAATTACTGTAGGGAAATCAAATTAGCTTGAAATGACCTCAAATAATACAAGTTTTGGAAGCTTATAGGACACATGATAGAAGATTTTTGTTGTTCTGTTTTGTTTTTTTAAGAGGCAAAGAGATTAACCTACATTTATGTAATTATCCCTGGGAGGTATGGCTTTAAAACTTATAGTGCTGAATACTGTAAATAATAAGCCTTTTAAAGAATACTTTATTAGGCAGGAGAATAAGTGGTTATATTGTGAAGATCCCCAATATAAACTAAAAGAAGAAATGGAAAAATGCACACTAATATTACATGACTCAGTATATATGGCTTAACATAAAACTTTCAGTGATAGCAATCTTACACAAAATTTTTTTTTTTTTAAAGATTTTATTTATTTGACAGAGAGAAACACAGCGAGAGAGGGAACACAAGCAGAGGGAATGGTAGCGGGAGAAGCAGGCTTCCTGCAGAGCAGAGAGCCTGATGCGGGGCTCGATCCCAGGCCTCTGGGATCTGACCTGGGCCGAGGGCAGACGCTTAACGACTGAGCCACCCAGGCGCCCCTCTTACACAAATTTTTGAAGTATGTTATCATAAATAACTTTTTTTTTCATAAATAACTTTTTCATGGAAATGAATGTAATATGATCTGGGAAACTATACTCATGGCTAAAAGGCAACTTTAATAATCACTGATGTCAAAGATGTATGTAAAGAATTGGAATAAAATGGTTCCATAAGGGGGCACCTGGGTGGCTCAGTCATTTAAGCATCTGCCTTTGGCTTAGGTCATGATCCCAGGGTCCTGGGACTGAGACCCGCATCTCAGCAGGAGAGTCAGCTTCTCCCTCTCCCCCTGCTCATGAGCTCTCTTTCTCAAATAAACAAATAAGATCTTTTTAAAATAATGGTTCCAAAAGATGTAAGAATGTGGAAAATAATCCCAATTTTTATATATGTTACTAATAACATATAAGTTAATAAATTAAATATTTTAAATAGGCACCTAATTATTTTGCCTATTTCCCTAAAATTTTTATATATTCAAGTGGGTATAAGCCTGTTTTAATAATCTTCTCAAAGGGGAAATGAGAAATAGCTTAATATTGCAGGTTGTCTTTTACACATTCTTATTGTAAATTTCATGTTAAGACTCAAAAGAAACATGATGGTAGTCCAAAGGGGATTCTGTAGGAGAACTGTCCAATATTCAACAGAGCAGTACCCACACCAAAATTTCAGTCTTGGAAGATTCCAGCACAAGTCAGGTAGCACATGGGCGTAGGCCAGCCCCTCATGCAGGTATGACTCTTACTGTTCCCACGGAGTAGCTATAAATCACCCAAGTAGAAGGAGTCCTGCTTAAGACCCTTCCATCTCCTTCCCACTTTATCTCCACTTTAAAAAGGAAAATCAACTGTAAAGGCAGATAGATCACCATCAACACCAATATCATGAAAGAGCATCCATACAGAATCATTATAAAACAATAGCATGCCATATAACCTTAATGATAAAAATAACATGGGGGGAGGGATTCCTTTTTTTTCCCTCTTATTTGCCTTGTACCAATTCAAAAAACTTTGCTTCCTCCAAAGTCCTCTCGTCTACACCAGCAAAGGCAAACATGTCGAAGTCAGTAGCACAGACAGCAGAAATGTGAGCATTTAGCTAACCTTGCATGACCTGTGCTATCCAAGGCTAGAGAGCCCTTGCTCCACCAGATCATCAACGGAACAAACAATGATACTGTCCACATCACGGCTTGCAGGGGGAGACCCTCACCAGGAAACTATCTGACTCTAAAGAGCACTGTCTAAAGTCACGGTTCTCACTTCAACTCTCGGCACTGGGATATGGTTGGCACCAATCATAATAAACCCCAGATTTACCCACATTTTGGAAGTTCAGGCATCTGCCTGAAATGCCACAGATATTTTTGTCACCAATACTATTACAATGAAAGAACATCAGTGCTATACTCACACTCACAGCATGACTATTTCTAACAATGATTCCAGGACATAAGACAATTTCTGCATGAGCTGCGGTAATCTGGAAAAGGAGGACGTTGGGACATCTTTGCCCTTCAACCTTTCTCAGGCACCTGCACGCACGCGCACACACAAGTCACACTCCACAGTCAACTCTTTTACCCTAACCCTTCAAACTTCACAGTAGTCCTTTGTCAATAAGATATCCTCACAAGGAAGTCATCAAAAACACATTTAGCACATCAATCTCCTTAGGATTAAAAATTATCACTACTCTTACTCATTGTTGAGGGGAATGCAAAATGGTATAGTCATTTTGGAAGACCGTCTGGCAATTTCTTACAAAATCAAACATATTCTTAACCATAAGATCCAGCAATGGTGCTGCTTGGTATTTAACCAAATAAGGTGAAAACATGTATCCAGCAAAAACCTGCACGTGAATGTGTGGGTTTTTTTTTAAGATTTTATTTACTTATTCGACAGAGAGAGAGGGAACACAAGCAGGGAAAGAGTGGGAGAGGGAAAAGCAGGCTTCCCGCTGAGCAGGGAGCCCCATGTGGGCCTCAATCCCAGGATCCTGGGATCATGACCTGAGCCAAAGGCAGATGCTTAATGGCTAAGCCACCCAGGCGCCTGCACATGAATGTTTATTGCAGCTCTATTCATAATTACTCAAACTCAGAAGCAACCAAAATATCCTTCAACAGGTGAATTGATAAACTATGGTACATCCACACAATAGAATATCATATAGGGTTAAAAATAAATGAGCTATCAAATCCTGAAAAGACATGGAGGAAATTTAAATGCATTTTACTAAATGAAATAAAAGACAATCTGAAACGGGTACAGATTGTACGACTCCAACTATATGACATTCTGGAAAGGAAAAATTATGATGATAGAAAAAAACAATCGGCGGCTGCCAGGAATTTGGGAGGAGAGAGGGATGAACAGGTGGAGGCACAAAGGATATTTGGGGTGGTAACTCTATTCTGAATGGTATTGTAAAGGTGGTTACAATGTCATTAAACATTGTCCAAACCCAAAGAGTTTGCAGTACCAAGCGTGAACCCCAATGTAAACTATGCGCGTTGGGGGATACTAATGTAGTCACTGTTGTTTCACCAATTATAACAGATGTACCACTCTGTTGTAGGATGTTGACCATGAGAGAAGC
This sequence comes from Procyon lotor, assembly GCA_028646535.1. NCBI lineage: Eukaryota > Metazoa > Chordata > Mammalia > Carnivora > Procyonidae > Procyon > Procyon lotor. Next base: position 35,770,135 of record CM053618.1, on the reverse strand, counting down.
ATGTGTATAGGTGGGGAGAGAGAGTACATGGGGCATCTCTGTAATTTACTTGCAGCTCAGTTTTGCTCATCTAAAACAGCTCTAAAAATAAAGTCTAGTAATTAAAAAAACAGCATTACTAAATTTCATTTAAAGACTTGTTTTAGAAGCCAAATGAACTTCGTTACAGCCTTTCAAAGCATTTTTCATTCAAAAGTATTAAAATCTGGGGCGCCTGGGTGGCTCAGTCGTTAAGCGGCTGCCTTCGGCTCAGGTCATGATCCCAGGGTCCTGGGATCGAGCCCTGCATCGGGCTCCTTGCTCGGCAGGAAGCCTGCTTCTCCCGCTACCATTCCCTCTGCTTGTGTTCCCTCTCTCGCTGTGTTTCTCGCTGTCAAATAAATAAAATCTTTAAAAAAAAAAAAAAAAAAGTATTAAAATCTTAGAACCATGGACTGCTATAAAGTTGTCCTGCAGCTGGTTTTTTAAATCCAAATAAATAAAGACAAGGATTGTGTTGATTAAAAAAACAAACAAAAACCACAACTAAAAAATAAAATCTAACCAATCTAATATAAATAACACTAATAAAATCACAGTCTAGCAACATAAATTTTCCTATTAACACAGAATCAAAAACACTAGCATCAAACTAGAACGGCTGATGTTTAACATACTAACTACTAGACCTGGGGAAAACAAACAGGAAGATCTCTGGTCCCCAGAAGGTATGACTCAACTCACTATTAAATGTAGTTGGGGGTATTCTCAACACTAACCTCCAAGACTGCAGTCTAAGAATATCAGAAGGGAGCAGGGAAGCCTTGGCTTCCATAGGAAGGGCTGGGGCAAAATATCACAGATGGAGGAAGGTGGGGCTAATCCTCTGAGACTCCAGGAAAAAGCCACATCCGATCCAAGCCGCTCAGGAGCTACAGCTAAAACAAAAGTCCACACCTCCAGATTCTGCCCATGTACATTTCACCACTACTCAATCTAGTACTCTGGGAAATGGGTAGCCAAAGATAAAAGATACAGCCTAGAAACTGTAGAAACTATGTTGGTATCTTAAACATCACCTGTGGAAAAAACAGCAAGAACAATTAAAAAAAAATTTTTTTTAACATTTTCATGGCACTGTTATTATTCAATAAGATATCCCTTCATTATAAGGGAACTACAGTAATAAAAAATTTATAATTTCTATTCAATAGAATTCCATGGAATCTGTTATAAAGACTGGTAACATTGGTTATTCATCCAATCCTTGGATGATCAGCTTTAGAAATTCAGAAATTTAATTTTTATCAGTCCAGAAAATCCTTAGGCTCTTAACTGCAAGTTCATTTTTAAGTGAAACAATTTTTTATATTTTTGGTTGAAACAACAAAGGCAGGTATCCGCACAGGGCAAGTTCTCACAAAAGACCAAAATTTCAAGATCAATAGGTTGCTTGGTAAGCAGAAAATTCGGAGCAAATAAATGGAATTGAACACTCTCAGGCAAAAGCTCTATCAAATTATAGAAAACTGCCCATCTCTGAGGTAGAGATTATTCTCTCTTAAAATAATCAGACAGGTTATCTAAAATTGGAAGACTCTCCCTCCCAATGGGGCACAGATTAAAATTTTTACACATTTCTCCTTTTTCAATATTCCTTATATGTCACTAAAGCTCCTTACATTAACTGTAAGTCCTAATCCCCCTAATCTCACAATGCTGCCTTTAACCATAACATAAAAATGAATCAAAATTGCTACATCTATTATAGGTTTAGCTTTATCACCTTGATTCCAGATTTGGGGATTTGAAGATCTTATCTCATTAACTTGAGTTTTTAGACTTAAGTGCATTTAAAAAAGCAATTAACATTCCAATGTGATACATATCTTTCCAGTTAACTCCTTATCTCCTGATGCAGAAATTCACAGGATCCATAACTAGTCAAAAACAACAAATATGATAAAATTTCTGTTAAGGACATTCTCTCTGAATCAGCATCTTTCATCATTTTATTCCTTATCTAAACTATCAACGAAAAAAGTACATTAAATACACAAACACACACAAGCAAGCAAACGAAAAGCAAAATACAATTTTTGAAAGTTAAGAAAAAAACATGAGTTGACTAAATCTAAGAGCGAGCTTTATTGCCCCAAACAAGTAAACTCCAAAGAGATGAGAGAGAAAACTGGGAAGAGCAAGTCAACACAGGCAACAAAAAAAAAATAAGAACAACTTGACAGAACCCAAGAGAGGGTACAAGAAAAGGCATTCTTGCGGGTAATCAGCAATGCCCACAACCATGAGTCTCCCTGGTCAAAACAATTCAATAGGATTATTTCTGGGATCCCAGTGTTTAAAAAACAAAAAAAATACAGAATTATTCTGCCAGGTACTTCAAAGAAAGCTCCACTTCCTCAAAACTCTCAGCAAATGTACCTATTTGCATTTTTAGGTCCCTTCTACTGTTCTCTCTGAATGAGAAAGAAGCAATCCTCATTGTTCTCCAAAGTACCTCTTAAATACACTCATTTCCAAAACTCATGAATTCATAAAGGACATCCTTGGCTTTTGAAGCTGCTTCAGGAGACTGTAATGAAAGGTCAATCACTAGGTAATAACCAAAATCAACATGCCCTTCCTTAATTAGTTACACACAAAGTTAAAATATTTTTGTGTTTAAAAATTTATAAGGCACTCAATGGCAGGGAGGGACGTACTGGGGTCTTGAAGAGAAAAACTAATTTTTCATTTTTTTGGGCATGCACTAGTGTTCTGAATGCCAAGTGACTTTCTGTCAAAATTTGTATCAACACTTCCACAACCAGGGATCAAATCTGTAACATTAATCAGAGCACATTCACATAATGAACTGGTGATGGGATGCCAGAAAAGCAAGGAAAACAAGTGGAGACCGATTTTGCTTTGATGTAGTTTTAGGAAAGTGTGGTCCAAGCAGAGTGTCTCATCCTAAAGGTCTAAAGTAATCCTAAAGAAAGGATGGGCTGAGGCATGAAGGCTGGTTCCTAAACCATGGCAGAATAAGGGAAGAGAGAAAGCAGGTCAAACCTCCCCTGCCTTACCACCCCAGACCTCAGCATGGTTCCGTTGTTACGCTTGGGGGCTGGACAAAACATGGGAAAGGATGATGAACAAATTAATAGCCATTGGACCTGTCTTGGAACGAAACAGAATTACTGCCATGTTTTCTCTCGTGTTTCTCATTCTTCATCAAAACCCCCATGACATACTTCATCAAAACCCCCTTCATCAAAACCCCCATGACGTTCCTTTGGTCCTTACTGCTAAAAAATAAAAATGACAAAGTCAGTTAAACAAAACATCCTTCCTTACTCAGAAATAAAGGCAAAGGAAATGGGACTGAAGCCATTAACCCGAGGTGTGCCTCACAACTACAAAAAAGCTTGGATAGCACACAGCCTGTTGAACGGTGCGTGGATTCCTGGTTTCCATCCTTCTTTACCATTGTGGAGATACATTTATAGATTCACTGCTGGGAGGGACTTGCCAAGGGAAGAAAGTTCTCTCTTTATAATAGCTATAAGATCTGGTAAAATGACAGAATAAGGTTCTGTGATACACGGCTTACGACAGCTGCAGAAGCATTTACAGAAACTGGCCAGACAACACGATGTCAAATCCACTGATTTCATATGTCCCCGTGTGCCAAGAAATTAAGAAACACTGACTGCACTCACTACCTCCTACCCTTCCTCTCCACCCAGGAGGCAGCTGAGAGTCATGACCCAAAACATTTCACACACCCAGAATTTAAGAATTTGACATAAAGGAAATGGAAGTTTTAAAAACTCTCCCAAGGATATGAGAGTTTTCTATACCAAATGTTTATTCATTCCAATCACTGTCCTACACAAATCCACACCATACCTGAAGTAGGCAGATTCTAGAAGTGGTAAACTCCCTGTCTCTGGGGAAGGATGAGGGAGGCCAGATCACTGCCGTCCAGAATGAGCAAACAAGACGACGGTCCACTGGGATGTGTGGGAAGAAAATAATAGAAACTCTACACTTAAGTTTGATCTTATCCTTCTAAACTTTCCATTTACTATACCTGTAATGTACATAATATATTACTATGGCACATATGTGTACCATTTATAAATAAGTCAGTCTACATATATTATGGATACATGCCAAGAAGTATTTTACTACTAGTCTGCTTGATCAAAAACGTTCAGAGACCATGGGGCCAGAGAGCTACTTAGAGCCCGTGCTTGTGGAGGGACTCCAATACTGGGTAGGACTCTGAGATGATCTGAGTTTACTTCCTAACTTTAACATCCTTTCATTCTTGCTAAAATACATCCACAGTTTTAATAACCTGTTTTTGGAAAATATCTTCCATTAGACAAGAAAAATACAAGCAGTGGACAAACTATTGCAGTACAATTCTTTTAAACTTCAGTGAGACTGAGGTTGTGTTTGAATTTAAAAGAAGTTTCCTTTTGTACAGTGAATGAAATAAAGGCCAATCTGTATATCCAAAGGCAGATAAATGGAATTGGTTTCAATTACTTTTATTCAGTTACCTGATATTTAAGTAAAGTTTCATCTTTTATTCTTGTAACACTGGATAGAGAATTTCCAACATTTTTTCCTTATTGACTCCAATAAGATTATGAATTAAAAATATAAAATTATCAGGGGCACCTGGGTGGCTCAGTGGTTAAAGCCTCTGCCTTCGGCTCGGGTCATGATCTCAGGGTCCTGGGATGGAGCCCTGCATCGGGTTCTCTGCTCGGAGGGGAGCCTGCTTCCCCCTCTCTCTCTGCCTGCCTTTCTGCCTACTTGTGATCTCTCTCTGTCAAATAAATAAATAAAAATCTTTACACACACACACACATTATCAGGCCAGAATAAAAAAGACTTTTTCTAACTCATAAAGTGTCAAAACGTTCTGTAACAGAGTAGATGGAGAAGGTGTTCTATGTGCAGCTCTTCTTTAGGTAAGTACTTTGCCTCCTCTTCATTAATAAAACGTGACTCAGCCTCTCTGTTCAAAGTCCCTATGAATTAATAAGTCTTCGACAACCTGACAGTTCCAGCTTTAAAGGATCCTATTGAGACTGGGAAAATGCTTAATGCACCGTGCCTATGTGACTTTATATGTGTTTGCCTTCTATGCACCAAGAGTGAACCACATGCTATATGATAAACTTGTATGGATATACTTCTTAGACAACAGCACTTGTTTTCCACAAGGAAGTATCATTCTTGGACTCTGAATACTCAGCCCTTTCTAATTTGTAGATTCACAGAGCTTAAATGACTAATAGGATAAGAAATGCAATTAATCACTTTTCTTTATAAAAAATACTACATGGGGGCACTTGGATGGCTCACTTGGTTGGGCATCTGACTCTTGGTTTTAGTGCAGGTCATGATCTCAGTGTAGTGGGGTCAAACACCATGGTTTGAGTTTTTATAAAAAAAAAAATAACTAAAATTTGCATGTCTGCTTCTCTTTATTACTTTGCTGATTTTCTTTCTTTCTTTTTTTTTTTTTAAAGATTTTATTTGACAGAGAGAAACACAGCCAGAGAGGGAACACAAGCAGAGGGAATGGTAGCGGGAGAAGCAGGCTCCCCGCTGCGCAGAGAGCCCGATGCGGGGCTCGATCCCAGGATGCTGGGATCATGACCTGAGCTGAAGGCAGATGCTCAACGCCTGAGCCACCCAGGCGCCCCTACTTTGCTGATTTTCTTTCATTATATCTTGTTTTCTTATATGCCTAGTTATCTTTGATGATGTGCTGGACAATGTACTTTAAAAATGCACACACACCAAATAATTTGAGAAGCAGTATCTTTCTACAAAATAATGTTCAAGGGGCACCTGGGTGGCTCAGTCGGTTAGGCATCCAACTCTTGATTTTGGTTCAGGTCATGATCTCAGGGTCCTGATATCAAGCCCTGTGGGCTCCACACTGAGTGTGGAGCTTGCTTGAGATTCTCTTTCTCCCTCTGCCTTCCGTCTGCCACTTGCATACTCTCACTCTTAAAAAAAGAAAAGAAAAAAAAAAGAATGTTTCTTTATGTCAGACACCTGGGAGTGGTTCCAAACTGGCCTCAGTATGAACCCAAGTTCCAAGTTCGAGAGCCCGTGGATTAGCCAGGGGATACAAAACTGGCTTTAAGTCTATTTGCAGGATGATATATTTCGGTTTTCACTTTATCCAAAAGACGAAGGCCTTTTCCGGGCCCAGCTCAAAGATTTGGGAGGGTTGTCAGACAGTCTACCTTTGATGGGTCCTGGACTTTGTCTCCTTTGCCGCATGAGGCTACCAAAACCTCTATTTTATAGCCTTAGGTATACCTCACTTTTTGAAAGTTTGTGTTATGCTACTTTGCTTTTACAGAAGACCTACATGAATACATTTTCACTAATCAAAAGAAATTCAAGAAGGATTTGGCTTTTATGAAAAACGGCAAAGAACAAAAGTGGCATGCAGCCTCTGACTTGCAGTCAGTCCTTAGAGAGGCGGTGTAGACCCCCGGTAGCAAGAGCGGCACCGCCAAGCTCCTTCCCTGGGAACTGCACTCGGCATCTCACCATCAGGTTGCCAGAGCTCTGAACTGTGTCTGTATGCATCTGTGCCTTATCTTGATTTATTTTGTACAACTGTTAGCAAGATATGTCCTAAGGTATCAGAAAATCTTGAGAGAAGTTATTTTTTGGGTCTGGGAATGCTCAAAAATTTTTTCATATCAATTAAGCTTCTTTGCTTATGCCATCGCAGCTTAAGAATGGTTTCATTGGAACACTCTACTTTCAGATAGCAGAGGAAACCTGTATTTCTTTCAGTCTGGAAAATGTGTTCAAGGCTTACTTCTGTGGTTCCTGCCTTTTCCTAGGTTTATACCTCAAAATTCCTATTTTGTTAATACTTTCAGATGACTTTGCCCCTCAGAAAGACTGTGCTAAGAAGCCTAGCTGAACATTACCAGAGGCAAAAGTAAGTCCTCCCTAGTAACATACAAAAAAGATATTGCATTGTGTCCAAGTTAGGCTTATTTGGGAAATACAAGGTTGGTTCAATAATTTTTAAAACATGTTAATATAATCTATCCTTTTTAGAAATTAAAGAAAAATTACTGATCACTTTAATAGGCAAAGAAAGCACATTTGATTAAATTTAATATTCTTTCATGATAAAAACTCAAACTAAGAATAAACGAGAACTCCTTTAACCTAATAAAGATATTGACCCAAAAAAATCAAACCAAAACAAAACAACCTTTAGCATCATCACACTCAATGGCAAGGTGAATTCCACAAAAATACAAAACAAAGATGCCTAACTCCTTGACATCATACTAGAAACCCTAGCCAGCACAAAAGCAAGTTAAAAGTATAACCATGAGAGTAACATTTATAGCTAATAAACAAAAAATGCTCAGGCTTTTAAATCAGTGAAATAAAAAATAAAACCACAATGATAACATTTTTGTACCCACCTGATTAGTAAAATTAAAGGTTCATCAATGTAAAATATCATTAAATACATGAGCTAGTAGTGAGCTTTCCCCTATTCCATGTTCGCCCAGCTGGGTGTACTGCACTACAACTCTGACGTCGACCACTTGGGAGTTGGCACTGGAGCCCAGACGTAAGGCTCAGTCCTCCACGAGACTGCCATTACTGCAGATGCCAGCTGCTCTTCAGGAGTCCCCAGACCACCCAGACTTCTGACCAACTGGCGATATATTCAGGAGTTCCCCAACCCCTTCAGATTTGATAATTCACTAGGAAGGTGTTATGCTTACAATTACTGATGGGTCAGAAACAGCCAAATTGAGACTCTCATGGAGCGAGACGGGGGTGGGGGGAAATGCAGTGCTCGGCACGATCCCCGCATGGAATCCAGGACAGTCACCCTCCCAACACATCAGTTTGTTAACCAGGACTCTCCACTGAGCCTCAGCAACAGGAGTTTCTATTGGGGTTTCATTATATAGGTATGACTGATTAAATCACTGGCCAACATGACTGAGTTCAATCTACTGAGAACAAAGGACACTAAAATGTATTCTTTATTATAGCACATGCAGTATTGTCTTAGCTCAGGCTGTTATAACAAAATGCCAAAATATTGCTAAAACAGGTACGCCTGGGTGGCTCAGTTGGTTAAGCAGCTGTCTTCAGCTCGGGTCATGATCCTGGGGTCCTGGGATCGAGTCCCGCATCAGGCTCCTTGCTCAGCGGGGAGCCTGCTTCTCCCTCTGCCTCTCTGCCTGCTTATGCGCTCTCTCTCTGACAAATAAATAAATAAAATCTTTAAAATATATATATTGTTAAAATAAAACAACAGACATTTACTTCTCACAGTTCTGGAGGCCAGGAAGTCCAAGGTCAAGGACTTCTGCCAGAAGATTTAGTTCCTGGTGAGAACTCTCTTCCTGTTTTGCAGAGAGCTGCCTTCTCACTGTTTCCTCAATGGCAGAGAGAGAAACAAAGAGCGCTAGTCTCTCTTCTTCTTCTTATAAGGGCACTAATTCTACTAGGAAGGCCCCACCCTCAAGACCTCATCTAAACCTAATTATCTCCCAAAAGCCCCACTTCCAAATACCATCACATTAGGGGTTAGGGCTTCAATATACGAATTTGAGGGGGATACAAACATTCAGCACAGAATAAGTATCATTTCAAACACGTTTTGGAAGCTTACATTTAACAATTTTTATGGAAAAACTTTACAAATTTATAAATGTTCATGTTAAACATTTGGAGTGAACCGAACTCATACAAAAGTTGAGGACTGACTCCTAGATATCCGATTCATATAAAAATATGTCTATCTCCTCTAGGTTCCTTTATCATATGACTAAAGAGCATCTTCTAGATTAAACTATACAAATAGTATTTTTAGTGCAACACTGCCTAATACTTTCCTTTTAAGTCCTCATATAGATTTGATCTTAAAGACTGGTTTAAGGAGTACTCTTCAAACAATAATGAATGAGACAAAACAAAGACAAAGGGCATAGATGGTAAAAGGTGAATTTAAAAAGCAAAACTTCAGTTTTAATGCTATTAAAAGAAAATACCAGGCAATGATGTTACAATAATGTCCTGCTGACTCTGTCCTCTACCCTGCTCTACCCAAAAGTCATCTGCTCATCACCCCTAAGCCCATTCTCTCAGCTCTGTTCTAATAGCAACGTGGGAAAATTGTCTCCCACCATTTCCTGGATTCAAGTCAGGCATTCGCTCTGGAAGGACCATATCCATAAAGAAGGGTCTCTGTAAAAGAAATGGAGTGTCTGAAAACCAGTGGAACAAGAGGCTCTTGGCTGTCAACTCAGACACTCTAATGAAGCAGAAACATAGCCAGTCACTCAGGACCAAGTCCCAGAGTCCGAGATAGTCCAAGAGCTGTCTGCAGACCTTGCAAGGACCACTTCAAATAAATGTCCCCAAGCCTCACAATCTCTGGAATGTGCTGTAGTAAGATTTTATCTAAACTCAGACACTCACCACGGTCACATTATCACAGATGGTGCCCCCAACCAACAGACTTTAAATAAAGGTCAAACTTTAAATAAAGAACTTAAATTTTACTTATGTGCTATTAATGTTCTCGGCTCCAAATTAAACAGTTCCTTTAAGTCTCAAGAGATTTTTATTTTATCTTTTCAAAAGCATAAAAATTCCCCATGTTCACCCAGACAGGTGGCCCATGAGTAAGACCAATACCCTTCTACCTTAAATAGACTCCATTCTCATTATTCCTGGTAGTTAGGTCTTATAAAGTTGTTGTGAATACTGATGCATTGCTCGTAGAGGAAATTCAGGATTAGACTCTCGCAAGTCACAACATTTCATCAACAGATCTATCTAAACTTGTTTTATGTATGTTTCTGTTTTTAGGACACCTTATTATACCCTGTTGATTCATTAACATTGAACTCATGACCAACAGTGCTTATAAACACATGCCGGAACAAAGCTTGTCTAACAAAATGTTTTCTCCCTAAAGCACATCAAAGCCTTTTTGCACTTAGGAAAACTAGACACTTGAGGGACATTTTAGGTAGCAAAATCACCAAGAAAAAGCACAGAAATGAGAAACATGGCACTAAACAGGCCAGAAAAGGACTCTCGCCTACAGTATGAGAGCTGAAAAAAGAAGGCAAAGCATCATTTTCTTCAACTTCAGTTGAGGAGCACACCAATCTTTTCACTGCTTTGCCCAGATCCCCAAATAACTGCAAAAGTGTCATGAATATTGATTTGGGAGTTACAAATAAAGCTTAGTGAGTAGGTGAATTTGTAAATATCACATCTGAATAAAGAAGATGGATTTACAGGGTCTTTGTGTGAGCCTCAAACAGCAACATAGTTGTGCTGTCTTCCCAGTGTCCACAAAGAGAAAAATACAGACTGTGCTATCCTTATTATTATTTTAAATTACAGCTGTATCTGGATACAGTTTCAATTTTTAAGTGAGAAATCCCACAGGATAATAGCTGCGAACACAGTGTAAAGCATTTTCCTCCACCCACATGTGGACTATACTCACACAATTCCAAGTTACTCATGTCTCTTCTGGCATCAATCACCAACTCCCTAACTTGACCAAAACACACACACACACACACACACACTCTCTCTCTCTCTCTCTCTCTCTCTCTCTCTCTCTCTCTCTCTCCTCTTTCAAATTTAGAGCCTTAAGAGACATTTCCTGGATCAGCCTTCTGTGGAACAACAACAAAATTGGCTTCCTGGCACATAAAACGCGTTTCCTAAACAGCAATCTTGAAAAGTACTGTTACTTTGTATAGCTACGCAGCAGGTGGCAGGGTGTGATGAAACAGGAAATGAGAACAAATGTCTC
>CM053618.1:35684324-35752316 GCA_028646535.1 Procyon lotor | reverse complement strand
CGCTTCCCCCCCAACCCACCCTGACATCATGAGCCTATTCTGAGTTTTCTCAGTCTTCCCCATTCAAATCATCAAGAAAGTAAATACTATGATTAAACCTATTGTCTTTAGTTGTCAAGGAAAACCGAAAAGGTATGTTTTAAACTCTTAAAAAACTGAGCAAAATCATAACCACCATGTTGTTTCTACATATAAACTAGTGAACATGCATTGATTTACTGTCCAATAAAATTTTTATATTTTGTGAAAAAGAGACAAATTTAAGAGATGGCTAATAAAAACCTGCCAATGGCAAATATCTAACAAAATACCCCCATGGAGTAAGACTATAAATTATAAAGAACCTTTGAAAGTATATAAAATACGAAATCTCCTAATTTCACCCACAGTATTGAAATTTCCCAATAAGGGGCGCCTGGGTGGCTCAGTCATTAAGCGTCTGCCTTCGGCCCAGGTCATGATCCCAGAGTCCTGGGATGGAGCCCCGCATCGGGCTCCTTGCTCGGCAGGAAGCCTGCTTCTCCCGCTACCATTCCCTCTGCTTGTGTTCCCTCTCTCGCTGTGTTTCTCGCTGTTAAATAAATAAAATCTTTAAAAAAAAAAAAAAAAGAAATTTCCCAATAAGGCACCAAAACCAGGTTAAAGTGTGAATTTAGATGGAAAAAAAAATGAGGTGGAAAAGCCAATATTGACTTATACTGTCTCTAGAATTCAACAATGTATAAAATATCAGAAACACTGAGGTGATGAAAAAAGGTAGAGAAAAAAAGGAAATGACATGATTTGTTGGATCTGTTCTTATTCCAGAAATATCACATCCTACCTACTACAGTGGTATTGTGGTAAATGTATGAGTTCAAAATTCCCTGGGAAAATTATTTTTCTTTGCCATTCTTTCTAACTATAAAAACAGAAATGCTGATCCATAACCCATTTTCCTCAAATCTGAAATTTCAAAAGCTCTCTAAATCAGTTTTTGTTCTCTTTTTGTTTTGAGGTTAATAGCAAACTCCTTTGCTAGAAAACTCATTTGCAGCAAAATTTGACCTGAATGACCCGGGGACGGGAGGAGGGGACTATTTGTAGTCATTATCCCACTTACGCATGAACTTTTCCGTATTTCACTACAGAAATGGTCTTGTGTTCAATTAAGAGGGACGTGGCCAAAAAGTGCTGAGGGAGGAGGAACACATAATATAAAGCATATGCTGAAATATTCTAAACATCCAAAAAGTCATAAAATCTAAAAAATTTTTGGTCCCAAGAATACTGGACAGAGACCTGTGATAATTTAATACCCACTTCTTGGAATGGTTTGACTAGACATAAAATACGAGCACAGTGTCTGCCCTTCGCAGACCCTTTGAGAAGTCAGGGGCTACTGCTGGCCTTCCTGGACTAATCTGAAGAGCATCGATACCCCTCAAACCTTTCTGGTCTGGATCGCTTCTTAATTCTCACCTGAATGGACATACTTCCCCACCAATGCTTAGGTACTATTAATGAGCACTGGCTTCAGTCCTTTACCTTGGACTGGAATATCCCAGGTGTTACTTTAATTTGATGAAAATAATTATCTTATACTTTAAGTATCTGAGATTGGGACAACTGTATCCAGTACCACGTTTCATAAAAAGAAATCAAAATGCAAAAACCATTAAAATGTAGTAACTTCACTCAGGCAGTAAGATTATAGCAAAAGATTTTTTTTTTTTAACTCTACTTTCAAGTAAGAAATTGAGTATTACCAGGTACTTTCTATTTAGTCCTTAAGCCCCTCAGGAGTTACCAGGAAACAGACCCTAAACACATGACCCCTTAAGTGATAGGAAGCTCAGGTTAATAGACTCCAATCCACTTTCCCTGTGAGATGCACCAGAAGCAACAGCTAAAAAGAATAAAGTCTCTTTTTGCCATTCATTTTATCACAGCAGCACCCATGTGAAGACCCCAGTAAGGGATCTTTCCAAAGTCCTCTATGCTATCATACACTCCCAACACTATCAATATCAATATTGACAAGCTATGGAATACTTAGTACAAAACTACAGCCGAAAAGAAATGAACACAATACATTTTGTAGTAGTATGGTCAACTTCAGGAGGAATCACACTATTTTTTTAAAGAACTAAAACAGGGGCGCCTGGGTGGCTCAGTGGGTTAAAGCCTCTGCCTTCGGCTCAGGTCATGATCTCAGGGTCCTGGGACCGAGCCCCACATCAGGCTCTCTGTTCGGCAGGGAGCCTGCTTCCCCCTCTCTCTCTGCCTGCCTCTCTGCTACTTGTGATCTCTCTTTCTCTGTCAAATAAATAAATAAAATCTTTTTTAAAAAATTATAAAAAAAAGATTTCAGGCTTCCCAATCCCCACAATCACATGAGCTAATTCCTTAAAATAAATTCATATGTGCATATGTTAATTTATATATACATATATTCATGGACACACATGTATCTCCTATTGATTCCGTTTCTCTGAAGAACCCTAACTATATGTACATTTCGTCGTATTGCATATAAAATCTGAACCACTAAATGCACTGATAAAGACAAGATAATTCATTTTTACGCAGACATTGGAAAAACTCTTCTCTGTCTCTGCGGTATAGCTGAGCCTATACACCTGTCTTTAATTAGATCATTTACAGTTCTGCTTTGTCTTCATGTGAATTTGGTTTCAGCCTTCTCCACTTGCATGAAATTTTATAAGCACACACAAGTCCACTGTCCTTGTGTATCACACTCAAATACCAGGAAAGTATGAGCCCAGCTGCCCACCTGGTGCCTGCACCTGCCACAGTGTTAAGAGTCCATCACACAAATGATAATGGTGTCACCTGCTTTGCATCATAATACCTTAATACAGGTTTAAAGTTTCAGGACTTACTGTCTTTTACACTTACAACCTGACAACAAGAATGTAAGTACTCTGTCATTCAAAGTAAATTACTGGATCACAGAATGAGCTATATGAGAGGCAAACATTATTAAAAAAGGAGGAGGAGAAGAAGAAAAATCACAGCATTGAGGTTGATCGATGAGTTTGGTACTATGAAAAGAAAATCAAGAAAATCAATAGCATTATCTCATACATCACACAGGGAAGATGCTAATAAGCAACGGCATCCTTCGCATATGATGAGTTCATTCCATGCCTGAAATTGACGAAACTTTACAACAATTCACTCTGATGGGACAGATGTGCCTCTGTCTTGCTTTTATTTTGGCAGATGTATAAGTCATTACACTATACTATTTAAACCAATGATAAGAAAGACCTCAGGAGTAGCATGGCTTCTACAAAAGCAACTGTGAAAATACGTTCAAGTGATCAATAAATATTAGATGTCAGCATCTTATATGCAATCAACTTGCACTAAGCCATCTCTGAAACACTCATTTTCCAAGGTTTCTATACCTATATACAACAATTTCAACTTTTAGTTTTTCCTATCTAAGCTTGCTATTTGCTCTGGGGCAACACGCTAATTTAAAAATTTCTGATGAGATTTTTAAAAATTACTTTTTGGGGCGCCTGGGTGGCTCAGTGGGTTAAAGCCTCTGCCTTCGGCTCAGGTCATGATCTCAGGGTCCTGGGATCGAGCCCCGCATCGGGCTCTCTGCTCAGCAGGGAGCCTGCGTACCCCCCTCCTCTCTCTGCCTCTCTGTCGACTTGTGATCTCTCTTTCTCTGTCAAATAAATAAATAAAAATATTTTTTAAAAAATAAATAAATAAATAATAAAAATCACTCTTTGGTTGATAGGTCCCATACTTAACTATCTCTGAAATAAAATATGTGTGCATTAACTTGCTTGTCCTGCCGAACAAGCTCTAATCTTACTATAGTAAGGACTGCAGGTAAGTTAATTTGTACTCAGCACATAAAACAAAATAAATTTGACTATTCCTGAAACTTTGAGTGAAAAGCTAAGTTTTCTGATTTTTGTTTTGTTTTAAATTTTTATTTATTTGTTTGACAGAGAGCTAGAGAGGGAGCACAAGTAAGCAGAGCAGGAGGCAGAGGGAGAGAGAGAAACAGGCTCTCTGCTGAGCAGGGAGCCCGATGCAGAGCTCGATCCCAGAACCCTGGAATCATGACCTGAGCTGAAGGCAGTCACTTAACCAACTGAGCCACCCAGATGCCCCAGTCTTCTTATTTTCTTAAGTAACCATGAACATTTTACAATATTATAAGGTATATTCAAAAACTGTTTTCTGCCAAACAATGAATAATGAAACCGGATATGAAAGCATTCACTAACTCCCTGTCTGCTGCTCGCTGCCCACCGGCCGTGAAGTTAACTGACAAGTAATGTGGACATCACTAGGTACGACTAATAATTCAACTTTAAAACAAAATCTCCTACTATTTCTCCTGGTCTTCTGGATAAGTGTAATCAAACACTGCTCTCAAACTGCCAGACAGGCTATTTAAAAAGCAATTCATTTAAAAATCCACATTGTAGGGGTGCCTGGGTGGCTCAGTGGGTTGAAGCCTCTCCTTCAGCTCAGGTCATGATCTCAGGGTCCAGGGATGGAGTCCCGCATTGGGCTCTCTGCTCAGTGGGGAGCCTGCTTCCCCCTCTCTCTCTGCCTGCCTCTCTGCCTGACTGTGATCTCTCTCCCTCTCTCTCAAATAAATAAATAAAATATTGAAAAAAAAAAAAGATCCACATTGTAGGGACGCCTGGGTGGCTCAGTCATTGGGCGCCTGCCTTCAGCTCAGGCCATGATCCCAGGTCCTGGGATCAAGCATCAGGCTCCCTGCTAGGCAGGAAGTCTGCTTCTCCCTCTCCCACTCCCCTGTTTGTGCTCCCTTTCTTGCTGTGTCTCTCGCTGTCAAATAAATAAATAAAATCTTTTAAAAAAATCCACATTGTAATTTTTAGTGCTTTTTAACAATCATATTAATACAGGAAAAACAAGCTATTAGAATTATCACATGACTTTGAATACTTATTTCAACTCTTATATTACATGTATAGGAATAAATCATGTTTCAGTCTTCAGTTTCATCATATAACTCTCAACCTGAAATTTACTGTGTCAAATAATTGTGGATAACAGAATATTATTCTTATCCATTTGATGAATCAGGAATTTTATTTCATTGGATAAAGGGTCCTCTTACTAACAAAGTTTGAGGGGCGCCTGGGTGGCTCAAGTCAGTTAAGCATCTGCCTTCGGCTCAGGTCATGATACCAGGGTCCTGGGATCGAGTCCTGTATCAGGCTCCTTGCTCAGTGGGGAGTCTGCTTCTCCCTCTCCCTGTGTCACTCCCCCTGCTTGTGCTCTCTCTCCTTCTCGCTCAAATAAATAAAATCTTAAAAAAAAAAAGTAAGAGAACTGCTGTATTCAAATGTGTATTCAAATGTGCATCGTCAACTAAGCATATGCAAAGATGCAGTTTTCCTTCTCTGCCCCTTCCCAATTATGCACAGTGACACAACTGCCCAAATCCTTCACTTCCCTAATAAAGTAAATTACTAATATTTACTTTACCAGGTGTTAGGAGCACCCAACATAATGTGTGGGAAGCACCTAGCTCCAAGACTGGGGCCAAGCTGGCACTCTTATCTGTTCTCCTTCCCTCCAATATTAAATGAAAATGAAAGAGATCGATCAATTAGATCACTTATCTTAAAAAAAAGAAAAAGTACATTATTTTTCAATGTACAAATTCACAGAACTGACCCCTCATTAGAATTCCATTTGACATTTTTCTTAATCCATGAAAAAAAGACCTTATAAGAATATCTCAAAGAAACAGAAAACTAAAAAAATACAGGCACCTTAAAAAAAAAAAAAAAAGAAAGAAAGAAAGAAAGAAAAAAAGAAAAGAAAGAAAGAAAGAAAGAAAGAAAGAAAGAAAGAAAGAAAGAAAGAAAGAAAGAAAGAAAGAAAGAAAGAAAGAAAGAAAGAAAGAAAAAAGCCTGGGTGGCTCAGTCAGTTAAGCATCCGACTCTTGATTTTGGCTCAGGTCCAGATCTCAGGATTGTGAGATCAAGCCCTGTGTCTGGACTCAGCAGGGAGTCTGCCGGAGATTTTCTTTCTCCCTCTCTCTCAGCCCCTCCCCCCCACATTCTCCCTCTAAAATAAATAAATAAATCATTAAAAAAAGAAAGGAAGAAAAAATGATAAAGGTACTGTCTTTCGGGGCGCCTGGGTGGCTCAGTCGTTAAGCGTCTGCCTTCGGCCCAGGTCAGATCCCAGGGTCCTGGGATCGAGCCCCGCATCGGGCTCTCTGCTCTGCGGGAAGCCTGCTTCTCCCGCTACCATTCCCTCTGCTTGTGTTCCCTCTCTCGCTGTGTTTCTCTCTGTCAAATAAATAAAATCTTTAAAAAAAAAAAAGGTACTGTCTTTCAGTAAGCACTCTCGTCGACAACCAAAACTGAATGTCAGGAAGCCGTGCTCCTAGAGACAACTATAGGAACATATTATAAAACCCAAAGAGAACTGACAAATTATTTCCCAAGTTTCCTTCTGGGCCCACTGCCCAGCAGAGATGAACCAGAGCAAAACACAAAAAACAAAACAAAACAAAAACTAAACTAAAACAAAAATTACTGAAAGAACTTCTGTTCCTTTTTGAAAAATCAAAGTAGAGAGTTTCAGATTAAGGTTGAGTTTTTAGGCACTAATACCAAAAGACCCAGATGGAGAAAACTTTACTTTTGAAGGGAGGGTAAGAAAAAACAAAAACTCTGGCAAACCAAAATGTGAGAAATCTTAGAGGGAACTAGTTTGCCAGAATTTTGTGGCTTGTTCTAAATGTCTCTCCTCTTGCCTTTCTGATTGGCACCACCTTAATCTGAGCTCTCGTTATTGCTGCAATAATTTTACTAGTGCCCCAGGATCCAAACCTCCCCTCGTTCCAAACCATCCAGCCACTAGGCTAATTTTCTTGTAACTCTGCTGTGGAACCACCTCACTCCTCTGACGAACACCTAAAACGGCCCCCTTCCATAATACATCTTCTGCGTCATCTTGAAAGCCCTCCAGAGGAAGGGATCCTATCTTCTTACCTCTCTTTTACACAAGCCTACTTCTCAACACAAACCCTTTCCAATCTGTCTCATTCTTCCCACCAAACTAACGCTAATTTTGCAGCCTTATCTTTGCTCGTGCTATTATACCAACTTGGGATAACCTCTAATTAGGATAACTTCCTTCCTACCTCCCTCCCTCCCTCCCGTCTTACAAGCACCTTATGAGCATCTACTTTGTGTCCGGCACCAATCTAGAACTAGGCATACAAAAATGACTAAGACCTGGTCCTTGTCCTCAGGGACTGTAATGATTAGTGAGTCAGACATGTGCACAAATCATTAGGACAGTTTAGGAACTGCTGTAACACTGTGTACGGGGCACTATGGAAACACAATACAAGTAGTGATTCACCATAAAGGAAGGTGGGACGGAGAGACCGTGGTCTAAGAGACTACACAGAATAAATGGGAATTGAACGAAGTCTTGAAGGATGACTAATGGGAAGTGGTGGGGCAGGTTAAAGGGGCAACTGCTACTCAAGAAAAAAGCGAAAATGCAGACCACGTTCCAGGAACTAACTGCAAGAGATTCCGCATGACGAAAACACAAGAAGCAAAGCTGGAAGGTACGTTCACGTCGGCCCGATCTTTCAGATATGTGATGAGGAGCCAAGGATGATTTTTAAGAATGACATGACCAGATGTGAAGATTGTAAAGGCACGCTCCGAAAGACTCTCCTTTCAAGGTCAATAAAGCCTTCTTGTGATGGTTAATTTTATGTGTCGACTTGACTGGGCCATGGGGAGCTCAGATTAAACATGATTTCTAGGTGTGTCTATGAGGGTGTTTCCCGAGGAGATTAGCATTTGAACGTGTGGACTCAGGAAAGCTGACGGCCCTCCCCAGTGTAGGCGGGCATTATCCAATTCGCTGAGGGCCTAAACAGAAAAAGGCATCAAAAAAAAGAATTCACTGTTTTTGCTTCCTGTCTGCATGCATGAGTTGAGACATCTGTCTTCTGCTGCCCTCGGGCTGGGATCTACACCACTGGCTCCCTGGTTCTCAGCCTCTGGACTCTGACCAGAATTACACAGCAGGGTCCCCCGGGTGTCCAGCTCGCAGACGGCAGATCATGGGACTTCTTCGGCCTCCGTAACAGCATGAGCCAATTCCTCATGACAAATCCCTCTCTATGTCTGCCATCGGGTATGGTTCCCCAGAAAGCCCTGACCCATACACCTCCGACTACACCAATCATCCCATTTCTGTCTGCGTTTCCCTCCCCCATTAAACTTCCAGAACAGTAACAGCTACCGTCAGGGAACGCTTCCTAGATCCCACGCACCGGGCCAGATAGTTCATACCATCCTCTTATCTAACCACTACACCGCCGCGATAAAGGAACTTAGATGAAGTTTCTCGTCCACGCACCACATAGCTTGTAAGTAGTAGATGCCACTCAAACCTAACTGCGGATCCTACGGTCTCCATCCACAATGCTGCGCATACTTCGACCCTGAACTGCACTCTTTGTCTTCTCCCTGGTTCCACAGCCCTGTGCCCTCTCTTCCCTAACTCATAAATTGCTGCAGGACACTGGAAAAGTCACTTACCCTGTCTAGTTTCCTCAGCTGAAACAAAGAATTAGACCAGGAGGTCTCTCAGATGGCTTCCATTTTCTCCCGCCACACTTCATAACCAGGTGAGTCTAAGAAAATCACAACATAAGCAACAGGGTGGAGGGAACACAGTGGAAGCAACTACCCACATGAAACTTCCAGTCAACTGAGACATGTAACAAAAACAGCTCCTGTGGTGCCTGGGGGGCTCTGTCGGTTTAAGCATCTGTCTTTGGCTCAGGTCATGATTCCAGCATCCTGGGATCAAGCCTTCTTTGGGCTCCTTGTCCAGTAGGAAGTCTTCTTCTCCCTCTCCCTCTGCCCCTTTCCCCTGTTTGTGCTCTGTCTCTTGCTTTCTCAAATAAATAAATAAAATCTTAAAAAAAAAAAAATCTCATGTCACAATATAGCTATCATTCAAGAAGATCTTGTGAGACTTTATTCTGAGGGAAGAAAACCGTACATGTTATTAAAAAGGATATTACCTTACCCGAAGAGCCCTCAGGGCTGCAGTGACGACAGCCCATGGGTCTTACCTTTAACAAACATGCAGGCAGCTTTTTGTTGGTGGCTTTTTGTGAGGTTTTTCTCCTCCACTAATCACCTTCTTTCACCCTCCAGGGAAACCAAGTAGGTGGGCAAAAATTCCTGGAGGTTTTCTGGGAGGTACTTAGAACACCCACACCCAGAGACATTAAAAATACTTCAAGTCTACATCAAGAGTCTTAGGAAAGAATTCAGTTAACAAGAAATACAAGTATGAGTAAAGACAAAATATTTATATATTGAGACATGAGAAAATGTTACAGGAAAATGGGAAATGCCTAAGAACTACAAAACTTAAGCCTGAAGTCTTTAACATGTGTTTTCTGATTCGGTCACACACCAGACTCCTGAATTACCAAATCCATCACTCTCCACTCCAACGAGTGTTTTCTGGGGACAAAAAAATTAACTTGGCTATTATTAAAAAAAAAAAAAAAAAACCTGCAAAGAAGATACCAGATAAGTTCACACCTCTGGGCAAATTAAAATAACCACAGAGGTGTCTCCACCACAAAAGGACGGTATGAGTTTCAAGAAGCAGTCAGACATACAAATGTAGAGAACTGCTAAGGATTTTAAATTCAGTCACTCCCAGTATCCCCACGCTGTCATTATGAAATGTAACGACTGACCACTTGCAGCCACACAATCAACGCGACTTGAGTTAAAATCCTTAAATTGCCTCTTTTAAGTATATTTCCAAGAATTTACTAAATTTAGAACTGAAATGAGGCAGCCAATAGTGACAAACTCTTGGAAAACTACATCACAGACAAAAAAAAGTAAATGTCCTGCCATGTCCAAGAGGAGAGCCTCATTTTAGAAGAGTCAAATATACTCGGTGACATAAACTGATGGTTTATTTTTAGAAAGAGATGAGGTCTGCTATTATTTGCTAAACAGCAAACCCTTCTCAAGATGACTTTCGATTACAACTTAGTTACTTCTCAGGTGTTGAAGTGCACATTAAAAATATAGACTATGGGGGCGCCTGGGTGGCTCAGTCGTTAAGCGTCTGCCTTCAGCCCGGGTCATGATCCCAGGGTCCTGGGATCGAGCCCCGCATCGGGCTCTCTGCTTAGCGGGGAGCCTGCTTCTCCCGCTACCATTCCCTCTGCTTGTGTTCCCTCTCTCACTGTGTTTCTGTCAAATAAATAAAATCTTTAAATATGTGTGTGTGTGTGTGTGTGTGTGTGTGTGTGTGTGTGTGTGTGTGTGTGTGTATAGACTATGGTGAAAGCACGTAATGTTTATTTAAGAAGAGAAAATAAGAAACACTTCAACAGACTGGATGAGGGTGATTTATAGTGTATGTTCAGCTTCCCAACCCTGCTAACTTAGGCTGCAGTTTGACAGCTGTTAAAATTGTTCATATGGTTCATATATGGTATGGGATGGTCTGGGAAGTTTCCGGAGAGACAGGCTACCTCGTCAAATGGGACAGGAGCCTGCGTTATAAAATCTGTTTACCCCCCAGAGATGGCTAAGGGAGTGGTTAAGGAGCAAGAGCTGACCAAATCAAGTCCTTGGGAGCATCCAGGAAGCTCTGAGGTGGGTCCCACTGTGGCTCTGAAATACAGACACACCTGCCTCCACCCAATACGTTCTCTCGGAGAAGCCGAGATGAGAACTACGTGAACATCAATCTGTGTTTCTCTGCATTTGTCTTGTGGGAAAAGAACACCAGCGAGCTCATTGGTCCTCCGGAGTCTTCCTTAGCCCCAGGGGTTCTTAACAGCCCTGTAGGCTGGGAGCTCTCCAAAGGCGCGGACTCTCTTTTTTGAAAAGTTCAACATCCTCAAAGCTTTGCACTTAGTAGGTGCTTAGTGATTATTCTATGAGTGATTACGATTATCAATGGTTATGCTGTGATTTTTAATACAAATTACTCAAATATTATACCTACCATGTAAATAAAATAGGTATCACAGGTAACCTGTGAGCAGGACAGATTCGGAGCACACTCAGAAGCAGCTGCACACATAACCCTCTATTTCTGTTGTTGTTTTTTGTTTCTTTAATAAGCTCAAAAACTGAGATGGAGCACCCTGTGGCAGAGAGAGCCCTAGTCTAGAAGTGAGAAACCTGATCTTTCGCAACCACTATCTCCCCTGGCCTTCAGTTTCTTCATCTGCAAAATGAGTGTGGTCGGTGAAATGGCTTCTGAGGCGTCTGAGGCCCCTTTTGGCTGCCTCCTGGGGCTTGTTTAGTGCCAGGCCCGTGGTACAGGGGAGTTCGTGGGAGAGGGTGCGATCCCCAAGGTGGGGATGGGAGCAGGAGACGAGCCATCGAGGATGAAGATGGCAGCGCCCATCCAGTGCACAACGAACACACCCCATGTGGTCAGGTCAGGTGGTTCGTACAAGGAAGAAGTGGGGTTAGAAGGAGGAGCCCGAAGACGATGAGCCCTAGGTGTCAGAGTAAAGGCAAAGCAAGCAGAGGGTGTGGTGTGAGGGCTGCACTGGCTGCTTTAGTCCTTACAGTCCCATAAGGGAAGTACTATGATTCACTTTTTATACCCAAGAAAATGAAGGAATTTTATCCCTGAGGAGACGTTTCAAAGCCCCCAGGCAGCAGGCTGCCAAGGCCAGGCTGGAACACAAGCCCACGCTCTCTCCACTGCACCACGCCGTGCACACATGGCACCACACTGTGCACACATGGCACCACACTGTGCACACACGGCACCACACCGTGCACACACTGCACCACACTGTGCACACACGGGACCCCACTGTCCACACTGCACCACACTGTGCACACACGGCACCACACTGTGCACACTGCACCACACTGTGCACACACGGGACCCCACTGTGCACACTGCACCACACTGTGCACACTGCACCACACTGTGCACATGGCACCACACTGTCCACACTGTGCCTATATGGCACCAGATTGTCCACACTGCACACACTGTGCACAATGCACCACACCATGCACACATGGTGCCCGGCAGCCAGAGAGGACTGGGACAATTCCAGTCAAGCCTTGCTAAAGCAAGAAGACAGGAATGTAAAAATAAGAAAATATTACTTAATTCCCATTTCCCCACACGAGATCTGTTAATGCAACAGTGTCTTTATAATACCTAACACACCTTTTAAGAAATGTCCCCAAAGACTGTCTCACTTTTATTAAGTTCATTAAAAATAATCACTGATTGTATTTGTGTTTGCGCCAAACACCATGTAAAAACTATTAATGCATTTATTTCATTTAATACTCACATCAATCCTACCAATAGGTGTCATTATTACCCCACTTTTTCAAATGAGAAAACAGCCTTCAAGGGGCCAAGTCATCCTTAGCAAGTGTCAACAGCACAACTCAATCAATCACTAGCAAACGGTTAAAAATACCCACCACCACATTTCACAAACTGTTAAAAGAAATGGTTATCAGAAAGAGAATGTGCAAGGTTCTCACTAAATAAAGGAATAACATGGCAGAAGAGAAGGCAACACAAAGAACAAGGGACCCTGATAACCTGGCCTGTTTCCTCCCTGGTAGAAGTTAAGTGAAAAAAAAAAAAAATCTCTCAGGTTTGTGTTTCCAGGAATCCATGAACAGTCAATGTCTTAACCTCTAACCAGAGCCAAATTTTCTTTTTTTATTTTTAATGTTTTTATTTATTTATTTATTTATTTATTTATTTATTTATTTATTTAAGAGAGAGATAGTAAGAGAGAGTGAGCACAGTGGGAGAATGAGAAGGAAAAGCAGACTCCCCCCTGAGCAGAGAGCCTGATATGGGGCTCGATCCCAGGATCCTGAGATCATGACCTAAGCCAAAGGCAGATGCTCAACCCACTGAGCCACCCAGGTGCCCCAGAGCCAAATTTCCCATACTCATTTTGTAATCTTAGAGCCAGTTATGAGGTCTAGCATATGGTAGCACTAAGTGTTTAAAAAGCTCAATGTTTATCAAATAAATTTCAAGGTAGGAGAAACTTCAACATAGATTTACTGTGAGATAAACAACGCAGATGAATCTTGAACCCTTAATCGAGCAACCAAGTCCACTGAAATATCAAAAAAGACCTTACGTACCCCTTACTTATGTTTCACTGTTAACATAATCTTAGAATATCAATATCCTAGGAGCAGTGATATGGTGTCACCACCATTAGAAGGCTGGAAATGAGGCTCAACTTTTAGGGATGAGTTACAAGTACTAACAAGTCCCCAAAACTTATAAATAGTATAGCTACATTTCATACAAGGCATTTTATTCTGAGAAGTGGAACCAATCACAGGCCAGTTCAGAGCAGGAGCTCTGCCATCGGACCCCAGGGCACACCTCTGGCTCCCCACAGACAAGGTGTGTGGTCTCTTGTGTCTCAGCTTCC
Source organism: Procyon lotor (assembly GCA_028646535.1). NCBI lineage: Eukaryota > Metazoa > Chordata > Mammalia > Carnivora > Procyonidae > Procyon > Procyon lotor. Next base: position 35,738,806 of record CM053618.1, on the reverse strand, counting down.
TCCTCTGTAAATGAAGGGAAGCTTCCCCTCCCCATCGCTGTGCTCTGAAGGTTATATTAAACTTAAGAAAAGCTCTCAACCATGCGTGGTACATAATAACTTCTCAATAAACGTTAGCTATTAAGTGCTGGTACTAATAATGAAGCTAGTGTTATGAATACACCCAAAAATCAATAACTTTAAAATGAAAACTAGAAATGATATTTATATTTATACAAATAAATATTTGTAAAAAAATACAAAAACTAAACTGTAGGTAGTGCCACTACTCTGAGAGAGCATTCCTCAAACTAGTGATAATGCAAAGAAAATAAAAAGCAGCATTTGAGCAAAGACTATAGATCCCACCTATGTTCCATCCCAATAAGAAAATCTACCTTTTACTGTGTACATTTTGAGTTACACAATATCTTTATAAAATGTGACTGTTCTGATCAGATTCGTCCACCAACGTGGTCTTTTAAAAACACCAATTCTCTCAGGGAAGCTGATTAGTCTCAGAATCAGACTGTTACCATTCAAGCCCTTATTATCTGAATACATTTCAAACAATACAATAGTTTGAAACAAACAAAAAGTTCCCAAGTCATGCCCAGCATTTAAAAACATTAGAACAGAAAATATCAGGGCATAATACATGGAACAATGGTAAGGTCTGTTTTAAGGAACTTATTTCAGTTATATGTTCTGACTGGGTGGCAATGGAAAATATGCTTCTTATAATGGGCTACAGTCAAAAATATCCGGGAAAAGGGCACCTGGGTGGTTCGGTCATTGGGCATCTGCCTTCGGCTTGGGTCATGGTCCCAGGGTCCTGAGATTGAGCCCCAGATCCGGCTTCCTGCTCAGCAGGGAGCCTGCTTCTCCCTCTCCTACTCCCCTTGCTTGTATTCCCTCTCTCACTGTCTCTGTCAAGTAAACAAAAAAATCTTTAAAAAAAAAAAAAATCCGGGAAAAACTGATTAAAAATAGACAAGGACACCAAGTTTTTAAGTTTTTAAGCAAGTTTTTCAAATTTTTAGATTTAATTCACTATGAAACCCTAACAAAGGATTTGATTTACAGCATCCTGGTACCATAAATTCAAACAAATAAATTCAGAAATGACTGATTTTTACCCTCCCTGGACAGGAAGCAGAATTACAGAGAACTTCAGCCAATATTAGAAGTACAGAGTACTCATTGTCTAAGTCTCTTGCCTCATTTACCTGTGTTTGCATAAGGAAATCCACATGGGTTCAAGACAATAATTCCTTAAGTTTCTAGTCACTAAACCCCTAAAGAACTTTCACGTACTTTCTTTGAGTAAAAGAGAAGAAAATGCGAATATAGAAAATAATCCAAATATTTTAATGAGCACTATTATGTATTATGAATGAATAACAGCTTCTGTGTCTTCAAACTTCTTGAAACCTACTAAGGTATATGAGACAAATACCCAAAAGCCAGGCCGACTGTGCTCAAGGTGAGGAAGTACATAAGCAGGAAGAATAAAGAAATAAAGATTTTAAAGGAAAAGGAAGCAACTGAATTAACCTTTCAAAATAAATAGAATGCCAATAGGCATTGTTTGGGAAAGGCAGGATGAGTGGAGTCTCTAGAGGGGAGAATAGCAAGGAAAAGGCACGAAAGCACAGTGAACATGGCCGGGGAGCTAGAGGAGAAGGGTGGCAGTTAGGGCTACGGCGCTAGGCTCAGAGGGCCTAGGCTCAGAGGGCCGTGAAAAGCAAGCAGAGCATGTATATTTTCTTTGGTAGGCAATGAAAGGGAAGCTTTTTGGTCAAGGGAATGGCAGGAACCTATGGATTGTCTTCTTATGGTTACTCACATTCACGGCTCTCCTCAAGATCATCTTAAATCTGGTTCCCTGTCCCTGCCTCCCATGCAGTAGACACAGAAGGATGGACAGAAAAGAGTCCGCTCTCTCGGACACAGGAGTCCTGTGATAGTAACTTGGTTCAAAACTTTGGCCAAGCTTCAGTTCTCACACAAAAACGCACAGCCTCAGGGGACTTGTGGCTCCTCTCCCACTGTTCTCTAGCTGAAGCTCAGAAGTACGGTGTCTACCAAAAGTCCACAGGTTCTTTCTCAAGCAACCAGTCTAGGAAGGAATGAAGGCTGATTCCTCTTGGGGAAGAGCAGTGTAGGCTAACTCGATACTCTGGACTCAGTAACCTCCAGTTATCTCTTGCTGCACAGCAAGCTACTCCAACGCTTAGTCACTTACATCTGCCATCATTTTTATATCTCATGATTTTGAGACTCAAAAACGAGGGAAGAGCTCAGCAGGGTGACCCATGGGCTGCACACAGTGTTGACAGAGGTACTGAAGTCACCCAGCAGGACTCGGCTGGCGGCTGAGTTGGTTATGCCCGGTGCCCTCCTGGGAATGGACACGAGGCTGGACACAGCTGGGGATACACCACAGTGCCTGTCCACATCTCCCGAGCCTGCCACTGGTAGGGTGGCTGGACTTCTCTGTGGCAGCTCGGGCTCCCGGAGACCAAGGTGAGAGCTGCCACTCCTCTCAAAGGACAAGCCTGGGACTGGCACTCCGTCATACCTGCCAGCGCATATTGGCCAAAGCACATGCACAAAGCACAGGCCAGCTCACACGGGAAGGGAGCAGGGTCAGATCATTTGTGGTCATCCTCGATCCAACAAGACCACCCAAATCAGAGTTGCATCGAGGCAGCCATAATCTACTAACTACTGAATACTGGGAATTTAAAAACTCGGATGGAAAAAATTCATCTGGCTATCTCACATTAGGAGAGGAGGAAAGGAAATTCCCACAGCAACAGGTACTCTTCGACCCTATTACCTAGAGTTTCAGGATAGACCATTAAAAGCCTTAAAAATATGCATATATTTTAACTCAAAAATTCCATCTTAAAGAATTAATATAAGAAAACAAGCAGAAAGGCACATAAAGTTAGGTAAATATATCAAAACACTATAATAGTCACAAAGTGGAACTAATCTACCTTTCTAATAAGAAATCGATTATAGACAAAATGTCTTTTAAAAGAAGATTAAGCAATATAATAAAGTTCACACAAAGAGTAAATAGGTAATAAAACCCTATACAATGTGATTGACACCAACTCTGAAATCTGATGATAAAGACCAATTAGTAGATAATATTATGTTCACTGGAAACTATTTGCAGCACATAGGATGCTAAGTGTATCAGGCAAGAATATAGAATGTGAAAGAATAATGCACAGAAGAAACACATGTAGAATGGTACCCAACACAGACCTAACTCACTACTGATGCCTCCCAAACTCTTTTTATACCCAGGTTAAAAAACAGATGGAATGGGGCACCTTGGTGGCTCAGTTAGTTAAGCATCTGACTCTTGGATTCAGCTCAGGTCATGATTGCAGAGTCTTGGGGTCAAGACCCACATCAAGCTCCTCACTCGGCATGGAGTTTGCTTGAGACTGTCTGCCTCTCTGATGACTCCCCCTCTCTCTCCCTGCTTGCTTGTCTGCCTCTCTGATGACTCTCCCTCTCTCTCTCCCTGCTTGCTTATGCTCTCTAAAATAAATAAATAAAATCTTAAAAAAAAAAAAATACAGAAGAGGGCACAAGACTGGTTCAGTTGGAAGAGCATGCTACTCTTGATCTCTGGGTTACGAGTTCAAGCCCCCTACTGGGGGCAGAGGTTGCTTAAAGAAATAGATATATAAATAAACAAACTTAAAAAAAATACATATGTGACACAGAAAAGGTACAGAATGATTTCCTTTTTTAAATTTTGCTGAGAATGGGAGAGCGTGGTGTTTAAGAAGAAAAGAGAAATTCTCTCACCAGGAGACAAAAACAAAAATTGCACACAATAATCAAATTCCAAATTAGAGAAAATAGCTACAAACAAAAATCAAGAATATAGTGTTTACATAACCTTTCAGATAAACTTGAAAACTATGACTACTTTTATCACTGTTAAATATATTTTATTTTATTTTTATTTAAATGATATATCTTTTTTTTTTTAAGATTTTTTTTTTTTTTTTATTTGACAGAGAGAAACACAGCGAGAGAGGGAACACAAGCAGAGGGAACGGTAGTGGGAGAAGCAGGCTTCCCGCCGAGCAGGGAGCCCGATGTGGGGCTCGATCCCAGGACCCTGGGATCATGACCTGAGCCGAAGTCAGACGCTTAACAACTGAGCCACCCAGGCGCCCCATGTTAAATATATTTTAAAAAAAGACTTCTACCACAATTTATTCTAATACTATAATTAAAATCAGACCAGTAGTAAGGCCTTTCCATTTCTATACATTTCCTCTACATCTAGGGGTGGTGTCCATGCTCTTCCACCATGGAAAATATTAAGATGATATTCACTGCCGAGACCCATTTAAAGAGCAGTCTTGTACCAAATAAAGGGGGGGACGAGTTATAAGGAAACATGGAGAACCTTCTCCAAATGTATTTTCTATCATAGGGAGGAAAAAGTCAACTAAAAATATCAGCCAACACTTCTGGAGTATCCCGTAGACACAAAGAACTACGTTAATCCTGGAGACATAAACAAATTTAAGATACAGTCCCTGCCCAGCATGTCTCCAGTTCCTGAGACCTTATATGCACCTACAGTTAATACAAGGTAGCACTTAGGGAAGTAACATTTGGTATTTTGGAAAGATGGCTTGGCTTCCCTTGTACAAAAGATTGGAGGATAGAGAGAACATGGAGGGAAGAGTCAAGTTAGAATATGTGAGGGTAACACACTGTAGGACCATTCCCAAGCCTACCAGACTCGTGCCTGCTCTTGCGACAAATATTTCGTAATGCCTCCCCTTATCCTCCTAAAATGAAATCCATAAATTACTTAATCTACAATATATATAACTTCTAAGTGGTATGTATATGTGTGTGACCCTAGCCATAATATAAAGCAGAAATTAAAAGGAAACATACCCATTTCTATAAAGTCCTGGGGATTACTACACTCGAGGGCATAACAAAGCTGTCGGACACTTGTACCTACTTATTACAACAAACAAGTCTGCATTTTTAAAAATAGGATTGGATGCCATCCTGTACAAAAGACATACAGGAAAATGAAGGGGCAGAGGCACAGATGGACATTGCAATAAAACTTGGTGTCAGAAAAAGTAATGACAGACCAGCGTTACCCACATGTTTTATGATAAAGAGGAATATCACTTTGACGGAGCAGGTATAACATGTCAGGACAAATTACGGACTGTCAAATGGAGAATATGAGGAAGAATGATATATCTCTGCCAACTTTATCAGCATGTTTCCTTATAAAATATTCACTTAATCTTAGCCTGCTTTCATTGCTCCATTAAAAAAAAAAAACATGCTGGCAGAAAAGACATGTTGGTAACTACTCATGTGTAGGAAAAGCAAATTTCAAAATACCTACTGAATATTATCAGCACTTTTCTTTATATCTGATATTTTAGGGGAAAAAAAGAGGCTATTTAAGAATATACAAATATATACACAGAATCACTCTGATTGTGAGAGCTAGAAATGCAGAGTCATCTACACATGAACTGTATGGGCAACCCGAACACCACAAGAGGCACTTGAGTTTCCTAATTGGTGTACTAACTCATGCTAAGCTCAAAAAATATTTATTTACATAGTGGCTGTACTCACGGGAAATTATGTATAATAAAATTATGTAAAAGAAAACTCTGTGTTTATGTATAAAGACAAGTTATGTTCTAGGCTCAGATATTTATAATCAGGTTTTTTAATAGCACAAATGTCCCGTGAGAAATCCCAAATTGGGCAGGATTTGGGCAATCCTTTGTTGTATGGGTCTGCCTCTCCTCCCTCCCCCTTCATACTCCCTGTCTCCTATCCACTAAATGCCCCTAATGAGAGTACCACACTCCTTTGAAAACCACTTCTGTGGCATTTACAGGTAAATAACATGTGGGGCTTATCTATCCCAAGAACTTAAAAGATAAACTCACATTTATCATATTTTATATTGTACAAGACAATCTTTTCACAAAGTCCCATAGATCCACCATTCTTTGTTTCAAGACCTTTAAATTTAGTCTTCTTCTCAAATTTATAAACAACATCTCAGAGTGTGTTAAGACTTTAAAAGGGGGAAAAGAGCTTAAAGTATATGACCCACATTAACGTTATAAAAACCATGAAGATTGGCCTAAAACATCTCAGGAGCTTGAGAAATTTATCAAACTCTGAAATCAAAAATGATTATTTATGAAGACCAAAGTAGGCATGCCTGGGTGGCTCAGTTGGTAAAGGGGCTGCCTTCACCTCAGGTCATGATCCCCCAGACTGATAGGATCGAGTCCCGTATCAGGCTCCTTGCTCAGCAGGAAGCCTGCTTCTCCCTCTACCTCTGCCTGCCACTCTGTCTCCTTGTGCTTTCTCTCTCTCTCTGACAAATAAATAAAATTTAAAAGAAAAGAAAAGAAAAGAAAATGACCAAAGTAAAACCCAGGTCCCTCTGTAAGTGCTTCCTAGAGTTGCCACTGACACAGTTTGCAATATTCTTTAAGGAAATAAATGTACTAATCAAATCTTCAGTAAAGTTTATAAATAGCAATGTTTTTGTTTTCTAAATTATCACTTATCATGCCAAACAGTATGAACAGCAACTAATCTGATATCTGATTTTACCAAAGAACAATACCTGTATATGACTACATTTAATATTTTAGAGCTATTTTAATACACTAAAACCTATTCCCAAAACATATCTTAAAATGGTTTAACTGCAAAAAGTTGGAAATTAAACTAAAAAAAATTTTTTATTAATAACCTATTTCCAAAAAAAGGAAGTGAGGCAGTTTACAGAAATAAATATTATGCAACAAAATAAAAAATAGCCTCTACAATTACAAAAAGAATTGTAACCTAAAATAAAAGCACTTCTCATCTATCAAATTAGCAACACTTTTGTAAAATCATAGTAGTTTAAGGGGAATGTTTAACAGGAATTTTGTATATTGTTCTAATCAACAAAGAAAAGAAAGAATAAAAGAGTTAAGAATTGGTAAAGAGAAACAAAACTGTCATTATTTACAGATGACGATCATCTGCATATAAAAATAAAAGACTAATGACAAATCATTAGCATAAGAGAATCAAACAAGTGGTTATACGATTAATACACAAACACCAATTACATATTTATATACCAGCAACAGTTAGAAAAAGTAATTTAGAAAAAATTTTAATAGCAACAAAGAATAAAATATATCCAGGAATAAATCTAACAAAACAAGGCAAGGCTCATGGAGCCTTATAAAATTACAAAAAATTATAAAATTATAAAACATTACTGGAATTCAAAACGAAGGACTAAATTATACTATGTTCATGGATAGACTCAATATTACCAAGATGTCAATTCAACCCAAAAGAATGTATAAAGTCAATGCAATTTCAATCAAGATCCAAATAGAGTCCATGAGGGACGGGACAACCTGATTCTAAAATTTGCATGAGAGAGCAAAGGCCCAAAGACAGCTAGAATATTTGTAAAAAAGAAAATTAATTTTAAAAGGGACCAGCCCTAAGAAATAAAAACAACACTGAAATGAATTTCAGTTGAATTAAGAACTTAAATGTAAAAGGCAAATTTGATAAAATATAGGAAAGATTTCTTCCATAAGACACATAATTACTGGAGAAAATACTGATATATTTGATCAAACTAAAATGAAGAAATTCTGTCTTAAAAATATTACAAAGAAAATAAAAAGACAATACAGACAATACATAGTTGATAAGGGATTAGTCTCCAGAATATATGAAGAATTCTACAAATCAATAAGAAAAATGGTCAAAAAACTAAAGAGATATTTTCCAGGACAGGGAATATGAAAGGCCAATAAACACATGAAAAGATATTTACCCTTATAAATAAAACCACTATGAGAAACAGCATTCCATCACCAACTAGGTAAAATTTACAAATTCTCACAACATCGAATGTTGATCAACAGCCTACTAACCCTGCTAGTGAGCATCTAAACCAGCACAAAGACTCTGGAAAACAATCTGCATTATCTCATAAAATTGAAGATACTCTTTACGACTCACCAACTCAGTTACAGAGATTCCTGCACAAAAGCATCAGGAAACATGCATGAGAATGCTCACAGAACATTATTCATAACAACAAAAAGGTCCATCAGCAGGATAATCAATAAATTAGCTCTAATATAATCACTTCATAAAATGCCCTCAGGAATGAAAATGAATTAATTACAACTACACTTTGGAAATGCACTGAGAGAAAAAAGCAAGCTGCAGATTACTACATATAATATACCATTTTTATTGTCTAGGGATGATAAAAATATTTTCTTTTAAAAGCAGAAGGATAAAACACAAAGTCGAGGGTAGTGGATACCCGGGGTGAGTAAGCTGGTTAGAAATGCTCCCAGAGTTACTGATCTACTCCATGGAGAAATTTTCACTTCTATTCTGGATTTCTGTGCACTAAAACAGAATTATCTGCTGTACAATGTAATTATCCATTTCAACTCGTATTTACCCATAAACACAAAACATCACACCACACTAATCTGCAGCTGACCATATTTATTTCAAAACAAAACATAAAAAACTCCAAAGATGATTCCAGTTATCACTGGTGAGTACTTGAGAACCACTAGGCCAAGTGACAAAAGGATTTCCTACCTCAAGGAATAGTTCCTCGGTTCACTAACAATCAGTATTAAGTATTTAAAAGATAAGTATTACATTGTAATAACCTTCAAAAGACATGAAGAGGGAATTTAAACATCTACTTTACAGGACTTTATATTTGGTGAAACAGAAACTGTTAAAGTCTTGTCTGAGAAACTCTGCTATTCTATAAAAAGAAAGGTATTTAACTTGGCATCGCGGATCCTGGAAAGGAAGAGGAGGCTTCTTGAAACAATTCCATGGTTGGTTTCAGCTCTGTTCCTGTTCTTGAAAGAAAGTTCATCAGAACAAATCGACAGGTCTTCTATTATTACTGCCCACACAGGATAACTTAAATTTTGAGAAAACAGCTCTGTGGTCTTTCTCCAAAGATTAGTAAACACAGATCTTTCAAACACTCTTCCAAAGCCATGGTCTCCCAAAGAACATTCAAACGCCTATGAGTTCACGAGTCAAGTACCTAGCTCTAAGTTGCTGATCTCATGGTTTAAAATATAGCTCTCCAATGAGCTGATACGAAGAAACAAAATGCACATTAGAAAGATTCCAGAACAAGGTGGTATGCTCAACTGATCACTGAGTGGTACAATACACATTGCTATATCATACTTCCAGAATGCAGAAATGAATTTAGAAAGAAGGCAATTTCCTTCCAAAAGAAACTGGAATGGTAAAACCCAGAGGACAATGGGATATATTTTAGGCACAGGGTGACAGCAAAGGACTCTGAGTAAATAAAGACAATGAGTTTGAGAAAAAGAAAAAAAAAGGATTTCAATTCAAGGATGCCATAATCTTTTAGAAAGCAAAAATCATGCTAGAGAACTCTAAAGGCAAAAGCAGTCCCCACTGAGCAGGGAGCCCGATGCAGGGCTCAATCTAGGAACCTGAGATGATGACGTGAGCCAAAGTCACCCAGGTGCCCCAACATGAGTGATTCTTTAAAGATTCCTAGAGACACAATTTCTTACTGATTTAAAACACCTGAAAAGAAAGAAGAACATTCTGCTACATAGGTAGGTAGGAGAAAGTGAGGACACAGACATCATGAAAATCACCTGCTTCTGAGAATGAAAAGAATATCAGAATTAACTTCCAATTCAAAAAGTATCTCAAATGAAATGGCTTCAATGTAGCCAGGTTCCTTTTTTTTTAAGATTTTATTTATTTATTTGACAGAGAGAGAGAGAGATCACAAGTAGGCAGGGAGGCAGGCAGAGAGAAGGGGAAAGCAGGCTCCCTGCTGAGCAGAGAGCCCCTTGCGGGGCTCGATCCTAGGACCCTGAGATCATAACCTGAGCCAAAGGCAGAGGCTTTAACACACTGAGCCACCCAGGTGCCCCTAATGTAGCCAAGTTCCTAACAAAACTGCACACAGGCACCAGGAATGAAACTGCATTTTTACATAAAACAATCAAAAACAAAAAATGAACACAGGAAAAAACTTTTGTCTTTAAATTTGTAATTTTTTGTTGGAATTCAACCACTACTACTTTTTAAAAATATTTATGTAATGCCATAATTGTACTTCTAAATATTCTTACCATAATTTAATAACCCATCCACTCAAAGCCCATCTTAGAATAAATCTGTTAAAATTCATCCTTTCAATGAAATAAAAGTTCCTATTAAGGGAACTTTATTGACTTATTTCAAGACTTTATTTATTTATTTGACACAGAGAGAAGGGGAGAGAGAGAGAACACAAGCAGGGGAAGCAGCAGGCAAAGGGAGAAGCAGGCTCCCCGCTGAGCAAGAAGCCCGATGTGGGTCTCATCCCAGGACCCTGGGATCATGACCTGAGCCAAAGGCACTTAATCAACAGAGCCACCCAGGCACCCTTTATTCACTTTTTTAAATAACAAATTTATCATATGACTATTTTGTACCAAATTTTTATAATCTTTAGTAATCCTATCATCATTATCTGTAAGAAGTCTTGTACTTTACATAATCGAATGTTATGCAAGTCCATAATTCCTCTGTGATTCTACATTCAAAAATCCTAAACAGCAGAGCATTTTCATAACATTTGACAATAAAACACAAATTGAACTAGTGTGAGGCCATTACAGTCTTCAATCACCCTAAAGTGTGAAAATGTTTTATTGTAGAAATACTAATTTTGATTGGAGGGTACTGCTGCAGTTGTTGGCTAATACAGACCCACTCTACAAAATGTACTATAATTCCCTAAGTCAAGTGCCTCGCTCTGAGTTGCTGACCTAATTAGGGGTTTATTTATTTATTTTTTTTAAAGATTTTATTTATTTATTTGACACAGAGAGAGATCACAAGTAGGCAGAGAGGCAGACAGGGAGAGAGGGGGAAGCAGGCTCCCTGCCAAGCAGAAGGCCTGATGCGGGCTTGATCCCAGGACCCTGAGATCATGACCTGAGCCGAAGGCAGGGGCTTTTAACCCACTGAGCCACCCAGGCGCCCCCTAATTAGGGGTTTGAAACACAGTCCCTGATCTCGATGGACACACACTGAAGAAAAAGATCCCAGAGCAAAATGGAACATTCAAATGACCAGGGTGGTACAAACAACAGGCACTGTTTTATCATTTCTGGAATGCTCATAGCTAAGACACATCTGGATTTTAAAACAGCTTTGATTCACCCATCACAGCTGAAGGCAAACACACATGCTCAGTATCATCGAGTAAATCACGACTTAATGGCCCCACATGGGATGTGCTCCTCCAAGACGGAGCTGAGGCAGAGCCCACCAAGGGAAGCAAAATCAGCACCAACACTAAGACCTCAGTGCCAAGGGGGCACCACAGGAAAGAAAACTGGGGACGTCTCAGAATAAAGGAACTCTGCAAAGGTGTTCCCTGGGAAGAGCAGAAGGGGGTGCACCCCCTCCCTTCACAGGTCTTCTCCTGAAGACTTAGAATATGAGGGTCCACAAAGAGCGTGTCTGCCAGTTCTTCTAGAGCCTCCACAGAAGGTGCCTCAGGAAGACCAAAACCTGAGAGGAGGACGCTGCTGTGCGTGGCTGGCAACTATACCACCAGAGCAGACGTGTGGGCATGCCAGACCCATCTGCCAAAATCAGTCCTCCCCCTCTGAGACAGATCCGCGGCGGGCCTCAGGCTGCCCGGCCGCACTCCATTTTCCAGTCCCCACTGTGTGGATGAGGCAGCCAGGTGACTGACTGCTCTCAGACAGCAGATGATACAGTGATATATGCTGCTTTCAGGTCTTGGTCTTAAGAATGATGGGGCCCTTAGGTGGCTCACCTGGTGAAGCATCTGACTCTTGATTTCAGCTCAGGTCATGATCTCAGGGTTGTGAGGTCGAGCCCCGCGTAGGGATCTGCACTGGGCGTGAAGCCTGCTTGGGATTCCCCCTCTCTTTCCCTCTGCCCCTTCCCTCCCGTCTCGAAAATTAAAAAAACAAATAATTAAAAATTTTAACAAATTAGGCATCTGCCTTTCAGCAGCATCCTCCCATCTGGAACACAGAGGTACCCATCACCCGACTTCACCCACACTACACACACCCTAAGGGACAACACCCTAGGGGACGGCCAATCATGAAGATAAAAAGGACCCTGGGTCCCGGGACGTCTGTGTGGATCACAGCTACCCTGCGGCCCACGTACCTCAGGACTACCACCTGAGAGAGAAACAAACTTCAGTGTTTTTAAATTGCTGTATTTTTGGAACTCTTTGCTATAGTCCTTACCTAACAATGCTGATGAGGAAGCCACACCACGTACGAACCATCCCATTCCACCTGTCCAGTTTCAAGAACCCTATCTAAAAAGCAAGCTCCCTCTCCTCAGGATAATCTAAACCAGATTGCCATTTTTCAGCCTCACCTGCACTTCGTGGCCATAGCCTCAGAGAAATAGGAATTCGTTCACATTCGGCCAACTTCTGAGCCACCTACCATTATCTAAAAGGTAGCATGTTCCACACGAGGGAGACAAAAGTCAAAGGAGAAAGAAAGCAAATGAAACCCTCAGGTCCTCGGTACTGCATGCTCTTCACCCAGAAGGCAAGCTCGAGGTCATCTCTGCCCTGTCTCCAGCACTTTCTGGTGCTTTTCACATAATAGGCACTCGGTAAGTAGTTAGGTGAAAGAATTAAGAGATCAGTAAATGAGTCTTGTCCTCAATGGACTCAGTCTAATAGGAGAAACAGAGAAAACAGTGGCTCTTACATCATGGGCATGCCCAGTGTTCACAGACCTTCAGAAATGAATGTATCCAACAACTCAATGCCAGTGCCGTGGAGGGGCAGGAGGCATTAGAAGCCAGCAGTCTTCCTGGTGAAGCTGAAATCTGCCATGAGTTCTAAAGGACAAACAGAAGGTAGCCAAACAAACCAAAAAGAAAAAAAAAAAAAGTAAGGCATCCAGAAAAGATGCGGCATCCGTGCTGGGTGCACACGTCTGCAATGACGGGGACCAGTGGCATCCCTGCTGGGTGCACACGTCTGTGGTGACGGGGACCAGCGGCGGAGCTCCCTCCAGTCCTACAATGAGCACACCTGGCACTCCTCCGAATGCTCCGGCTTCCCTTAATTAAGCCTACAACTGAATTCTTTCCCTAGCGTTTGTATCACCCCACTTGCCTAACGTGAACTGCCGTTCAGATTTAATTTTCATTTTTAATCTAAAAATCAGGACTTACAGGACTCATTCTAAAAAGTTCTCTATCATGAAGTCAAGGAATCAGAAAGGTCACTTGAATAAGTGTTCTGGGAAGACACTTACCCTGAGCAGCTAGAATCAGATCTCTGCAGTCGCACGGGATTTTTATCCTTCTCTTGCGGCAGGTCTGGCTTTGGCTCAGAGTACATTTGTTGATGTACACATTCCGGCTCCCCTGCTAGGCTGCACGCTTCCCATGCGGCATCCCCATTCTTCTATCTCATATTCCTCCCGTGCTCAGTAATCCAGGGCTTGGCACGAAATCATCTTTCACCCAACCCTGTCAGCTCTGGCAGCCCCTGTCAGGTCCCATGTACTTGTTTCTGGGTGCAGCCCCACTGACCCTTTCGGTAAAGGCGAGATGTTGCACCTTCTTTCCTAGGACCCACAGCCATCCCCACAGCGGGAGCTACCTTCCTGCTTCTAATGTCAATAATGCCATACTTTCTTTTTTTGCCTCCATTTCTATTTTGGATGAGGGCTTAACCCTCTTAAGCATTTTTAAAAAAAAGGGGGGAAAAAAAAGGGACAAGTTCCAAATAAACCATCCCATTCGTAGGGTGCAGAATGTCCGTATCTCAGAAATTGTCAGATGTTTCCTGGCAGATGTTTTAAGCCTGGAATCATCAATGGCCTTTCCAGTTCCATCTTTTGTTCCTCTGACAGGGTTACTGTGCTTCCTTGAGACTTCCTGTTTGAATAACCACACACTTGGGTGTTCAAACTCCCATGTGTTCATTATTCACCATAAAAGGGACCTGAGGAAGTAACCAGGCAGTTGAGCACAAAATGATGTATGAACAAAAACAGCTGTGTGTTAGCAGGATGGACAAAAAGACAGCAGGGATCTAGGCACTGCTGTGAATTTCAAAAACAAGGTCTATTTAGTCAGGCATGGTTAAAAGTCTGCTGATTCAGAGCATTAGTGACCCGTTTCATAATTTAAAATCACTAGAGATGTGAATAAGTCTGTTTTCAGTTACTACTTCCAGAGTGTCCTCCCTCCCGCCACCACCACCACCCTTCCCAACAATCTCCCTCTCGTGGGAACAAAGCTGCCTCTCCTTTCTCTCACAGAAATGGCAATAGCAACTCAAAATATCTCATGCAAAAAAATTAATACCCATTTTATTTCCCAAACCAAAAAGTAGATCTCCCCTCCCCAAGGAACTTTCCTATAAAAACACCGGAAAGCACCAATACAGGTAAAACATAGGAAAACGCAAACAGCAGCACCGAAAACAAGCCTACGTTCTCCAAACATCTGGAAAGGATGTTAATTTCCAGAATTTCTGGAAATTCTGTCTCATCTCTTCAAACCATCTTTAGGTACCCTGAATTCACCATCCGTGTCTTATGCCAGGATGTAAGAGCTTTAAAGTGGACATAAGTTTAAAACCCAATCTTTGTCAGAATGGCCATAAAACTGAATGACCCCCAATTCCACCGGGAGTTGATGCTCACTTATTTCTTGGCATGTGGCAAGAATGCTGGAAACAGCAGTAAACAAACCAGCCTGAGCCTCTAAAGCAATCCTGATAAAGTAAACAAATTTTATTACAGCTGTAATGCAGATGTTCCCAGAAACTTTCATAATCTAGTAGAGCTCTACAAATTTGGTCTTCGGCAGATTCTCTATCCCATGAACTTATCTAAAATATTCGCCATAAATTCAAAACTCTGTAGAGAGCCACTCCGAAAGTTACTCTTAGACACCCAACCCCACAGAACATGACCTGTTTCCCATGAGAGGCAGTCATATGCCCACAGCAGTTAAAGTAATAATTGTTCTTTTGGTTTCCAACGGCCCTCTCCCCTCACTCCCCCCGGCCACCCATCCCCTTCCAAGGATACTCATCTCTACCAGATCAGGATCTGGCATTAAAATAGCAATAAGCTAAGAAGTTAGTGACACCAAAGCACCAGAGGTCGGCAGTCCTATTAGATTCAGGTCCGTGACAAGCAGGAGCCTCTGGGGGAGGGGCGACAGCAGGGAAGCGTAGGTGGACAAACTGCGACACCAAGGCAATGACACCCCCCCCATGAAATTCCACATCTAGATCGAATCATGTGACGTTGCCAAGTTACTCTCTTTTATTCTTCAGTAGTTTTCGGTAATAAAACGATCTCTGAATTCGAGAACACCTGCGCAGACCAATGTCCCCTCTAATCAGGATTTGTGCTGCCAGAGCGGGAAGACACCACTTCCCAGCCCCGCCAACGAGCAGAAAGCCCTTACAGTAAAGAGCTGTTCGACTCATTAGCGTCGAGATATCACTATCCCCTCTCCAAAAGCGGTGAAGCTCTTCTCTTGGAAATAGAACCCTTTCACTCTCCTTGAAGAAAATTGATGGAAAAGCTTTGAGGAAAATACTTAGGTTTCTGTGTTTTACCAGATGGCAAAAAAGAGGGGGTGCATTTTAAGCCCAACATTAAGCCCTCAAATGTAGCAATGGGTACTCTCCCCCCCCAACCGCCCATAAGAAAGGAGCATGCACATTTAAAAATGATTTGTCACTAGGGTGTGATGATGATGTAACCACACGTATTACAGAAAACACAATGCGTGCTGAGTGGGTTCATAAAAAAAGCAGAAAAGGTTAGACTGCGATTCAGTAATACTTAAAATGTAATCAGTCAACTCACATGTGTAAAGAAAAACCAATCCTAGAATCTCTGGTTCGAGAGATGGAGATAGTATATAGTGAGGGAGCACAACATACAAAATCTAAACTGGAACTACGACCTCTCCTTCAGTGATCAGGCAAAATAAATAAGTAAATAAAAATTAGGTATCTAAGTATCACCTGACTGAACCTTAGCTCAGCATGTTCTAGGGAAACTAAGGAGATATAAACTGAATAAAGGATAGGTACACAGAAAAGATACATGAATTCAATAAACAGTTACAGATTTACAAATTACCACATACAGAAATCAAGGTGAAGGGAGTCACTTCTGAGCCTGAAAGAATTTTCCTAGGACCACAGTAGTTATGCATCAATCAATCCATAAAAGGTTGGTTAGACTTATTTAGCTGGCAAACTTGAACAACAAAAAAGCCACCATGCAGGGCGCCCAGGTCGCTCAGTCAGTTAAACATCTGCCTCCAGCTCAGGCTCTGATCTCAGGGTCCAGGGATGGAGCCCAACATCAGGCTCCCTGCTCAGCGAGGAGTCTGCTTCTCCCTCTGCCCTTCCCTCCAACTTGTGCTCTCTCAAGTAAAATCTTAATTAAAAAAAAAAAAAAAGGCCACCATGTAAGAGTTAGAATTTACTTGGAGCAGAATGGAAATAAAATCAAACTTGGAGATGGACCTGGCAGCCTTATCTTTAAGGATGTCAGATAAAGTAAGCAACTGAACTAAATTCAGCAGTTCTCAACAACCAGAAAAGAGTCAGGGATAAGGCAGAAAGGAGATAAGGTGGCATTCCCCTGACCACCCTTCAGGAAATGGGGTATATGGTACACTTTTCCTATCAGTAGACACTGACAAAACCCAGGATCTCATTCTGAAATTCAATAAATTCCTCAGAAATTCCTAGAAGCATTAACAGCTAAATATTATAAAACTAGTGTAAGTACCCCAAACCTGAAATTCTTCCATTGCCAACAATCCTCTGTTTTCCACAAACAAGTGCAAAGCCTTGGAAAAGCAGCAATCCAACTCCAAACCCTCACACAGAGGTCTCTCAGAGAAACCTTTGGTTCAGTCCACTTCCATTTCACCCCTCAATTAAAGATCTTTCTATATTCTCTATCCTTCGAAGGGTCTTTTCTAACATGGTAGACTAGGAAGAGATTAACCTACCCACAACAAGTCTAGATTCCAACCTAAACTCAGCATGTGACTTCTCTGAGATCAGAGTCATCTTATGTGATTATTCCACAGGGGGTAACAACAGTTCTCGATTGTTTTTGAGGATTCAGAAAGGTATGAAGGGGCACTCTCCATGAAAGGTGATTTACTTTCTTTTGTCCCCTAATTTTCAGGCTCCTGGTCTTCTCAGAACACAGGATGCATGTCTCCACTACTCCATGGAAAACAAAAAATGCCTTCATCATTATCTAGTTACTTTTAGATCTTCAGTTAAACAACTCATCCTTCCTGCAACGTCCTCCATTCCCATCTGCTATTTCTCTTTAAGACCCAAGAAGCTCTTCCTGGCTAACTTCAATCTACACTCTTCAAAGTGTCACATTCCCTCTGCACTTTAAAGAGTTTCAACTGAATTATTTTTACCAGGCCAATATGCTCCCATTGATTCCCTCTGCATGAATATTTCTGTCTCATCTCTTCAAATACATTACAAATTACCTGAAGACAGAGTGTTTCAACATCTGTTGTTACCCACACATCGCATATTACAACAGCCATAAATGAAGACTTTTCCCACCAGGGTCACTTTATTTACAGAAGACCTTTGTCCACTAACTAATTAGATTTACAATCCAATAAGCTCATCTCATTTTGGTAGGTAGCTCTTTTTGCTTGGAAATACTTCACAAAATGTCATAACCTTCTCTAAGAAAGCCACACAATTCAAGCCTCAGACTTACTATTCTAGAAGGCTCCATGAGAGGAAGCCACTACTCAGAACATGTCAAAGGAAAGAAGATGAGGTCTTCACACCATTAGTAATTTATGGAACGTTTATATTTCACCACAGAAATTCAATAATAAGTTATATAAAAACCAGATATTGTAACCAAAGCACAAGCCACGTAGACATTCTTAGAGGGTTCTCTAAACCTGTAACAAAACCACAAACTTATTATTTTACCACTTCAAACCACAAAAGCACCAACCGAAACCACTAGCTTAAAGGTATATGAGGGTGCTCTTCCCGCACCCTTCCCCGCACTCCACTTCCAGAGACTTTCCATAAAGCTCACCTGAATGCTTTTCTGAAACCATTTTTCTGAAACCATTAGGCAGGTCCTTCAATTAAAACCATTTGTCCACTCACCCAAGATACATCTGTTAACACCTATTAATGCCAGCGACTGCTGGTAGAGAAGAGAGACACAGTAAGAGAAACAGATCTCATATGATTAAGCCTCAGATTCTGTGCACTACCATTTTTAACCAAGATCATACCAGAAACAAACAAAACCACCCGTGTACTATTTTGTATAACTGACTGAAAAGTTTACTTTTTTTTTTAAGTCGAGGATTAATTTACACACAATGAAGTGCACACATATCAAATGTACAGCTCTGAACTTGTACATACCTGCACACCCATGTAACCTCCCCCCAAATCAAGACGCCGAACATAAAGTCAGAGCTAAGGGACTGGTCATTAACGGTTCTCTCTGAAAACACTGACAAGCGCCTCTGCCATCACTGTCATGCGGAATCATTTTGGTTAGCAGAAACCTTCAAGTACTCTGTGATTTAGCATCACAAAACAAAATGCACTGAGTCCGTAACTCTATACAAGACCATTTCCATTTTTTAAGAATTAAAAAAAAATGTGAAGGAGGCTGATTCTGGATTAATATTTCCAAGAACTTTCAAAACAAAAAGATAAAATAACAAAAGCCCAAAGAAGACGATATAACAAAAATTCCACGTTGCCTTCAATTCAACAGGAAGCGGCTACACAGCTGGAAACAAAGAGTAAAAGAAGAGAGCCCAGGGACTATAAGTCCTAAAGTTTTAAAGAAATCATGTAAATCCCCTAATTCATCTCTCAGCCCTGCCACAGGGTTCTCCTCCCACAAGAGATCTGAGAGCCCCATTGTCTGAGAAAGAGATAAGTCTGCTTTATTTTATTTCATGAATATGTAGCTTCATAGGGCACCAGGCTGACGGCCCAGTTATTTTAGGGTGGCCTCCTGGAAGAGCCCATGGAAAGAAAAGCAGATGTACTTAATCAGTGTTCCCACAGCCTGGCACAATACTCTAAAACCTCAGAGAGATTTCTATAAATGCATTTTCTGGTAAACCCTTTTAGCAAGCTATCAGCTTGAGACCCTAATGAGCAAACATCTAATTTTATCTTTTTTTTTTTTTTTAAGATTTTATTTATTCATTTGACAGAGAGACACAGCGAGAGAAGGAACAGGAGCAGGGGAGTGGCAGAGGGAGAAGCAGGCTTCCCGCTGAGCAGGGAGCCGGATGTGGGCCTCGATCCCAGGACCCTGGGATCATGACCCGAGCTAAAGGCAGTCGCCTAACCAACTGAGCCACCCAGGTGCCCTAATTTTATCATTTTATAAGAAAGGAGATGCTTGCAAATCCTAGCAAGGCCCTCTTACAAATCTAAAAGCAAGCAACTTAGGCAAGATAATAGAACCAGCACACACAAAGGAACTTTACCCTTTGAAACTGACAATTTAAGATAAGGGACAGATTAATCCCTTATTTTAAAAAAATCTTCTCAGAAATTTTGGGCAGTAAACAGCTCTGCTCTGAGCTTTTGACACTTTCCCCCGAAACTCAGAACAGTGGTAGAGCTGTCCATTAAGTACAGCGGGAAACAAGGAGCAAGTAAGGAAGCATCTGCTGGTTCCACGCCCAGTAACTCTAGACAAGTGATGACGGTCCATCCACCTCACGACTATAACTATCACATGGTTCTTCGCTAGCCCGCAGGGGAGGGTCCCTCAGTAGGCCGGTCTTCTAATTGTACCCCAACAAATCATATAAACTATAAATGATGCCACACAAAATAAGCATATAAAATATGTCACTGTAACTTTCCCCCACAACTGCCCTTTAAGATATCCTTGAAGGGGGTATTTCAACGATGGATGTGAGTGCAGGTTTTAAAGTAAAAGATTTAGGTCCATTTCTAAAGAAAACACACACGATATTAACATTGCATTTTTAGAAATACATAGTCGCTATGAAATTCAAATCTGCGAAGGTAGCTTACTCACATAATTTATCTAGAAGACTTCAAATCACGTAAGTCTGATTTTTATCCAAAAAAGGACATCCACAGGTCTTTCGATTCCACGTGAGGTCCACATAACTCAGTTTTTTTTTTAAAAAGCTATAGAAACCGAAGAACTAAGTACCACATTTAATATTAGCTATTACAGGGGCATATGTGTCAAGAAAATAGAGAGATGACACTGATAAAAATAAACACAAACTCCAAACTATTGCTGAGGAGAATTTAAGGTAACGAGCAGTGTTTGGGGACTTCTTATAACTCGGGCATTCATGTATTCATGAATTCATGAGTTCTCCTAACTCACTCTACGCATATTTACGGAACAGTATGCCAGACACATTGCTAAGCACTGGAGATACAAAGGCTCTAGCCTCCAACAAAATGCTAAGTGAATGCTCTCTGTGCTCACATCTTTCACTTACAACTTATTATATAACACTGAATGCATTGGTCTAGGGCAGAAGTCACAAACCATGTAGAGGCCCAGAGAGTACGTATTTTAGGCTTCGAGGGACAAGACATACAGTATCTGTTGCAGTAACTCAACTCCTTTATAGCACAGAAACAGCCATAGACAATCGGTTAATACATGCAATTCACTGTGTTCCAATGGAACTTTGTGGATACCAAAATCCGAATTTCATGATTTTCACATGTCACAAAATGTCTTTCTTCTTTTGACTGTTGAATGAAAAATGTAAAAACATTTGCATGGTGCATACAAAAACAGGTGACAACCCTGGGCTGGATTTGGTCAGGAGGCTATAATGTGCCTACATCCCAGTCTAGAGATACAGGTCTCCACATCCAGGCCACAAGTTCCATGAGGTCACAGCAATGTCCTATGAATCACTATGCATCCAGGAATTAGTATGGTGCTGAGGAATGGTAAGCAATTAACTGATGTTCGTTATACTGAGCTGAATTAAAAGATTTAAGTCCCTGACTTAAAAAAGACTTCATGGTCAAGTGGTAATAGATGAATCAAGAAACACAGAATACCACTGATAAGTGCTGTGGTAGATACCTACAGGGTGGTGAGTGGGATACCTATTCCATGCCTGGGATAAGGATGGAAAGGGTAGAAGACAGAGAAACTGGGGAAAAATTCCTGAAGGTGGTGACACCTGGGAGAAAGGAGTTCCAAACTAAAGAAGTGGCCCTTTGAGCATTTAAGATAAGAGATAAATCTAGAGGTCAAAACAACAGTCCAGATCTTAAAGGACCTTGTACACCATGCCAAGGAGTCTGGACTTTATCCTAAAGGTTTGAGGAAACACTGAAGAATTTTAGCTGGGAAATGATATCATCAGATTTGCATTTTAGAACCATCCCTCAGTCCAAAGTGTGGCTGCCTGAACAGAAAGGGCAAAATGGTGGCAGAAAGACCACCAGGCAGTTAGAAAGCTGTTGTTGCAGTAATTCAAGTGAAATTCAGTGGGAAGCTACAATAGGGTACAGTTAAAGGTGAGGATTCGAGAGACATAGTGGCTGGATTCAGGAGGTAAGAGTGGCATCCTGGACAGACTGTAGTAAGGACAGGTGGGAAAGAAAGAGGTGGAGTCACAGTTGTCCAGAACTGACCTGCCTCCAGAACTGACCTGGATCCTATCTGCTCTCCCAACAGAGTAATCTTACTGATGAGAACCTATCAAGCATCGTTAACTTTTACGAGAGGCTTGGCAAGAAACTGGTCTAGAGACTCAGGATTAAAACAGTAGTGCATTCATTGAGATATGATTTTGAGTTGGGTAAGACAGTGAAGAATGAATATAGCTTTGGACACAGCCTCTGGATACCTCAAACTGACCGTGTCCAACAAGTCTTTAGGACTGGAGTAAAAGCTGGCCTAGAGATACAAGTTTAGAATTTATTTTATTTTTTTTTTTTTTAAAGATTTTTTACTTATTTGACAGAGAGAAACACAGCGAGAGAGGGAACACAAGCAGAGGGAGTGGTAGCGGGAGAAGCAGGCTTCCTGCAGAGCAGAGAGCCCGATGCGGGGCTCGATCCCAGGACCCTGGGATCTGACCTGGGCCAAAGGCAGACGCTTAACGACTGAGCCACCCAGGCGCCCCAAGTTTAGAATTTATTAATTTGCAAACAGTGAATAATGCCTTGAGAGTAAGAGGAATTTACTCAAGAAAAGTGAGTCAGATGAAAAAGAAAGGAACCCAAAAATATAAGTGAAAAATAACAGAGGAAAAAGGAGGAAAACCAAGGGAGTCTAGTATCTCTGAATCAGTGTGTACATGAACTTGTATTTTAAAGCTGGTCTGGAATAAACTAGTCATTCTTTTGCGAGATCTGTTAACAAAGCTAAGCGTTGCAGGGGCTAATGCAATAGACTAATGGAGTCAAAAACCTCCCTCTGCTATGACATTTGGCAAATCACCACCTCAGGATCCTTATCTTTGCTTTCACTGAGTTGTGGAAGTCTAACCAATGATAAACTGAAAGTTTCAGAAAGTGCAAAATATTATAAAAGCACTTCTGATTTATTACTGTCATTACAACAGAGTATGAAAATCCCATCTAAGAGTGTAAACTTTTGAAGACGCGACCTTCAATCCTATACACCTTTCCATCAGGTATTGTGCTATGTATTTAGTAGGTATTTAAAAAATGTTTGCAGAATATTTGGCAGTAACATGAGAATGTATGCATGGGGGGAAGGAGCACACAGCAAAAGGCATATCTAACTTCCTAAAAGGATTTAGAACTGAAATAGTCGAACTAACCCTCCCACAACTGTGGCCAATGACAAAAAAATGGGGGGGGGGGTGCTTATAGTCCCAACTCCTCTCCTAATGTGTTGTTTCTCTGAATGCTTTAGAAACATGGAGGAGATACTTACAGAAAAAGCTGTGAATTGTAGAAAAGGAAAACAGCCAACAACAACTTTATAAAACTGTTCAACTACCGCTGGCCATTAAGGAAGAGCTCCCTAACTTCTCAAGTTGAAACCTGCAACATGTAAATCAGGCCTTTGTGAGACGAACTAAAATAGTGTCCCCTCAGGGTGTGCAAATACCACAGTGAAGTCACCAGAGTGAACTATTCCCTGACGCAGTCAGAACCTACCTTGCAAAGACTGTCCTATGGAGAAAAAAAATTGCTGTTTGTTTCATTTTCAATATACACTGAAAGGAAGAAACAGAATAAAATGCAATATCCTTAGATATCAATTATTCTGATTTAGACACACAAAAAGGATAGATATGGTTAAAAAGTATCATTTAATCATTATTCCTAAAGCTTATAGGAAAAGGTTGGAAACAAATCTGGTCTTGGTGTAAATTTTAGGAGTTCCATAAACTTTGATTGAGTTGGTTTATAAGCACTTCCTTCCTTAATCTAATCGTTTTCACAAAGGGGGAGAGCTACCTTCCTCTAAGATCCAGATCAACCCTGCCAAGTTTCCATCCGCAATGAATATCAAGTTAATTAAAAAGGCTGTTTAATAAAAGGCAAATCCTCAGCTACAATCTCACTATCAACTATCCCGCTGATACTAATAAAACTTATTATGACTTATTCTACAACAGAAAAGCCAAACTTTTAAACAGCAGTTGAATAATCCATACAGAAGTTAGGAAAGGGGACGCCTGGGTGGCTCAGTTGGTTACGCAGCTGCCTTCAGCTCATGATCCCAGGGTCCTGGGATCGAGTCCCAGATCAGGCTCCTTGCTCAGCAGGGGGCCTGCTTTACCCTCTGCCTCTGCCTGCCACTCTCTGCCTGCTTGTGTTCTCTCTCTTTCTGACAAATAAATAAAATAAAATCTTAAAAAAAAAAAAAAAAAAGTTAGGAAAGAAGATCCAGAAGTTGAGTACAAAGTTAAGACTTCTTTTTAGAATAGGGTGCCTGGCTGAGATTCCTCTCCACGACAGGCAGAAAATGCAATTCCTGTTCCCATAGCAACCTGATCTGATTATATCTGAGGGTACATTGCACCCTGGATACTGTACATGGTGCTTAGACATGGCTGCTCTCACAATCAACACTGATTTTTCCTGGCTTCTGTGCAAGTGATGATAATGGTACAATGATCTAATTTGTCCTTGCCATCAGTTAAAATCTGCCTTACTGACCAGCCCCCCCAAAAGGTAGCAGTTAAAACGATAACATAAGTTTATGTACATGTGTGTGCATGAAAAGTTTCTGGAAGGCTGCATGAGAAATTGTGAATGGTGTTCTCTTCCAACTTAGCAACTGAAGAGGAAGAGATTCCCTAGTCATTATACACAACTGTTTTAATTCACCATGTTTTATTTTTACAGTAAAAGAAAAAAATGACGTACGGTTAATGCCAAAACATGTATGTTTCTTGTAACGACCTAAGTGCAGTCTGACTCAGCTTATTTTAAAGTTTATGGCACTTAAAGTTCAACATCAAAAGGGAGGGGAGAAAAGCTGTTGGCTAGCCCTGCTTCTTTCACACCGCTCACTTGGGAGTTTCACAGGCTCTGTAAGGGCAAAGCACAATATGCATCACTTGCTTAAGGGTATGTGAAATTTGAACTGGATGGGAGATTTAATAGATGCACAAACAGTCATGGTACTTGAACTCATGGGAAACAGCGAGCTAGAGCCCATGGAGTAATTGAAGTTAGGTACTGAATACGCTGAACATCAAAACACATGATACATAAAGCCCTGCCTATACGTTATAGATCATAACCTGCATGTATACATACAGCCTTGTCATTAAAAAAGAAGCAGGGGAGGGGCGCCTGGGTGGCTCAGTGGTTTAAGCCTCTGCCTTCGGCTCAGGTCATGATCTCAGGGTCCTGGGATCCAGCTCCACATCGGGCTCTCTGCTCAGCGGGGAGCCTCCTTCCCCCTCTCTCTCTGCCTGCCTCTCTGCCTATTTGTGATCTCTCTCTGTCAAATAAATAAGTAAAATATTTAAAAAAAAAAAAAAAAGCAGCAGCAGCAGGGGAAACGTGGGGGGCAGGGGGGAAGAGATACTGAGAGGTGGAGAGAGACTGAGACATCACCCCCACGACACACAAATCTCCCTCCCCTTTTCCACCTTCTCCACCACACACAACTTCCTCTGGGACATCATTTCGGATCCAAGAAAAAGTACAACAAGTTCTAGTCAGGTTTTTAGAAATTGTCTGTCTTAAAACTCTCAAGTAAATGTTTTCACAGTTAATCACAATACTCATATGGAAACTATTCTAAATAACTTCTTTTAAACCCATAGTTTTATGAACTTCATTTACCACAAATATTACCAAAAACTGAAGACTTTTTCAGCAAAAACAAGTCCAAGCATATAACATTTTTTAGAGTACAAAGTCATGTAAGAGTCCTAAATAAATGGCCTCTGAGATTTCTTTTGACCTTTAAATCACCATGACCCAAAATTAATACATCTGCTCCCCAACAGTAACAACCTAACTTGACTGTTACTGTCTTATCTACCACATTACTTTTACCTTTGTAGCACAGAAATAAACTCTGAATAATCTACCTACCTCTGCAATCACCTAAAATAACCTTTTGCTACACAATGCCCACAGCAGAAAACTCAGAAGGCCAAGATTGATAGCCTGACCTTTACCTAAATGAGATTCTTACTCGGAAATTTTCAGTTGAATCTCACCACTCCGAGACATTCAGCAAATGCTTTCACTTTGAAATTTTTAGTATTTGAAAACAGATAAAATAAAACTTTGTGGGCATTCCAAATTCAACATAGAAACTTTAATAAATTTCCATAAAAATAATTGGATATAAATTTCAAAAATAATTTTGGCCAGGTTTAAAAATACACCTAAGAATATATAGCTGTCTAAAGAGTTAAAGAGTATTCCCATGAAAACTTAGAAGACCCTAGGTCCCTTGCTGTATCTTAGAAAGACACCTGTTCCAACATATTGCTGGTCCTATGTATTTCCAATACCTTTAAAACACAGAAGTACAGTTCACTTCTTCCATCTCTGAAAAACAGGTGCCTCAGAGTTTTGCTTTCTGAACTTATTTTCCAAAAGTTCATTTTTCTAACAACTTGTCTGGAAATAAAATGGTATCACAAAGGTGCTAAACACTGCCTTTCTAAAACTTATTCCACACACAGTAATTTAACTACTTTTCAAAATACTTTGGGTAAGTTATATTCTTTCTCTGGAATCTTGACACATAAAGTTTAATGTACCAGAGAGCAGTGGAAAGAAAAATGCAAAACCATGACTGAAAGAACTATCTGCCTATAAAACATTCCTTTCAAAAACCCTCAAATAATATTAGCCTTATAGAATGATCTGGCTTTGAAGAATGGCTGGGGCCCTATGTTCTCTCTGGAAGTTCATTACTATCAGCTGCCAGTAAAATTAATTCTTTCAATGCAATGGGGACTGCAACTCTACAAATCAGATGCCAGTTTCTCATGCATATTTTACTCTGTTAAACACAATAATGAATTATTCTGCTTGTTTATATATTTTAATGATGAAGAAAAACTTGCTTAGACCAAACATGATTTTTGATACCTTAGGATAAACACGTCCATCCTCATCCACCACCCAACCACAAAGTTTTCTATACATCCTTTTCCTGATTTCTAAAAGATCATTCATACATGTTTCTACACTGGCTTTGAATCAAAGGAAAAGGAAAGACAGTAAGGAGAGCCTTTTTACCCAGGGCCAAAGAGCGGCCAGAAATTACATAGGATGCACACTTTCTTTTGTTTTCTCTGTTCCAGAAGTAGTGATGAAATAACTTTGTGGCTCTTCATTAAGGCTGAACAACTCTAAAGAACAATGACTTTAAAAGTGAATTTCTATTTTAATTACACATAGGCCATACCGGTAGTAAAAGCATTTGCTTCCCCCAAATTCCCTTCACTAGACACCCTCTGCTCTCTAGCTCTTCAGGAGAGCAAACAGCAATCACGCTCAATCCTGGAGAGAGAGGGGCATTTAAACAAGATAAAAGTGCTGAAGGTGGACCTTTCTATCTCTGATCCAAGAACGCTCCGTGATGGCCCTGCGAGGAGGGAGAAAAGCGAGAATAGGGTTTTTTACTAACACTTCCGAAAAAAGGGGACAAAAACGGCCCAAACGGCGAATCATCAAGGGAGTGAAAATCTGGTTAAGTTAGAAAGAACAGAAAAGCAAACAGATGCTAGCGCGAGGCATCCTGGCCCTCGCGGAATGTTAAGTGCTAGCTCTAGTACAGAAGTTGGAGAAGGGAGTATCTGGGTGGCCCCTGCTGGGGAGCAGAGAGCCAACACGCGGCTGTTCGGGCCCCGCAGGCTGGGCCAGGAGGTGAAGATGGCCAGGGAGCTGGGCTGCTGGCGAGCAGTAGCAGGAACAGGGCTGTCACCGCTTACCCAGGTGCAGCGTGAGGTTGATGGAGTTGGGGTACTGCACCCCGGCCAGCATGGTCTGGCTCTGCCACCAGGTGGTGTCGGCCTGGTTGTTGTAGTCGGTCAAGAAGGCTGCCCCGTGCTGCAGGTGGGGCTGCCCGGCGTCGCACAGGTGACAGGACTTGGTGACCCCGGTCACCCCGGTCTGCACACAGTACTCCTCGGGCGGAGCCCCGCACGTGTTGGTGGCCACCACGGTCACGTTGAAGGCGGCGTTGACGAACTCGGGCATGCAGCGCTGCGACCGCCCGCCCTCGTCCGTGCACTCGTCCATGGCTGCCCGGGCGCAGCCGGCCGCAGCCGCCGCCAGCACCGCCAACACCGGCCACAGCCGCCCCCGGGGCCGCAGCGCCGGCGCGGCCCGCTCGCTGCCCCTCATCCCGCCGCCCGCGCGCTGGGCCACGGCGAAGGCAAGGGCGCGTTCTTCTCGCCCAGCGGAGTCCCGGGGAGGCCGCTCCGCGGGCTGAGCCTCGGGGCCCAGGGGCCGGACTCTCGGGACGGGTGGTGGCGGTGGCTCGTGCTGGAGAGACGGGCCAGTGGGCGCCGCTGGCGAAGACCGCGCGGCTCGCTGGCCACTGCCCGGCTCTCCGCCTCCGCGCCTCCCTCACCCACCCGGGACACAGCCCGCACTCGGCACCGACCCCCGACTTCCGAGCGCGGGCCCGAGAGCGCGCCCCCGGGGAGGAAGGAGCAGGGGGTGGGGTCGGCAGCGTGGGGTGGGGTCTGGCGGAGGAGAAAGCCCAACCCCCGCCTCCTCTCAACAGCTCCCGCGGCCCCCGTAGCTGCGCCCCCGCCCTCCTCGTGCCGTGGACTGCGCGTCCGCCCGGGCGACTCGCAGCGGCGGCGGCGGCGGCGGCGGCGACGGGGGCGGCGGCATCTCGCGCTCCGGCCCGCGGCGCGGGATCGGCGGGGGAGGGGCCTTGGAGGGGCGCGAGGGGTGGGCGGGGAGTGAGGGAAGGGGTGGGGGAAGGGGAGGCGGAGGGAGAGCGGGGGAGGGGAGAAGGAGGGGCGGCGGGGAGGTGCATGCTGGGAGGGAAAGGAAGGCTGAGGAGAGCCAGCGCCCAGCGGGAGTTGGACGCCAGGGTCCCCAGTCTCTGCGTCCCCGGAGGACTCCGGTTGGGGGAAGGGGTAATGGAGGGAGCCTTAAAGGGGCGACGCTGGGTCGATGAGGTCACTTGGAATCCGCCTTTGGGCGCCTCGCCAACTCGGGTCGCGGCGGCGCAGATCTCCGCCCCGCCAGGTGTCGGTCGTGGCGTCCTGCCGGCCGCGCCCTGGGGCCGGGACCCGAGGGACCTGATGGTGGGAGCTGCCCGCGGGCTCCTCGCTCCCCCCGCCCCTCCCCCGGCCGCCCGGGGAATGCCCCCTGCTGCGCGGGGCGGGGCTGTAACCTTTTCCGAGGAGAGGTCCCGGGGTGTCCAGGGGACCGACACGGTCCCCGGAGAATTAAGGGCCTTGGTCTTAGCATCAAAATGAATTTTCTGAAGCGGTTTCCTGCCTCTTAATTAAAGTGTAACCGTTGTTTAACAGGGGCAGAGAAGGAAGTGAAAGGGCTGGGAATGGAATGACATTTTTCCCTTGGGTAGGCAGACCCACTGCGAAATTCTTCCACTGTGTTGTTTATGTTCCCCATCTTGCCTTTAAAAGACTCGAAATTATCTGGATCTGACATCCTCCTCTTCGGGCCTGCTGAGTCACGGAATATTCTCCGTGCCAGAATGACTCAGTTCAGAGAACCTGAGCCAGAAGATCATGAGTTTTAGTCCCAGATCTGAACTTGGGCACTTACCCAGTGCCCATACGACAAGCAAGGACCGGGAGAGGAGGGTGCTGTAAAAGTGGACGCCCCGGGGTCGGTGGTTTTTAAACATTTGGAGTCCCCAGGCAAAGTGGTTGCAGCTACTGGATGATCAGGAGGCAGATTTTTTTAACTTTTCCAGCTCTTAATGGTAAAGTAACAATAATAAATATATACCCCCCCTCCCCGGAAAAACCCAACCCCGCAAAAAGAAACAAACCCTATACCTGGGTTTGTGTTCAGTAGTTGCGTTAAGACATTGGGGATCTGAAATATTGAAGTAAGTGTTAGATTGCTACGGATGGGGTCAATGTTAGCTCCAGAAGGACTTTAAGGATAATGGTGTGGTTGTCGGGGGGTGGGGAAGGGGGTCTTGCCAGAATGCTCAGTTTGCTTAGCAGGCACGTGGATCACTTGTATTGTTCATTTATTTGATGGGTGAACATGATGCATGACTAAAAGTCTCCCAACTCCTCATCCTTTGGCACCTCCACGTTGGAAGAACAAAGTTGTGGGGCTTTAATTCTTTCGTATTTGAGTTGAAGCAAAATAAATATATTCATTTATACCTAGAGAGGATGATATTTTCTCTCAGTCTTTCATTGTACTTGAGAGCAAAGGCATATAGGACAAAGATAAGAATGTTAGTTGTAAATAAAACTGCAGGTATTTTTAATAAATATATTTAAGTAAATATATTAATGAATATGCCCTTAAAATTTTCAATATTTTATTAGATATTGGCAAACCAAATGTGGGGCTCCTTTTGTTTTCTACCATGTCAAAACAGATAAAGGTAAGGAAACTCCAAAGTTTGCAAAATCAAAATAAATGCTTGCTGTCGCTGCTTCCTTTTGGATTCTAATGTTCAAGGGTAACTTTAAACTATTACTTCTGCCACATAATTTCATTACCAGAACCTCATCTGATATTTGTAAAGCATATAAAGAGACTGGATTAATTTCTAAATTCTATTTTTTATCGTAATGTGACAAGGAAATATCTATTTCAGAGAGAAGTAAAATGTAACTGGGCCCAGGCCGTGTGCTTGATTAAAAAAAATTAAAACAACAAAACTTGTCTCCATTATTTGAATCCCGATTCAAACAAAACAAAGATTAAAACAAAAATTTTAAGATGATTTGGAAAATTAAATGCTAATTAGATATTTTGTGACAACAAATTAAGTATTTTAGGTACCTGAAGATGTTACTGTTTACTAAATAGACTTGGTATTTTTTATTTTTTTTTTAATTTTTAGTTTTTTAAAAGATTTTATTTATTTGACAGAGAGTGAGAGATCACAAGTAGGCAGAGAGGCAGGCAGACAGGCTCCCTGTTGAGCAGAGCCCAATGTGGGGCTTGATCTCAGGACCCTGAGATCACAACCTGAGCTGAAGGCAGAGGCTTTAACCCATTGAACCACTCAGGCGCCCCTAGACTTCGTATTTTTTAAATAAAAAGCGAAAGCATGTGAGATTTTCTTTTACTTAAGGTTACCCTGTGGGCTTTTTTTCTGGGGGAGAAGGGAGAGGCAAAGGGAGAGAGAGAGAATCCTAAGTAGGCTCTAGGTCCATCAGGGAGTGCATTCCAAGGCTCAGGCTCACAACCCCAAGATCATGACCTGAGCGGAAATTAAGAGCTTAACTGACTGAACCACCCAGGCACCCCAAGGTAACTTTGTTTTTTTTTTTTTTTTAATTCCGTGGCCCTTTAATAATACATGTTCTTAACTGCTCACAAACTACATTATCTAGTAAACAGATGTGGTGTTTAGAAGAAAAACGTGAAGGTGTCGGAGAAATGGTTTCAGATCCCTTAAAAAATGGTATTAGTGCCCAACTACCAAGGTCTTGATGCAACAAGAAAGGTAGAATGAGAGGATGTAGTTGTTTATTATACAAAGGAGTTCCAAACTTTTAAAAATCCCACTTAGAACTCCAGAGAAAAGAGATTTCCCCCTATCAGGATCTATCTACACAATTTCAAGGCAGGATGCTGACTTTCCTGGCTTGGGTCACCTGCAAATCCCTGGGCATACCTACCCCTAGCCAACTGAATAGAGTAACATCACTGAAGCAGCCCACGGGAAAGCCAGGGAGTTTGGGGAAAGCAGTTCAAGGAAATTTCTCGATTGCTGTTGCCAGAAGGGGGCAGGTTACAAGGTAGAAAAGTATATACAACAGATGTCTACTACATCCAAATTGAGAATGTGTGATATAGTTAGAAAAATAACTTAAAAGGGTTATATTGACCTTCTAACATCAAAAATTTGCCCTTTTAAAAGTTTTTGCTGACCTCTCTGTATTTTTCCCAAGCCTAAGCACCACTATACTACATGCTTTATCTTTTATATGTAGAATGCAATCTAAAGATAACAGTTACTACTAATATGATGTTAGCCTATATTTGCCTTCTGTCTTATGCTTTTCAAAATGTAGTAACTCTGAAGCAGAGGATATTAACTTGTTGAGTTGAGGAAAGTAAGACTCAAAGAGAATTAAGTAATCTCTGGTAAGCAGCAAGATCAAGACTGGAGCTGCACTTTCTGGTTCCATATCCAGGGCTATTTCCTTTTCTGTTGTGTAAAGGTCATGGTCAACTGTAAAGGAAGAGCTACCTCGAACTTTCAAGGTTTTTAGGTTATCAAATGGGAATTCTAAGTTAGATGAAAATCAATGTGATACAGGAAGAGAATTAACAATATCCCTCTTCAGAGTTACACTAACTACACACGATCTTTTGTGTTAGGTTTATAGATCCTTCCTGGGTCTTTGGTACAAGTCCAAGCATAACAAGATAAGATATCTTTTGTGGCCATGCTCAGGTAAAGACAGGATTCCTCTTGTATGAGGTAAAGCCCTTCCTTCCCACCCAGCAGCATGTACCTGATTTAAACCATCTTTCTATCGTGATGCTAGTTTTAAAAGGAAGAGGAAAGGGCACATATCATAATTCATAAAATTTAAATTCAAATGTTATTTATTATAAAGACAATAAAAAAGGAAATATTTCCCAAAATGAGGAGCAAAGTCCAATCCCTCCTCAACCCAAAATCTTCCCATCAAAGGAACAAAGAACTTCACATCTCAAAAATTTTATTATTCTACTAACCAGATGTGGATTGCATCCCACCATATAGAACAGAGAGAGAAATAATCTTTTACATGCAGATGACACCATTTTATTATGGGAATTCCGAATATCCTTAATAAGTTGTTGACCCTGAATACTGTCAGAAAGGGTACAGCATTGACTGTAGTTAATCATATTGTATCCCCTATTTGAAAGTTGCTAGAAGAGTAGGTCTTAAAAGTTCTCATCACAAGGAAAAAAAAGTTAACTATGAATGGTGATGGATGTTAACTAGATTTATTTTGGTGACCATTTTGCAATATATACGAATATCAAACCATTACGTTGTACACCTGAAACTAATAAAATGTCATGTGTCAATTACACTGCAGTCTTAAAAAATCAACTCTAAAAGAAAAAGAAAGGATATTTCTTTCAAAACCAAAGTTATTATTAGTAGTAGTTTTTTCCCCAACATTTGATTGCCTTATTCAACTACTTAGATATATACTGCAATAGTTTGTTTTTTGGGTTTGTTTTTTTTTTTTGGAGGATATGCCTGAAAATTATATGGTTTAAAATTAGAAGTTCATGCCTTTTTGAGCAAGATTTTTTTTTAAAGATTTTATTTATTTATTTGTGTGTGAGAGAGAGAGACCACAAGCAGGGAGAACAGCAGGCAGAGGGAAAAGCAGGTTCCCTGCTAGGCAAAGAGTCTGATGCGGGACCTGATCCCCAGGACTCCAGGATTATGACTTCAGCCAAAGGCAGATGCGTAACCGGCTGAGCCACCCAGGCGTCCGGAGCAAGATTTTTTGGGAGGCTGTCCTAATTCAGCTTTACAGTTTTTTCTAGCTGTAGCTGTTGTGGTCCTTGCTCAGAACTCAATGGCCTCCATCTTCAGATTATATATGTATTTGAACAAATGATAAATGGATTTTCCTCCCACACAAATTTTATTTATCGTAACAAAGCAAGTTTTACTTATAACCAAATTAAAAGCAAGATTTTTTTTAAAAATTCACTTATAATTCTGCTATGCTCAAGTGAGTGTCATCTATCAGAATTCCCTCTCCTAGCCTCTATCATTCTACTGTTCTAATAGACATCCTTTATTGAAGTACAATATACGTATCAAAAACAAGGCACAAATGCCAAGGGCTCATATCATGGAGTGCAAACACTTCTGTAATCACTGCTCAAGTCCAGAAACAGAATATTGCCCTAGCCCAAAAGCACTATCCTGTCCCTAGACAATCAGGACCCCTCCTTTCTCCCCATATGTGATACCTATCCTTACTTCTGTTTCCCACATATCAGATTAGTTTTGCTCATTTTTGAATGCTATTTAAGTAAAATCACACAGTTTGTGTTTTGTGTATAGGTGGCTTCTTTTGATCAATATTATGTTTTTGATATGCATCTGTATTGATATATATAGCAAGAGTTCATTGTTTTTCTTTATTGCATGGTATTCTATTGTATAAATAAACTATGCTTGTTTATTCATTCTACTGTTGGTGGACATTTCAGTCATTTCCAGTTTCCAGCTATTATGAATAATATTACTTATTACTACCAAAATTCTTGTCTGATAGAAATACATATAAATATGTATAGACACACATTTAAGGGTATCTAGTGGGAATGGAATTGCTGAGTCATAAGGGTAGGCATATTTAAATTTGGTAGATACTTTCAAGCTGTTTTCCAAACTAGTTGTACCGATATTCTCTCCTACCAATTGTGTATGAGTTGTGGTTACACCACCTCTTCACAAACACTTGGTATTGTCAACATTTTTAATCTTCACCATCCTACACTAACATTATCATGGTATTGGTGCTGAACTCCAGGACCTCTCACTCCAGTGTATATGTATGTGTGTGTATTATGTGTGTGCATACTATATGTAAATATATATACACATATATATATAATGTGTGTGTATATATATATATATATATAAATGATGCTTATGTCACTGAATGTGTAGTATTGAATTGTGGCTTTATTTTCTAAATCTTTAATTACTAATTAGACTGACATCCTTTGCATATATTTTTAACCATTTGGGAATCCTCTTTTGTGCCTTTTCAGTTTTGTTTTGTTTTTTTTAAGATTTTATTTATTTATTTGACAGAGAGAGAGACCACAAGTAGGCAGAGAGGCAGGCAGAGGGAGAAGGGGAAGCAGGCTCCCCGCTGAGCAGAGAGCCTGATGCGGGGCTCGATCCCAGAACCCTGAGATCATGACCTGAGCCGAAGGCAGAGACTTTAACCCACTGAGCCACCCAGGCACCCCGTGCCTTTTCAGTTTTTTGTTCATTTTTCTTTGGCCTGTTTTTTTCTTAATCATATGTATGTATTCTTTATACATTTTGGACATAGGACCCTTTTATTGTTCTATGTATTGTAAATATCTTCTTTCACCTTGGGTTGTCTTTTCCCTTTTTAATAATGTCTCTCATTTTTTTAAACTTTAATTTATAGAAAAATTCAAACATAAATGAAAGTGGAGCGAAATATGCGATAAAACCCCAGTTACAAAAAAAGATTCATAACCAATCTTGTTTTAGCTATGCTCTCATACCTCTTTTCCACCTCACTCCCTCCTATCACCACTTAATTATTTTGAAGCAAAATCACAGATGGTATACTATTTCATTTAATGGTATCTTTTGATGAAAGAAATTCCTCATTTAAATGTAATCTAATTTGGGGCGCCTGGGTGGCTCAGTAGGTTAAAGCCTCTGCCTTCGGCTTAGGTCATGATCCCAGGGTCCTGGGATGGAGCCCCACATTGGGCTCCCTGCTCAGCAGGAAGCCTGCTTCTCCCTCTCCCACTGCCCTTGCTTGTTTCCCTCTCTCACTGTCTCTCTCTCTGTCAAATAAATAAAATCTTTTAAAAAAATAAGTAAAAAATAAATGTAATCTAATTAATGTAATCTAATAAATGTAATCTAACTTTGAACTAGTGCTATTTCCCTTATTTAAAATCTTTAAGGTTATTAGCATATCTTCCTATGCTATGATTTGGAAATTTTGTTTTATCTTTCACATTTCAATCTTCAATCCACCCAGAATTGATTTTTGTGTATGATGTGAGGTAGAGATCAAGATATATTTTTCCATATGGCTACCTTACTACGAAATCACCATTATTGAAGGAACTATTCTTTCCCCCATTACTCTGCAATATGAACTTTGTCACCAAACACCCAAGTTATCTATTTCAAACATCTGTATTCTGTCTTACTGTAGCTTTATAATAAGTCTTGATATCCACTAGGGTAGGTTCTCCAACACTTTTTTTTTCTTAAAGATCATACCGATTATTCTTTGCCCTTTGCACTTCCATATAATTTTAGAATTGGCTTCTCAATTTCTACCAAGAAAAATCTACCCAGAATTTTGTTTGTGCTTGCATTCAATCTATATATTAATTTGTGAAGAAGTAACATCTATGCAGCATTGAGTTGCATTCCTCAATATATATATAATATAGCTATAGGTGTAGGTCATGGTGATCTTTTATCATGTTCTGTGTAGAAATTTGTGCATTTTTAATTAAATATTTTGCTAGGTATTTGCTTTTTTATCCTATTGTTTGTTACTAGAATATAAAAATAGAACCGATTTTCTTATTTTGGCTTTATATCCAGCAATCCAACAACCTTACTAAGTTCGCTTTTATTTCCACTAGTTTGTAAACCCTTTTAAATTTTCCATCTGCACAATTAGGTCATCTGTGTATACTAACAGTTTTATTTCTTATTTTCCTTTTTAATACCTTTTAGTTCTTTTTCTGCTCTGCTTGTGCTGGTTAGAACATATAGTATAACGTTGCATAGAAATGGTGACAGTAGATATCTTTATTTTGTTCCTGAACCCAGGGGAAAATTTCTCAGTGTTTCAAGAAACAAATAATGTTTGTTGTACATTTTCTATACTTACCTTTTATCAGGTTATGTAATTTCATTTATATTACTAGTTTGATGAGAGGTTTTTATTTTTAAATTATGAATGAATGTTGGAATTGGTCATGATTTTTCTCATCTATTGAAATGCTCTTGACTTTTCTATTATCCATATGATATATTATTAGTTTGTAAATGTGTTGTTATATTCATTAATTATTAAATGCCAAACCAACCTTGCATTCCTAAAAGAAACCTAGTTTGGTTGTGCTATTATCTTTTTATCTTATACTGAATTTAGTTTCTAATGTTATATTTAGGATTTTTCAAACCTATGTTAATGAGAAATTGCCATCGTATATGCTCCCCCCCTCTTTTTTTTTTTTAACATCCTGTCAGGTTTAGTACCAAGGTTATGCTGGCTTGACAAAACAAGTTGAGAGATATCCCATTTTTATTCTCTGGGAAAATTACTTTAAACATTATTTCATCTTTAAATACTTGAAATCACTCACCAGTAAAGCCATTTGGTTCTGGTTTAATTTGTTTAGTTTTTGTCTTTTGGTGGTAGGGAGAGTAGGAGAGGAGAAGATATTTTATTTTATTTTATTCTTTAAAGATTTTATTTACTTATTTGACAGAGAGAGAGACAGATCATAAGTAGGCAGAGAGGCAGGCAGAGAGAGAGAGAGGTAAGCAAGCTCCTCGCTGAGCAGAGAGCCTGATGCTGGGCTTGATCCCAGGACCCTGAGATCATGACCTGAGCCGAAGGCAGAGGCTTTAACCCACTGAGCCACCTAGGCACTCTGAAATAGAACATTAAATAGTTCTATATTTACTTTAAAAATGGAATCTGCTATTAAAATGTCTTCTCCAGGGGCGCCTGGGTGGCTCAGTGGGTTAAAGCCTCTGCCTTCGGCTCAGGTCATGATCTCAGGGTCCTGGAATCAAGCCCCACATCGGGCTCTCTGCTCGGCAGGGAGCCTGCTCCCCGCCCCCGCACACCGCCTGTCTCTCTGTCTACTTGTAATCTCTCTCTGTCAAATAAAAAAATAAAATCTTAAAAAAATAATAAATGTTCTATTTCTTCTATAGTCAGTTTTACAAGTATTTTTTAAGGAATTTGTCAACCTCATCTAAATTTCAAATTTATTGGCATAGAGTTACTCATAATAACCTCTTATTCTCTTTTTTTTAATTTATTTTTAAAGATTTTATTTATTTATTTGATAGAGAGAGAGATTGAAAGTAGGCAGAGAGGCAGGCAGAGAGAGAGGGGGAAGCAGGCTCCCTGCTGAGCAGAGAGCCCGATGCGGGGCTCGATCCCAGGACCCTGAGATCTGACCTGAGCCGAAGGCAGAGGCTTAACCCACTGAGCCACCCAGGCGCCCCTCTTACTCTCTTTTTAATGATGGCAGGAACTTTATTCCTAAAACTCGTATTTTTTTCTTTTTATTTACCATGTTTATCAGTTTAATTAATTATTAAAAATTACCAGTTTTTGGCTTTTAATTTTTCTTTATTATTTGTTTACTATGTTGCTCATTTCTGCTTTTTATTATATCTTCTTACTTCAACTTTGAGTTTAATGTCCTAATTTCTTGAGTAAAATCTCAGATAATTAATTTCAGCCATTTTCCCCATAATATGTGTGTTTAAGGCACAAATTTCCCTCTAAACACCACTTTAGCTGCATCCCATGAGTTTTGATGTGCCACATCATCATTATTATTATTCAATTCAAAATATTTTCTAACTTCTCTTCAAAGTCTACTTTGGCCCATAAGTTATTAAAAGTGTGTTGCTTAATTTCCAAACATTGGAGATTTTCTAGTTATTTCTGTTATTATACTGTTTGTTATCATATCGTTGTTTAAAACGGAGTAACTGAGACCTTAGGAAATGTACTCTTAATTATTGTGATGGTCTTGCTTGGATCATGGAGTCTGCCCTCAGCTGTACCTTAGGAAGGTGAGAAAAAGGACCTTGTGGGGGCGCCTGGGTGGCTCAGTCGTTGGGCAGCTGCCTTCAGCTCAGGTCATGATCCCAGGGTCCTGGGATCAAGCCCCGCATCGGGCTCCTTGCTCGGCAGGAAGCCTGCTTCTCCCGCTACCACTCCCTCTGCTTGTGTTCCCTCTCTCGCTGTGTTCTCTCTGTCAAATAAATAAAATATTTAAAATAAATAAATTAAGAAAAAAAAGGACCTTGTGGCTTGAGCAAATTGAAAGGAGGGCAGGCACCAGCACCTCTCTGACCCAGTACGCTGAGGTTATATCGCAGGAGCAGCAATGGCCTTTCAATACTGACCCCTTGAGACTGAATAACAACCCTTGGGTTCCTGCATTTACCGTGACACAGGGACACAGAAAAGGAAAGATGTTTTCATAAAAAGCAGGATAGATGTTTGGAGTCATATTACTACTAAAAATATGTGACCTTAAGTTATTCTTGAGACTGATGAAGCAGGATATAGCATTTTTCACTTGATATCATATTTCACTTGATATTTAGGAGGCATGAATATAGTCTCCATAATATGATTATTGTAGCCACTGCTAATATTTACTCAGCACCTACTATGTGCCACAGAACTTTACTAATCATTTTGCCCCTATTATTTCAATTAGTTCTCATGTATATTATTACCCCATTTTCAGATGAAGAAATGAAGACACAGTGATATTAAGTAACTTGCCCAAGGTTATTCAGCTGGTAGTGGATCCTGGATTTAAACTCTGGATGTCTGACTACAGTCAATGCTCCTAACCGCTATGGATAATAATAACAAGTTTATTTGGAGTCTCCTAGGTAACAATGATATTTTAAGTGCTAAGTGTGTATTAACCCACTTGATTTTTGCAGTAACTCTTATAAGTAAGTCTTTTTACTATCATTGCATTTTATAGGGATGGCTGAGATGCCAAGATCACAAAGCTAGTAAGTGACAGAGCAGAGACTCAAATATGGACAGTTTGGCTGCAGAGTCTTTGTCTTCACTGTTATATAATACTGCTTCCCAAACTATATTGACTTATCAAAGACACAGCCAGTCAGAAGACACGAATAGCCATTTTTCCAAAGAAGACATCCAAATGGTCAGCAGACATATGAAAAGATGTTCAACATCACTGATCATCGGGGAAATACAAATCAAAACTACAATGAGCTATCACCTCACATCTGTCAGAATGGCTCAACTCAACGACACAAGAAACAACAGGTGTTGGCAAGGATACACAGAGAGGGGAACCCTGTTACACTGTTGGTAGAAATGCAAACTGGTATAGCCAATCTGGAAAACAGTATGGAAGTTCTTGAAAATGTTAGAAATAGAAATACCCCGTGATCCACCAATTGTGCTACTATTTACCCAAAGAATAAAAAAAAAAAAAAAGTTCACAGGTATACATGCACCTGGATGTTTATAGCAGCATTATCCACAATAGCCAAGTTATGGAAACAGCCCAAGTGTCCATCAATTGATTAATAAAGATGATGTGCGGGATACACACACAATGGCATATTAATCAGCCATAAAAAAGAACAAAATCTTGCCATTTGCAAGGACATGGATGAAGCTAGACAGTATAATGCTAAGTGAAATAAGTCAGTCAGAGAAAGACAAGTACCATATGATTTCACTGATATGTGGAATTTAAGAAACTAAAACAAGGGGCCCCTGGGTGGCTCAGTGGTTAAAGCCTCTGCCTTCGGCTCAGGTCATGATCTCAGGGTCCTGGGATCCAGCCCCTCATTGGGCTCTCTGCTCAGCGGGGAGCCTGCTTCCCCCTCTCTCTCTGCCTGCTTGTGATCTCTCTCTCTGTCAAATAAACGAATAAATAAAATCTTAAAGAAACTAAAACAATGAGCAAAGGGGAAAAAAAGAAGGAGGGAGGTGAACCAAGAAACATACTCTTAACTATAGAGAATAAACTGATGGTTATGGGGGGGGGGCGTGAAATAGGTGATGGGGATTAAGAAGGGGACTTGTGATGGGCACTGGGGTGTTGTATGAAAGTGTTAAATCACTATATTGTACATCTGGAACTAATATAATATTGCATGTTAACTGAGTGGAATTGGAATAAAAACTTAAAAAAAAACAATAGCAAAGACACAGCCAGTGTCAGACATATCAGTTCACATAAATATCAAATTAACATTCACCTAGGTTTGGTCATTATGTCAGGAATAAGACATTTATTTCTGAATGGATGCTTTGCTCATAAATAAGGTCTTCACAAAGTTCTTTCCAATTTTTAAAACTTAAAAACAATTTATAGGCATAATAGAAATAACCCGCAAACAATAATGTTTAGGACAAAAATCACTCTGTAAAAATACACATTATATTTTTAGTTTGAATTCTATAACAGAAAGCAACGAGTACTACAGCTAAGATCAGCTGAGGGAAATAAAACTTCAGTTTGCTTTAAGTTATGCACACAGGTTATTTTTTCCACAGTTGCAACCTGAATTATTAAAGTTTAGAAGTTAAACGTTAATGTTAAACCACTCAAGGACTTCATAAATATGCTGTAGTGACAAGGCTTATTCACTGTTAGTTCTACTCGAAGGGAAAAAGAGTCCATTTTCTTCCAAGTGTGGAGACAGGGTCACCAAATAACCCACTAAGCTTAATGAGAGCAAAGCCAAACAATCTTCTTCCCACACATTACATTTTTTAAACTGTCCAGTAAATCACACAGTAATCGAAGTCCTTCACTTGCTTTTTTTGTGCCACAATTTTAGGCATAGGGCTTTAAATCTTTTCTCTAATCAAATTTGACTGAAGTAATATTAGTTTTCTACTAACCTTTCACCTTTGATCTTTGGGGTGTATTCACTATACCCATTTGTTAATGACACAGGATATGCTTTTCCAAAGCAAGAATGGATACTGACTCAAACTGATTTTACAGGAAAGTCATTCCAGGAAGTAATTTGACATCAGTCTTAACTAAATACAAGAATGACATTTTCTTTCAAAGTTCTGGATGATTTTTTGGATGTCCATTGCACGCATGTCAGTAGAATTTTTTAGGCATAAGGCACCCTTGTTTTGTTTTTAATAGCATGTGAACATTTGTGCTAATGGAAGCACTGATCACTTATTTGGAATGAGTTGCAGAAAGGACAGTCTGAACAGAAAGGACCTCTATGACATCACTGCCATTTCAGCAAGGAAAATACTCCAGGCTATAAAGCAGAAATAAATATAATCACTACATAAGGCCAGTAGCAAAAATATTCCCTATGGCTTCCTAAGCAGAAAAAGAAAATAACCACTTCCAAAGAATTCTTCCCAGTATGACACAAAATGAAGGTCAAAGCAAAGTGTTAAAGTCTGAAAAATAAAAACCAGCAGAAGGTAAAAATAAATAAATAACACACTCCAGAAACTGTCACCATGGCAATAGCCAGAAATGCTTCAAGGGAAAAAAAAGAGGGGAGGGGGCTTTGAATAATTGTTATGGACTGAATGTGGATCCCAAAGTTCATATGTTAAAGCCTTAACTCGCAATATGATGGTACTTGGAGATGGGGCTTTTGGGAAATAATTGGGGTTACATGAGGTCATGAGGGTGGGGCCCTGGTCTGATGAGATTAGTGCCCTTAT
The DNA here is from genome assembly GCA_028646535.1 of Procyon lotor. Lineage (NCBI taxonomy): Eukaryota > Metazoa > Chordata > Mammalia > Carnivora > Procyonidae > Procyon > Procyon lotor. The sequence continues at coordinate 35,696,743 of CM053618.1, read as the reverse complement.
AAGAAGAGACACCAGAGAGCAAGTTCACTCTCCCACTCCCTCTCTCTCTATCATGTGAGGACACATCGAGAAGGTGGCTGTCTGCCAACAGTTCTGTGCCTACACTCTTAGACATGTTTAACATGATTCTGGGGGAGCAGGAAACACCTTTATACAATTCACTTTGCCTCCGCAAAACTGAATGAAAACACAAAGTCAGAGTTTTTTAAACCAGTGGCCACATAGTAAAAACTGTACATTGTTGTCCATTCATTTAAAAAGCAAAGTCACTAGGATGGTCTAAAAGTGATTAACTGGCGCCTTTTTAACTTTCTGATGAAAACTTTTTCTCTATGATTCAGAATTATCTCCACTTGGCTAGCATCCTGATCCTGGACTTCTGAGCTGTGGAAACAGAGAAAATCAATTTCTGTTGCTTGAGCCACATAGTCTATGGCATTCACTAAGGCAGCTGATCTAATACAATTGTTACGAACTATCTTTACTTGGTTTCAGTAGACATAAAGTTGAACCTGTTGTATCTCAGAAATTGTGACTCTGCATATGTACTGAAAATGAGCCTGCTTTTTCTTAATCAGTTCTGGAACCTAGAAATAGGAATAAATCATATCTTGATATGCCCAAATTTGTCACAATCTAATATTCACTGGTATCAAACATATGCCAATAAAAGTAACAGTTTAGTAACCCAGTAAAGTTCCAGTTATTACAGCAAGATGCCAAAATCCTATTTGCCTATAGCTCTGAGCTACGTTTCAGCTCTAAAATCTTATGGTTTCACTTAAAGTTTAATTTCAATAATGTTAAGAATGGATTTTCTTCATTCAGAATGTATAACCTTTGATATATTCAGAATGTATATATACATTCTGATATACATTCTGATATACATTCAGAATGTATAACCTCCATGAAAATGAAGTAAGGTAGAACTGAGAATTATAATATTACTTTCCCCTCATTCTGCGTAGAGGATCATTTTAACTAACAGGACAGCTTTACGTTATTTTCAAATACTGGAGTGTTTTTTATTCTGGAGCTTCTACCTTGGATGGCTCATTAGGAGAACATCATATCAATACCCGTTGAGCACGTGAAAGAATCTCGGTCATCAGGCCTTCCTGAGCCGTCTTATCCCCCCATCTGAGCTATATAATTACAAAGCAGCATGGGACCTAAAGAAAGTAGCATGTATCTCCCACTGCTGTGCCAGAACAGCCAAGAAGAGTCCTTCTTAGCACAGGCAGAGTCAAGGCCAAGGCCAGCGACGCACAAAGAATAAATTCACATGTGTGCCTGATTCCGTTCATACGAGGGGAGTCTTTTATATTCCAGATCACCAGATGTTAAAGACCAAGATTTTTTTGTGTTTCTGCTTCATTTTAAATGTTAATACTCAAGAGAGGTGGGAGCGTGTAAGGAAAAAAAAAAAAGGAAAGGTAAGTTAGATCTTAACATTAATTTATAATGAATAAATGCAGTTTAGGTTTTTCAAGTTTTAAAAATGTTTAAAAGGACCTTAGAAAAACAATTTTCTTCTCTATGGATTGTTTTTAAGGTGTCTTACACATAACATAGGGTCATTAAACATAATTGACTGAGTTTTTGGAAAAAATGCATGTGGGGATGGAGCCCAGCAAAACTAAGACAATGAACACAAGGTACCTGTACCTCTGACCCAAGCTCTAGATGCCAGCCCTGAAGTTCATTTCTACCTTAAGGCAAAATCAGGAATCCTTTCCAATTATCTGTCTGCTGAGCATTTCTCCCATCCATCTTTCACTCTTGTAGGCTAACTCTTGCCAATCCTTTAATTGCTATTACTTAACTAAGTGATCTGCTTACGCAGAATGCTAGGCACCAGGAGGGTTAAGGTTGTGAGAGGAGGCAAGAGTTTCAAAACAGAGCCCGTAGCTTTAATTCTAAGTGATTTTATAATTCAGCCGAGAAGACATGTATATAAATGTTAAAATTACTGAAGCATATTTACAAAATAACACAAAATTTTAAATACTACATAACTCAGATATGTAAGTGCATAAGAATTAATATGCAAAAAACCTCCTTCCCCAATAAAGGAGTGAATAAATGAGCCATGGATTAGAATTTTAAAGGTTGCAAGAGCTGACATAAAAGAAGAGAAAGAGCACTGAAAGTTAAAATATGCGCTGATAAAACATTTCAGAATGTATTGAAATTCACATTTGCTGGAATATATGAGCTAGCTGTTGGCTGCTTAGTCAAGAAACCCCTATTGAGCACCTACTAGTTTGCAAGTGTTCGTTCATTCATCTGCTTATTCGACAAATATTTGGTGCTGCCCGTTGTGTGTCAGAAGCTGGAAATAGAGCAGAAAACAGGGAAGACAGGGCTGTTCCCTGAACACACTTGAAACCCAAGGAGAGGTGCGATAGTGTGATTTATATGTATGTATGTATGTATGTATGAGTGTATATGTTTGGTCACTCAGATGACCAAAATATATTTCTCATAAGTATCTAGTCTTATTTAAGCATGAAAATTATACGGTCATATTTGCAAATTTTAAAACATCTTCCTCTTACTGCAGATGAAAAATGAATCACAAAGGAGCAACAGAAAAGAGCCATTTTGGAAGCTGGTGGCTACCCTCCCAACAAGAGATATGTAATGAAGGATAAGGGAGGGGATGGAGAAACATGGCAAACACAAGGCATACTTAGGAGACAGAGTAAGTTTCTCCTAGGTATTCTTAAGATGATTAAGAAGACAATAAAAAAGGTAACTCCAGATCCTAAAGTGAGTGACTGTGTTAATGGTGATGTTATTTACTGAGATAAGAAATACTGAAGAACAGGTTTGGGGGTAAAATTGGAAGATGGTGAGTTCAATTTTCAACAAGTTCAGTTTGGTCATAACACTGTGTTAGATGCAAAACGGGCATTGCACCTGACATTGAGGGTTCATAGTATACAAGAAAAATAATTAACACATTATCATAATTTAGCATAATGAAAGGCTAAATAGAGATAGGTAGAACATTGAATTAGTCAGGATAGGTGAGGTTACACTGTGGTAATGAATAAACACCAAATCTCAGTGACTTAACCAACAAAAATTTATTTCTTGCTCATATTAATTCTAATGCAGTTTCAAAGGACTTTCCAGAGTAGCTCTCCCAATTGTGGTGTGTTTGGGCCATTTCCATCTTGTGGTTCTGCTATCTAGTCAAAACTACCCCCCAGTTTTCCAAAAGAGAAGAGTGTTGGAAGGTCATGCCTTGGACCAGAAGTGGCATATCTCACTTGCACTTCTAGCTCTTTGACCGGAAGAAATCACATGCCCTACCTCGTTGGAAAGGATGGGGGAATGTGGGACATCAAAAAATTATTTGGTGAGGAGCAGGAGTTTCTGCCAGGGGTCTGAAATGAGTGATTAATTAAATGGAAGAGTCAAGAAATCCTTCATAGGAAAGCCACATTTATGCTGGGATTTGAGGGAAGTCTAGGAGGGTGGCCATGTGATGAATACAGGAAAATTCTGCTGGCCAAGGGAACATAACGGGTAAGGACACTGAAGCATGAAAGGGCTCAAGATGCTGGAGATGCCTAGAGATGGCAGGAAGGAACTTGTAGTTGGCATAGAGGACTTCAAGGAAACACAAAAAAATAAGGTATTATAAAGATTGGGGAGGGAATAAATATCTTACGAAGGAGGTTGTATTCTAATCCATAGGCAAGTGGTTTCTAGATTAATAACTTTATTGATTAGGGAAGAAAAACAACAAGAAAGAGGTAAGCCTGGAGGCAAGAAAACCACCTAAGAGACTGTCACGTGTTCCATAGAGGCTTGACCTGTAGAAGAGGCAATAGAGATATACCTACTTAGAAAATTGGGACACCTGGGTGGTGCAGTGGGTTGAGTATCCAACTCTTGGTTTCGGCTCTGGTCATGACCTCAGCGTTGTGGAATCGAGCCCTATGTCAGGCTTGCACTCAGCATGGCGTCTCCTTGAGATTCTCTCTCCCTCTCCTTTTGCTTCTCCCACTCATGCTCTTTCTCTCTCAAATAAATAAATCTTTAAAAAGAAAAAGGACGAGGAAAGAAAATGGGCATGATGTGGAAAACCACTGATACATGAGAGTAAGGGAAAAGGTGCTCTAGAATAAATCTGTAAAGTTTCTAGCTTGGTTGGCTCGATGGCTGGTGAAACCACGAAGAGAGGTAGGGAAAGCCACCACTGAAACAGAGTAAAGAGTAAAAATAACTTTTCTATAGTTAAAAAAAGTTCAAGACTCTTGGATCATCCTTTGTTGAAGTTTCTTTACGAAGAGCTAATCTAGAATTATGTTGTAATAATATTTTTCTTTAAAAAAAATCTTTGTCTAGGGAAACATTGAAGGAGTAGACTTTGTTATTCGCTAAAACCGCCCCCCTCTTAGAGTCTTAGTCCAGTTTCTATTGCCTACGAGATCCGATGTGCTTGGAGCATGGAAGCATCTGGAGCAGCCACATTTCCTTATTCAAGCCAAAACAAGTTAACTCATCTGTGGCTTATCTCATATCCGCCCTGTAGATCTCATGGGAGGATATAGCCCTTATTACTAAAATAATGTGTAGAAAACAAAAATAGCATGGAAAGAAGTTTCTGAACATGATCTTTATAGCTGCTTTTCAAAATAACTTACTCCCAAAGTTAACATAAGTTAATGTTTTCTGCTCAAATATTGCCTGGGTTTTGATAACGATCTTTGTTACGGTTGCTGGGTTTTTTTTTGTATTCTTATGTGAATTCATTTAACTTTGGGGGAATCTTTTTGTAATAAGAAACTGTTAGATTCTGTTTTTTCCTCCACTGATTTTATAACTTGTGAGCCACTTGACCTTTTGACAATTAAGCCCTTGATTATGAAACAGGATAATAATGTTTAACACTCTTACGAGAATGCTACTGAGACTTATTCAATAAAGGGCTATAAAATACTGTTGCACTCTTGGGTGAAATGCATTCATAAATACTGAGTATGAATGATTACTGCTATTTATTTTGACTATAAAGATTTATTTATTCCTTATTTTTAGTTATTCTTTATTATATGTTAGGTGCTGAAGATAGAAGGATAAATAATATATGGTTCCTACCTTCAAGAAATTCTCCATTTTTGTAGGGAGATAAACAATAAGATCAAAAAGTCAATGTAAAGAAGTACAATTTCATGAATGGTCAAGTGAATCACGAGGGGGAAAAAAGTGAAAGAAAAAAATCAACAGAAAGGTTACCTGAGCCAGCTGTTCTAAAAAATGTCAAGAATCTTAGTTGAGGGCACCTGGGTGGCTCAGTTGGTTAAGCAACTGCCTTGGGCTCAGGTCATAATCCCAGGGTCCTGTGATAGAGCCTCACATCGAGCTCCCTGATCAGCGGGAAACCTACTTCTCCCTCCCCCATTCCCCCTGTTTGTGTTCCCTCTCACTGTCAAATAAATAAATAAAATCTTAAAAAAAAAAAAAGAATCTTAGTTGACTTTTTTCAATCTAATAATAAATTATTATAATTTTTAAAGCTTCCCCTTGGTGGCAAGTTATTTGAAGCAAGTCATATTTTTCAACTTAGTATCTTACTTGCACAAGGAAGTAGTTAAAGAGATTTGGCCCTGGATGTGGATCACCTGTGTTTAATCACTGGCATGTGACCTTGAGCAAGGTTGTAAGCCACTTAATGCTTCAATTTCTTCATCTGTAAAATGGGAGTAATAACAGCAACACCTCGTAAAGTGGTAGAGGACTAAACAAGTTATACATGCAAAGTACTTAAAAGTGACTGACACTTATTAAGTATTCAGTACATGCTAGCTATTACTATCATTTGCCATATCTCTTAGCACAATGTATCTACGTATAGTGGATACATTCTCTTTGAATTGAATTAGCGGATGTTTGGATATAATCCAGAATCATACAAAAGTATCCATTCAACTGTTATTGTTATTGACAAGGACCCACTCAGTTGCCACTGTTATTGATTTAACATCCTAGAGTATTATTCAGAAAGAAATTTCCATTTTTTTGTCCTCTTCCATAAAATGCAAGAAGACATATCCTCTATGAAACAGTATCAGAAAACCATAATGAGTAAAGGAAAGGACATTGGTAGTCCAAGGACTGGTGCTAAAAAAACATAAGCTACCACCTGTGATGACTTTGAAGGAATTGTCTATTAAAGGCAAGGCTTTAGCAGATGTCATGTCAGCTGCTCTACAGACCATAAGTGAGAAGTTCAGGGTGGTGCACACAAGGAGTCAAAAACCATCAGGCAGGCTGGCTCCTTCTAAGTGCTAATTTACATTGTCCAAACCCTGAACAGTGATTATGTGTGTAATAAATTCTAAGGATGTTAGATCAGGAGGCAGGAGCATAACTTTAGATTGGGCTGAACTTATCAATTGGCATGTATCCATGAGAGATTCTGGAGTCAGTGAGCTAACTCAAGCAGCTGAGAATAGTTCTAATTGTTGGCTTTGATTTAACAGTGTTCTATGCTGAGTTGAAATGAGATAACAGAAATTCCTTGGTCTTATATGAAACAGTGATTCTCAACCCTGTTAGACCCAATGTCCCTTTTTTATGATAGTTTTATGGTAATGTCCCCTTTATTCTTAAATGAAATTTATAGTTAATATGATCTACTTACACATATTATGTTTTAAATCAACATAATATTCTAACTGTGGCATAAGAAAATAAAAGGAAAGTATCATTTCAGTGTATGAATGCTTAGGCACAACTCTGCTAGAAGACATGGCAAAGTAGTTCTATGTCTGCATCTATATTCAGAGTTGCCTTGATTACAACAGGTCCAGATGCAGACTGATACAGATGTGTTCTTTTGAAGAGAAAAGTTCACAAGCAGTACTGCAGTCAGTAATATGATTTTTCCAAAATGGTGAAACAGTGTTGGTAAAGTTCTGAACAAAACAATATAGTAATATCTTTATTTACATAATTCTTGCTTTCCAGGAAATTCAGTGTATATTAAAACCTTGTGAAATTACTTTGTGTTTTTTTTTTTTAAAGATTTATTTATTTATTTGTTTGACAGCGAGAGAGGCATCACAAGTAGGCAGAGAGGCAGGCAGAGAGGCAGGCAGAGAGAGAGGGGAAAGCAGGCTCCCTGCTGAGCAGAGAGCCCGATGTGGGGCTCGATCCCAGGACCCTGAGACCATGACCTGGGCCGAAGACAGAGGCTTTAACCCACTGAGCCACTCAGGTGCCCCTGAAATTACTTTGTTTTTGTGTTTATATGTTAGGTGGAGTTAGGTCCTAGGTTCAGATTATCGTAAACAGATTTTTCACATACAGTAACATCTGGAGGACCACTGAATGGTAAGCAGGGTGCAGTACAATTCTTTGTCGAGTCAGTCTGTCCCATGAATTGCAGGACATTTACTATTCCTGGCCCCTGCCAGCAAATGCTAACAACAACCCTAATCACTGTGATATCCAATGGTTCCACAGATTCCCAAAATTCTCTCAAGAGGTAGCTCCATCCCAGGACTATTGCTAATACAGAAGAATAAATCTAACCACTCAGAGATATGGAGATCTTAGAGGGGACTGATCATGTGTGACCAGCTCAACAACCCCCATATCCTCTTGGGAGGTTCCAAAGGACATTTCCCTTACTTGGGCATAAAAAGTTTAATGGTCAAAGAAATAAGACTATTCTTGAGAGTCGCTGAAGTGCCTGTCCTCGTAGGCTGGGAAAGAAGGAAGGAGATGCTGCCATTTAAATGGGATCTCTAAACTGTGATGCAAAGCCTAATTGGCAGTACTTAACCACAGAGGCAAATGGGCATGTTGCTGTAATAGGCATCAGAACTAGAGGGACAGACTAATTTTATTCTCAAGAATCTTCTGCAATCATTAATTGGTCATGTAGTCTTTAGGACTAAATAACTGGGCAGCACACTAAGATTCTACATGATCTATATAACCAAACCAAATCAAATCAAACTAACCAGCCAAACAAACAAAAAATTTTAGGTCTGGTACATAGAGCCTGATTTGAGTCATGACCCCTCACCATAGTATGAATCTGTTTCGAACGTAGAGCTCCTGGCTTTTTCCAAAAGACCTTGTGTCATTTACTGCAGTAAATGTACACTGGAGAAAGAGGAATACTCTTCAAGAATTATTGAACACCAATGGCTATGAGGTGCCATAAATCCCCGTGAACCCAGAACATTACAATGGTCACTCAGTTGAGTTTGCCTTACAAGGTCAGGTCATAAATGAGTTGGGCTCCAGTGCATCTCACAATGATTCTTGACATTTATAAACCCATTCTATCATTACTTCTATTATTCCAGAGTGTATATTGGAATAGTATACTCAGCAACTCAGTAAAATCCTAACTTTAGCTTCCAGTCAACTAGTAAGGGCTATTATGGAAGAAAAGGTCAAGTAGAACACCCCTCCTGATCAAAATAGCAAACCAAGAGCAATACTGCATACCCTTCCCAGGAGAATCCTTGAAATTAGTGCTTTAAAACGTTTAAAAAAACTTGAAACAAGATATAGTCATCCCCATCTTATCTCCATTGAACTTAACATTGGCCTGTGCTGAAAACAAATAGGTCCTTGATTAAGAGTAGACAATTATACCTATGGTCTCTTTACTGGGTTGAATCAACATAATTATACATCTTGTATGTAGCTACTGATCTATAAATGCATTTTTTTCTATCTTAATAAGCCGAGAACACTAAAAGTAGCTTGCTTTTACTAATGGGAATAGTACTACACCTTCATTATCTCAATAAGTAGATGTCATGTGTGCCAAAGAATGGTAAATAAATCCCATAAAAATGCATAGTCCTCCTATCTCGGTAAAGTTTCTAAGATTCCAATTATTTGAGTCACAGTAGGATATTCCTTCCAAAGGGAAATATACAGTGATATACCTTAAAACTCTACTTTGGAGAAAAGGCACAACACTTAGTGGGATTGTCTGCATTTTAGAGTTAATATGAGTCATAGTAGGGTGTACAGCTCCGACTTTTTATTTCTTACTGAGTAACCTATAAAGACATTGGTGCTAAAGCAATACACATTCAGCAGAAATCATACTTCAAATTTTGAATTTTGATCCTGCCTGGGCTAACAATATGTAGTATACTACTCTCTTATGCTGGGCAGCAGCCGTGAGCCCAGCTCCCAGTAAGCCACACAATCCTGAGCCAACCAGCACACTTACAATGATTTTTGTACTCATTTTCATTTTCAGTACAGTATTCAATAAATTACATTTAGTAGGCAATCCTTGTTTAAAAAATAGATTTTGCATTAGATGATTTTGCCCAACTACAGTCTTGTGTAAGTGTTCTGAACACTTTTAAGGTAGACTAGTCTAAGCTATGATATTTGGTAAGTTAGGTGTATTAAATGCATTTTTGAGAGAATATTTTTAATTTATGATGGGCTTATCCATACATAAATCCATTGTAAATCATGGAAGATCTGCATAATGACTAATTTTCCTTTCTTCCCTTTTTCTCTCCTCTGCTTTTATACAAAGTGTACTGGTAGAGATAAGTTTATTTAGTCCACATGCCATATAGGTTATCAAGAGAGGTTTGAGACTGAACTAGAGGGAGAAGAGGCATCACCCACAAATGGAGGCAGTGACGGAGATTTTGGATCTCCTCTTTTCAAAAGATGGTAAGGATGTTTTCATTTGTACCAAGTATAGTTGCATTGTATTAAGTGTGAATACATTGTTGTTGGAAGTTTAGGTATGGGAAGAACGGTGAGGGAGATGTTGGGTAACCAGGAGGACTATTGCACATACAGTGGAATGGTTTGCACAACACCTATTATGTCATTACCTTTGTCCCGGAAAGTCTTCCTGGAATGCAGAGGTTGGAAAGCAGAAAGACATTCATCCCACAATTTAGATTTAAGTTGCAGCTAAGGTTCTAGATTCAGATTTTGTGTATTGGGCCAAGCATATGCACTCTGAAAGAATTTGACTTGGAACCGAATTTTGTGTGAAGGGATACTGATACAGGTTGTAAGGAGGAGATAGGGTTCTAGAGCTGGCAGCTAAGGCTGCAGCCTACTGATTACCAGGGATCCTCCTGATTTAGCAGAGGGCTTTAGATTCAGCAGCTTTGATGTGGCAGAAGTGGCCTGGCTCTGGTGCCAGCCATTGTCGAAGCAGCTTCCTGATTCAGCAGCTTCCTGATCATGACAGAGTCCGACACTACCTAGTTTTATGGTATGACTTTGGCAGAGGTCCTGAAAGGTTGACCTAGAGATTCTTCCTTCAGCTCTTTCAATGACTGTACAAATCAAATAGCTTTCTTTGGGCTTAAACTAGCTAGAGTATATTCTCCAGACTGTTAAGAAACTATAACAATAGATGTGGGAGTTAGGAAACAGAAGATCTGCCACAGGAGAATGAAAAAGAAATGCCCATTTTAACAACTACACACCAGGCTTAGGGGCCAATTGGTTCATATTAGAGTAGGAGGACAGTGGACTTTGGGACAAAGGCATAAAGCAAAATAGATGGAACTTATAGATTATCTGATGTGATGGAGCATTTGGAAAGATTGCTAGGTGATTTGGAAAAATAAATGGTAGTAGTATTTCAAAAACAAGCTATGTAGGTATGTGTAGAAATGTGTCTTGTCTTAGACTCTTGTTTTATGCAAACATTGGCTGCCCAAGTATATTACAAGTGTCACTGACAGTTTGCACAGATTTTCAGTCTCTGAGATACTGGTAGAGTATAGTGGGCAGCACGGTGGTTGCTCACGAGTTCCTGATCTCTTGAAGGTACCATTCTACATTATTCAATATAATAGACTTTACAGTTATATGCTAATTAAGCTACGTACAGAAAACACTTAAGCAAATTTTAAAAAGGAGGCAATTATTACTTGCAGGAAAACCAGAGGGTTTACAGAAAGGACTATCATCAGAGTACATTATTTTGTACAACAGTGAACAATATTTACATATCAGAATGATATATAACATTGAATATTGCTTTAACAACATTTTTTGAGAATGGAAAAAGGGAAGTACAGAAGTAAATCCTCAACTACCATAATAGGTAATCTATAGGTTCTGCCTAAAATTGATGTCAACAAATAGCATAATTTTATAAAGATGGAGATGAATAGCAGAAAACACAGCTAAAAAGGGTGAAAATGGCTGCCCTTAGGAAGTTATATTTGGTGGTAGAAAGAGAAAAGGCTACTATTTCTTTTATTTCTCTCTCTCTCGGTCACCAGATGGTTTTATTTGCCTCTATTTTGAATGAGTTGTTTCAGGCATTCTCCACTTGTTAGACTCAGTGTTTTCCTGTGCATCCCCTTTTCAAAATGCTCTTCCTTGTTTTATGAGTGCTTTCTTTGAACCATAATCTTATTGACCTCTTATTGACCTTATTAAGGTCAAATACATGTTACAGTCCTCCCCTGATGCTTTTAACTTTTGGCATCTGTTCTAGAGGTGTCTACTCACTGTGCTCTCTTGCCCTACATTCTTTTTCTAGATATGTGTCTTGTCTTAGACTCTTGTTTTATACAAACACTGGCTGCCCAAGTATATTACAAGTGTCACTGACAGTTTGCACAGATTTTCAGTCTCTGAGATACTGGTAGAGTATAGTGGGCAGCACGGTGGTTGCTCACGAGTTCCTGATCTCTTGAAGGTACCATTCTACATTATTCAGTATAATAGACTTTACAGTTATATACTAATTAATGTAAAATAGATATGCAATACCAGATCCCTGTTGCAGCCTTTACAGTAATGGTAATGGGAGTTAATGGTGGTTGTTTCTTTTCAGACATCAATGAACAAAACTTTTGCTGTTTCCACAGCAAGAACTAAGAAGGCCTTGCTTTTTTATTTTTCCTATCCCCACCAACTTTTTAAAATTTTAAACTTACAGGAAGTTCCATAGTGGACCCCCTCCCATATCTCTCATTTACATTCACCAATTGCTATCATTTCGCTACATCTTCTTAATCTGTAGTTCAGGAGGCTCTTTTTAAGGAAGAACACCTCTCCTGCTTATCCACACTAGGGCTTCGCACTCAGGAAACTTCTCCCAGTGTCACTGTCTACGGTCTGGTCCTTATGCTCCAACCAAGGATTACGTATCAAGTTGAGGTGCGCGGTTTCAGTTCCTGGCTTTCTTTTCTTTCATAACATGGGCATTTTGTTGAAAGTCAGGGCCAAAAATTGTTTTGTAGAATGTCCCTCAATTTGGATCTTACTTGTTTCTTTGTGATCAGATTCAGATTGAACTATGGGCTGCATTTTCTTTTCTTTTTTTTTTTTTTTAAAGATTTTATTTATTTGACAGCGAGAAACACAGCAAGAGAGGGAACACAAGCAGAGGGAATGGTAGCGGGAGAAGCAGG
>CM053618.1:35629964-35658848 GCA_028646535.1 Procyon lotor | reverse complement strand
TTTTTTTTTTTTTTTTAAGATTTTATTTATTTGACAGAGAGAAACACAGCGAGAGAGGGAACACAAGCAGAGGGACTGGTAGCGGGAGAAGCAGGCTTCCTGCAGAGCAGAGAGCCCGATGCGGGGCTCGATCCCAGGCCCCTGGGATCTGACCTGGGCCGAAGGCAGACGCTTAACGACTGAGCCACCCAGGCGCCCCTGCCTGCCATTTTCCCTAGAATATGTCTTTGGGGCTCTTTCTGAGTCAGTTCATCTAGATTGAGCTCATTTTGGTAAGGTGAAGCATCGGTGACTTAGGTATTCCACTGGCGATGGATGTAGGTTGTTTCCAGTTTTACACTATTAGAAACAATACCCTATACCGCCCAGTGTCTTGGTTAAGAGCATAAACTCTGTAATCACACTGCCTGTATTTAAATCCTGGTTCCACCACTTTGTGGTTGTTACTTAACCTCACTGTGCCTCTTTCCTCAACAATGAAGAAAGATCGCTGGGCTACTTTTAGAACAATATTAGTCAATGTACGTAGAGTTCTTCAACCTGTCTGGTACATGGTAAGTGCTAGATGCTATTATCAGTTATGATTATTACATATGCCTTTATGCACATAGACAAGCCATTTCTGGGGAACTGATTTCTAAAGATGGCATTGCTGGACTGAAGTTAAGCACATCTGACATTCTGAAAGGTTTTGCCAAATTACCTCCCTAAATGTCTTTAACAGTTTCGGTTTCTATCAACAGTGGTTGAGAGTGAGTATCTTACAGTGGTCATTATCAATATTATGTCTTTGCCCTACTATTAGATATCTAGGCACCTTTCGAAATGTAGGCTAAGTAGCCATTGTCCCCGTCATTCTTAGTGTCCTTTACTGTCAGATTGAAATGTAAGACTTCTGAGCACTATTCAGGCAAGTTTGGGCCATTAGCTGTTTACCAGAGAAGCTACTAGGTCAGCGGTTTTAGGCTGCTCCCTGTCCATAGCCTGTACTGCCTCTCGTTAGTGGAACTTATGTGTCCCGAAACATGTATGGTGATTCTTTCCTTTTGTGGGACTAATGTAAAATTAAAAACCTGCATTTATCTCAAAAAGAGCCAAAAACAAAAGCAGAACACATAACAAGTATCAGGGAGTTAGTACACACTGTCAAAGTTTGAAGATTTAGCAGAACGTCACGTTTGTGATTAAAGCCGTGTTAGACATTAAAGAGAGGTGTCTGAGCTTGTCCCCTCGCAAAGTGTTGTGCAGTCGGATTCTGAGTCAGGACTGGGGCGGGCTGGGCTGAAGGATCGCTTCAGGCTCCACCTAGCCCTCTGGGATTGGCGCCCTTAAAAATGCCCGAAAGCTCTCCAGTGCCCTCTTCTGGCAAAAATGAGGAGTTACACGCTTCCAAGAGGGGCTCCTGCCTGGTCCCACCAGAGCATTTGTTTACAAAGTTAAGGTCAAAGAGTTAAGGGAGAGGGAAAAATTCGTGTTCCAAGAGAGGAAAAATTAAAGTACTTGGGAATAAATTGCTGACTGAAGTGCTGATTAATATTTACTTATTTATTCAATTGAGAAAACCAAGTGGAGAAACAAATACAGCATTTCGCAGATTCCTATCCAAAACGATAAAAACCAATCTCCACCATACAAAACTTCTAAAATTCCTAAATCCCCAGATGTACTCATTTAGTATTTTCTGACCAATGTGAGCCTTATTTAAATGTCATCATGTACAGAAATGTGAAAATAATACGCTAGTCTTATTATGGACTTTCTAAAACTGTAAACTCCTTATTTACCTGTGTTCCTTTTATCTGAATTGCCCTTTGGAAATAACAGGGTGATGGAAAAAAGTTTCTTTCCCTTGCAGCGTCAAAGTCCAATATTTTCCTCCTGACCTCCTTTGGGTCTGTACTCACTCAAATATCACCTATAGGTGAGACCTACCCTCCCTACTCTGTGTAGAAATTGTATCCCCGGGGCGCCTGGGTGGCTCAGTGAGTTAAAGCCTCTGCCTTCGGCTCAGGTCCTGATCTCAGGGTCCTGGGACTGAGCCCCACATCGGGCTCTCTGCTCAGCAGGGAGACTGCTTCCCCCTCTCTCTCTGCCTGCCTCTCTGCTACTTGTGATCTCTTTCTCTGTCAAATAAATAAATAAAATATTAAAAAAGAAAAGAAAAAGAAATTATATCCCCAGCCCTACCGTCCAAAATTCCCCCATCTCTGCTCCCTGCCACATTTTTTTATCATTCTCCTAGTGCTTACCACTATAAATTTTACTTTTTCAAATTTATTTTAATTCACATACCATACAATTCACCCATTTTACACCTACAACTGAATGATTATTAGTGTATTCTCAAAGTTGTGCGACCTTCATTATAATCAATTATAGTATGTTCTCATTACCCCTAAAAGAACTCCAGGACCTGTTAGCAGTTAGGAAGACCTCATTTCCCCCTTGAGCCATCCCAATATCCTAGGCAACACTAATCTGCTTCCCGTCCTTACAAATTTGCCTATTCAGGACTTTTCATAGAAATGGAATCATATGTTCGGCGGGCTTTTGTGACTGACTTCATCCCCTTAGCGTGTCTTCAAGGTTCTTCCATGTTGTGTGTATCGGTACTTCATTTCTTGTAATGGTCAAATAATATCCATTATATGGATTCTACCACATTTCCTTTTTCTGTTTATCAACTGATGGACATTCGAGGTCTTTTCATTTTTTGGCTATTATAAATAATGCTGCTCTGAACATTCTTGTCAAGTTTTCGTGAGGACATGTGTTTATTTCTCTTGGGAATTTTACTTTAAAAATGTTTATTGTCTATCTCCCTTTGCCAGAATGCCAGCTAAGGGATTTTTGTGTATTTTGCTATTTCCCCATCACTTAACACCACGCCAGTGCAAAGTAGGTGGACAACACGTATCTGTCACATGCAACAACTGCTCTTCTCTTTGCTACACGGGATCCCTCAGTTCCTCTTAATTCTGGTCCCAACTCTTCCCCTCAATTCAGGTTAGTCATCACTTGGCGGAAAGGAAGGTGAATCCTCCCAGTCTCTGCTGTCTCTCCGTCCATCTCCACAGTCCCAGAGCTGGCTGTCTTACACTCCAGCCCCTAGTACATCTCTGTACTTATATCCAGTAGATCTGTCTACTCCTGACCTCAAGTCCCTACTCTACATGATAAGGAAACCTTGAGGAAACTCCAAATCTGGGTCAGTCTCTGAAATATGAGTCTTATCTATCCTTTTTTTAAAAAATGATTTTATCTATCCGTTTGAGAGGAGAGGAGAGGCAGAGAGAGAGAGAGAGCGAGCAAGAGAGCACAGGAATGGGGGGAGGGACAGAGGGAGAAGCAGATCCCTCGAAGAGCAGGGAGTCCATCAGGGCTGGATCCCAGGACCCAGAGATCTTGGCCTGAAACAAAGGCAGATGCTCAACTGACTGAGCCACCTAGGCACCCCAAGTCTTATCTATTCTTATTTTGTCTACAGCTAGGTATTATTATCCATCAGCGCTTTGCTCTTTCCCTCTAAGTGCAAAAAAGAAAAAAGATCTCAAAGAGTTAATGTTCAGAGACTGGAAGATTGAAAGAATTTATAAGCCTACTTTGTTTCACAGTGACCTAGGAAGAGAAATTTTGGTCCGAAATATTTTTCAGATAGACAATAATGAGTTCTAATTTTTCTTAAATCAGAGGGAAAGAGAGAGCACAAACAGGGGGCATGGCAGGTAGAAGGAGAAGCAGGCTCCCCACTGAGCAAGGAGCCCAATGCGGGACTGATCCCAGGACCTTAGGATCATAACCAGCTGAGACACCCAGGTGTCCCTAATGAGTTCAATTTTTAAATAAGCTTTTGGATGTAGATCATCTGTATATTGGAGATAGCCTGTGGATTTAACTGAGAGCTCCCTCAGATAGCCCAACCCAAAGAGAATAAAAGCCTGTGAATATTCCCATTAATTTGTAGAATTAACCCACATACTAAGTAAGTTCTGCAATGGACATAAAGATGAGTAGACCTGATCCTGGGTGGGCATCAAAGAAGTAACATACGAGGGGAGGAGAAGAACAGATAAACATTTCACTCAGAAATTGGAAAAAATATTGATTACACTCCTATAGCAGTACCATTCTTAAAACTTTTACTAGTTATGTGCCAAGGACTGTGCTAAGTACTGGGGATAAAATACATCTGTCTCTGTACATGAAGTGTTTTCAGTGTTTCTAATACTGTGCAGAAAGTACTCTGAGAGCACAGAGGAGAAAAAGCTTAGTTCTCATGAGGGCTAGTGTATTGGAACCTGGCCTAGAAGAATTCTGACAGGTAGAGTCAAGCAGGAAGGACATTCAAGGTGAAGAAAACGGCATGAGCAAGGCAGGACAATGGCTACTGCTCAGATCCCTGGAGACAAGAGGTAAAGAAAGATACCCAGGACCTGAGATTTCTCAAGCTCAGTTCTGCCACAGCCAGGCAGAAGGTCTTTGTGAGAAACAAGACAAGACCAGCAGGTTTTGGCCATAAAGCCCAGTGTGGAAACTAGTCCACATATGCAGAAACCACAGACTCTCTTGTACCTCGTAGGCAGGCCTAGCTCAGCATCCACACAAGCCAGGCAGCAGCCTGCCCTTTCCACCTGGGGACCCGCTCAATAATCACCTTCCTGTGTCTCACCACATCAATGGGAAGGAAGAGCCGATTCAAGGAAAACCTCCAAAGGACTTGGTATGAGGACATACTGACAGATGCATTGGGAGATATCGAATCCCCAGATTTCCCTGAACCCTCTGAGCTCACTTCTTCCCATTGAAAGCTAGAGTCCCCCAGGCTTGCAGATGACACATAGGCTTCTGCCTTGGAAGACTACATGCATCACCCCGGAGGGCCTACCCCATATTCCCTCCAGGCCACCAGTCCAATAAATAGGGTTAAGACACAACCTAAGCCAGCCAGAGATGCACTGGGTCCTCTAAAGGAGGAAGAGGACTGGCCCACATGTACTGGCATGACCTGGGAAAGTTTATGTGGGATGGATACTGAGGGTGCTAGATCAGAGAGTGGAATATCAAGTTAGATAAGGGAGAGTTTCTCAATATGGTTAGAATTCAACTCCTTATATATATAACATACATGACCCTCTGCGAGAAGCCTTTTGTATGTCTCTCCAACCTGAGGTTTTGTCCCAGTTTGACCCCGCTAATCCAGCCATACTAAGGTACCTAGACCAAATCCTTTTACCCTTCTGTAAAATCACTAATGATTCTCTCTGCCTGGAATGTTTATCCTACTCCATCTCCCATTCTATTCCTAGCTTAGGTGTCTATAATCTACTATTTCATAACACAGCCCATCTGGGAATTCTATCTGCTAATGGAAGTAGAAATTCATACACATCCTTTTTGGGAAACAACTTGGCAATACTAGCAGCCTTAAAATGTTTATGCATCCTGACTTGGGAATCTCACTTTTCCTTGGGAGTGAGGGTGGGGGATACAAAATATAGGCAAAACTTGTGCACAAATATATCAAAATGGCATATTCGTTATTATAAAAATTAATGTAGCCCAAACATCGGAAAGTATGGGTTTATGGAAACTATAAGCAGCTATTAAAAATAATGTACTTAAATAATCTGTAATAAGAAAATGCTTACCCTAAATAAAAGGCTAATTAAAACGTTAATATGATCTAGGGGCGCCTGGGTGGCTCAGTCGTTAAGCGTCTGCCTTCGGCTCAGGTCGTGATCCCGGCATCCTGGGATCGAGCCCCACATCAGGCTCCCTGCTCGGCAGGAAGCCTGCTTCTCCCACTACCATTCCCTCTGCTTGTGTTCCCTCTCTCTCGCTGTGTTTCACTCTGTCAAATAAATAAAATCTTAAAAAAAACAAACAAAAAAAACATTAATATGATCTAAACTATGTAATAATGTGATAGGAAAAATTATCGAAAGAAAATATTCCAAAATCTAACAGTAGTTATAGCCAAGCATTGGAAGTACAACTGATTTAAATTTTCTTCCATTTCAAAATGACACAGATATTGCTTTCATGATCAAGACTCAGCTTAAGTATCACTTCTAGGAAGAAAGTCTTTTTTTTCCTATAATGGGGTTAAAGTGTGTACACACACACACACACACACACACACACACACACACACATTTTAAATCAGGGTCCTTACCAAATACAATCATCTATTAACCCATCTGCACCCAGAATTCAATCTCTTATTTCTGTAACTTTGACATCTATGCATTGCCTGGCACATACCAGGTTCCTACAGATATTTGTGTTTGGTTTGGTTTGGTTTTTTGGAAAGACGCTGTTGTTTTTAAACTTTTGACTAGGACGAGCGGTCTCTGTTACTCTGAATCTAAGAATAAAACCCCCACAATTTATTAAAAACAAACTTTTCGAAGAAATACTAGAGTAAATAGATTTTACTTTTGGTGAGTGAAGTCTGTAGCTAAGTACAATTTTAAACAAAATCCAGGACTCCTGACAAAGGGAATAAACGTAGAGTCAAACTGTGATAAATAGAATTATTCCTTGAACATGATATTAAGACTAATATTTTCCTCAAAATAAATTCCAGATTTAACACAGTGTTCTTCCAGATGAGTGTGAAGGAAGGCAGGTGTTTTCCCCATGCTGTTCTTTGTGGGAGCTGTTGCCCCTAGCGCAGTTTTTTCACAGCTAGAGAGCAAACAGAAGTTATTCCAACTGGCTCTATGCACGTTTAATAGTAATACAGCAGATACAGGGGTCTCTGTTCCTCTCCCAAATGTATTATCTTGAGCAGACTTTTATTGCGAGGGTATTCAGTTTGCACACATTCCTCCCAGCTGGAAATTTGAATCTACTTGAACAGTTACATGATAAAATCTTTAATGAGAATTTTGAGCAGCACAACAGAGACATGAAAATAGACTAACCTACCCTTTTTGGCAAAATTGAAGTGTCTTGTTCAAAATGTAAAGGTAGATTTATATTGGGAACCGTGTGAACAGGTTGGCAAAAATCTAGGTCGCTGGATTTGCAACTAGAGTGTCCTTTGGTCATGAGCAGAGGGTTCCAGTTACCACAGGTCTCCAGCGTAAAATTAAATTTTCTTTCAGGTTGTGTTTGTGCAGATGCGCGTGTGTGCTGTGGTAGGTAGTGCACGAGTTAGGTCATAATGATGCTCGTGCACCCTGAAAACGTAAGGGGACCCCGGGAAGAGAATTCCCTCGTCGGGTAGGTCCAAGGGGAGCGGCGTAGGGTCAGGGCCAGCGCCCTGCGCCTGGGCGCCACCTGGTGGGAGCGCCGCACTGCACTCCACACCGTCCACCCGGGCCACGCTCCGCAGCACCCGCGCCCCCCACCACCTCGCGGGCCGCCGTCCCCTCCACCCCACCCCCAGCCCCCACGCCCATCCCCCAACTCACCCCGCCCGGCGCCCCTCGAGGCCCGGCGCTCGTTGCGGGCTCCGCGGGCGCCGCTCGCTCATTGGCCAGCGGGCTGAGAGCGGGAAAAGTGACTTAACGGCTGCAGCTGGTCCTCGCGGTGTGAGGAGATGGCGTCGGGGGCCAGGGCTCCCGTGCCGGAGGACTCCGTCCGAACCGTCAGCCCCGGCAGGCGAGGCGAGAAGGGGGTGTCCGCGCCCACCGGGGACTCGGTGGCGGTAGGGACCCTGAAGAGCGCCGCATCCCCGGTGCGGTCTGTGGTGGCGTCCCCGCGGCCCGTGAAGGGGAAGGCGGGCCGGGAGGCGGCCCGGCGGCGGCTGCAGCTCCCGCCGACCGCCCTGGCCGAGGGCGGGCGCGAGGGGGCGGAGGAACGAGAGGAGGAGGAGGAGGAGGAGCCCCTTCTGTCGGTGCCGGAGGAGGATGAGGAGGAGGCGCAGCCGTTGCCCCCGGTCTGCGTGTCCCCCATGAGGGGCATGTGGCGCGACGAGAAGGTGGCGCTGTACTGCGACGACGTGCTGCAGGGCTGTAAGGTGAGGGGCCGGCCTGCGCTTCCAAGAAGGACGCGGGCTCCGCCGAGCCAGGGGCACCGGGCCTGGTCCAAAGCGTTACGCTTGGCTCTTCCGGCACGCAAACCGTGGGGGGCCGGCAGCCCTGGTAGAGCGTTTGCCGGGTTTCTGGCAGCTTCCAAGAGATGAAGATCGATAGGCCTTAATCAGTGCCCAAGTGTACATCTTAGATCCATAAGCCTTGTCAGTGCCCAGGTTTGCGTCTTAGTTTTCTCATTTAACGGCTTGTGTCCACACATGAGGATACGATGACGTAGCCTTGACTTTGACCCGACAGTACTGCACAGGTTACACTCGATGGTTCCCAGACTCTGAGTCTGGGATATTTTCGTACCCAGGATAGGTACCTCGTAACACTTCATAGAACAAATATCATTTTTTTCACCCCCCGTCCCCTTTTTTTAAGTTATAGGAGAATTTGTGTACAAAGATATTCGTTGCACTATGTATTAGAATTAAAAATTAGAAACTAAATTTCTGACTATGAGGGCAGTAAAGAACTTGTGGTGGCTGCATATAGTGGAGACCCATGCAGAGGTAAAATTAGGTTTTCAAGAACATTAGTTACATCTTACGCTGTTATGTTAAAATAAAAAACAACCCAGGAGGCAAAAGAAAACAATTGATATGCATGGATGAATACAAACACAGAAAAATGACTGGAAGGAATTAGCAACAGTGGTTATTTGGGCTGTCAGGATCAGGAGTGGGTTTTGTTTTCCTTACAGTTTTTGCATTTTTCAGATTTTCCGTAGGTGAGCCGTATTTTACAATCCGCCGAAAATTTTATTTCTATGAACTCGTTTACCATAAAGCTAGGACAGTATTAATGGCCAACTTATATCTGATAAGGAGGGTTGGAGAAGAGGAAGTCTCTGAAAGGCAACTGAAAAACGTTTATAGTAATTTTTGTGCCAATAGTCGGTCCGGGTCTAATGACAGGGTTTCACAAAAGCTTAGATGATGATCATCCTTGGTAGCTGAGTTTAAATTTAAAAAATCAAGTGGGTAGTATTTGTTGAATGCTTAATATACTCATTTGTTTTATAGAATGGAGTGCTGTCTTAGATTTTTATGTACCGTGTTTTAAATAGGTTATTGTATCTTTAAAGTTCAGAAAAATAATTGTTGTTTTTTAAAAAGATAATTACAATTTTTTAAATGTATAATTACAGTTCTTAATCCTCGGATTGATAAAACAAATTACTTAAATATAAATAACAAGGCGATGTTTCAGCACTGAATTACTCTATTGAGTGAATGGATCTCTTTTAAGTTTTTAATTTTTATGATATTTTCCAGTAAACATTGATTCAATTAAAATCTGTTACTTTCCAGGTAATAGATAACTTTTTTTTTATTATTTAACGGTATATTGGTTCCATATTTAAATAGAAATCAGTAAAAATATTTATATATAAATCTGTAATTTTATATACTTACACACATATTTTTTCTTTTCCTAGGCAGAAGATGCTGATGAGGCTATGAGTAAATATCTATCAGAAAAATTAAAGTTGAAAGACAAATGGCTTGGAGTCTGGAAGACAAATCCTGAGTTATTTTTTGTGAAATATGAAGAAGCTTCTATCCCTTTTGTTGGTATACTGGTTGAGGTAAATAACTTTTACCTGAGCTTTGTTCTTTTGAGTGAAATTATCAGTTCTTTTTAAGACCAAAATATGACCTTCACTAATTTGGAGCTTTGGTGCTTTAACACAGTTTGACAAAGGTTAATGTCTATTTTAATTTTCTAAGCAAATTAATAGTGTAAAAAGAAGGGGGGATATTAGCATCCATTTACCTGGGCACAGTTAATTATTAAATGGAATCTAGTCTATCAGACAGTATTTTTGAGCTTAGTTTCAATTGCTCACGTAGCAAAAGTGTATTTCTTTAAAATTAGTAATTTAGGCTTTAACAGACTTGGGCCTTCTTTTTGCGTCATTTGCCTTTAAACTTCATTTATCTGAATTATGAGGTTTAGTTAGAATAAGACAGAAAAAAATGGATCAGAAAACTGTTGGTAAAATTTGAAATTTCTTCCTATGAAAAGTACCCTTTTAGTATGATACATCAACTCCCAAGCCTTCATCTGATAATATTTTACTTTTTTTTAGGTCTGTGGGTTACATATTGTGGCATATTTGATGTCATAAGTTTGATTCCCTTAAAGATTAATTTTCCTTGTGTAAACATTAATATCTATAATTACAAATGGTATCCCTGCCTCAGATATTTCAAATGTGTTGTTTTGGTCACAAGAAAAATTTGTGTTTGAAATTCATTACATTGCACACTACCTGAAAACAATTCAATTCTATGTTCTATGGAAAAGTAAGTTAGTGGTATTTTTACAGATAAAAAATGGTATTTTTTTTTATAGAGACTATACAAAAATATAATAGAGACTTGGGATTAGTTTTCCAATAATATTCTGTTTTTGTATTTCTTTGAGTTTTGCTCAACTTCATATTTTGAGTAACTTTTCCCTGGAACTTTGATAATTTCTCTGGACTTTTTTCATGTGGATGAAAGAAGAGTAGATGTACTACATTGGTATCTTTAACATTTGGGCGGAGGGGGGGAGGGCATTTTTTAGTCAAGTTTTAGGTAGAAGCCTGACATACACAACACATTAAAGCAGCACATTTCTGACTGAAATGAAGGGGATTGCATTCTAGCAATTACTTGGCTTTTCTTCCAACACCTCATGATAGCCCCTATAAAACCTTGAAAGATCCTTAAACTTATTTGAAAACTCACTAGATTAGATTATCTAGAAATTATATCAAGTTCTAAAGTTTTACATGCAATACATTGATTATTTGCTCTCTTTCTTACTCCAGAAATAACAAGATTACAGATAATTAGATTGCTTTAGAATCCTCTAGGGATTGCCAGCTCTCTAGAGATTGCCAATGTCCTTTAAATAATAATGATAAATAATAATGATAGGAAGAAAAGGGGAGAACAGAGCAAACAGCAGAATAGTATATTGGCAGATTCTAATTCTTTGAATTATGTGGCAGTAAAACTAGCTCTTGGGACCTTTTAAGGTAGTATTGCACATTTCAGATGTCGTTTTGTCTGCCACAGCTTCTTAGATCTTACTTGGATTGAAGTGTCAAGAGTTATTATATGATAATCCTTGTTCTGAAGTCACAATAATTTATTTCTATAGACCTCATTTTCTTTTTCTTTAGATGCTCAGTTTTCTATCGCTGCTGCAACAATTTACCATAAGTTTGGTGACAGTACAAATTTGTTATCTTACAATTGTATAGAAAAAAATCTGACATGGGCCCAGTAAGCTAAAATCAAGATATAGGCAAGGCTGCATTCCCTTTTGGAGGCTCTCGGGGAGAATCTGTTTCCTTGTCTTGTCCAGCCTCTAGAAGCTTCCTGCATTCCATGAGTTCTGGCCCCCTCTCTCCATCTTCAAAGTCTTCCTTAGACTCTACCTGTTTCGTTCTTTGCAGGCTGAAAAAGTGCATGTCCTTTAAGACTCGTGATTACAATGGGCCCAACTGGGTAATTCAGGATAACTTTCCCATCTCAACTCCTTAACCTCAATCACACCTGCAAAGTTCCTTTTACTATGTAAAGTAATATTAATATATTCACAGGATCTAAGGATAAAGGCATGAGTATCTTTGAAGGCCATTATTCTGCCTGCTGCAGATTCATACAATAACAAAGAAAAAATCTGGAAATAATTGATTGGAAGAAAATCTAGCATATCCTTAATCTTGGTTACAAAATGGTCCAGAAATTAAGGGAACTTTTTTATAACTTCTGTAAAAAGCAGTCTGCCAAAATATATTAAGAATTTTAAAGTAGGGGCTCCTGGGTGGCTCAGTTGGTTAAGCGGTCTGCCTTCTGCTCAGGTCACGATCCCAGAGTCCTGGGATCGAGCCCATATCAGGAAGAGAATCTGCTTCCTCTCCCTGCTGCTCTGCTTACTTGTACTCATTCTCTCTCTTCTCTCTCTCTCTCCCTCTCTCCCCCTCTCTGTCAAATAAAATCTTAAAAAAAAAAAAGAATTTTAAAGTAGTTCACTCACTATATGTCAGTTATCTCAATAAAGCTACAAAAAATAAAAATAACAAAAATAGGGGTGCCTGGGTGGCTTAGTGGTTAAGCGTCTGCCTTCAGGTCAGGTCATGATCCCAGAGTCCTGGGATCGAGCCCCATATCAGACTCCCTGCTTTGTGGGAGGCCTGCTTCTCCCTCTCCCTCTGCTGCTCCCCTGCTTGTGTTCCCTCTCTCACTGTGTCTCTGTCAAATAAATAAAATCTTAAAAAAAAAATAACAAAAACACAGACCTCACTGCACATAAAAACAAATAAAAATGAAAAAATTCACTTAATTTCTAGAAATTTAGTCTACAGAAATCAGATATGCAGAAAAAGATTTATATATTAAGTGATCACAGCGATATTTAAAAAATTAAAAATAGGTAATACCATAAAACTTTATTTTTTTTTTAAGATTTCATTTATTTATTTGACAGAGATCACAAGTAGGCAGAGAGGCAGGCAGAGAGAGAGAAGGAAGCAGGCTCCCCGCTGAGCCGAGAGCCCCACTCGGGGCTTAATCCCAGGACCCTGATATCATAACCTGAGCTGAAGGCAGAGGCTTTAACCCACTGAGCCACCCAGCCACACCCTCTATAAAATTTTAATAATAAGATGCTGGTTAAATAAATGATATATCCATAAGATAGAATATAATGTAGTAATAAAATATATTAACAAAAAGCTTGTAATGATTTAGAAGAGCACTCATTGTATATGTAAAAGATTATACAAATAGATATGCAGTATGATCCAATTATGTAAATTATATAAGGACATAGGAATAAAACTGGAAGATAAAAAGGTTAACAGTAGTTGGTGGATTATGGTTGATTTTTAAACATTTGGTACAAAGAGCATGTGTAGTCACTATCAATAAATTTAAAGAATCTTTATTTTTTAAAGTTTTATTCAAATTCCAGTTAGTTAACATACGGTGTAATATTAGTTTCAAATGTACAATATAGTAATTCAACACTTCCATACAACAGCCAGTGCCTGACTTGCCACAAGTACATTCCTTAATCCCTATCACCTATTTGACTCATCCCTCCCACACCTCTTGACCCTGGTCCCCATCAGTTTGTTCACTATAGTTAGGAGTCTTTATCTTGGTTTGCCTCCCTCTCTCTTTTTTCCTCCTTTGCTTGTTAGTTTTGTTTCTTAAATTCCACACATACGTGAAATCATATGGTACTTGTCTTTCTCTGACTGACTTATTTCACTTAGCATAATACCCTCTAGCTTCATTCGCGCCCTTTCAAATGGCAAGGTTTTGTTCCTTTTTTATGGCTGAGTAATATGCCTGTGTGTGTGTGTGTGTGTGTGTGTGTATCACATCATCTTTATCCATTCATCAATTGATGCATACTTGGACTGTTTCCATAATTTGGCTATTGTAGATAATGCTACTGTAAACATTGGGGCCCATGTATTCCTTTGAATTAGTATTTTTGTATTCTTTGGGTAAATATTTAGTAGTTCAATTGCTGAATCATAGAGTAGTTCTATTTTTAACTTTTTGAGGAATCTCCATACTATTTTCCAGAATGGCTGCACCAGTTTGCATTCCCACCCAGAGTGCACAAGGTTCCCCTTTCTCCACATCCTCACTAACATCTATTTTTTCTTGTGTTGCTGATTTTAGCCATTTTAACAGATGTGAGGTGGCATCTTGTTGTACTTTTGATTTGTAGTTCCCTGATGATGAAAGATGTTGAATATCTTTTCATGTGTGTGTTAACTATCTGAATATCTTCTTTGGAAAAATGTCTGTTCATGTCTTCTGCCAATTTCTTACTTGGATTGTTTTCTGGCTATTGAGTTAAGTTCTTTATATATTTTGGATACTGCCCTTTATCAGATATGTCATTGGCAACTATTTTCTCCCTTTCAGTAGGTTGCCTTTTAGTTTTGTTTGTTTCCTTCACTGTGCAAATACTTTTTATCTCGATGACGTCCCAGTAGTTTATATTTGCTTTTGTTTCCCTTGCCTTAGGAGATATTATCTAGAAAGAAGTCACTATGGCTGATGTCAAAGAGATTACTGCCTGTGTTCTCTCCACTCTTGATGTCTTTAACATAGAGATATAACATCCATTTTGAGCCTCACATTGGGCTCCATGCTGGGTGTGAAGCCTGCTTGAGATTCTCTCCCTCCCTCTCCATCTCCCCTCCCCCCAAAATAAAAATAATAAATAATAAATAAAACCAAGGATTCTATAACTAAAGGTGGGAGTTTGTGGAAATAGCCACAATGTAAGATGTTGAGAATAATTCACAGCGACTATTCCCTCTTTAGAATTATGATACAGTAGAATCAGGTAAATAACCAGCTTCCAGAATCCACTGAGAGATCCCTTAAATGTCTCCAAATTAAAGATCCTCTAAACTGGGAACATAACCTCAACATAATAAAGGCCATATATGAAAAATCCACAGCTAATATCATCCTTAATGGAGAAAACTGAGAGCTTTTCCTCTATGGTGAGGAACAAGGATGTCCACTCTCACCACTATTGTTCAACACAGTACCAAAAGTCTTAGCCACAGCAATCAGAAAACAAAAAGAAGTAAAAGGCATCTGAGTCAGCAAGGAAAAAGTAAAACTTTCACTATTTGCAGATGACATAATACTCTATATAGAAACCTAAAAGACTCCACCAAAAAATTGATACAACTGATACATGAATTTAGTGAAGTTGCAGGATACAACATTGATGTAAAGAAATCTATTGCATTTATTTACCAATAATGAAGCAGCAGAAAGAGAAAGTAAGAAATCAACCTCCTTTTACAATTGCACCAAAAACAATAAGATATCTAGGAATAAACCTAACCAAAGAGGTGAAAGAACTGTACTCTGAAAACTATAAATCATTAATAAAAGAAATTGAGGATGACACAAAGAAATGGAGACATTCCACACTCGTGGATTAGAAGAATAAATATTGTTAAAATATCTATACTGACCAAAGCAAGCTACACGTTCAGTGCAATCCCTATCAAAATATCAACAGCATTTTTCAGAGAGCTAGGATAAACAATCATAAAAATTGTATGGAACCACAAGAGATGCTGAATAACCAAAACTACTCTGAAAAAAAAAAAAAAAGAAAAGCTGAAGGCATCACAATTCACAAAACTGTGAACAAAATTGTATGGTACTGGCACAAAAACAGACACATAGATCGATAGACCAGAACAGAAAACCCAGAAATAAACCCACAAGTATATGGTCAATTAATCTTTGACAAAGCAGGAAAAAATATCCAATAGAAGAAAGACAGTGTCTTCAACAAATGGTGTTTGGAAAACTGGGCAGCAACATGCCAAAGAATGAAACTGGATCACGTTCTTACACCATACACAAAAATAAATTCAAAATAAATTAAAGACCTAAATGTGAGACCTGAAATCATAAAAATACTAAAAGAGAGCACAGGCAGTAATTTCTCTGACATCAGCCATAGCAACATTTTTCTAGATATGTCTCCTCTGAGGTAAGGGAAACAAAAGCAAAAATAGATAGTTAGGACTACATCAGAATAAAAAGCTTCTGCACAGAAAAGGAAATAAGCAAGACAACTAAAAGACAGCCTATGGAATGGGAGAAGATGTTTGCCAATGACATATCCGATAAAGGGTTAGTATCCAAAATATAAAAGAAATTATACAATTCGAGGCACCTGGGTGGCTCAGTGGGTTAAAGCCTCTGCCTTCGGCTCCGGTCATGATCTCAGGGTCCTGGGATAGAGCCCTGCATCGGGCTCTCTGCTCAGCAGGGAGTCTGCTTCCCCCTCTCCCTCTGCCTGCTTCTCTGCCTACTTGTGATCTCTCTCTCTCCCTGGAAAATGAATAAATAAAATCTTAAAAAAAAAAAATGAGCACAAGACATGAACAGACAATTCTCCAAAGAAAACATCCACATGGCCAACAGACACATGAAAAGCTGCTCAAACTGATCATCAGGGAAATGCAAATTGAAACTACAATGAGATATCACCTCGCATCTGTCAGAATGGCTAAAATAAAAAACAAAAGAAACAACAGTGTTGATGAGGATATGGAGAAAAGGAACCCTCGTACACTGTTGGTGGGAATGCAAACTGGTGCAGCCATTGGAAGACAGTATAGAGGTTCCTCAAAAAATTAAAAATAGAACTAGTGATCCAGCAAACACAATACTGAGTATTTACTCAAAGAATACAAAAACTAATTCAAGGGGTTACATGCACCCTGTGTGTATTGCAGAATTATTTACAATAGCTAAATCATGGAAGAGACCCAAATGTGCAGTGATAGATGAAAGGCTTAAGACAGTGTGTGTGTGTGTGTGTGTGTGTGTGTGTGTGTGTGTGCGTGTGTGTGCGCGTGCGCATCCACAATGAAATATTATATAGCCACAAAAAAGAATGAAATCTTGTCATTTGCAACAATATGGATGGATCTAGAGAGTATAATGTTAAGCGAAATAAGTCAGAGAAAGACAAATACCATATGATTTCACTCATATGTGGAATTTAAGGAAAAAAAAAAAAGAGACAAACCAAAAACAAACTCTTAATTATAGAAAACAAACAGATGTTTATCAGAGGGGAGGTGAGTAGGGGGATGGGTGAAATAACTGGAGAATAATAAGACTTATCTTGATGAGCTCTGAGTAATATAGGGAATTGTTGAATCATTAAATTGTACACCTGAAACTAATTTGTTATTAACTACACTGGAACTAAAAGAAAAGAAAGGAGAGAAGAGGGGAGGGAGGGAAGGAAAGGAAAAAAAAAGAAATGGAGAGAGAGAGAGAGGGAAAGGGGGAGGGAGGGAGGGAGAAGTTTGAAAAATTGTATTATTCTATTTAATATTTATCTCTAATTACTTTGTGTGTGGTTGAAGAGGTCATAAAATTTAAAAGAAGAAATTTTATAAGCAGATCATGTGTGAGGAAAAAATCTTGTGGTTTATTTTGATTTGTAATTACAAATTTTATATTTATTTTAGGTAACTTGTAAACCACGCCAAAGCTCATCATCTTGTTTCAAAGTTACCGTATCTGTTGCTGAGCCCTTTTCTTCTAACATTGCAAATATTCCAAGGGATTTGGTCAATGAGATTTTGGAAGAACTGGAGCATAGTGTGCCTCTCTTGGAAGTATACCCTGTTGAAGGACAAGATTCTGATATACGTGATATTGCTTTGGCCTTGGAAGTTGTAAGGTATTAGACCTTTTTACCTCTTAAAAATTATCATATTCAAAAAATTAATATGTAAATATACAAGTGCTTTATAAATAGTTATTGATTTAATTTTTACTCACTGCTGAATTCATTTGTCCATTTTTTTAAAGTTTATTCATTTATTTTAAGTAATCTCCACACCCAATGGGGGGCTTGAACTCATGACTCCAAGATCAAGAGTCACATGTTTCACTGACTGAGTCAGCCAGGTGCTCCTGTTCATTTTTAATGAACATATTTGTAACTCTTTTAACACTCTCTTGCAAAAGTATTATATATGGGCAATGAAGAGTTTTCCATTTTTTGATCTTTTTCAAAAATTGATTTTAGGGGCACCTGGGTGGCTGAGTGGGTTAAAGCCTCAGCCTTCAGCTCAGGTTATGATCTCAGGGTCCTAGGATCGAGCCCCGTGTCGGGCTCTGCTCAGCGGGGAGCCTGCTTTCCCCTCTCTCTGCCTGCCTCTCTGCCTACTTGTGATCTCTCTGTCAAATAAATAAATAAAATCTTTAAAAAAGTTGGTTTAAAAAAGTGCCAGAGACAAGTAACATTATATTTTGTTCACATTTAAGCATCTTAAATATATTAGATTTTATGTTTCACATGTAAGGGCATTACAAATACTAGATGTTATCATCTACTTTATGATTGCTTCTTAAAAGTTGATACAATTTGAGAGAAGCTGTCCAAAAATATAATACAGAATATTTAGGGGGCATATTTTTGTTTTTCTAATGCTTTCCCTGAATATACAAATTTGATTATATCTTAGGTATTATTTCTTTGTTGAATAAAACCATGGCCAAAATCTAGGAAATTTGGAAACATTTTTCATTCCCACTTCAAGACATATTATCTGTAGTAACCTCAAATAGAATCTAGGTAATCTAAATTTTATTTATTTTATTTTATTTTTTTTTAGGTAATCTAAATTTTAAAGGTTTGATTTTAATACTAGTTCACTGAAAAGTCATTTAAAAATATTTTTCTTAGAATTCATACAAAGAATTCTGACATGAGAGTATCTTTAATTATATACATGGTATATAATTGTATTATATACAGTTTTGTCCCTTTTTGATCACTTTTATATTATTTTTATTCATTATAGGTTTTTTTATGATTTTCTTTGGAGGGACTGGGATGATGAAGAAAGTTGTGAGAATTACACTGCTTTGATTGAAGAAAGAATTAATTTGTAAGTATAGTTAAAAACGAACTCAGCACATTATCATTTTAAGATGAACATTGTAATTATATTGATACTTTTCAGGTGGTGTGATATACAAGATGGAACCATACCTGGTCCTATTGCACAACGTTTCAAAAAAACTTTGGAGAAATATAAAAATAAACGTGTTGAGCTCATCGAGTATCAGAGTAATATTAAGGAAGATCCATCTGCAGCAGAAGCCGTTGAATGCTGGAAAAAATACTACGAGATAGTAATGCTCTGTGGATTATTGAAAATGTGGGAAGATTTACGACTCCGGTAAAAATTTTCTCTATTTTAAACAAAAGAGTACATGGTCATTCTTTTATCATATCACTTGTCATATATGTTATCTGACTAAAGTAGATTATAAAATTAGATGTCCAGTTTTTGAGATAAGAACAAAGTGCAACTACTAGTATTGGAAAATTATTTTTATATACCTGAGTTCACTGAAATCATTGGGTTTTTGGGAAAAAAAAAACATGTCATCAATCTTGTTCTTTTCTTATCTTTCATCTTTACTTTCTTGATTTTGACCAAAGCCTAAGAAAAGAGGAGGTTGATCTCTACCACATACAATATTGCAAAGTAAAGAGAAAGTTGAATAATTTGGCTGCCTCTTAATTTCTTCTTTTTTAACCAACATAAGTTGATAAGTTTTTTTTTTAAAGATTTTATTTATTTATTTGACAGAGAGAGTTCACAAGTAGACAGAGAGGCAGGCAGAGACAGAGGAGAAAGCAGGCTCTCTGCTGAGCAGAAAGCCGTATGTGGGGCTCGATACCAGGACCCTGAGATCATGACCTGAGCCAAAGGCAGAGGCTTTAACCCACTGAGCCACCCAGGTGCCCCAGTTGATAAGTTTTTTTTTACAATAAATAAAACAATTAGATTAACTAGCATCATTCTCCAGAATATTTCAAAATGTCTTAAAATATTTTTACAGTACTATGCAGTAAAGTACACATTTTTGTCTTTGTTTTAGATAGAGAGGAAACAGGAACTCTTGCTCTTGGTTTCAAGAGCATTAATGGAAAATTTTGAATGGAGCCAAAGGACATCTATCTCATATTAGATTGTTAAACCTCTTCCTTTGGGTTCCACCTGTACATGTTCTGTGCCTTAGAAATTCTGAGCCACATTTTACTTGCTCAACAATGAACTCTTAGCCTAAATCTTTTCTTTCAAATTTGACTTATTTTTTTAATCATTAAGAATCCCACCTTAATGTCTATTTTTGATGTTGTTACTGGGATTCCTACCTAAGAAAACCTTGGGATTACTTTGGGAAGTCAATATAGATAAGATTTTTGAAATCTACTTATATAGAAATCCAGATTCAATAAGAGTTAAATTTGGATACAAGGTATCATCACTAGACTTCAGATTCTAATGGCATAGGGCAGCACAGGGTTCTCTCATCTTAAAAGTTATATGACAGAGAATCTAGATCTAGGAGTGGTGGAGTAAGTTAATTGGTCAAACCCTTACATAGATAACATTTATAAAATTTGGACAAAAATATATTAAAAGTATCCAGGTATTTGAAGTCACTGTAAAATAACCAAAGCAGGCAACAGCATTGAACTGTATTTACCCTCAGAATGGGTAAGAAATGGGAATTTGTTGCTTTTCAGTCTGAGAGAGATCACCAGCTCTCATAGCTCTGGCAGCAAAAAATGCAGTCCAACTATTTCATGATGGCAAAGGACAGAGTTCAAAGCTGGCAGAAGAGGTGGAAATATAGGTGGGATATCTTGAAAGAAGAGAGTTGTAAAAGGGGTGAGATCTAGAATTTTAGCATAAACTCTGCCCAAATTCTTGACTGACCACTAAACTGTGCTAGCATTGGTGGGGGAGAAAATTTCGGAACCATGCTTTAAAAAAGTATGTAGTTGAAGCACGGAGTTTGAGAGAACTGAACGGAGATGTCAGTTGCATTTTGAGCCCAGACAATTTACCTGCCTGCTAGAATACAAGAGTAACAATCCTCAGAAGAACAAAACACAATCCAGAGTTATAAGAATATATTTTCCAAAGTCTCCAGTGTTCAACCAAAAATTAATGAACATGGAAAGAAACCAGGAAATTTGGGGGGGAAAAGGATTTAATAAAATATGAGTTTGAATGGGCCCAGAAGTTAGATTTCAAAGACTTCAAGGCAGCTATAATAAATATGTTCAACAAATTACAGGAAACTGGTGTTAATAAGTGGACAGAGAATCTCAACAGAGAAATGGAAGCTAAAAAAATATTTTCAGATGCAGCTCTGACATGTACAGAGCTCGTTAATTATCGCTCCTATCCTTTAAAAGAAAAAAACTGAGCAAACTGAAAATTACTTTCTTGGACCCATAAGAAAACTGAAGTCACAGGGCAAACCACCACCTTGAAATCTGGAGAAAGAAGTAAATTCAGAATCACAACCAAGATATGCTCACCTGGAACAGATAGCCACCTAGAGCCATAAACTGTAAGAACACAAATGGTAATTTTGATAAACTGCTGGGGGTTGAGTGTGGACTAGTATGCAAGTGAGAAACTCCTGGAGGGATGCAGGTCCTAGGGAGATACCTCACATCTCTGTAGGGTTTTGCCTCCAGGAATTCTGGTGAAGAGTCAAGAAAAATCCTATTATGTCTCTGGTTGGGGATGGGAAAAGTTACTATTATGAATTATACCCAGAGCATCTCCATGACAAAGATCTGTTCACCAGAGGAAAAGACTACTAGAGCCTTTTCCATCTAGGGGAGAAGGACATTTCCTTGACTCCAGTCCCCTCTAGCTTTCATATCTGGGAAGAGGAGGGCACTAAGAAACTTGTAAAGGTCAGTCCAGGGACATAGACCCACTAAAAGACTAATATTTACTCATAAGATTATAGAACAGTTCCTCTCCACCATACCACACCAATCACATCAGCCAGACTCCTATAAGAACTCGATTATAGCTAAGAGAACTACAAGACACAAACTCTGTCTAAAGAAGAATTTTTAGGGAAGCTCAAAGGGAACAGAGGAGACACAAATATGGAAACCATAGGAATGTGAGGCCTCTGACACCTGCAGTTATAGCAGATTAATATGAAACCTCACTCTAAAAGCCTATTTGCTTCAGTTTTTAGTCAATATATCATGCTCGGCTTTCCGCAAACTATTACAGGACATACTAAAAGGCAAGGAAAAACTAAGCCTGAAGAGAGAAAGCATCAGAACCAGACTCAATTATGATTTTGGAATTAATCAGATGGAATTTAAAATACCTAATTAAAGGGCTCCTGGGTGGTTAGGTGGGTTTAAAGCCTCTGCTTTTGGCTCATATCATAATCTCAGGGTCCTGGGATTGAGCCCCTCATCGGGCTCTCTACTCAGCAGGAAGCCTGCTTCTCCCTCTACCTCTCTGCCTGCCTCTGCCTACTTGTGATCTCTCTCTCTCTCTCTCTCCCCCCCGTCAAATAAATAAATAAAATAAAATACCCAATTAATATGTTAGTCTCTAATGAAAAAAGGACACAAAATGTAAGAACATATAGATAATGTAAGCATAAGATGGAAACTCTAAGAATGAATTAAAAGAAAATGCTAAAAATAAAAAACACTAAATAAAAATGATGAATACCTTTGAAGGGTTTACTAATGGGATGAAACTGGGGAAAAAATCAGTGAATTTGAAGGTATGTCAGCAGAATCTTTTCAAACTGAAATGCAAAGGAGGAAAAAAAGGATGAAAAAATAAAACATCCAAGGACTGTGGAATCATTTCAAAGGGTGCAGCATATGTGTAATTGGAATACCAGAAGAGAAAAAGAGCAAATGCAGCAGAGGAAATGTGAATTAATAATTGTGAGAATTTTCCAAAATTAAATGTAGACACCAAACCATAGATCCAGGAAGCTCAGAGAATACCGAGCATGATAAATACCAAAAAATATATACATAGGCATATCATATTCAAATTGAAGGAAACTATACATAAGCTAAGGGGGAAAGGAACACCTTATCTATAGGTGAACAAGAATAAGAATTACAATGCATTTCTTATAAGAAACCATGCAAACAAGAAGATAAGAGAGGGGTGAAATATTCAAAGCATTAAAGAACTACCAGCCTAGAATTCTATATTTTTGGTGAAAATATTTTTCAAAAGTGAAATGATAATAGCTCTTTTAGACAAAAAGGAAAAAAAAACTTGAGGGAATGTATCACCTTGCAAGAAGAATGAAAAGTTCTTTAGAGAGAAAAAAATTGCTAAAGATCAGAAACTCAGATCTATGTATAGGAAGGAAAAAGAACTTTGGAGAAAGAATAAATAAAGGTAAATTAAAATCTTTTATTTTTCTTTATCTCAATTTATTAAGACACCGTTTCATACTAGTTATGATGGTATTGGGCAATAATAGCGTATAGATTGGTAAAATAAGTGACAGTCATATACTGAGGGGAGAAATGGGATCACTGTTAAAATGTACCAACACTATATATGAAGTAGCATAGTGTTATTTGAAGGTGGACTAAGATTAGTTTAAAATGTATATTGCAAGACTCCAGCCACTGAGCATGTGCTATGAGACAGCTTTTCTGGGACAGAATGGTGCCAAGGGCCCCAAAAGGTTCTCCGCGGGGGGAGGGAAGCAGTCCATGCCCTACTGTGCCCTTTAAGATTTGGAGTTTTGAATCCCAGCCATGTGACAGAGATAAAACACAGGAGAAGTGGGGTGTCAGGTGTGCTGACAGCTGGACACAGACAGGTTGAGAGCAACAATCTGACAAAAGCCTAGGACATACTAGAGGAGATTGTTTGCTTTTCTGTGAGGGTGTCCTGAACACCTGTGGCTGAGTTCCCCTCCCTGGGGACAAGAGCATAGGATGACACCATCCCTCCCCCATCTCCACCAGCATGGATAGACTTGAGAGAGAAACACAGCACCTCCAGTGGGTGCTGGAGTGGCTTGCACAAATCCCTGTCCCCCTTGCCCCCAGCAGGGGATTCTTTGCAAAGGCAGGTCTTATTATGAACTAGCTCAGAGGGACTCTCCCTCAGAAGACCAACACCCTACCCTCCACCCTACCCACCCCGGCATGTACCAGGTCTGTTGACCATAGAGTACTCCAAAATGTCAGCCAAGTTCTGGTGGAAATAGGACCAGACTGGCTGGCTTTTTCTTTTTCTTTTTCTTTTCTTTTCCGTTTCTTTTCTTTCTTATTAATTTATTGTTATTATTTTTAATTTCTTATATTTTCTTTTTTGTTTCTTTTTTCTTTGGTGTTAGGCTTATGGTTTGTTTGTTCATTTGTTGGTATGTTTTTCTTTCTTCCTTTTTTTTTTAAATCAGGCTTTTTTCCTTCTTTTGTATTCTTTAGAATTGGGCTTATAGTTTGTTGTTTGCTTTTTTTGGTTTCTTTTTTCTTGGATCAGATTTTTTTAATTTTTTATCAGGCTTATCTTAACAAATCCAAACACACCTAGTTAAAGATCTAAACACTCCCTGCTGCAAGCAAGGAGGAACTCTGTAGAGGACTGACCTGCAGGAAAGAGCAGCCAAAACACAACACCAGAGAGCACACAGCATACACAGAAACACTTCCTGAAGCACTAGGCCCTGGACAGTGTATGACCCCTCTTTAATATAGTATTACTCTCAAGAGCAGAAACAAACAAGCTTTGGTAACACGCAAAAGACAGAAACCTAAACATGATGACAAGATGGAGGAATCCTCCCCAAAAGAAAGATCAAGAGGAAATCACAGCCAGGGATTTTCTCAAAACAGATATAAGCAATATACCTAAATACGAATTTAGAACTGTCATAATAATACTAGCTGGGCTTGAAAGAAGCATAGAAGACACCAGAGACACCCTGACTGTAAAGACTAGTCAGGCCAGTTGAACTGAGATGCAAAACTGACTGGATGTAATCACAATGAGGATGGAAGAGATCATCAAAACTAGGAGCTAGTTCTTTGAATTAACAAAATTGATGAATCCCTAGCTAGACTTACCAAAAAGAAAAAGGACTCAAATTAATAAAATCATGAATGAAAGAGGAGAGATCATAACAAACACCACAGAAATACAATTATAAGAGAATATTATAAGCAATTATATGCCAACAAATTGGGCAATCTGAAAGAAATGGATAAATTCCCAGAAACATTGGAAACGTTCCAAAACTGAAACAGGAAGAAATAGAAAATTTGAACAGACCCATAACCAGCAAAGAAATTGAATCCAGTAATAAAAAATTTTCCCAACAAACAAGAGTCTAGTACTGGATGGCTTCCCAGGGGGAATTCTACCAAACATTTAAAGAAGAATTCATACCTATTCTCCGGAAGCTGTTCTGAAAAGAGAAGAGAAGAGAAGAGAAGAGAAGAGAAGAGAAGAGAAGAGAAGAGAAGAGAAGAGAAGAGAAGAGAAGAGAAGAGAAGAGAAGAAGGAAGGAAAAAAGAAAGAGAGAGAGAGAAAGAAAAAAGAAAAGAAAGAAAAGGAAGGAAAACTTCCAAACTCATTCTATGAGGCCAGCATTACCTTGATCCCCAAACCAGACAAAGAACCTACTAAAAAGGAGTATTACAGATTATTATCCCTGATGCACATGGATGCAAAAATTCTCACCAAGAATCCAACAGTACATTAAAAGTATTATTCACCATGATCAAGTGGGATTTATTCCTGGGATGCAGAGGTGGTTCAAAGTCCACAAATCTATCAATATGACACACCCCATTAATAAAAGAAAGGATAAAAACCATATGATCCTCTCAACAGATGCCGAAAAAGCGTTTGACAAAATACAGCATCCTTTCTTGATAAAAACCCTCAAGAAAGTAGGAATAGAAGGAACATACTTCGACATTATAAAGGCCATATACAAAAGACCCACAGCTTATATCCTCAATGTACTTAATATTCTCAAAACTCTAAGTTTTTCCCCTAAGGTCAGAACACAACAGTGATGTCCACTCTCACCACTGTTGTTCAACACAGTTCTGGAAGTCCTAGTCTCAGGAAACAGACAACAAAAATAAATAAAAGGCATCAAAATTGGCAGAAATTTAAAACTTTCACTATTTGGAGATGACATGATACTCTATGCAGATAACTCAAAAGACTCCACTAAAAATTGATAAAATTGATACATGAATTCAGCAAAATTGCAAAATATAAAATGAATATACAGAAATCTGTTGCATTTCTATACACCATAAATGAAGCAGCAGAAAGAAATCAAAGAATTGATCCTATTTACAATTGTACCCAAAACCCTAAGCTACCTAGGAATAAAACTAACCAAAGAGGTGAAAGATCTGCACACTGAAAACTGTAGAACACTTATGAAAGCAATGGAAGAAGACACAGAAATGGAAAGACATTCTATGCTTATGGATTGGAAGAACAAATATTGTTAAAATGTCTATACTCCTGGGGCGCCTGGATGGCTCAGTCAGTTAAGCGTCTGTCTTTGGCTCAGGTCATAATCCCAGTGTTTTGAGTCCCACATCAGGCTCCCTGCTCAGCAGGTAATCTGCTTTCTCCTCCTTCCCCTCTGCCCTGCTTGTGCTCTCTCTCTCTGTCACACACACACTCTCTCAAATAAAATATATTTTAAAAAGTCTATACTCCCCCAAAGCAATCTACACATTCAATGCAATCCTTGCCAAAATAACACCAGCATTTTTCACAGAGCTAGAACAATTCTAAAATTTGTATTGAACCAGAAAAGACCCTCAATAGCCAAAGTAATGTTGAAAAAAGAAAAGTGGGAAGCATCATAATTCTAGACTTCAAGCTGTATTACAAAGCTGCAATCATCAAGACAGTGTGGTAGTGGCACAAAAACAGACACATAAATCAGTGGAACAGAGTAGAAAACCCA
The DNA here is from genome assembly GCA_028646535.1 of Procyon lotor. Classification (NCBI taxonomy): domain Eukaryota; kingdom Metazoa; phylum Chordata; class Mammalia; order Carnivora; family Procyonidae; genus Procyon; species Procyon lotor. The sequence continues at coordinate 35,632,438 of CM053618.1, read as the reverse complement.
GAAAGAGACCCATAACTGTATGGCCAACTAATCTTTAACAAAGCAGGAAAGACTATCCAAAGGAAAAAAAGACAGTTTCTTCAACAAATGTTGTTGGGAAAACTGGACAGAGACATAAAGAAGAGTGAAACTGGACCACTTGTTTACACCATACACAAAAATAAATTCAAAATGAATGAAAGACTTAAATATAAGACAGGAAACCATCAAAATCCTAGAGGAGAAAATAGGCAGCAACCTCTTTGACCTTGGCTGCAGCAACTTCTTACTAGACATGTCTCCTGAGGCAAGGAAAACAAAAGCAAAAATGAACTATTGGACCTCATCAAGATAAAAAGCTTCTGCGAAGTGAGGGAAACAAGCAACAAAACTAAAAGACAACCAACAAAATGAGAGAAGATATTTGCAATGACATATTGGATAAAGGACCAGATTCCAAAATGTATAAAGAACTATCAAACTCAGGACACCTGGATGGTTCAGTTGTTTGACTGTCCAACTCTTGGTTTTGGCTCAGGTCATGGTCTCATGGATGATGAGATCAAGCCCTGGATCAGGCTCCAGGCTCAGTGGGGAGTATACTTGAGGATATTCTCCCTCTGCCCCTCCCCACTCAAACAAACAAAATCTTTTAAGAGAAAGATTTTATTTATTTGACAGCACAAGTAGGCAGAGAAAGGGAGAAGCAGGCTCCCTGCTGACCAAAGAGCCCGAGGCGGGGCTCCATCACAGGACCCTGGGATCATGACCTGAGCAGAAGGCAGATGCTTAACCGACTGATCTACCTAGGCACCACATAAATAAATAAATCTTAAAAAAAAAAAAAATTTATCCAACTAAACACCCCCAAAAAATCCAATTGGCAGAAGACATGAAGAGACGCTTTTCCAAAGACTTCCAGATGGCTAAGAGACACGTGAAAAGATGCTCAACATCTCTCATCTTCAGGTAAATACAGATCAAAACTACAACGAGATATCACTTCACACTTGTCAGGATGGTTAAAACTAACAGCTCAGGAAACAACTGGTGTTGGCAAGGATGTAGAGAAAGGGGAACCCTTTTGCACTGTTAGTAGGAATCCAAATTGGTGCAGCCACTCTGGAGAGCAGAATGGAGATTCCTCAAAAAGTTAAAAATAGAGCTACTCAAGACCCAGCAATTGCAGTACTAGGTATTTATCCAAAGGATAAAAAAAATACACATTCAAAGGCGCACATGCACCCAATGTTTATCAGCACTATCAACAAGAGCCAATTATGGACAGTGCCCAAATGTCCATTGACTAATGGGTGGATAAAGATGTAGTACACACACACACACACACACACACACACACACACACACACACACACACGAATATTACTTGGCGATCAAAAAAACCAAAATCTTGACATTTGCAAAGACATGAGTGAAACTAGAGTATAATCCTAAGTGAAATAAGTCAGAGAGACAAATATATGATTTCACTCAAATGTGGAATTTAAGAAACAAAACAGAAGAACACAGGAGAAGGGAAAGAAAAATAAAATAAGATAAAAACAGACAGGGAGGTGCCCCAACATCAGTAATCACTTTAAATGCAGATGGTCTAAATATGTAAATCAAAAGATAGAGATTGTCAAAGTGGATTAAAAGACAAGATCCAACTGTATTAAGTTATGTATAAGAAATCAACCTTAAATATAAAGGCTTAGAAATGAGAAAGACACTATATGCTAACACAACCATTAAAAAGCTAGATTAGCTATATTAATTTCAGACAAAGCAGGCTTTGGGAAGAACCAGTTAAATTATCAGGGATAAATAGGGGTATTGCATAATGATGATGGGTTCAAAATAATCCAATCAAGAAATGGGCAAAAGATATGAACAGACATTTCTGCAAAGAGGACATCCAAATGGCCAACAGACAGATGAAAAAGTGTTCAACATCACTCGGCATCAGAGAAATACAAATCAAAACCACAGTGAGATACCACCTCATACCAGTCAGAATGGCTAAAATTAGCAAGTCAGGAAACGACAGATGTTGGCGAGGATGCGGAGAAAGGGAAACCCTCCTACACTGTTGGTGGGAATGCAAGCTGGTACAGCCACCCTGGAGAACAGTATGGAAGTTCCTCAAAAAGTTGAAAAAAGAGCTACCGTACGACCCAGCAATCCCACTACTGGGTATTTACCCTAAAGATACAAATGTCATGATCCGAAGGGGCACGTGCACCAAAATGTTTATAGCAGCAATGTCCACAATAGCCAAACTATGGAAAAAACCTAGATGTCCATTAACAGATGAATGGATAAAGAAGATGTGGTATATATATACAATGGAATACTATGCAGCCATCAAGAGAAATGAAATCTTGCCATTTGCAACGACATGGATGGAACTGGAGGGTATTATGCTAAGCGAAATAAGTCAGAGAAAGACAATTATCACATGGTCTCTCTGATATGAAGAATTTGAGAGGCGG
>CM053618.1:35518390-35629464 GCA_028646535.1 Procyon lotor | reverse complement strand
TATTATGCTAAGCGAAATAAGTCAGAGAAAGACAATTATCACATGGTCTCTCTGATATGAAGAATTTGAGAGGCGGGGTGGGGGGGTTGTGGGGGGGTGGGGAAGAGAAATGAAACAGAAAGGGATGGGAAAGGAGACAAACCATAAGAGACTCCTAAACTCATAAAACGAACTAAAGGTGGCTGGGAGGGCGCGGGGGGGGGGGGGGGGGGGCTGTAGGGATAGGGTGGCTGGGTTGTGGACATTGGGGAGGGTATGTGCTGTGGTAAGTGCTGTGAAATGTGTAAGCCTGACGATTCACAGACGTGTACCCTGGAGCACATAATACATTACATATTAATAAAAAATTTTAAAAAATGATGATGGGTTCAGTTCTCTAAGAAGACAAAGCAATCCCTAATGTGTATGCACCCAACAACAATATCAAAGTACGTGATGCAAAAACTGACAGTAATGCAAGAACAAATAGAAAAATCCACTGTTATAGTTGGGAGACTTCAGAATTCCTTCTTCAATAATTGATAGATCATGCAATAGTAAGGGATAGACGAGAATTCCTTAAATTGATGAAGAACATCTACAAAAACCCTACAGTTAACATAATACTTAATGGTGAGAAATTGGATGCTTTTCCCCTAAAGTAAGGAATAAGGCAAGGATATTTTCTTTCATCATTCCTATTTAATATCATGCTGGAAGTCCTAAATAGTGCAATAAATGGAAATAAAAGATATACAGATTAGGAAGGAAGAAATAAAACTCTTTGCAGGTGACATAATTGTCTACATAGAAAATCTCAAAGAATCATCATCATCATCATCCTCAACAACAACAACAACAATAATAAAACCCTGGAACTAATAAATGAGTATAGTAAAGGTTAACATTCTAAATCACTTGCTTTCTTATATACCAATAACAATTTGAAATTTTAAAAATACAATTTATAATAGTAAAAAAATTAAATATTTAGGTATAAATCTAATAAAACATATATAGGATCTATATGTGGAAAACTACAAAACTATGATGACAGATAAAATGTAAATGAGAGATATTATCTGTCAATATTGTTAAATGTCAGTTCCTCCCAACCTGATGTGTAGATTCAATGCAATCCTAATGAAAATCCCAGCAAGCTATTTTGTAGGTATTGACTATTTCTAAAATTCATATGGAAAGGCAAAAAGCCTACAATAGCTAACATAGTACTGAAAAAGGATAAAGTGAGAGTACTCATATTACCCAGTTTTAAGGCTTAGTATAAAACTACAGTAATCAAGAAAGCATGATATTTGTGCATAGACACATAGACCAATGGAACAGAATAAAGCGTCCATAAATAGATCCACACAAATATAATGGACTGAACTTTGATAAAAGAGTAGAGAAAATTCAATGGAGAAAGAATATTATTTTTAACAAATGGTGCTATAGAGTTATTGGATATCCACCTACAAAAAGATGACCTTGCATCCTACAGATTTTAAATCTTCACAAAAATTAACTCAAAGTGATGCAATCACCTAAATATAAAATAAATCTATAAGACTTCTAGAATAAATCATAGAAGAAAACATAGGTGATCTTGGGTTGGCAATGAGTTTTTAGGAAAAACACTGACAATATCATCTGCGAGAGAAAAACACTGAGAAATTGGACTTTATTAACAGTAAAAACTTATGCTCTGTGGAAGACATTAAGAGAATTAAAGACAAAGCAAAACTTTCAAGGAAAATATTTGTAAAATACATATCTGATAAAAGGCTTGTACCTAAGATAATACAAAGATCTCTTAAAACTCATCCTGAATAACAAACAGTCCAATTAAAAATGGACAACCATTCTGGACAAACACCTCACCAGAGAAGATACACAGATGGAAAAAAAAAAAGCCTATAAAAAGATACTGAACATCATTGCAATTAGGTAATTGCAAATCAAAAGAATGAGATACCATTACTTATCTATTAGAATGGTTAAAATCCAAAAAACAAAACAAAAACAGAAATAAACAGAAAAAAACCAAACCCTGACAATACCAATTGCTGGCAGGCTTGTGGAACAAAAACTCTCATTTATTGTTGATTTGATTTGGAATGCAAAACAGCACAGCTTCTTCGGAAGATAGTTTGGTAGTTTCTTAAAAGCTTAATGTGGTCTAAGCATATGAACCAGCAATAGTGCTCCTAGTTGGTATCTACTCAACTAAGTTGAAAACTTACATCCACATAAAAACCTGCACAGAAATAAAAAAGGATTACCAAGGAATACTCCAAACAATTATATGCCAGAAAATTAGATCACCAGATCAAGTGAACACATTCCTGAAAAGATAAAATCTACCTAAAATGACTCAAGCCAAAACAGAAAACCTGAGTGGACCTATACCAAGCACAGAGATAAAATTAGCAAATTAAAAACTACCCACAAAGAAAAGCCAAAGACCAGATGTCTTCACTGGTGAATTTTATCAAATATTTAAAGGATTAGTACAAATTCTTTACAAACTTCAAAAAAATGGAAGAGAACACTTACCCAACTCATTCAGTGATGCCACTGTTATTCCCAATACCAAAACTACAAAAATATTACAAGAAAAGAAAACTACAGAATAATATCCCTTATGAATGTAGTTGCAAAAATCCTCAATAATATACTAACAAATGGAATCTAGCAACATATTAAAAGGAACAGACACTATGACTAAGTTGGATTTATCCCAAGGTTGTAAGATTGGTTTAACACATGCAAATGAATCAATATAATATACCATATTAATAAAAAATAAAAGCCACACCTCAATAGACACGGAAAAAGAATTTGACAAAATTCAACGCTTTTGTGATAAAAATTTTCAAAAATCTTGTAATAGAGGAGATATTTCTTAGACTGTATAAGGCCAACTATGAAAAATCTTTAACTAAATCCTACTCAGAGGTGAATGATGTTTCCCCACTAAGATCAGGAAGAAGATAAGGTTTTCCACTCTTACCAGTTCTATTCAAATTGTACTAGAGGTTCCAACTAGAGCAGTAGGCAAGAAAAAAGCCATCCAAATTGGAAAGGAAGAAGTAATAAAATTATGTCTATTTGCAGATGACATGATTTTTGTATACAGAAAATTCAATAATGAAATACTGCTCATCAATATAAACAAAATGCTGATATACAAAATAACATGATGGATCTCAAAACAGATTGAATGAAAAAAAGCTAGACACAAAAGAGTACTTCATTTTTATTTCACTTTAAAATTTCATTTAAAAAATCCAAGAAAGGGAAATCTATGACAGAAAGTAGATCAATAGTTGCTGGGGAATAGGTGTGGAGGATTGACTGCAAAGATGCATGACGGAACCTAACTGTGATGGGAATGTTCTATATCTTGATTATTGTGATTGGGTTAAATGGGTATACACATTTGTGGAACCTCATGGAGTGGTTTACTTAAAATGAGTGTTATGTAAATTATACCTTAATAAATTTGATTTAAAAAAATACCCACTGATATATACTTTTGATTTTAAAACTAGGATTGCATGATAAACTACTGTATTTCCTGAACGTAGGATGCTGTACTCTTTGAACAGCTAGTGATCAGGTATATGGTGAAGAAATGTGTGAGTAGTTCTCTTTCTCAAGATCATAATCACTTGCTTAAATAGGTATAAAAATGCTGAAGGGGTTTACTTTTGAAATGTTCAATGAAACTTTTGAAGCTAAAACATATTGGTACTAAAGCTGCATCCCATTAGTGTCAAGCAATAAAGTGCTGCAGAGAACCCAGAATATGCCACCTAAGGAGACTATTAGTAAAGCTGCATCTGTTGGTAAAGGAGTGTTCCTTTCAGCTGATAGTAATGATAAAAATTATACTCAAACTTTCTTTCTTTTGCTAACACATGATTAAGAGTTAGGAAACAGGAATTGTAAAGAAGAGCAGAAAGAAGAGAAAGTGGAATTAGAAGTGCTGAAGAGCAAACAATAATAATTAAAAAAAAAAAAAAACCCACACACAGCTCAGAGAGAAGCTAGAATTGTTCTGTTGAGAGGCTGCAGTCAACATGTCTATGGAAAACATATCCTTTGAAACAAAACACTCTTGTTAGTTGAACACAGTATCTAAAATTGGGCATTTCCCTAAACAGTTTTATGCTTCAGTATCACAGACCTAAGCCATCTTTGCTTTGAGTCCACAATTCAGTGACTATAAAAGTATAATCAGGAAAATTTTCTACTGTATTAAAGATTTGAAGTGACAGGTATTGATTTTAGTGGGTTACATACAGATTTCCAGGTACAAACCATGAAAATGAAAAGATTTTAGAGTTCAAGAGTTTAAACCCTCAGTTATCTAAAAGATTTTAATCATTCCATTGCTCTCAAGTTGCTCATTGCTCTCAAAGAGCTTAAAATAGGTGAAACCTACTTCTCAAAGATGCTTGGTGCCAAGTTTTATTTTCTAAGTAATCATAGCTTCAGTCTTTTTCAGGTTAATTTCATCCTAATAAATGTTTTCAACTCTAGAGTTCACGGACCTTTTTTCCCAAGAATTCTGAGGCGCAGGAAGGGAAAAAGAGATTTTGGAAAGACTATAACACATATTGTGGCAAAAGTGATGACTACTGACATGGTAAGAAATACACTTTATCCCATTTTTTGGAGCTCTTTATTCCATGACATCACTTTTTTTTTTTTTTTTTAATCTCTCTACTGTTTCCTTCCTAAATGCACTGAGATGTATTCAATTTTTTTTTAAGTAATAAAACAATATATATCCTAAATACCACATCTCTCTCTCTTCTTTTACACAGGAAAACTTCTTGAGATATTTATCTGTCTCTACTGCTTTCACATTCATGCCTCTACTCCGTGATCTTGCTTCTCCAGAATACCAGTGAAATGCCCTTGTGGTCAATGTGGGACCAAGCTGTGGCTAAATGCACTAAGCACAACTCAAGGATCACCCTCTCATTTAACCTTTCAGCACCTGATATTATCAACTATTTCCTCCTTTCCTGACATCTTGGTCTCCTGATTTTCTTACCACCTCTTTAGCTACTCGTAGCCTCGGCTTTGAGATTTCTTTTGTTTCTGCCTATTTAAATGTTCTTCATTGTTCTGTCCTAGAGTGCTAGCTTTCCCTCTTTATACAGTCTTTTGGCTAATCTTACCCATTCCTCTGCTCAAATAACTCCAAGATCTTTATGCCCAGTCAAATCTTAGTCCTATGAATTCTAGACTCTTATATGCAGTCTACTGGATACCTCTGCTTAGTGACTCCACCAGTACTTCAAATTAACTGGCATCAAAACTAAACGCATTATGTCCTCCCACAAACTTCTTTCTCCTGGGTTACCTATTTTCATGAATAAGAAAATTATAAATGAGATGGATTCTAGAGTTCTTCCAGTTATTTATTTATGGAGGTGATCTTGTACTCTCTGCCACCAAAGTATTTAGAATACACACATAAGTAAATATAGTGATTTGCTAAATTAGTAAGGATTATGAGTTTCAAATATATCTGGAAAAAATGTTCATTCTTATCAAAGGAATGGAAATTAAAATGAGTCCATGAGGATTTTTGCCTATTATAAATTTAAAAGATACCCCATGCTGATGAGTTTAAGGCAAAATGAGTTCTGAGCCAAATTTTAATTGGTTAAACTCTTCTGGAGAGCAATTTAGCAATATGTATCCAAGACACTTAAAATCTTTTGTACCTCTGACACAATAATTCCCCATCTAGTAATTTGTCCTAAATAACAAGAGATGTGCATAAGGATTTATTTGTTGTATTTTCATAATATTGAACAATTGTAAACCATCTAAATCAGAGTAAGAAAATCAATTATAAATTATGATATGCTCATATGATGCATTATGTAATGACTAAAAATTAGACTTTGAAAAAATATTTATTTTTTTAAAGATTTTATTTTTAGTTATTTGACACAGAGAGATCACAAGTAGGCAGAGAGGCAGGCAGAGAGAGGGGGGTAAGCAGGCTCCCTGCTGAGCAGAGAGCCTGATGTGGGGCTTGATCTCAGAACCCTGAGATCATGACCTGAGTGGAAGGCAGAGGCTTTAACCCACTGAGCCACCCAGGCGCCCCTGAAAAAATATTTAAAGACATGGGAAGATATGATGTAATGAAAAGTCAAGATTCAGTGGTGTCTGGGTCTTAGAGACGATTAAGCACCTGACTCTTGTTTTCAGTTCAGCTCATGATATCTGAGAGTTGGGCTCTGTGTTCAGTCTGGAGTCTGCTTGAGATTCTCTCCCTCATTGTCTGCCCCTCCCACTCATTCTCGCTCTAAAATAAATAAATAAATCTTAAAAAAAAAGCCAGCATTCAAAGCAATGTATATGTATGGTATGATATGCTGGTATTATGAATAATGAATATATGCGTGGGGAAAAGACTAAAAGGAAATATCTATATAAACTTTATTTAGGTTAAAGTTTAATTTTTTATGTTTTTCTTATAACCACTTTTATAAGAAAAAAGATACGAGTGCTAATGCCATTTCTATTGGGATAAAATAATAGGCATTTTTTCAGAATATATTTTTAGTTTTCAAATTTTATTTTGACAGTTCCCCACTCTTCATGGTACTAATAATAAAGTTCTCTTCCCTTTTCTACTCTTAGTGCAGATTCCTGGCATCTTTTATTCTTAGTTCTAGAATATTTTAATATATAAAGTTTTATTGATTTACTAAAATTATAGGATTAGTTTGGGTTAAAGAAAATAAAGTAGTACACTGTAAAAAGATCTAGTGTCATAAAGCCCTGGGTCTAAAGCTTAGCTTAACCACCCACCAACTCTGTGTCCTTGGGCAAATCATCTCATCTCCTTGAGAGTCAATGTCCTTCACCTGATAAGGGGATAATATTACTTCCCCTCAAAGAGCTGTTGTGAGGATTGGGAGGTAATGTGCTAGTTCAAATTCTGCCTTCTTGGCACAGTCTTTCATAGCTCTAAAATTATTAGTGACTGTAACGAAAATCCCATTTCACCATTCCCTTAGCTGATGCACTGCTATTTGGAACATTTAATGAACATAAAGACATATAGTATTTACAGCGTATCACAGAATAATAAACAAGGTAAGTCTTTGAGAAAAGCACACATTACTGATGACTGATTAAAACTGATGACCTGTTTCAGTTTAATTCATTGTTAAAAGTGTACTGTTTTATTTCTTCTTTTCAGGTAAAGGACTTATCTTCAGACACACTTCTCCAACAGCATGATGATTTGGATTTGGCCTTGGATAGTTGTTATAGTGGAGATACAGTAGTTATTTTTCCAGGAGAATATCAAGCTGTAAATCTTGCTTTATTGACTGATGACATCATCATAAAGGGTTAGGGCATCCTTTGAAATCTTTTTATAAAAGCAATGTATACTGGAAAAATTATATATTATAAACATGATTAACCTAACACAAAAATCCCTTATGTCTTTTACAATTAAGATTTTCTCAGCTTTGCACAGTGGCAGTATTGTAGCCAATGAGGTTTATCCGAGGCGCGATTATTGCTAAACTTTTCCCAATTAAGATTTTCTCACCTGTTCATGAGTATATTATCAGTACAGGTGACTTCACTTGGACATAATGTACCAAAGCAAATCAATGAGATGACTTCTTCCCCATGATAGTGTAGTACTACAAACAGATTCTAAGAAGATCAAACCCACAAAAAACCTGTTTGTAATATTTTTACTCACACTACTTTTTTTCCTCAATTGCATTTCTTATCACTTTAGTAGGAAACCCAAATGTAAGGCTATATTAAAATATATTCAGCATTTTCTCAGGTTAATTCATATGCAAACTTGCTAAAGTAGAAGAGTTTACTAAATTTCTTTTAGGTTCTGAACCTATTTAGTAATTTTAATTCTGCCCCTTAACATTGAAGTAAGGATATCCCCATTGGCCAAAAGAACCAGGTAACTGAGGCTTTGCCTATTAATTCAAAGACTGAGCAAAAATTCACTAGATCTTGATGACTGTAACCAGTAGTATTTTGCTGAACTGCATGGGTAATAAGGAATATATTTGTCATTTTCAAATTTTATAGCCTTTTTTTTTTTTTTTAAAGATTTTATTTACTTACCTGACAGAGAGAGAGACAGCGAGAGCAGGAACACAAGCAGGGGGAGGGAGAAGGCTTCCTGCCAAGCAGGGAGCCTGATGTGGGGCTCTATCCCAGGACCCTGGGATCATGTCCTGAGCTGAAGGCACATGCTTAATGACTGAGTCACCCCAGGTGCCCCAAATTTTATAGCCTTCTTGAAGCTATATCCCCTTATTTTTGGATTGATGTTAAATTTTGATGACTGCTTTGACTATTCTATATCAAAATTGTGGATATGGTTACATTAATCTTATAACCTAATTCACATGTCTGAGGTCTTTTTTAGTTATGGTAATTTCTATGGTTTTGAAACCAGGTTATGGTAAGGTAGTTTTTTTGTATCTTAGACATTTTGTAAATGACTGTTGATTACATAATAGGAAATTTAGGAAAATATATTATGGAATGAGTATGTTGAATAAATAGGTACATTTATATTGACTATAAACCCAGATTCTCCCATCATGGCATCAAAATATGGACAAAAGATTACATTATAGTTATCTAATTACATATATTACTAAAAATATGTGAAAAGAGAAACTTAGTATTATTGAATGACTTGATTAAAGGACTTTAAACTTTGGGATTGCTGATTTAATTATGTTTTGTCTCTATGAATCAGGAGTTGGAAAGAGAGAGGAAATTATGATTACTTCTGAACCTTCTCATGACAGTTTCGTGGTGTCTAAAGCTGAAAATGTGAAGCTAATGCATCTATCTTTGATACAACAAGGGACAGTTGATGGTATTGTGGTGGTGGAGTCTGGTCACATGACTCTAGAAAACTGTATATTAAAATGTGAAGGAACAGGAGTGTGTGTTCTTACAGGGGCTGCTTTGACAATTACAGACAGTGAAATAACTGGTGCCCAGGTATTTCATTTTATAAAGCCAGCTTTATATGAAAATAGATAACTTTAAGTGATCTTAATGTGTAAAGGATAACAATTACTTCACCTTTGAATTGAGTTATAATCAAGCTTAGAAACTGATAAAATCAGGACCAGTACAGGGCATCACAGCAAATGTAGGAAAAATGAACCAAGTCCTAAGTAAAGAATTACTGGCTTTTTTTTTTTTTTTTTTTAAGATTTGACTTATTTATTTGACAGAGAGAAATCACAAGTAGGCAGAGAGGAAGGCAGAGGGGGGGAGGAAGCAGGCTCCCCACTGAGCAGAAAGCCCAATGATCGATCCCAGTACCCTGAGATCATGGCCTGAGCTGAAGGCAGAGGCTTTAACCCACTGAGCCACCCAGGCACCCCAAGAATTACTGGCTTTAAATGTGATTTTTTTTTAAATCTAGGAATTGGTCGCTACAAAACAGATCATGAGTCAGTTAACTTGTTAACGTTTACTTAACAATCACAAAGAGCATTAAAATATTGGAAAACTGAATGAAGAGATTAAAGGATGAAAATAACAGGATCCGTTTTAACAGAATGACTTAATTTACACTAAACTGAGGAAGTCAACATCAGCTGCATTGAGGGATTTAGAATATATATAAATAAATTTTTATAACAATTGAAAATCAATTGTTTTGGCTCCCTTCTAGAGATTTTATTTGGGTGGGAGAGCAATGTGACTCAATGAGACTATGTGAACTCGACCCTCCTTCTAGGTTCAATGATCTTCTAATACAGATTAATAATACTAGTTTTCAACGTTTTTAAACATTATCTCTAAAATAAATCATTACATGAATTATATTTTTGTGTAACTTAGTGAGTTGAGAGTGCTAAAAGAGAATTACAATTTTTAAATCTAAAGGAAATTTTGGAGAGGTACATGTGTGTTTTGAGATTGTTTTATTTGCTTTTAATTTACAGGGTGCTGGTGTTGAACTGTATCCTGGGAGCATAGCCATTTTAGAAAGGAATGAAATTCATCACTGTAATAACCTCAGAACCAGTGACAATTCAAAAAGCACCTTAGGTGGAGTTAATATGAAGGTATTCTCATATTTCTTAATATAGAGTTGTTATAAGAATTATCACAAAAATATTAAAATATTACTTCTAGACAAGGTTTAGTCTAAATGTTATTGATCTGGAAAAGAATAGTAGAGATAATTAAAATATTGTTTAAATGATGGCTGATATAAAAAGTTTAGCCTTCTAATTTAATAGTTTCAACTTAAATTCTTAGCAGATAACTTTGGTAAAGTGGATAGTTTTGCTTTTATAAAAATGTTTCAGATTTTTCATTGGGCAGGTGTGTAATATGTTTTGGAAAGTAAAGCAAAAAAATAATACGTTAAGAAAAGTTAAGTCTTACTTTCAAAGTTTGTAAAATAACTTAAGCTAGCCAATTAAAATGACCAATTAAAATAGCAATAATCTGTAAGTGAAACGCCTTCCCATTCCTTTCTACTTCTGTTTGTTCTACTCTTCTAGGTCCCTCTCTAGCCTTATGTAGTTAATGAAGTTTCTCCCTAGAATTCTAGGTTACATATAATTATTTGAAATTACACCATTTGAAAATTTATCATTCTCAATATCTGAAATTATTTTATGTTATGTTAAAAGCTTCATATTATATAAAATAAATTGAAAGCTTCATTTAATATTTCAATACTAGAGATTTCCTTGGTTATTACAGTAATCAGTGTGAAGAAAATACTGATTGCTCAAAACAGATTCAGTTGTTTAAAAGAAACATGTAAACCTAAGAATAAATTCTAGAGTGCGTAATTTATTTTTATAGAAATTATTGAAAAACTAATTTCCTTGAATAATTTAACAGGTTCTTCCAGCACCGAAATTGAAGATGACTAATAATCATATTTACAACAACAATGGCTATGGTGTAAGCATTCTTCAACCAACTGAACAATTTTTTATTGTAGCAGAAGAAGCGCTCAACAAAGGGGCCGCTTCAGGGGATAAAAAAGATGACAGTAGGCTCTCCAGGGTAATGCAGAGTCTGAACCTGGAGATGAACAACAATAAAATAGAAGCAAACCTGAAGGGGGATATCAGAATAGTCACAAGTTAGAGTGTGTGGGTTTATGTTAATGTTTTATATTTCAGAGATTTGTCTAGTAAATAATTCTCATATCCCAAAGAAACGGTTAGTTTTAAATTAAAAACCTATTCAATTAAAAAATATTTAAGCATTCTAATGCTTTCACTGGATGATTCATTTTAACTTTTTAGATAAGTTTTGAGATATAATTTACACACCATAAAATTCACCCTTTCAAAATCTATAATTTAACAGTATCTAGTATATTTTTTAGTATGTAGGTACCACCACCATCACTATTTAATTCCAAAACAAATTTGGTTTGAAACATTGTTTTTGATACTCTTAGTCCAATAGAAAGCATTAGAAGTTCTATGTAGATAACAGAAAAAAATTCAAGTTTATAGCCAATTCCTGATTCATTCCCATTTGTCTGCGCTAGGAACTGGAATAAGACAGCACTCTAGCACTCGTTATACTTTAATTAGGTTCAGCTGCAACAAAGGAAATCCAAAATAAGAGAGGTAAAGAATATAGAAATATAGAGGTGCATGGGTGGCTCAGTCAGCTAAGCATCTGCCTCTAACTCAGGTCATGATCCTGGGGTCCTAGGATCGAGCCCTGCCATCAGGCTCCCTGCTCAGCAGTCTGCTTCTCCTTCTGCCCCTCCTCCTGCTCGTGCTCTCACTCTCAAATATTAATAAAATGCTTTAAAAATTGAAATGTCTTCTATCTTGTCTTACCATTGTACCGTTTCCATTCAAAATTACTACACGGGCCAAGATAGCAATTTAGCAATAGCTCAAGCCATTGTTTAAATTCCAGCCTTGCAGCAGAAGAGATGGGACCTTTCTACAGTTACATTATTTCAACTTTCATGCCTCCCTCCCACCAGAATCTAATACATGGCTCCACCTAACTCCAACTGAAGCTAGAAATTATATATTTTGTAAGAGTTATCTTTAAGTTGGAGGGGTATGTGTCCTCTAAAATAGGGGGGGTCATTTTCTAAGACACAACTAGTGGTCTTTTTCACAAAGTAGGACTTACACTTTTATTTTTGGTTTTAGTATATAAAAGGAAACTGGCACTCAGGCTCACACACTTATTTTCCTTTCTCCATTTGACTTTTGCTTCATGTTATCTGTAACTTAGCAACAGTGACCCTGTGTTGTCATAAAGAATCTCTTGAGGTTGAGATTCAAATAAGGCATGGTGGTTCTTCAGTTTCTCCAATAGCATTTTTTTACACAAGGTCTTGTTAACAAGACCGTGTCGTGTTTTGTGTCTGGGTGACACGAGATAATTTCAGGTATCGTCATGGAGGCTTTAACAAGAATGGTCTTTCTATAATGAATTTAATGAGCTGTTAAGAGGCATTTTCCTTACCAAATTATCTCCCTCCACCTCTGTTTTTAGCTTCCAGAAGAGGTGATAGGCAAAGGATCTTTTGAGAGCAAAAAGAGGAAGAGCTTTGTGTGAGCACACTGCTCACTCACCAGTCATCCGCCTTTTATGTGTTGCCACCATTGGTTTCCAACCAATTTCTTTTCCCGGCCCACTTCAGAGTAGGTTTTGTTTTTCCTATTCTCATGTCTCTCAAGCATGCAAAAGCATCTAAGAAATTTGGTATTTCACAAAGTTTTCTCCTTTACCTTCCCATCTCTACTTTCCCCTCCAGTGTAACAAATGACAACTTTAAAGGTTTAATACCAATTTATATTACTTCTGTAGGTTGAAGTCTGACATGGGTCTCACCAGACTAAAATCAAAGTGTTGACAGGAATTTTCTTTCCTGTGCATTTGGGTAGCTGGCGGGTTTTTTTTTTTTTTTTTGCAGTTGTAGGATTGAGATGTTTCCTTGACAGTTGTCAGCTGAGGACTACTCAGCTGCGTATTTCCTACAATAGGGAATATTGTATTTCCTATTATTATTATTATTTTTTTTTAAAGATTTTGTTTATTTGACAGATCACAAGTAGGCAGAGAGGCAGGCAGAGAGAGGGGGAAGCAGGCTCCCTGATGAGCAGAGATCCTGATGTGGGGCTCGATCCCAGGACCCTGAGATCATGACCTGAGCTGAAGGCAGAGGCTTTAACCCACTGAGCCACCCAGGAACTCCTACTCCCAGCCTCTAAGAGCCAACTGCATTCCCTGGGTTATGGCTTCCTTCCTCCATCTTCAGAGACATTACCGATTGAGTCCCTCTCCTGCTTTGAATTTCTCCTGCCTCTTTTTCAGTCTCACCTAAAGGAGGGAAGGTTCCGTATTTCTGCTCTGCCCTTCCCTTTTGTGTACGTATCTGGCTTTTCTACTATAAATCTCATAGAGAGTATAGACATTGGGTCTTAAGAACATTACATCCCACATTGTATGTGCAGTCCAAGTAATAACTGTTAGTTTTAAAGAATGATACTAATGGCTCTCTGCCTATGCTAAAAATGGATTGTAAAATCCAGGACTTTTAAGGATGACATCTCATCACAATTGCTGGGGATGAAGATCCTAGGATTCTGAAGGTGTACACTGGACAAATCAGGATTACAAGAGTGGCCTGCGATGTAGAATAAAAAGGGATGAATTTGAATCCCTTTTTGCTTTTTCTTAAGAGACTGGTAGTCGGAGTGGAGGCTTCTTTTCCATACCATGCCCACAGCAGCTAGGGTAGAGACTCAACTGAAGAGCAGAAAGGGACCCACAATACCAGAGCCTATTGTCAATTCATGAAGTAGAAACAGTGAAAATAGCAGTAGCTACAGATCAAAAGACTGAAAGACATTCTTCTGGCAGCACAGGGCACAAATTGCTGATTACAGGAGCAAGTTGCCATTCTTGGTGAGACACCGGTCTCAAAGTGCAAACGTGTTGTCTTCTAGACTGAAGAGTTACAACCAGAAAGCACTGCATTTGAGGATAGGTCTAATTCTTCCCAAGTATTAAAGTAAAAAATGAGAAAATTTAATATACTATTCTTTCAGTGATAGAACCAAATCAGTTGTTCTTAAATTGAAATATATAGTCTGTGACCTATTGAGATTTTAAGTACATTTTGTGTACCTGCCTTCTGGTGGACAGTCCACAGACATCATCATATTCTCAAAGGAGCCTCTCAATCCATAGAAGCTTATGACCACTGATTTGGATATAAGTTTCCTTTCACATATTATTGTTCCATTGAAGTCTCAAACAGTTATCTTTTAACAAAATATGGTGCTATTTCCACAGAAAACTGATTTGTTTTATAGAAAATTCAGGAAACTATAACTCAGTATTTTAATACTAAACATTATGACAGTACACATTTTTTGGTGATTTCAGATTTTGTGGCTGCATAAGATGCCCATTTTTTTTTACTTAGCAATAAAATTCTGAAGCCATCGACAGGTATCATTAGAAATACTAGGTTATTTTGAATATGCTCAAAACTATTACTAATGCCCCCAAAATTTAAATTTTATTTAGATCAGAAGGTTAACCAAATCTTATTGTATTTCCTATTATTTTAAGATTACAGTCAAATGATTTCAATCATTTGAATAGTTACTACAACTAAGTGTAGTTATTTTACATTTTTACAGGTTAACAAGGAAAATAAGGTTTACCAGTTAAAGTCAGAAATGTTAAACACTGGATTATGCAGACAATTTCCTTTATTGCCTCCATACTTAAATTTACATCTAGGCTTGAAGGAAATATGCAATTTCAAAGTTTAGAAATTCCTGAATGATCTCCCGTTAAGGAGAGTGACCTACTTGTTCCAGTTTTTCACTCTAGTTAGTTCCCAGGAAATAGATTTTTTTCTAAAAGCTAAATTATCGCTAAAGTAGTCTGATAACCTCAGTTAGCTCTGAAAGATTCAACAGTAAACTTTCCCCATTTGCGTCAGAAACCTTTTACACTAGACCTAATAGGACAGTCCACAAATATCAAAGGCACATAAATACACTTTCAATAATGATCCTATCTTTTGGCCAAATCTGTCTTTTGGGTAAATCCAGTGGAATTCAGGAACCTTCTTTCCAGTCAAAACCAAAACCCATGTCAGTTTCAGTGCAATTCAAAATTCCATTTCTAGTGTCCTTTACAGCCCTACAATCCCAATTCTGCTTCTAGAATCAAAGGCAGGGAAACTAACTGGCTTTCAAATATGGGCTTTGCTACAATTGATGTCCTCTTTCTAGTTGTCTGTGCTGACCCTAAGCTGACACACTGTTCATGTTCTCCTGGCCTGTTCCTTTGGCACAGATGATGCCCCGAGGGTTTTATATGCAGCTCCACAGCATGGGAGATCCCATTAAATTGCAGCTGTTGCTAATGGAAACAGTGCCAACATAGTCTCTTGACACAGAGAGCTGCTCAGCATGGATTCCTGGAAATGGCATATCAACTTACTCCCCCAGTTAACTTTTTGGCCTCTCTCTGGGCCTAAAGGAAATTTACAATCCTGTTCTATGTCACCTCCAGCCTCAAAGAAAGCTGCTGGGTTGTCATTGCTATAATCTTCAAGCTTCTAAGTACACAGTGAAAATGTCATCACAGACAGAACAGGTCCGTTTTCATCCCTGCCTAAATTTCTAGAAGGGCAGACACAATTTTGTCAGTGCCAACTCTCACTATACTGCCAAACGCCAGTGTATGTGTGTGGTCATCTACATATTCTTTCTTTCCAAATTCTCATACTGCGTCTAGCTCCTTTCATCTCCTGAATGGTAGAGGGGTACAATAGACTCTCATTTTGGAAACACTTTCCAATCATCTTGCACCTGCCGCAACATCCCTTATGCTTGAGAAAGGAACCACAGCACATTGGGTGAAATCTCCAGGTATTAATATGCCACAAAATAGTCCATGTGGCCTTCTGCTCCATAAGTCTGACCATTCTCTCGAAGGAATGATTTCTTTATATGATGTTATAATGGACTGAAAATTAAAATCAACTTATGTTGACTTCCACTTACAGTGATGACAGTCTGATAGTTGATTTTCTTTCCCACGCCCATGTAAACAACTAGAAAACCAAATGATTTATTTCTTAAAAACTATCTCCAGACACAATATTATATATTTGCCTACATATGTGTGTTTATGTATGTATATCTGAATCAACTGCTTTCAGGCATTAAACAATGCAGAACTGTGATCACCAAATTAAGGGAAACAAATGAGATGAGCCCTAAGATCACCAGGCTTTTCTCTGTTGAGGTGCTTTGTTATTTGATAGATCATGGCAGAGGAATAAAGAAAAAAGAGCACAAGCAGTCTCATGGAGCTTAAAGACAGAGGCCATTTGAGGGAGGGTAAGTATGATTTGTGGGGAAGACCGAGATGAGACAGTCACAAAGAGAAGAGTTATAGAGGAAGTGCATAGGCACTTCCTTAAGGTTTTTAGCCAAAGATTCAAAGATTATTAGAACTATGCCTAAGTTGTTCTTTCAAGCTTTAAGAGGATATTTCTCTAAAGCTTTAGAGAGGATATTTTGACATCTCTGCCATTTTGGTCATCTTTGGATTTCTCATTTCTAGTTGATGTTATTGGAGAAATGAGTACCAGTTAAGGGAGGCATTACTGAACTTTTACTTTCTGTGGTACAAGTTTTCACAGCGTGCAAAAGGCAAGGGAAAACATGGTGCAGGGATAAGGCTGGTATGGCTGGTAAGGAGGTTTGGTAAGGAGGACTGAGGTTAGAGCAGGAATCACTAGTTTAGGCCAGGAGTGGGTGGTGGCAGCGGTATAAGATTTGAATGGGAACGTTTCCTCCGGCTGTAGTATGGAGAGTCAATTGCAGACAGGAAGACTTCCAGCAGGAAACCCGTGAAGAGGCTGCTGCATCACGGTACATCCAAGTTAATGAGAGCCTGAATAGAGCAGGTAGCTGCTTTACAAAAGCACAACTGGAAGGTGTTTTGGGTGTAGAACTACATGTGTAATTTATTAAGGCCCTGGCAATTAAATAGCTGAAACTTCCGTAATTTAAAAAAGCAAAAAAAAAAAAAAAACCCACAAAAAACAAAAAACCACATATACTTGAACAGGGAACAGAGTGTAAGATAGGGCACAGGTTGAGTTAGATGGTTTTCTTCAATCTGGAAAGTGCTGAGTTCTTTATTTCTGTGGGATATTTAAGCAGCAATGTATGTCCAGGAAGCAGCTGTCAATACGATCTGACGTGCCAAAAGGAAATTTCAGAGATACAGATCTGAGACTCTGTAAGTAGGCAGGAGTCATCAGCTGATCAACGTTATCTAAAGGACATATATACAGAAGATTTTGAAAAGGACACTAACGCAAAATATAACTTGTCTAAGATAATTCACATGTCCTAGAGCAGCTTTAACATATGAGTCTAGGGGAGCCTGGGTGGCTCAAGTCATTAAGCATCTGCCTTCGGCTCAGGTCATGATTCCAGAGACGTCTTTTTAATCCAAAGCCTTTGTGATCTCTACTGTACTGTCCTATATCTCAAAATGAGAAATATGAAAATTTACTGAAAACTATAAAATGTTTTAAATGTACAAACCTACTAAAATAAACTTGATGCATTGGTGAAGCTTCACTTACCTTCATTCTTCAACTAAATATAACTGTAATTCAAGAATTTTGTGGGTTTTTTTTTTTTTTTAAAGATTTTTATTTATTTGACAGAGAGAAACACAGAGAGAGGGAACACAAGCAGAGGGGATGGAAGCGGGAGAAGCAGGCCCCCTGCAGAGCAGAGAGCTCGATGCGGGGCTCGATCCCAGGACCCTGGGATCATGACCTGAGCCGAAGGCAGACACTTAACAACTGAGCCACCCAGGCGCCCCTAATTTTTAATTCTAATTAATTTTCACTTTGCAAACTAACTCAAAAGAAGAGAATGCTTACCTTGGTCTTAGATTTTTCAAAGACAAAGTTTGGGAAAAAGTCAAAATGTTCAGCCCTAGATCAAGTTTTATTCAGGGGCAGAGTCCATGTGAAATTATGCACTGGCCAATATTTACTGGAAGAACAATTCCATTTCAAGACTATTTATTCTAAATACTTACTAGAAGTAACCGTATAATGTCAGCAACATGATGTGTAACGTCAACAATGAACTCCATGGCCAGTATTTGGTACAATACTTTTATTTTCTATTGTATTAAACTAAAGCCAAGAAAATATCAAGTTAATTTTGAAGGCAAATCTTTACTCCTTAAAGAAAAAATACAAACTGTGGTAGTTTCAGAATCAGTGTATTTTACATAATATAAACAAAAGCACTAATGTATCTCTATGCTTGGTTTCCTTAAACTATAATGAACCACAAAATGGGTGGAAAATGGGTTTACTTACTGGCATCAAATAAACAACTTGGGAAAACAGGTAGCATGCATTTTTTTTTTTAACTGTCTATGCATAGGCACTGACATAACAAGTTTTAATAGCCACTACCTCCCCTTCCTTGTCCAAAATAACCACCCCCATACCCCCCTCTGACACCCCCTCGCTGGAATCCACCCGTTCCTCTGTAGCCTCCTCCACTAGACCCTCTATAGTCTCCTCCTGAGCCACCTCTATAGCCACCACCGACACCTCCTCTATAGCCTCCGCTATATCCTCCGCGATAGGAGTTGGAGCCACCAGCATAGCCACTGCCACCATAGCCTCCACTACCAACATAGCCTCCGGCACCTCCGTAGCCTCCTGTGCCATAGCCTCCACCACCATAACTAGAACCTCCCCGTCTATATCCACCTCCATTGTCATATCGAGCCATCTTGGGAGGGCGTGGACCATCTCCATACCTAGGAAAAGTACAAAATCACCACTTTAGCAAAGCATCCTTAATACATCTCAACTAATCATAAAATATAAAGTTATATTTGAAAATTTAATAAAGAAAATGAAGCCAAGTGCACAAATATAAACTGAAATGAAATAAATCTGTTACTCCATAATAGATACACAATGCATCAACTGTAACCATCTGTTTTTCTAAAGCTCCTTCTGGTTGACTCGCAAAGATTTTACATTTTGGCAGTATGTCCTTACTGGATGGTTCGCTTTCACTGAGCCTGAACTACGCAGCATTCTACAAAGGCAGTAACATGTAAGGAAGAGGCTCCTGGAATTGGCAGTGTTATCTGATCTTTATCACCAGGTATTTTCCTGCATTAACTGAAATGTTTTTGAAAAATGCCTGTGGTGGTTTGTTTACACGTTTCACGTAGCAAACGAAGAAAATGAAGGGTAATGAAAAACTGCATAAATCAAGATGTCTCACTTAACTCCCAACTCGGCATACTCCAGACTGCTTATTCTTCCTGCGCAGCTTTTCTTATAGAGACTAGCACTATGAACTCAGCAGCTGTCCAAGTCGGAAATATAGCTGGGATCTGTCTTCACTCCTTCACTGCCCTGCTTCCCCCCATTTCAATCCATCACCAATTCCTCCTGATGGTCCTGCAAACCTGTCTAATCTACTCCTCCCCATTTCAATTCTCCCTACTGTAATTCAAGCTACCATTATATTCACATATCCTAAACTCTTTCCTATATTTATCCCATCCTTTCTAGGTTCTGGACTTTTGTCCTTCACAGAGCAGATTATATGTGAGGCCTTCTTAATCATTTGCCAAAAGTAATCTCTCTTCTAAATACCTATGAGCACCATATTTTTATCTGCCTATGACACTTCTTTCTTTTTGAAGACTCCTCAGTAATTCTCCTATATATCTGACCTACTGGAGGAGGAAGATAGAGCAGAATAAATTACAGCACTGTTTCAGGAGCCATTACTGTCTTAGTTTGAATCTAGAACCACCATTCACTAGCCATATGGCCTTGGGTCTTCTCTGTGCTAGTTTCCTTATTCAGATTAAAGGGGACAAAGAACTACCTAAATCATAAATATATCAAATATTAAAATGAGTTATTATAATATCAGAAAAGCACTTAGCATAATGCCTGACACACAATGAATACTATGTGTATGATTAATAAAATTTAAAAAGTAAATTGTTTAAAGCAAGATGGGACCCAGAATGCTTCATGAATTCTAATTCTATATATTAAAAGTATTAACAGTTTATAACCGAAAGCACTGAGTGACCCTTGAAAGGGAAATTAAAGAATATGTTTGGATAATTAGAAAAGTTTTAACAGGTATATTAGTGTTGTTAAACACTTTAATTTTCGGGGTGTGATCATGGTATTATAGGTATGTGCTTAAAAGATGCATGAAATACACTGATGTAACATGTCATAACCTCTGCAACTTAGTCACAAGTGATTAAGTAAAAGAAGGTATGTGTGTGCACACACATGTATGGAAGCAAGCGTCACAAGCGATGATTAGTGAGTTTAAGTCAGAAGACTATATGGGTGTTCACTGTACTACTCTTCTGCCTTCTCTGCAGGTATTAAATAGTTCCAAATAAAGAACTGTGAGCAAAGAAAGATTAAAAAATGTGGAAAAAGTGAACCAAATAAGGCATTTTAAGAACTAAGAGAAATTTCATTCTTCTTTAAGATAGTCATATTCTTACAGTTCCCTACTAAGATAAACCTTGAGGCTTTCCATTTGAAGCAGCAATTTAACCCCTCAATCAAGATTTTTTCATTAAAGATGGCAAAACAGAACTGTGGAAAGAGAACAGTCTAGGCTCTGTCACTTTTCTGTCATGTGACCCACTCTAGACTTTGTATGAAAGTTTAAGGTCCCTTTCAATCTCCAACCATGCGCTGATATACTATTAACAGAGATAAAAGTTAGTAACATCCTTTTTCTCTGTGTGTTAACCAGAATTAAATCTCACGTTTGTCCACAATTTTAACTTAAATAAACAAGGCCCCTATCAGCTGACTATGGGAATTTTAGGCCAGGATAAGGTTATTGTTCTCTGCTTGGTTCAAAGAGAAGTTACTGTGAACTGACCGTGTACTGCCAATCATGAGGTTGATACCAGCAGCTGAGGGTCTAGAGATCTGGCGGATCATATTTAGCATATGTTCATTTACAGGGTCCAACTGGCTGATGATATTAGGCTGTTTGGTTACTTCAACAACCAGAGCCTCCATGGCCGCCCGGAGAGCAGTGATGCAGGCAGCAGCCTCATGAGAGATCTGTAGTCTGATCCTAAAACAGAGAAAAATGATAAAGTACAAGAAAGGTACATACAGCAGAAGACTACTGTCTCTCAATTTCACACATAAGTGATAGAATAAATTTAACTTCTAAGTTACTCTACTTATTATACTATTCTAAGTATTCTACTAAGTACTTATACTTTCAACTCCCCAGCCTTATGCAAACAGAGGTACAAAGAGTGATAAGAGTCTTACACTAACTTCTTAAAACTCACTGCTGGCTACTGGCACATACTGTAAACCAGCAAGTCTATCAAGCAAAATACTGTTAGATCACTAACAGTATTTAGTGATCACTTTAGTGATCACTCAGCTTCCAATAAAAGAATGAAAGAACAAACTCACTTTGCTGGAGTTTTCAGGAATATGACTGAGCCTACTGACAAGTCACCACGATCTATTCCATTTTTGTCAAGTGAGTGGTTACTACATGCTCACCAGTAGTCTCTAACCAACATACAGAGTATACGAAAGAGATACCCAAGTTCCAGTTAAATTCCAATTTCCTAGGGTAGTATGCATGGGGGGGCCAGATGTGGCTTTAATCCCTAATGCATTTGTTTCCATTGGTATGACTTACTACCAAGTAATACCATGCTCCAAGACAAGACAATGTTATAAAGCACCTCATTTATGTCATGAAATTTTGTCATGTTTATTTCACAAATTAAGTTACATTAGCAGCTGAATCCCATTACACCTCAATTGTAAGAATGCAGTTTGGAGTTCTTATCTGAAAATTCATACCAGTCATCTACAAGCACAATCTGCCCATCAGACTGGACTTTCTTGGAGGCAAAGAGAAGCAACTGCAGGGGAGTGACTAAGGTCATGCCTTTAGCAGAGATGGCTCGGGTTCGAATCTGCAGATGAAAAAAAGAGACAAGAATAGACAGGTCACATTCCAGCTGCCAATCAATTGGCAGGTAATGATAATGAACTATGCTTCGAAAATTAAAACTCATGTTCTCACTGCACATTAAGTAATGACAATGTAGATTTTCAGCATAAGTTTTTCTTTTTTGGCGGGCGGGGTGGGGGCGGAAGGGCAGAGGGAAAGGGAGAGAATCTCAAGCAGGCTCCATGCTGAGCACAGAGCCTGACACGGGGCCCTGAAATCATGACCTCAGCCAAAATCAAAAGTCAGACATTTAACGTACTGAGCACCCATGCAGGCCCCTCAATGTAAATTTTTCTAAACTATTTTTTTTTTTCTTACCTTTTCACCAAATACAAAGAAGGGAGATGGGTACTTCATGTCTTGGCTGCTAAAAGGACAATTAACAGACGACTTGTGGATAAGGGCATTACGCCCTTCAGTGGTGAGAATCTTTCTTTTTTCCTTATGATAGCACACATTAGGGTAAACACCAAAAGCCAGGAGAGAGATAACAACATCCAAATTATTATCTGGTCCAGTGTTAGTAAACACTTGTGTCAACAAGCAATCTGTAAGAGGAATGGTGTAAAAATATCAGATTATCTGGCTAATCTTCATATTGCATGTAAACTAGTTAAGAGAATTAGAAGAACTGACTCCTCACCTTTTTCAGATAACCTAATTTCCCGTCTTCTCACAACTCTAGCACCCACATTAAATTCAACAAGAAATTCTGCTGAGTCTCCACAAGACTAAAATACCTGCATTCTCTTATAGACTCAACCACAACACCAGCTTGGAGTGATTACTTAAAGACAAAAAGCCACCCCTGACCCGGCCCCCCAACCCAGTTAATTATCTACTTGCCGAGTGAGTTAGACCAATAGGTGAACAAAGTATTCCATCTGTTATTCCTAAATAGCCGTTCTTTCTAGAGAAGACAGAGTGATAGTCCAAGGACAGTCCACTGGATGAGGGCTAATATTTTCACCCAGACTATGCTTTAGGAGTACTTCTCATCATGGTTTGGGAAGTATGATAGTGATCACTAAGAGCATGGACATATTCTGTGCTGGACAAACCTGAGTTCTAATCCTATCACCTCCTAACTGAATGAATCTGGTATAGTAATTTAAACTTCTATGTTAGTTTCCTCTTCTATAAAACAGGGTAACAATACCTATCTCTCAGGATTATTGTGAGGATTCTTATCACACAAAATATGCCCTTCCTTTTTCCTTGATTTTGATAAAAAATTACAAACTTAGTTTACAACAGAGGAAAACATTTTATCTAAGTTATTTACATCATATCCTTTTAAAAATTTACCATCTTGTCCAACTATACTCTGTCTCTCAAATACATAGTTATTTCTGGTTATGTGCCGCAATTCCCAATTTTAGGAATTTTAATCTAGTTGGAGAACAAAAGTTCAATAGTTCAACTAATAAAAGAAATAAATAGCCAGATTACTGTCTATCACATTATCCAAGCCCTCTTAACTTGCCAGCACACAAAACCTTACTTAAAGGCACTTAAAATTTAACATGGTAAATTTCTTCTCTAAATGTGAACATGTGGGCAGAAAGTTCGATCACTTCACAAACCACTATTTGAAGTTATTCAACAAACTGCTTATTCTACAACTGCTGAAAGCTACACCTCTGTTCTTCGTAAGATAAAAGAGACTTAAAAAACCCCCTCAAGGTAGCACAATTCTTAAAACACCTATTAATCATCTGTGTAGTATGTTACAATTTGAGCATCACAACCTTTTGCTTCCTTTTTAAAAGACAAATAAATGTGAAAAACTGATTATCATTATAGTTCAAAGAACTAAGAAATAGCCACAGGAACACAGAAAATCACAGGGTCTGAAGCCTGAAGCTAAAATGTACTGCACTGCCGATGTGCACATGCTGCAAACATGTCACTTCAGATAGATTTGTAGAATGTGAGAGTCCTACCTTCTGGAAATCCAGAATTAATCAGAATCTCTTTGAGCTGAACTTTGGCTTCCCAAGTCATTCTCAGTGTAGCCATATTGAGTCTTTTGTGCTCACAAAAGCGGATCTCTGCTTCTTCTCCACCCATTCTAAAACAGATCAAGAGTCATGCTCAAAGCCCCCAAACACATTAAAAACTAAAGACAGTTCTCTCCTCTTACAACTTTCCTCTTTCAAACCCATACCTAGCATCATCCCAAGCTTGGAAGACTGACAAAAGGGCCACATGATCAGAAAATCTGTTTCCAGCGAAATTTCGATGAATATAACCCAGGCGCTTTCCTTCACTAATGAAAGGCTCCGGAAAGCAGGTGGCGGCAGAGATGGTACAGACAGCATCTCCCACACTGAAACAGACAGGAAAATTCAGTCTTGTCACACTCTTGTTCCAGCAGTTCACGAGCAGTACTGTCACTGTGGGCCAGTCTTCACTGGCTACGATACTGCTTTCTTAGCACTGAGATTGGCTTAACAAAGAACTTTTATAGCTGCTCTCTCCAGAAGCGGAAAGAGAAAAAATAAATAAGGAGTTTTGATATTAGCGGATGCTTATTTACCATAAACTATGACCAAGTATATTTTTCCTCTTTCTCTTCCCCATCTTCTCAAATCTCTGATCTTCAAAATTTTCTGACCAAATATACCCGTTTTCCTGGTGCTATTTTTCTTTCAAAGACAACTACTTATGCTCCTGAAACAAACTGCAATTCTTCTGAGAACCTGTGCTCTTTCTCCCAACAAAGTTGGGCCCGGCTGTCCATCCAGTGGAATCATGCATTCTTCTCATTTCATTCTTTCCTTAGTATCTAAAGTATGCCACTTCTATACCTAAGAATTTAATTTTTTCTTCTGAGCTCATCCTGTTTTTATGGGGAAGGGAATAAGATTCTGGAATTGTTCTACCATTTAAGTACCAGCAATAATACAAAAGCACTTACTAGAAAATACATCCCATTATCATCATTTTGCCAAAACGAGGCTCAATGGGAAGTTTAGCCAGGATTCGTCCCAGAGGAGTCAACTCATCATTGGCATCTAATGCATCAAGTTCTGTGGGGAGATATTTCTTTGTGAGCAGAAATAGTAAGGAACACGCCTTTAAATGAGGCAAAGATGACACATTTCTTTATAGGTTGAGTTTTCACTATCTGTCAAACCAACTGCCAGCACCACGCCCATAGCCGACAATTCTCCTCACTCAAAAACACAACAAAACCGAATTCTGGAGCACCTGATAGGAAGAAGGTACTAGAATTAGGCCCTGTAGATTGTAAACTGAATAGTCCGTGCAAACTCTATACATACAAAAACTAAGGTAACATATGCATATGCATATGCCCTAACAAGTCTAATATCATCTACTGATTATTTTTAGAGAGAAATGAAATTTGGACACTGAAAGTCCAAAGTTCATATAGCAGATGAATACTAGGTTCAAAATTCAAAATCAGATTCCCCTGGCCAATGCCCTTAGTTTTTCCCATGATACTATATCACTTCTATGACATGATTAGAAAACACAAACAGATGCTTTAACAGATAAACATAAAATATGGTACTGTGAGTAATTCATGTTCTGATTGTTAAAAATACTAGTTAATAAATGACATTTTTTACCAAAAGAAGGCTCATCTTACCCCTTTCTTACCTCATTTTATAAAACTGACCACACTAAATATGTAAGGCAACACTGGAAGACTTACCACAGCCTGCTGAGTGTATCTTGATTCATCTGTTACATGTTAGTTACCAAGGCAAAACAAAGGGCATAATTAACATGTTAGGTAGGTCTGTACTTATAGGTACCTCTAAGAGTGTGCTCTGCTTCGATCACAGCATCCAAAGGTGGAGGTTCAATCGCCTTGGCCAGGAATTGTCCAATTCCTCCCAGACGCAGAAGTTTTATGCTCAAAGCAATTTCATGTAATGGTGTTCGGAACATCTCAGGTGTCATATGGGTTTCAAGTCTAAGCAAAATAAAGCATAAAATAACCATCGACTCTTGTATATACATGTCTGTTTAATGAAATCTTTGCAGATAATCAGGTTTATACAGCTGTCCTTCCCTCATCCTTTTACAATTATCAAAGAATGCTTTGTATTTACTAAAAAGATAGACAAGACCCTCTAACTGCTTGAGCAGTTGTTTATGACTTTACAATTATAGCTTGATGGTATTTTCATCTGAGGAGTGAAGGAAGATAAAAAAATTGCCCAAAATCCTTACTGTTATTACCCATACCGATACTATTAATTTCTTCAGGTCTTGCCTGATGATAAACATGGGCTAAAAACAGTGGCTAGATATAGTGGAGGGGAGAGGGTGAGGGGACAGGCAAAAATGGGTGAAGGGGAGGCAGAGATATAGGCTTCCAATTATGGAATGAATAAGTCACAAGAGTGAAAGGTACAGCAGAGAGAATATAGTCAATGGTACTATAAAAGTATTGCATGGTAACAGATGGTGGCTACACTGGTGAGGATGATAGCATCATGTATAGAATTGTTGAATCACTATTTTGTACACCTGAAACTAATGTATTGAGTGTCAACTACACTCAAAAACAAATACCTCTCCCCTCCCCCTGACAAAGGGTAGTAAGACATTTTTTCTTTTTTAAAGATTTTATTTATGGGGCGCCTGGGTGGCTCAGTGGGTTAAAGCCTCTGCCTTCGGCTCAGCTCATAGTCCCAGGGTCCTGGGATCGAGCCCCGCGCATCGGGCTCTCTGCTCAGCAGGGAGCCTGCTTCCTCCTCTCTCTAGCTGCCTCTCTGCCTACTTGTGATCTTTCTCTCTGTCAAATAAATAAAATCTTAAAAAAAAAAAAAAAAAAAAAAAGATTTTATTTATTTATTTGACAGAGAAATAGAGAGCACAAGCAGAGAAGCAAGCAGAGGGAGAGAGAGAAAAGCAAGCTCTCCGCTGAGCAGGGAGCCCAATGCGGGGCTCGATCCCAGGACCCTAGAATCATGACCAGAGCCAAAGGCAGCCGCTTAACCGACTGAGCCACCCAGGTGCCCCAGTAGTAAGACTTTTTGTGGAGATTTGGGCTAATACTAACATATCCCCACAATCACCACCTTTCCTTCCTGGTTCATAAAATTTAGTACTGCCAGAAAGGATTTTATACATTATCTAATCCTTAAAAATTAATACAAAAAAATTAATACATTACAAATTAATATTAACAATGACAATAAGTAACATTTACTGAGAGTTTACCATGTGCCAAGTATTGTTCTCAGTATTTTATATCATTAACTCATTTAGTTCTCAAACAAATCCTGTGAGTTTGGCATTATACTATATTCCATTTTCAACTGAAGGAGCACAGAAAGTGAAGTAACTTAATCTCATTTCACAAACAGAGGCCTA
This sequence comes from Procyon lotor, assembly GCA_028646535.1. NCBI lineage: Eukaryota > Metazoa > Chordata > Mammalia > Carnivora > Procyonidae > Procyon > Procyon lotor. The sequence goes on along the minus strand of CM053618.1, from coordinate 35,601,964 downwards.
AAGAGTGTAAATATTTAGGTTATGTGATAGAATAGGTACAAACGGTATTAAAATTCAGGTCTCTACATTTTTTTTTAGGGCTTAAAATCACAACTGTCAGGATCTAGACCTGATCCGAGATCAAGAGTCAGATGCTTAACCAACTGAGCTACACAGGCATCCCAGGTGCCTACGTTCTAAATTCTCTAATTCAGACTTATTGGCTATACACTATTCATGATGAAGATTCATGGGAACCATTCAGAGATGATTCCGACACTGTTGGCAAGACTTAGGTCAGCATAAATAAGGTTTTAATGAAGATAGCATTATTTGTTCCTCATCCTATAGAAAAAAGAACAAAAATCCTTTATTACAGGTCTATTCATGCCATTACTAATTAGTAGGTAGTTTTCACTCTAAGATGTTAGAGTACAGTACTTATTTCTTCAGTTCAGGAGACTATCTAAACTTTAAAAAGTAGGTATCTCCCAAATGTTGGAGCCAGTCTGAGCTAAGTAACTTCTGATGCTCAAATAAATCCACATTTACAATTACCAGGGAGCCCTAAGTTACCAGACAAGCAAATCAAAGTTCCCTTGGTTTTTCTTCAGTGCATTATATACATCTATCTGGTCACCTAAACGGTCTATCCCACAATACTTTATTGTGATAAATATATACATGTACAAAACCCCTAACTCTATCTTATGGTCAATCAGTTAAAGCTAATGCACACACATGGATATCCAGAAGCACATAACTATGCATCTTAAATCTTAATTCAGAGATAAGGATTTTTTTTTTTTACCAACAAATCCCAACCACAAACGTTCCCCAATAGGCATACAATAAAAATGGAACTGGACAAGGTATTAACAGACTTGGATTTCAGTCCTGGAAAAGTCAGCTAAGTGCCTTAAGCTTTAGTTTCCTCATCCAAATAATGCCTTCTATTTTATGGCATACGAGGAGGATCTTATGAGAGACAGTGATGTGCTAACATTGGGGGGAAAAATTTCTGTAAATATAAAAGTATTTTTTTTAAATGTATTTTTCAAGAAGCTAACCATTCCATAAATATCAGTAATCCTAAAGTGACCTATGTGGAACTAAAATAATGTCTATATAGCCTCCCTTTAAAAGATTAGTAATAATCAGAAAATCAGTAGCAAACATGCCATCATTGACAATTTCATTCTTGCCACAATCTTTAAGCCAAGTATCTATCCTCCCAATATACATAACTGGAGGCATTTATGTTCTCTGAGTTTAAGTTCATAGCAGGATGGAGACAGGTGGGATGTTTTGTACGTAGGGGTGAAAAAAACAAACCTGCAGTCTTTATTCAAGAATTGGGTCTTACCTCTCAAAACGAGCTCGGCTACACAGGTGAAAGCAGAATCCAGGCCGCACACGGCCAGCTCGCCCTTTCCGCTGCTCAAGGTTAGTTTTGGATGCCCATACTGTAGCGTAGTTGGTCATATTGTTGTGAGCAGTGAAGAGCTTCACTTTTTGCCTAAATAGGAAACAGTGGCTAATTCTAAGACTCACATGTACCACCAGTACATAACTATCTTATTTCCACTAAGGGATGGATACTTTCCAGATAGCTATGCTGACATGGAGCCTGTGAGCAGTACCAGGAAGAATCAGACTGCACCCTCGGAGTTGTCAACCTTCTAAGAGGCAGTAACAATAAGTCTGTGCCACTTATCAGGTAGACGGTCTTGGCCAAATTACTAACCTTTCTGCACCCCATTTTCCTCATCTGAAAATGGCTGTAATATTCTTACTGACCTCATAGGATTTTTATTTATAAACATTAAGTGAATTAATGAATGGAAAGGATTCAAACAGAATTTGGCACATACATGAGAGTAAATAGTAATTATTCAAGCCAAGTCTATTCCAAAGAGTCTAACTTCCAGGCTCTGTGATCTTAAAGTTAATGACCTCACCAAGCAGTACCCTTACAGTCCTGCCAAACCCCTAAGTGATCTCAGAGTCCTTCAACATTCCACACAGGCAGCTGGCACTGAATGACTGGAGCTGGTGCAGGGGAGCTGCGTGCTAGTCACCATTCCCTACAGTGAGCACTGGCAGATCTTTCTCAATTGCTGGGGAGGCTGAGGGACTATGTAGAGAAGACATGGGGCACAAGCTAGCCAGATATAACAAAGTTTTAACTTTTCTGTCCTGGGAATCAGTTACCATATAATTGTGTACTCTATCTGTACACGATGCATCCCCGTGTATTTCCCAGGCTCATCACATACCAAATATGAATTATTTTAATTCTTAAGTAGATGTCCCATAGGTAGGATATTTGTCGTAAGATAAATATTGGTCATCTTTATAAACAGTATGCTACTGTATGGCTGTGATCGATGGAAATACCCAATGAGAAATGAGCAAATATTAGCAAAGGAGTAGTGGGAAACTCAGAAGTTACAAGTGTCAAGCTTTGTCACTTTCTACCATGATAACTGATTTGTGATAAATCAACCCCAAGAATTATTAGCCTGTAATCCCATATATACAGTACACAATAATTTAGACAGTACAAGAACACAGGACTTCAAAAAAAGAGTGATTTTGATTCTGTTAACTGATACCAAATACTACATGGAACACTCTTAGGATTTATTCTAGGCAAATAGGTTCCTTGGAAACTTACTTGCAGGAGTCAATGACATAAACAACATCATTTATGGTAATGCTAGTCTCAGCAATATTTGTGGACAAAATAACCTGTGAAGAAATATCAAGAAAAATTATACTTCAGGGGTTCCTGGGTGGCTCAGTAGGTTAAAGCCTCTGCCTTCAGCTCAGGTCATGATCTCAAGGTCCTGGGATCGAGCCCTGCATCAAGCTCTCTGCTCAGTGGGGAGCCTGCTTCCCCCCCTCTCTCTGCCTGCCTCTCTGCCTACTTGTGATCTTTCTGTCAAAATAAATGAAATCTTAAATTAAAAAAAAAATTATACTTCAGAAAGTATTTTCCTATTATGTACTTAAAAGAAGGATTTGCTTATGTAATAAGTGACAAGAGAATTCCAGAAGCCTTAAAAAATCATTCACTCACTATCCCACTGATGAAAAAACTTACTAAGCTCAGGAATAGAAGACCCCTTCTTTCCCTCCTCAATTTAGTTGTATTCCAATTTTTGGGGGGTCACTCTCTGAAGGCCTGTAATATTTAAGATCCATGTAACTTCCAACCCCGTTTAAGTGTAAGTGTTCACTACTTACCTTGGTTACTCCAGCTGGTACTGGATCAAATACTTTGCGCTGTTCCTCTCGAGGAATCTGAGAATGCAGAGGTAGAATCTGATACCTATGGCTCCCTATAACAATAAGGAAAGGTTACGGTCTAAAAATAATAGTCTATTTTAAAACGGCTCTATACTATGTATATATATATTTTTATACTATGTATATTTTTACCCAAATATTGACACAATATTATATTTTGTTTTCACATGCCGGCAAAGCACAAGCAAAAATATTCATTTTTCACTATCAAATATGTGAGAATTCAAAGACTCATACCAAAATGTGGATTCATCTCCAAATGCTTCTGCATAGTATAAATTAAATTCCAGCCAGGAAGAAAAACTAACACAGCTCCAGGAACATTAAGGGTCTCAATGTACTTAAGAAGAGCTTCAATGAGTTCAAAAGGAGTTTCTTTTTCATTCAGCTGAGCCATGCTCATCTTTGTTTCTGGGCCATATTCATCACCACAGATCAGGTTGCAGTTTGCCTACAGAAAACAGGGAGATGCATTTTGAATTGTCTTAATTACTATAGCTCACAAGATGTCTCTTAGATTAGTTCTTAACAGTCAAATGACACCTAACGTCCTTATTAATTCTAGCTGATTAGTCATATCTGGCATACAGAAGTAATTTAATTCCCAAAAATGTAGCATCTACTACATATTGAGATACTGAATTTTTCTCATGACCAATATTTCCCACAGGCAATGTCTAAAATTCAAGCAGAAACTCTAAAATTTAACTCTGAAACTTCTACTAAGTATATTTCTTTTTTAAGACTTGACTCCATTGATCTCTCAGAAATATTCTCCTCACTGATTAATGAACTGCTCCTATGATCCGGTCTGTATATCAATTACCATGATTACTTTACCTATACACAACACCTCCCTGTTAATTCCCAGGCTCATCTCACACCAAAAAGGAAGTTTTTTGTTTTTTTACTTTAAAGATTTTATTTATTTGACAGAGAGAAACACAGCGAGAGAGGGAACACAAGCAGAGGGAATGGTAGCGGGAGAAGCAGGCTTCCCGCAGAGCAGGAGCCCGATGCGGGGCTCGATCCCAGGACCCTGGGATGATGACCTGAGCCGAAGGCAGACGCTTAACGACTGAGCCACCCAGGCGCCCCCAAAAATAAAGTTTTTTAATTCTTAAATGAGTATCCTGCTGGCAGCTCATTTGATCATATAATTCTAAAATAATGCAGTCTGTTTCTAAAAAGTCTGCTTAGAATCAGTGCTAAACCAAGCCATTAGTAATGAGAAAGTTGTTACAACTGGTCTTTTTTCTGCCTGATAAACTTTCTAATTGCTATTCATTTATATCTTCTGATTTTCTGATTAAAAATATTCCTGTATTTCCTATTAAATTCTGCATTGCTGTTTTACAGTATTTATTCTGTTCAAAATTCCAGATATAAGATGCATTTTTTACATTATCATTGGTCCAAATCTCAAAATAGGTGTCACTTTTCTTTTCTCTTTCTTCTTAGGAAATCCCTTATAACTCCCTGGTTTAATACTCTCCATCTGATAATATCATCACCACATGGGCTCTCTAATCCAGGAGGGTAGCTGCTGCTTTGAAAACTTTATTGTACATACAGATCACATGGAGATTTTGTTCAAACGTACATTCTGATTTGGTAGATCTGGGATGGGGCACAAGACTGCTTTCCTACCAGCTTGCCAGATACTGTGACCCATGGAAAACAAACCCTTGCAAAATGGGAGTTACTTCTAACCACACGTGGCCTTTAAACACATCTTACTCTTTCTCCTTTTTCTTTTAAGCTTTATCCAGAAATGACTTAACTTGTAGTATGAAAAGAGCTTGTCACTGAACATGGAATCCTTTAGAGGAAAATACATCATTTAAAAATAGACATCATACTTTTAAAAAAAGTTTTCTATAATGCTAATTGTTTTTACTAAAATCATTCTGTTCACAACAATAACAATTTGTGCCTAATGAAAACTTTCCGTTAAGATTCACTTACATCATCATCCTCACCACCATCATCTTCCTTATCCTTCTTCTTCTTGTCCTTTGGCGGAGGAATAAAGTGGGTCATCTGAATACAGTCTTCCAAAAAATATTCTGCCAAGACAATCCAGTCAGGTGAGTACTATCAATGTTCAGAATGGACAAGTCTTCAAAACTCATTTTCTAATTCATAACTCAGAATGACCTTACTACCCTTCAATCTGATTCTTCATAACTAGCAAGAAATTCTAGTGGTAATAAATAACCTCTTTTTTCCAAACTCAGTGTTCCAATCTCTTGGGCCTTGAAGGAGGGTGAGGTATCTCTCCTACATGTTCCCACTAAGCCAGACAGGGTACCCTCTGTATACAATACTCAATCAAACATCTGTGGAATGCCTACAGGGTACATGCACTGTGCTGTGCCCTCCCATGGCACAACAGTTAGATAAGGAAAGAATATGAATACAGTAATGTACTGTAGTGCATCCTTCCTCTATCAGAATGTACACATAAAATGGGTTCCCTTTAGTCACTACTCTAAAGAAGGACACCAGCAAAGCTGGAGTATGTGCTGATCAATTATACTCCTAAGGTTCTAAGCTGGGCCCAGAAATGTCTCATAACCTAGAATTCTAATAATCTATAACAATTCCCTTCTGTATGCTAAGAGTCCCAAAGTGCTACTCTTCACATTGTATCAAGGGTACATACAACCCCTATCACTCATCACTGATGATCTTGAACTTGTTCACCTGAGGTAGTGTTTTCAAGTTCCTCTAAGTTACTGCAAACAGTATGTACAAGAGTATACAAGTACACTCCAAGTCACTGTTGTTTCTCTCTTTCCATACTCTATAGAAGCAAGTCATTAAACACAAGACATTCAAGGGACATGGAGGTAAGCCTTACTTTTTTAAGGTAATAGGGAGAGTACCTATAATTTTTTTGGGAATTATTCCATACGAAAGATGTGTTATTACCCATTTATTTATTCAACCACCATATGGACTCATGGGTATTTATTTTATCCTTAGGGTTACAATCCATACTATGTTACTTTATTTTTGTTCAAATTATTCCAGCTCTTTCAGGTTGGCTCCTGTTTCCCTCTGTCTCCATCACTGTGGTCAGCAGACAGAGCTAGGAAATATATGCAAATATACTCACCCATGTATCTATACACATTCGTAATTATTTCTCTATTTACTTGCATCTGAACATGACTTCTTACTGATGTTTCCACATGTAATCATATATATACTACATGGTTCATTCAAGCCTTCCCTCCTACTTACCTATTGCCTCTCACTCCAATAGTAAACCTGGCTCCCCAATCTGCCATCCACTTATTTTTTCAATCTCAATATACATGTAAACAGTCTAACAACTGTCAACCTGTACCCTCACAAGAATACAATTGCATTGGCTTTATTATAGAGCTCTCCTTACTTCTGAATTTCATTTTTTTTTAAGATTTTATTTATTTATGAGAGAGAGAGAGAGAGAGAGAGAGAGAGGAGAGAGAGAGATCACAAGTAAGGAGAGAGGCAGGCAAAGAGAGAGGAGGAAGGTGGCTCCCGCTGAGCAGAGACCCCAAACTGGGGCTCGATCCCAGGACCCTGAGATCATGAACTGAGCTGAAGGCAGAAGCTTTAACCCACTGAGCCACCCAGGAGCCCCAACTTCTAAATTTCAAAAAATAGTACCCTGACATAGTCATTTATCATTTCATATCCATACAGCAAAATTTTTGTCTTATTTTCATGCCCTCAATTTGTGCTAGAATTCACTTTTTTAACCAAACTATTAGATGACTATCCTAAAAAATGGTGATAAACTATTCTGAAGTAAGTAAGGTGTGGGGTGCCTGGGTGGCTCAGTCAGGTAAACATCCTATGTGTGGTTTCAGGTCATGATCTCTGGGGAGATCAAGCCCCTGTCCTCAGGCCTCTCAGGCTATGCAGTCAGCAGGAAATCTGTTCCCCTCTCTCCCTACCCCTCCCTTGCTCTAGTTGGCCTGTGCATTACTCGTGTAGCTTGCTAACTCTAAAATATATAAATAAATCTAAAAAAGAGAAAAAAGAAAGTAAAGGAGCTCTTATCTATCAGAAATACTTGATCCTGACACACTGACCTTAAGGTCATTTTAACACACGTCTGCTTTGGCTCTAAGAAAGATTCTCTTGTAATTTGATTTTGGTTGCTTAAACTTCTTAATAGTATTTCCCATAAACATCTATAGGCCATATTGATTTACATTTGACAGTATAGAATTCTGAAAGTTATCTTTGCTATAAGGAAAAGGCAGGAAATTTGCTGAATACGCCAACTACTCAAGTAATGAATGAAACTTGTTCTTGCTCCTCATATTATACTCACTGCTGCTTGAGTAAAAGCCCAAGAATGCTATAAGGCATTTGATATTCTACCTTGGCCTGTATTTTAAATGTCTTTTGAACTATAACTCCAATTTCCAAGACTAACAAAATCCAAACACCAATGTATAAAAGAGGTTCACCCACCCATCTCACCTCCAAACTATTTACCTTGAACTGGGTAAGTCCTCCCATAAACTTCAATGATGGGGCAATTGAAGAAATATTCACAGAACATACTGGTGTCAATAGTAGCAGACATGAGAACAATGCGAACTTCAGGATAAGCTTGAACCACGTCACGCAACACTACCAAAAGGAAGTCGGTCTATTAAAACACAAATGAAAAAAAATTGCATAAGTTCAAGCTAGTAAGACACACCGAAGAGATTTCTTGTGTCATGCAGAAATCAATGAAATTTAGTTTCTTTGGTGGCTTGCAGAAGTGTAAGATAAAGGGTTACTGTGGGATTCAGTAGTATTTTTAAGAACAGTTGTAGCCTAATAGCTATTGGGATTAAAAATGAGTGCTGTTTAGGTAGGAGAAGGGAGAAAAAAAAAATTAATGAGAGCAAAGAATTCATCTCAAAATTCCCAATGAAGGGGCGCCTGGGTGGCTCAGTCGTTAAGCGTCTGCCTTCGGCCCAGGTCAGATCCCAGGGTCCTGGGATCGAGCCCCGCATGGGGCTCTCTGCTCTGCAGGAAGCCTGCTTCTCCCGCTACCACTCCCTCTGCTTGTGTTCCCTCTCTCGCTGTGTTTCTCTCTGTCAAATAAATAAAATCTTTAAAAAAAAAAAAAAAAAAAAAATCCCAATGAAATTTATACTTGTAGGCATACAAACTGTAGGGAAGAAGGAAAGCCATGTGAGACAAAACTCAGTTATCCAACCACCTGCAAAGCTAATCTTAAAAATGTTGAAAGATAAAAAAAAAAAAAAAAAAAATGTTGAAAGATCTCATTTGGTTCAAAGAAAATAATGGCCAAAACAGTTACAACTTAAAAAGGTAAAGTACCCATCTACCTACCAAACAACATGAAAGCTGTAGCCTCGACTAACTTTTCTCTGGCAGTTGTGGCCCTCCAGCCCTTCACTGCCTTTCTCAACTAGAGAAAACCATCCTGAATCTTATTATTCCTTTTCATATACTTTTCCTCTCTCATCTATACAGGTACTTATACTATATATGTTTCTATTGGATAGTGCTGTCTAGATGTTTTCTTCTATTTTTTCTTCCTTTCATATACCTTCATATAGATCCTCTCTGATCTATACAAATATCTATACAATATATGCAGCATATAAATATGTATTTCTATTGGACAATGCTGTCAAGATGTTTATTTCTATTTTTTACTTATGATTTTTTAAATTGCTTTGGCATTTAAGTCCTTAATTTTAAAATTGATTTCTGTATCTGGATAGGAGGCAAAGATCCAATTACAACTATTTCCTTATGATGACCATTTGTTTCCAGCTCAATTTATTAAAGAACCACTCCCCTTTCCCAATGACCCAACATGCCATCACTCCTGTACCAATGCTGCCTTCAACATACCATCTGTTCCCACGTTGTTTCCACATTCTGAATAATTCAGTGCTCCACCCATGTACTGTCTCAATTATTACAGCCTTCAATCCATGTACTATCTCAATTACTACAGCTTTGAATTAAGTCCTGATTATCTGTAAAGCCATGAAAATCCATTCTGCTCTTCTCCAGAAATCCTGGTTATTTTTGACCATAAATCTTCCCTGTAAGTATTCATAATCAGCCTATTAAATTCTATGAAAAAGCCTGATGGGAATTGGATTAGAAATGCACTCAAACTGGATCAACTTGAGGAGAAGTGATAGCTATAGGGGTGATTTATTCTTACGTACTTGACATTCTGACTGTTGCAATGTTATCTTTTTGTTTTCTAGCTGTTTGTTTATAATACATAAAACACAACTGACTTTTGTAATTAACCTTTTCATCCAGCCACATCATTAAATTTTCCTATTCCCTATTATTTATAATAATTGGTCTCTAAGGCATTTTTTCATTTTTCACTGTGAATGGTACATTTACACAGACCTGGCAGTCTGAAGGAAAGCTGACCAAACCACTTACTATGTTTAGGAAAATTGTAATGAAGATCCATGATGTTTCCGGTAAGATTCGGGATAAACTCTAAAAGCACTGTCACGTTACCATGCTAGTGAAGATAATTTTGAAACATTCCATTTTGATTAAATTAATCAGAAAAAGAACTAGTTTTCAAGAGATTTTGAATGACAAAAACAGCAAAAACTTTACCCCACTGAAAAATTAAATTTCAGATTTTAAAAACTACCCGACAAACCAAATTTTCTTACTTGTTTTAGCTCAACCATAAAGGTCAAAGTTTTACCAAAGTAAAGATGATTAGCAAAAACAGCTACACAAATATTTTCCAAAGAGAAGGTCCTCCAATGTATGTTCTGAGCAATAGCAGCTTGGTAACAGTTTGAATGACGTACTGCCTATTCACTGACACCTTTGTTTGGATATGTAAAATAGTGGCATAAAAACAAATCATTGCTTTATGCTACCAACCCTCAAATTACACAATTATATAGCAATAGAGAAATTGTATACAAATTTTGCCAAAGACCAAAAAAGGGAAGGGTTATGAAATAAATTCTAGTTGCTTACTAATTTGGCACAATCATCATTAACATCTGAAAAGATCAGAGCTTTAAACATCCAGAAAGACATTACTAATTACACTGAATTTAAAACTTACAAAATTTATCCCAGATAAATCTCGAGCTCAAAGAAAAATTAATTTTAAAATTCTATCAATGATTCAGTCATAAACAGTTCAGCTGCTGAATTATGCTACCTCTTATTAATCACTACAATGATACTTAACAAGAGGACTTTCAGAATTCTATGCATTTAACTAAAAAAAAAAAAAAAAAAGGTTTTTTGCCTTGCTAAAAACAGGTGTCCAGTATCTTAGTGACTAAAGCTCCAGATTTTGGTAGAAGATGTAAGTGGGAAAACAGAAGACATTCTACTTTGATTTTTTAAATTCAGATTAGCATTAGTACTTTACTGTAACTTTTAAATTACTTACATTTATGTCTCTTTCATGTATTTCATCTACAATTACATGACTGATTCCTCGAATGCCCGCTTCTAATTTTCTTAGGAGCACACCTGGTAAAGGAAATGAGCGGAACAACTGGAGATGAGTATCTATGTTGACTTAATTAGGGAGGTGTAGAAACGTGTAACAAAACAAACATTTATACAATCAACTACGTTTCAGTTAATATAACCCCAGCACCATCTTAAGGAAGAAATAGTAATCTGTATATTTAAATTATTAAAAGGTAACAGTGTTGTGAAACACATTTGTTCAATGAAAAGGATATTAGAAGAAGATATAACTCTAGTAACCTAAGCAGATTTTATCTTCTCTAAGCTACAACAACCAGAGGTAACATAATGCTCTCCATTTAGAGAAAAAGTACAAGTTCTACTGAAACGAAATTCTGAGACTAACTCCTTGACTTATTTCAAGCCACTCTGCATTGTTATCAAAGTTCTTCATAAATAACACAATATAAACTTCAAGTCAAAGACCAAAATAAAAATTACTGACCGACAGTACAAAACATTATACTGGCATGAGGGCGGGGAAGGACAGACTCAAATCGAACACTATAGCCACAGCTTTTTCCTGGCTCTTCTCCTCTCTCGTAGGCCACTCGCTCAGCCACAGAAACTGCACTTATTCTCCTGGGCTGAGACAAGAAAAAGGAAAGTGATTCAAATGTACAAAATTACAGATACACTTGTTTATTAGGGTTATTAAATTACTGTAATACTGCCAGCTCAGCAATCAACACAAAGAATAGCAATTATCTTTTTTAGCAAGCTTCAAAATTTTTTAGAAATCAGAAAAAAAATTATCACTTAATTCTGTAGCAGATACTTAGAGATGCTTGTTTTTAATTTTGTATATAATTCTCAGGTTTTTTTTTTTTTTTTTAATTCTCAGGTTTTTATAGAAAATGTTTTCACCATTGGCCCAAACTTAATATTCAGAGTTATTTTCCAGTAGGAAAGGGGACAGAGCATGTATTTGAGTTCTTGTAACTGCCTATCAAAGTTTAAGTACAGGTTTAAAAAATTATTTAACTGAGCTGTTTAAGTATTAAGAAGGTAAATAAGCTTCTTCTTTGCCATATCTACTATGGCCACCTTTCATTCAATCATTCTATTAACTCAAAAAGGAACTATTTATTGCATATTAGTTTCAGGTGCCACAGACAGTGCTAGAGACAGAAAACTAAATGAAATCACTCTTATTCTTTTAAAGATTTATTTATTTGACAGAGAGCTAGAGATCACAAGTAGGCAGAGGCAGGCAGAAAGGGAGGGGGAGAACAGGCTCCCTGCTGAGCAGAGAGCTCGATCCCAGGACCCTGAGATCATAACCTGAGCCGAAGGCAGAGGCTTTTAACCCACAGATCATAACCTGAGCCGAAGGCAGAGGTTTTTAACCCACAGAAACACCCAGATGCCCTGAAATCACTCTTGTTCTTGACAAGCCTATATGGCAAGGAAAACAGAGTGTCTATTACTGCTTCCAGAAATAAATATGCTAAACCCAAGGGTAATGCTGTTAAGTGTTGAACCTTAATTTTTCTGAAAATAAAAATTTCTGAAGTATTTCATCTTCTTGTTGGTACACAAAACAATATTTACTGGGTCGATACTATGGCTATTATTATGTCCTAAAGGTATAGATATGGAGGTACGTGCAGATTTATAAAAACTGAATGTTTCTAAATTGCCTTGCATTGGATTTTGTTAAAAAGTTCTTGATGACAGGTTGTACTTTAGTTCCTTGCTTGAGAAAACTTTATCTGAGTTTCATATTTAAATACCAATATGATGTCATCCCAGGTTATGACATGACTATTTAGAAAATCAGAGACAAAATAACAACCTTAAAAAAAAAAAAATAAAACCTCAGTAACTTCACTAAAGCTATTTTTTTCAATCAAAATAAAACATTATTTATTAATTTTATTAATTTAAGAGTCCCATAGGGTAAAGGGCTAGTAGCAAATATAGATAAGTATACAATCACCTAGTTTATCTTGTCCACAAAGGTAAGGGATTAAAAGATGCCTTCTTGAACACATGGTGTTGAGTTTTCCTGAGTTTATACTCTGGTTTATGTGCCTTGACTTGCTGAGCTATGCTAGCTTTTACTGACCACTAATGACCTGTACTCTGCACCTCACTAACTGTGAATAAGTGTTACATGAAGAATTGAGCTCTGAATTTAGCCCTCAAGAGAAGAGTTCAACTATATACTTACATCAGGAAATGTAAAAATGTTATTCCACTAAATGTACAAAATACAGCATTTTCTGGGACTTTTCAAGAAGTTCACTGCTTTCTATAAACAGATAAATTCTTTTTAAAAAAAAATATTTGAGAGAGAGAGAGAGAGAGATCATGAGCAGGGGATAAGGGCAGAGGGAGAAGCAGACCTCACTGAGCAGGAAACCCAAGGCAGGGCTATGACTTGATCTGAAGTCAAGGACTGAGCCACCCAGGCGTCCTAAACAGATAAATTCTTGACACCACTCTTATCTCCTTGCCCTATTTTTGTTTTTCCTAACGTTTTCAACATTCCTACTAAACAGCTGGCTTCTAGATGAACTTCAAATCTATGAGGTTGGAGCACCTGGGTGGTTCAGTGGGTTGAAGCCTCTGCCTTCGGCTCAGGTCATGGTCTCAGGGTCCTGGAACCAAGCCCCGCACCAGGCTCTCTGCTCAGTGGGGAGCCTGCTTCCCTCTCTCTGCCTACTTATGACCTCTCTCTCTCTGTCAAATAAATAAAATCTTTAAAAAAGAATTAAAAAATTAAAAAGTATTAGCTTTAAAAAAAAAATCTATGAGGTTATCTCTTTGGAGGTATATTCATATGATTTTGGGTACATAGGGATTGCTTTTACCTCCTTGAGGCTATTTTCAGGTCTACAAACTTTATAGTTTCTTTCCAGCCTCCTAAAATGACTATGGACAGCAGATGGCATATTCCCTAAGCAGTATCTACTGTAGTTCTTACTATCTTAAGAGACTCAAGAAAGCCATCCATGATAGAGGTTACAAATTAACATAAGAGGGTCTAAAACAATCATCTTCAGAAGCACCCTGGGCCACTGGCCACATTTCCTTGAATATGCACACAAATCAATTATCAAGATGACTACTCAAACAGCTAAAGAAACAAATAACGTTGCTATCTTCTTCCCATATTTTTGTATGCTTCTCTAACTTCTGAGCTTCCAGTATCCTCAACAGCCCTGACTTTAAAACAAACAAAAAACCCATTTGAACTACATACTGAAGAGAAACATTTCTTTTATTCAAAAATTAGATGGGCTTTTTCCTGAGGTGAGTATAGCAAAGTGCATAAAGTTAAAATATGTATACCACCTGACCCAACAATTCCATGTTTACAAATTCCAATGAAATAATCAAATAAGTATATAAAGATGAACATACTTGTACATACATCTCAGCACTTGTTAATACCAAATATTAGAAATAATCTTAAAAAAGCTCCATCATTTAATAACAGCATATGCATAAAATGGAAAATTATTATATAATTATATTGTTGCTCTACCACAGTATACTGTTACACAAAGAAGACAGGTTAAGATGGTATACATAGAGTATACATAAAGTCTGAAAGGATAAAGATCTAAGTAAAAATGTTTACTTCTGGATGATGAGCTCTTGACGTGGCTTTGCTTTTAAAATTTATTCTATTTTCTAATTATCCCCCCAGTGGGCACACAATACTTTTATAGGTAGAAAAATGCAGTTAAAAAATAATCTTCAAATTCTCATAATTCTTGGCTTATTATAAATATTCACAGGATAGGCATGTTATGTGAGAGAACACTGCTTAACATGGAAGATTACTAATGAATGTTTAAACATTTCTCAGACTATATATGCCACTTGATAGCCTATGAAGAAGGTGCTCTACTTATCCCTTGAATTATTTATCCCCTTTCTCTTGATCTTCTGTGCTTCAGTAACTGTTTTACATACTGTCCAACAGTGAGTAAATACAAGGCAAGGGTTCACCGGTATAACATCATCTTTTACCTATACCTGCAGATCTATCTTTCCACATAACGGCTTCATTATTCCTCTCCTTATTATTCTAGAGTACAGTGATAAGGTTAGGAGTCATGGTTTAAGTCATTCTGTTTTATTCTAGTCCATAATAACTCTCAGCTTGTGCTCTCTGACTGGAGATAACACATATTAATCAGGCATAGAAAAACTTAGGTAACGTCTTCATTTATTTCCTATAAATGGCTGCCAAGCGGGAGAAAAAGAAAAAAGATACAACACTGATATTACTATAAAAATTAACTGTTATCTCAGATTGCCTTAACAGAATACTATGTATTTTTTAAGTTGGTTTTTTTTTTTTTTCATTTAAGGATTTTATTTATTTGGTGGGGGGCAATGTGCACAAGCAGGAGCAGAAGGGCAGAGGGAAAGGGAGAGAGAGAAGCAGACTTCTCACTGAGCAGGGAGCCTGCAGCACAGCTGGATCCCAGGACCCCAGGATCATGACCTGAGCCGAAGGCAGAAGCTTAATCAACTGAGCTGCCCGGGTGCTCTTAGAGTACTTTGTATTATTAAAAACAGTATTAAGAATATTAAACACTAGGGGCACCTGGGTGGCTCAGTCATTAAGCGTCTGCCTTCGGCTCAGGCCATGATCCCAGGGTTCTGGGATCCAGCTGTGCTGCAGGCTCCCTGCTCAGTGAGAAGTCTGCTTCTCTCTCTCCCTTTCCCTCTGCTTGTGTTCCCTCTCTCGCTGTGTTTCTGTCAAATAAATAAAATCTTAAAAAAAAAAAAAAAGAATATTAAAAACTGTATTCTATAATGACCAATCAGTATGCTCAGGCCCATCTTTTATATTCCAGTTAGGATTGTCAATGCATTCAAATGTGGTTAACTGAATCTTAGACCCTAACTTTAGGGCTGAACTTTGATGTTTATAAGACAAAGGAAACATACTACAGACCCAACAGAATTTTTTTAAACTCTTAAAGACATTACGAGAAAAAGGTTATCAGACTGATTTTGGGATAAGCACTAAGACAAAGATTCCCTATGACAGTTCAGAGTTATTTGTCCAAAATCAGAAAACAAGCTACATTCCCACACCAATGGAAATTTTCAAGCATAAGTGACCACCTATTATGAACATTCTACCCAGAGAAAAAAAGATGGAATTCTCTGAAGTATCTTTGAACTTCATGATTGTTTCACTTCATGAAGGAATATAAATAAAAGAGGACTAATAGAGAAGTGAAAGCTGTTTTCATATGCAAAGTAAAATATTATTTGACCCACCATACCACTCTACATCTCACTGCTTACATCTGTTATAGCCTATATATATATATATATTTTTTTTTTTAAAGATTTTATTTATTTGACAGAGAAACATAGCGAGAGAGGGAACACAAGCAGAGGGAATGGTAGCGGGAGAAGCAGGCTCCCCGTTGAGCAGAGAGCCCGATGCGGGGCTCGATCCCAGGACTCTGGGATCATGACTTGAACCGAAGGCAGACGCTTAATGACTGAGCCACCCAGGCGCCCCTGTTATAGCCTATATTTCAAAATCTGTGCATTTCACAGATAAAACCACAGGAAATATCCAAATTATCTGAAAGGACACATGCTAGTAAGCAAATTATACAAAGTTTAAGACTGTAATACAAAAGCCTACTTTGTCTAGAACACATAAAAACCATTTTTGGCTAGACTAACTGGGCTTTGATATTAGATGGCTAGCGAAAAAAACACCTCACATGAAGCAGGAAGTGATTTTATTCTACTCATGACATGTGAACAACTTCTGAGTGAGAACACAGGTTTTCAGCTCATTTGTCCAACTGCTCATCTCTTCCTATATGACTGAACTGTCTTTGAGATTAAAAGTGGAGAGTAGTAGTAAGGAGGGAGAACAGAGCAGAACTCAAGACTTCTCTTCTGAACAATATACATTCCTGAAAAATACACTTCCTATAGGACAAGCAGGCATTAAAGCAAGGATATTAACAACAACAAAAAACACAAAAAACCAAACAACAAAAAAAGAGCAAAGACATTTTATTGGTCACAGTACTTGGGGTTGGAACTTTCACTATGAGGCAAAGGATTCATAGCCAGTTTTGGGAGTGGGAAGGACAATCAAAGAACATTTGAGAAGAAAGCTAAATGTCCTTTCCCAGAAAAATGTAAACCTATCTTATTTTTAAAGCCTAAGATTGCACTGATTTCAAATGCAACTTTCATTCCTTCAATAATTTTTTTAGGCCAAAAAACCCAACCATCATATCAAACATAGACACCGAATATAAATCTACCTCAGTTTCAGAAATTTTTGAAAATACGGTTTGTGTGTATATACGTAAGTGTATATACAGGCACAAACAATTTTTGCTATTTTAAGGTTCACTACTCCTCCCCAAGGATCAATTATGTGTCCCAGGTTAAGATTCCCTAAGTCAAGGTCTGAGGCAGACTGACAGGTGGTATCTGGCTTTTATGCAATGGTCTCCTTCTAGGTGCCAGAAGTACAGGGTTAGAGCTGATGGAAACTGCTTTAACCTGAGAAGACTTGGAAGAGCTAATTAGCTTTACCCTAAGCTCTGGGACAAACTTGCAGGCATCACTTATTGCTAGTAAGGTAATTCAATGTCGTAGCTAAAAGGAAGAATCCCGAAGGCAAATTGTTTGGTTTTGAATCCCAGTTCCACTACTTCTTGTGTTAATAACTTGGGCTATTTATTTAACTCTTCGTGCCTTACCCGACTGAAGCAGAAATATTAAATAAAATAATATGTACATATTAGAGCCATAATAAACTTTACATGAGTTTAAAAAATACTAACTGCTTAAAACAGAATCTGGCATACTTTAAGCATGCAGTTAAGAGTCAACCATTAACTGTTTTGTTAGCTTGCCTCTTGTCTGAGTATTAAAGTAAGATGGAGAGGACCAAGCTTTGCATGTGAACCTGGGGAGAAAGTATTTTCAGTCTTGGCTGATTTTAGGCCTGAAGACTCCCTCTACCCCAGATAAAAAGAATAACTCACATGGTTCAGTTCGGGTTATCAGTAAAGGAGATTAGAACAAGACTTAAAATTTTTTTTAAATTTTATTTTAAAGAGACTAATGTGGCTACAAATGTGAGTTAATCAAAGAATTAGAAATAACCTGACCTCTAGCCGTTTCCACTTCTCAAACTATCAACACCAGACACATCTTATAAGCTGGCTCACTACTTACCTGAGTTACCACAATGTTACACTCTGCTGCTCGGTCATTCTGGATGAAGTCATCTAGAATAAACTGTGGTACTTGTGTAGTTTTACCACATCCAGTAGCGCCTCGGATAATGACAACTGAATTTTGACTAATTGCTTCCAGGATTTCACTTTCAAATTTCTTCACAGGCAGCAACTCTCTCTCCTGTAAAATCTTTTTTTTTTTTGAGAGAGGGACAGAGGGAGAGAATCTTAAGTAGATTCCACACTGAGCATAGAGCCTGACATGGGGCTCAATCTCACGACCACAAGATCATGATCCAAACTGAAATCAAGAGCCAGCAGGTGAGCCACCTGGGTACCCCTAAGATCTGTTTTAAGAAAGCTCTACGGCAGTCAAAATTTTACCAATATATACATTATAAGCAACGGTCTTAATCCTAAAAAAATTTCCCATCTCTATAAAAACATTCCTTCCATTGGCTTCATCCTCAAAATATATTTTTGCATAAAGCAATGTACAAAAAATCTTTAAAAGAAGTGCCTCTCTTCACTGATTTTCTGAAGAATTTACCTTGTGGCCTTGTGCAACCTCTTGTTTTCCTCCTGTTTCTCTGAACATTCCATATACATTCTCCTTCTTACAATATTTTAATGCTGCTTTACTCAAAAAATAGTGAAAAAATGCCCCCCAAAAACCAAACAAACCAATCCACGTTATTACCTGAATCTCTCTATTTACATTAACTAAGAATCCCAGGCCCTTAATTCAAAACAATTATCCTCAGAGGTGACTACAATTAGAAGGTCGATAAATACCTTTGGATCCATTTCCCTAGAAAGGGCAAAATATTATTCACTGTTCTTTTGCCCATACCTAGAAAGTTCTAAAGCTCTGAGCACCATATGTCTAAATATTTCACTGACTTACTGCTGGCAAATCGTGATCCTGTTCCAGCTGGTACATTAACTCATTCTTGAGGTCCATACTTATTTGTTCCGGAGTGGCCTGTAAAATGAGAAGGAAACAGTCAAACAAAATCACAGACCTTAGCTTCAAATTGAAAATATTTTTAAAAATCTGGGCATCTTAATGAAATATATTCAAAAATAAAACACAAGAGTCTGAGCTCAAAAACAATGTTGCACTCACATAAGCCAGGGGCCCCTCATCAATGTTGCTACTAGTCCAAGGATTCCAATTGGATTGTGGAGGTGACCAAGGAACCACACCCATTTGGTTTTGTCGCTGGGATGGCTCAAAGTGAGCCAATTTGCCAAGGTTCAATACGACAGGCATAAAAGGATCATCAGGCTATTAAAAAATAAGAAAAACAAAAAAAAAATACCAGTTGTTTGCAGGACTACAAAGTTTTAATACAAAGGTCTACTAAATTAATTTCTGTATGCTTACTGGGGGCACGATCTCAAGATTTAGCTCCTGAATGATGTTTTGCAGCTGATGTTCTAAATCTTGTGAGAGGTTAACTTTGTAAGGCTCCACCTACAGAAAAAGGACAGCCATGAATATTATGTAACATACACATAAACACTACTCAAATCTACTATAGCAGGGTTAAGAGCATGTAATCTACAATATTCTTAAAGTCAACAAGTTAGTTCCTTGTCGTTTAAGAATGACTGATGATTAGTTAGTTACTCATTGTCCACTCTGAACATGGTATCATGCCAGACAGATGATTGGTAGGGCCATTTCCATTTCTTAAGGTAAGATAACTTCTTTAACCAAATACTACACAAAAGCTAAACTGAATATTAACAATATCCCTCTGGGGTACTAAGTCTAAAGACTTACTGTCTCTCCTTCTTTCTTCTTTGTAAGTCCAGAGTAAGCTTCAATTACTCCAAGATGGTAGAGTTGTCTGACAAGTGACAGGGCACAGGACTGTGCTGCCAGTTTTTTGTTTGATCCATGTTCACGTGCGAAAATCCCTATAATTTAAGTTCAGGATTACTAAAATGGAAAGGATAAATCATCCAACTAAACAAACATCTCATCATAGGCAACTAGGGGCTTAGATACAAAAGTACCCTTAAACTACAGAGTATGTTATAGACCTTAAGTTCTTTTTCATGTTAACTGCTAGCCAAAAGCAATTCCACTAACAGCATGTCAATTAAATAACCATCTTGATTACAGGCAGATACTAAGATACAGACAAATCATTATAAAAGCAGAAAACCTATTTCAACCAAGTTGTCATTATTAATATCATTTGGTGTTAAAACAAAGAAAGAAAACGCAGTCTAACTTTTAAAAAGCAAAACAAGGAAAAAATGAAAATGGGTCCAAAGGTTACTGAGACCAGGAGTTGGCAATCTTCTACAAAGAATCAGGTAATAAACAGTTTAGGCTTGGCAGGCCACATACTGTCTGTCACAGCCACTCAACTCTGCCTAACATGAAAGCATCCATAGGCAACATATAAAGTAGGGTTTTACAAACTATGGGCCCAGGAATTAAGAATGGCTTATACATGTTTTTAAAGGGTTGTAAAAAATAAGACAAAAATAACAATGGGTGATATATGTGACCAGCAAAGCTTAAAATATTTACCACCTGGCCTTTTATCAAAATTTGCTAGCCCCTGACATCAATAAACAAGTGTAGAGGTGTTCTAATAAACGTTTGTTTATAAAACAGGTAGTGGGCTGTATTTGGCCAGAGGCCTATAATTTGCTGATCCTGGCACCAAACTGAAGCCAGCAACTACTCAAATTCTTAAAGAAAACGCCAATACCAAGTTTCTTCTCCTTTAGTATCGTTCAGCTTGAGGAGATGACATAAGGTAAGGAAGGGGCACGGATATTTTTAGGCCAACTAGCTAATTTAGTCAAATTAATCCTGATCAACAGCACAAGTTAGACTGCCTTTCATCCTCTTCCCTTAACATCCCATATACTCAAAGTCTAACTTATTTTTAAAGTCTAAGATAAAAAAAACTCAACACCATCTCTTGATGATTCATTTAAAGGTTTGATTTTATAAGGAAAATCTTTCATATACTATAAATTTAAATCCTGAGGTGTTAGTTGCAGAATTATCAAGATGAAAAGAATCTTAGGCTATTTCTCTCAATTTGCAGTCAAGTTAACAGGGTCCCAGCAATGTCAGTAACAAAACCAGTAAGCTAGTTCCTTATTTTCAAGATTAACACACTGCCTGCTTTAATCTTACTAAGAATAGAGAATACACAATTATATCTTTGCCTTTTATTTCCTTTATGAATACCCCCAATCCATTCCTGTTTCCTCAGGGTAACTTTTTCACCTCTTCTTACTCTTAAATGCCACACATCCACCTTGGGGCTTCAAATGCTACCATCTACTCTACTTCCTAAATTTCATCTAACTACCTGAACAAATTTCTGTAGAAATAAAGAGAATGCTTTAGAGCTCTATGACTGGCAAACTCCTAAGCAGCCTACCTACCATCTCTTACCCATTTATTTGACAGAGAGAGAGGGGGAAGCAGGCTCCCTGCTGAGCAGAGAGCCCGATGCGGGGCTCGATCCCAGGACCCTGAGATCATGACCTGAGCCGAAGGCAGAGGCTTTAACTCACTGAGCCACCCAGGGGCCCCTCTCTTACCCTTTGAAATATAATACTAGCATGATATTTTTTTTCCACCTGCAAACTGGGAAACTAGGCCCTCTAATTCATATAATTACTAATATTCTAAAATACCCCAGGATGCTACCTTTCAATTAATCAAGACTATACATATGTGGCTGAAAACTTTAATGTATTACTTCACTATATAGGACTTAGAGTATCAGGGAAGCAGTAACACTTACTTCTGCCCAGTTGCTTGATATAAATGGTCATTTCTGCAATAAAGCTCCTGAAACAACATATACAAACAAGGTTAGGAATTTCACTGTTAGAAATTACTAAATCCAGGACTCCCAAATCAGGCAGGCTTTCCAACTGCTTAGGCAAGTCACAGCAAAAAACCACTGTAAACACTTATTTCTGTTCAATCCTAGAACAAATCAAGTATATGTGAACTTCAAATAATGTACAACATGGTACAAGACAACTATAATCAAAGTTGACAAGCCAACTGTTCACGAAAAAAAATGTTAAAGTTTTAGTTTCTGTGTTTACTTACTCCAAAGGTTGCAGTCTCAATAGCTAGAACGCATTCAATGAAAAGGAATTTTCCATTTAGCCTGAGGCCAAGAAATAACACAGGCCCCAAATTCTTTAAATTATAGTTGCGATTATTTTAAGATTGCTTTGCATGGGCCACCCACTAATGACTTCAATCTGTTAAGATAAGCTACATATATGCATGCATGCACACATACACATGAACATACAAACGCTATGCATATATCTGTGGCTCCTGAGGCAGGGGTCTGGTATCTGCCTGCAGTTGGAAACAGCCCTTGATAACAAAAAACTTAGCTTATTTATATCACACTTATTTAAAGCAGGGAACAAAATATTTTTGGAAATTAGAGCTCAAATGGCTATCAGATTCTAGGGGATGAATTTAGTTTCAATAAAGCAAAAACTGTCCTTTGAAAACTATATGCTTTCTGATCCTTCCACTGCTCAGGTACATTCTAGCCTTGACTTTGCACTGTGAATAAAAGGTTAGGTAAGGCTTAAAAAAAAAATAAATGTTAGACTCCTTCCTATACCTCTTGTGAACTGACCTTCAGGCACAGCGGCTTCAGGGGTCAAAGGCCACTGGCTTTCAGGGGAACAACATCCACCCTTTCATTAATGACACCGATGCCAGTATGTTTCTCAGCCAGGCTTAAAGTCAGCACTCAATCTCATTCTCCTCCACCTAGGGGGAACAGCGACACCAGAAATCAGTTTACAATAGTTTTCCATGTGATTGCTTAGTTCAGCCTAAGCAGCAGCACATGTGTGTATGAACACAGACCTCTGGTGTTGCTGTCAGTTATGCCTTTAAATAAAGGACATATAAGGAGATGCTGTCCTAGCTCCCCCAATTGTCTTTGCCTCCCTCAGTCATATCCTGAATTCTTCAGTTCTTTTTCTATTAGGAGTCAATGATAAGATATTGGTATCAAAACATGTTTACAACAAGCCTCAGACACGTTTTATTTGTTCTTAAAAGTCTCCAAGTGCTCCTAATAAGCTTAATCAGTTCAGAAGGATAAAATATTAAAGAAAAATAAACAAATGGATCCTTCCTTTAAAACCTCTGAGGGTTTTAAAAAATCTGATGTCAAATTAAGTATTTGAGAATTCAGGATTGAACAAACAGGAAGCAAGGGGAACCATGCTCTGAACATCATTTTGACCACAGTATGAAAGTTTTATTTTAGTAATAATTATTTTAGGATTACTAGATGCATTGAAGGGAGAACTCTCTGATTTTCAAGGAGAATACTTTTAATGTATTTTGAATAATTTCATGTAAAGGACAGCAAATTAAATCATCCAGAAGGTTTCCACTATAGCCTTCTTTCTCTTCCAATAAAAATATAGTGCCCCCAGAAGTGTCTAATCCATATGAGCCTTCCTGGGAGTAATAATTACTACACCCTGGAATGCTCTCAGGAAGAATAGCAAGCAGGCTGAGAAACATACTGTCAACTGTTACAACGACCTCCCTTTATATTCAGTTTTATGTATTTAACAGAATAAAAGTAAGCTAATTAACACACACACACAAAGACTAAAGCTATCCTTCAGCTTTACAATAAAAGCCCTTAAACACCTCAACAGGACTCTTAAGAGCTGGCAACTTTCAAAGCAACAGGAAAATTTGGATGTAGATACAATGCCGTCTACAGTGCTGGCCTTGGAACTCAAGTATCTAACCTGACCCATTAGAGAAATAATCCTTTTAACTACCTTTAACAGCACCACATTGAATAAACTCACCACCTCAGGATGCTTTTTAAA
The DNA here is from genome assembly GCA_028646535.1 of Procyon lotor. Taxonomy (NCBI): domain Eukaryota; kingdom Metazoa; phylum Chordata; class Mammalia; order Carnivora; family Procyonidae; genus Procyon; species Procyon lotor. The sequence goes on along the minus strand of CM053618.1, from coordinate 35,578,052 downwards.
TCAGAGATAAACCACCACTTGTAGCTATGATTTTTGCCTCTCAGATACAAATGAGAACCTCAGAAGTCTAGCAACACAAACAGCACTTTTGAAGAACTTCTAAAATCCTCCTCCTAAATGAAAATCATGGTAAACTACTAATTACAAATCAATGATACTTTTTCTTGTGCAAAGTATCTTCTTTTCACAATTCATTGCTAATCCACAAACTGAATCAGGTAACACATACAAAAATAAAACAATGACTATAAAAAACAAACCCTAACTTACTACAGAAGGAAAAGACTGAAACAAGCAAACCTGTTGTGATCAGGACCCACTTGGGTGTACTTATATTCTCCCTGGATCTTTTCCTTTTGGAAATACTGGTTCAGACGAGCCTTAGCGTTTTCCAACGTCCAGTTTCCGTGAAGCCCAGCATTTAAATCCACTTCTTCTGACTCTAAAGTCTGTTGAATCAATGACAATTAAATTTGGCCACATTACTTTTAGTTATGCATATCTAAGGTACAGAAATTTATTAAAAATATCTTCTTTGTACCATCCTTTATAATAAAAAAATATTTTTAATGCTTCTATTCCTACACAAAATTGAGCCAGAATTAGTTTTTGCTACATCTGGTGAACCTATTGTACACAGAAGCTATTAGTTAACATACTGTGTATTTAAATTATTCCTAAGAAACCCTGACAAATTATGTGTCGGCTTTATCACTTTAAATATACTAAGTGGAAAAGTAAGCTCCTCTATGAAAACATTTTTGAGTGCTCATGGAATGAGGTTTACTAAGGTAATTACAATTTCCTATAACACAGACGAGGATACATTCTACCACCAGAAAAATACCGTTTTGTTTCACAGGCAATTCTGGTGACCAGAATAAATGGGTAGCTTAGGTTTATGTTGTCTTGTGTGAATAAGTGGCCTCAAACAATGACTTAGAAGAATCACCAAATTATTAAGCTGTGAATATCTTAACTCTTGCAGTGAACCAGGTACTAAGTGACAATTCTGGGTATGTAACAAAGGGTGATATGATAGCCTTACCGCTTGTACTTCTTGTTCCTCCTTTCTTGAATAATAATCCTTCAAGTTGGCCCCTCGATCCCAGGTGGGCCCGGGAGGACCATAGCCAGAGGCCCCAATTCCAGAATTATTTTCTGTAAGGAAAAAAATGATTGTTTTCTCAATAATCAAACTGTAGGAAGAGCCTAAATAGTTCAAAGATTATTTTTAGATTTTGGCATTCTGTTAACAAGAAAGCCCAAGTTTCAATTTGGAAATGTGCCCCAAATCTTCATGACTTACTTGAAAAGTGTTTCATGATTTAAATATAGGTCTAAATTGATAATCCCAAGGCTGGTATATAGAGGGGAGCTACTAGCAATGATCGTAAGTGACTGACAATCAAGCATACATTTCAAGTTGATTAAACTTGATAACTGATTAAATTTGTTCAAACTGCTTCTTTGCTAAATAAGACCTTGAGAGAAACCTGTTAGCACTAATAATGGGGATAAGAAGCTGAAAAGGGGTAAGAAAGTGTTGAATCTTGGTAAGAAAGCAGAGTAAAGATACCTGATACCGCCTAATTATTAACTCTACTAAGTCTATGACATGCTTTTTAAAAAATTTATTCCTTGTAACAATCTTACAAAATAAATGCTACTATTATTCTCATTTCATAAATACTGGATCCTAAGACTTAAGTAACTTGACCAAGATCCAACTTATTCTATCTTATACTGGGGCAGATCAATAAAAGCTTTGATAATATAGAGAATTCAGTAACACCTTGGATGAACAAGGTATAAGTCTACAATATATTTGGTAGAAATAAGTTAGAAACAAGACAGGGCAATAAATAAGACCCTTTAATCAAATGTTCTAGCCTGTGCAAAATCTATGCAGAAATAATAATTAGTAAGCTAATGAAAGTAAGGAACTTAGCTACATTACACTTTTTAAGAGAAATCAGTGATGGTATTTGTAAATTTATGAAGGCCCTGGGTTGTCTCAACATCATGAGTTCACTACAGTTATCTTCCTATCCAAATAAGCAAGAGATGAAGACCAAGAAGGATCATGCGTATCTTACCGTAACATACACACACATTCAAGTCCCTTACCTGCCTTAAGAGCCAAATGTGGAGGCAGAGGTCCTCCCATGGTTGTTGGTAAACTTCCACCTGTAGCTGCTGTGGTGTCAGGTGTATCAGTAAGTGGGAGTGGAGGAGGTGCCACCTGCAAGAGGAAAAGTCAAAGCAAGGTCAGTAATTTTGCCCTCGGAGGGACTAGTAAATTTTTTTATACTTAAAGGACGCCCGTGTGTGACCCCTTCTTAACCCCATAATATTAACATCTTTGTTTTCGATGTTTATAAACTATTATGCTCTTACTTGAGGCAGAAAAGAATAAGGGTAGTAAAAATTACTCTTAATTCTCCACCTGGAGATTTTATATATGTAATGTATGAGCAAATACAGTTTTCCACAAAGAGTGGGATTGGTTTATGATGTATAGTTAATTTTTTTCCACTTAGTAGCTTTACAAAAATATATTCCACATTCAAGAAGCATCTGTTATGAACCTTCTATAGAGCAGACAGTGTTCTGGGTACTGAGGATAAAACAAACAAGAGACAGATATTCTGTACTTAGAGCTATATTCAAATAGCTGCATTCTAATTCTTACAGAACTAAATAATGAATACATGTCAAGTACAATACCATAGAAAAAAAATGAAACAGAAAAGAGAAATAAGGACTGTGCAAGATCACAAGATCGCAAGATCACTATTTAAATAAAGTGAAAATAAAGCAAAGCCACACTCCTAGGTGAAAAGAGATATGGAACAAGTGAGAACAATTAAGAGTATGGGGAGGAGAGATTTCCAGAGAGAATGCCACGTTCCAAGATGTAAAATACTTTGTGTACATCTGCTCTTTTAAAAAAGATTTATTTGAGAGAGAGAACATGTTAGAGATGAAGAGTGTGCGTGCATGCACCTGTAAGGATGAGCAGTGGGAGGGGCAGAGGGAGAGAGAAGCACAACCTCACCACTGAGTGGGGAGCCCTATGTGGGGCTCTATGACCCGAGCTGAAGGCAGACGCTTAACTGACTGAGCCACCCAGGTATCCCACATCTTTTACTTCTTTAAAGAGTAATAATCTACATGAATTTTAAGGACTTACTACTCCACTGTATGGATGTAGTACATATAACTCCAACAATACCATGCTGATGAACATTTAGCTTGTAGCAAATCTTAAATTATAAAACACTGCCATAAACCCTTTGTACTTTGGCTTATTCTTTTCAGGAAAGATTTGCTTACGTGAAATTCCTGGGTCAAAAGGCATCAACATTTTTTTCTTAAGATTTTATTTATTTATTTGACAGAGAGGAGAGAGATCACAATCAGGCAGAGAGGCAGGCAGAGAGAGAGGGGGAAGCACGCTCCCTGCTGACCAGAGAGCCTGATGCGGGGCTCGATCCCAGGACCCAGAGATCATGACCTGAGCCAAAGGCAGAGAGGCTTAATTAAACCACTGAGCCACCCAGGCACCCCATAAAAGGCATCAACATTTTAATTTTTTAAGATTCTATTTGTCGGGGAGAGAGGGAGGGAGAGGGAGAGGGAGAGGGAGAGGGAGAGGGAGGGAGAGAGAGAGAGAGAGAGAGAGAGAGAGAGAGAGTAAACAAGCAGAGGGAGCAGCAGACAAAAGGAGAGGGAGAAAGAAGCTCCCTGCTCAGCAGGAGGATCCCAGGACTCTGGAATCATGATCTGAGCTGAAGGCAGCCGCTTAACCAACTGAGCCACGCAGGCGCTCCATCTTAAAGGCTTTTGATCACAGTACTCTCCTCTCCAAAAACTATCAATGACTCCTTCCTGATCAGAAGACAGTCTCCAGCCTGGTCACGGTCTTTCTATCACTTATGGTACTCAGCACAGTGGCTTACCCAGGCCAGATTCAAATTCAGTTAACTTGGCAAAAGCCACACAGGTAAGGCTCTAAACACTTGTCCAATATCCTCTTTTTTCTAGGCCTAATGAATATTTCCCAGCTCACTTCCCCTTTATCCACCTACAGTTAAATTAAATATTTCTTTTTTTTAAATTAAGTATTTCTTTAGTATCTCGTTGTACATACTAAGCTTGGAGTCAGAGCTATGAAAACAAAGACTGTGACAGAGGAAAGAACCTTCAACTTTCTGCCTACAACTACACACTCAATTTTAGGAGTAACCTGTTGCCTTGCTGACCTCCGTGAAAGTATCTCTTCTACCTCAAGCTAATTCAGCCCAAGCTTTAAATCGTATCATTTCCTACTTCACTCTTTGTCATACAAGTTGTAAACAATTTCTTTTGTCCTTTTCCTTCCTGCACTTTGTAAATGCTTATTGCCCAAAAAGGTATTTTGTTTTTGTTTCTGTAATCAAATCTAGTTTCTGCCTGTGATACCTTCCATAAAATGGCCGGACTTTCCTGTCCAGGACCTATTCTGCATTACTTTCATATATTTCACTTTGGAGATTGTATCATGTAAAAATATAGTTACTGTAGGGGCTCCTGGGTGGCTGAGTGGGTTTAAGCCTCGGCCTTCGGCTCAGGTCATGATCTCAGGGTCCTGGGATCAAACCCCACCTCAGGGGGAGCCTGCTTCCCCCCCTCTCTCTGGCTGCCTCTCTTCCTACTCTGTCAAATAAATAAAATTAAAAAAAAAAAAAAATACACATATATATATAGTTACTGTGATCTTATAATTAAAATTCCTTATTAATATGCAGACCAGCTACTACTACTAACTTTTAAAAATTCTTATTTTTTAGGAATTATTTATTTTTTTTTTTTCAAAGATTTTATTTATTTGACAGCGAGAAACACAGCGAGAGAGGGGACACAGCAGAGGGAATGGTAGCGGGAGAAGCAGGCTTCCCGCGGAGCAGGGAGCCCGATGCGGGGCTCGATCCCAGGACGCTGGGATCTGACCTGGGCCGAAGGCAGACGCTTAACGACTGAGCCACCCAGGCGCCCCAGGAATTATTTTTCTTAATTAACTTTTTTTTTCTTTAAACATTTTATTTATTTGAGAGAGTGAATGAGGGCCAGAGAGGAGGAGCAGGGGAGGGGCAGAGGGAGAGGGAGAAGCAGACTCCCCAATGAGTAGGGAGCCTAATACAGGACTCAATCCTAGGACCCTGGAATCATGACCTGAGCTGAAGACAGATGCTTAACTGACTGAGCCAGACCCAGGCACTCCCTCAATTAACTTTTCTAATATATCAAATAATGGTAAATGTATACAATTTACTCAGGGAGAATGGCCTTCGTTACAAGAAAGTAACTGACATCTTATGATAATGGAATCTCCCACACAGAAACTGAGTATGGCTATACATTTCAAATCATCTATCTATTGAGACAATTCTCCATGAATATCTTAGAGTTATCCAAGTATTATTTAAACATCTTCTCAAGGATGTCTGAATAGCAAATAACCTTGGAAGGTAGACATATCTTCCTCCAGGGTAGGGAGTATATTTTTTCCAAATGAGTACAGTAAAGATAGGGAGGGTGGCAGGTCTGCCAGCAGCCCCGTCATAAGGCTAAGGATTTCCTAAACTCAAAAGTACCTCAAGTATAATACAAACTCACTGTGCCCTCAGTATCCAAAGAGATCTGCTCCATATTGCCCCCAAAAGATTTGGGGACACGGAGGCACCAATACAAACATGAAGCTCATGCTGCCTGCTACCCCATGAGTAATAACATCCTTTGTCTCTCACTCAGAGAAGTCTTGTGTCTTCTGCAAACAGGCTAAATCCTTAGATTGCAAGGATGGTAAAATCTCAGACTCTTTAAGACTTCCTGATACTGTCCTTCAGGAAAAATCTGTGACATTATTCTTAAAGGTCCTACAAACTACATGTTCTTAAATTCTTTGTAATTTTCATTATTACAGCGAATAGGATTTTTTCTAATTAAATTATCGTATTTACACTTCATTTTTTTCTCTTTTATTACTCATCCCTCTTATTTTTTTATTTACTGCATTGGGGGTGATATGATTAGCCTTGTCTTAACTTTACAGAAATTTCCCTAGTTCAATGCATCTCAAACTATCTGCAATTAAGAACTGGTTTTGAGTTCTTCCCCCTAATCCACCAGAAACAATATTTTTGTAAATATGCAAAAAATGAACTGCTCCTAGAAATATAAAAGAGACATACAAAATATAAGCCCAAATGGATCACAATTCTATTAGTGTTGATCAACTAAAATGAAGGTAGAGAGACCTGTGTTCCTGGTCACATAGGACTGTAATAATCAGCACTACCCTTTAGAGAGATAATCAGCACTACCCTTTAGAGAGGAGTTCAAGAACCTGTCTATGGCTCCAAATTCCATGACAGCTGCCAGGAGATACCTCTACTTTGCCTAGGTCAGGTGACCACTGTACTTACACTCCTGGGTCCCACAAAACTATAACCAATAGAGAAACCATTCTTTTTTCTATTAATTTTTGAGTTTTTAGTTTCAGGTGTATAACATGATTTGACCAACTGTATAATGTTATACATGTTTACTGAAGATCGCTCTTTAAACAGCTATCACACCCATGCCACAGGAAGAAGGAACAGATCCAGGAGCTGTCTGTGAAGGAGGCCTATTTTTAGCTAATTATCATGACTGTGGCCTGAGGAGTAGGCTTCTAATTAAACAGGCCTCTAGGGGCTGACTGTAATCCTTTCCAGAGACCTCTGAGGGAAGATGCTATCTTCTTCTACTGTGTTCCAGAGTGCCAGTATCTCCTGAAGGAAAGCTTTACACGCATTTGCTTTTTAACAACTAACATCCAGGGATGACCCTCAGTCACCTGGCTCTGGGGGCATGGGACTATGTCAATTAGAGCAACAGTTCTTGGCAGGCTACCAACACTAGGCACAGTACAGTTAGTGGACTGAGGCACACCCCCAGTCTTTCTGTGAAGGAGGTCATTTTGTTTGTCCTGAAGCTTCTGACAGAGGCAGGCTTCAGGTGTGGCACACACTGCCTGTGCAGCTGCTCTGAAGGAACATATGCTACAGATGCCCCCTTGGTGGTCTCCCTCTGCCTTGTTCCAGCTTGTTGGTATATCCCAAAAAGGAGATTATACACTAATCTGGACCCCAAATATTTGCAACTGCTCCCCAGGGAACACTTAGCGATTACCTGGCTCTGGTGGCCAGCAGGGCTTATTATTCTTTTGGCACCTCAGAACTATATATATATTCACATACTTTTAAAAGCTGCTGCCTGGGGGTCTGGCTTCTAGTCTGCCTGAATCTAGGTGCTGAGATCCTACCCTTTGGGACTCTGAGTGATCTTAGCAGACCCTCAACTACTAGGAGCTATTAAAAATACAACAGATTGGCTTGGACAAGCACAGAGGTTTAAGAAACAACCAAGAGGGGCGCCTGGGTGGCTCAGTGGGTTAAAGCCTCTGCCTACGGCTCAAGTCGTGATCTCAGGGTCCTGGGATCGAGCCCTGCATCGGGCTCTCTGCTCGGCAGGGAACCTGCTTCCCCCCCTCTGCCTGCCTCTCTGCCTACTTGTGATCTCTCTGTCAAATAAATAAATAAATAATCTAAAAAAAAAAGAAAGAAAGAAAGAAAGAAAGAAAGAAAGAAAGAAAGAAAGAAAGAAAGAAAGAAAGAAAAAGAAAAGAAAAGAAACAACCAAGAGCTGGGGCAGGGCTGAATGAAAAAATTCATCTCCTACATGAGGCCGCTCCTTCAAGACTTGGGAGAAGTTGTTTCATGTACTGTATTGAAACCAACATGACAAAATAAAACAGGAATGTTTCAAATGAAAGAAACAGATAAAACCTTAATGAAATGGAACTACGTAATTTATCTGATAAAGACTTTAAAATAACGGTCATAAAGATGCTCACCAAACTGGGGAGAAGAATGTACAAACACAGAATTTCAACAAAGAGATGGAGAATATTAAGAAAGTACCAATGAGAGAAGTCACAGAGCTGAAAAATACAGTCACTGAACTGAAAAATAACACTAAAGGGGTTAAATAGCAGACCAGATGGAAAAGAAGAAAGGATCAGTTAATTCAAAGCCAAGGTAGTGGAACTCACCCAATCAGAGCAGCAAAAAGAAAAAAAAGTGAAAAAATGTTAAGACACCTTAAGGGACTTACAGGAAAACATCACTGCGTTTCAAGAAGGAGGAAAGAGAGAGAGAAGAGGCAGAAATCTTTATTTTTTTAAAAAGATTTTATGTATTTATTTGACCGAGAGAGATCACAAGCAGGCAGAGAGGCAGGCAGAGATAGAGGAGGAAGTAGGCTCCCCGCTGAGCAGACAGTGCAATGCGGGGCTCAATCCCAGGACCCAGAGATCATGACCTAAGCTGAAGGCAGAAGCTTTAACCCACTGAGCCACCCAGGAGCCCTGAGGCAGAAATCTTATTTGAAGAAAAAAAATGGCTGAAAACTTTCCTAACCTGGGAAAGGAAACAGACAACAGATCTAGGGAGCCTGGAGGGTTATAAAGACAAATGCAAAGAATCCCAAACCAAGACACATTATAATTAAAATGTCAAAAGGTAAAGCAAGGAGAAACTAAAAAGGAGCAAAAGAGAAACATCTCATTACAGACATGGGTATCCCCAACCATCAGTAGATTTTTCAATGGAAACTTTGTGGGCCAAAAGGGAGTAACTATCTGATATATTCAAAATGCTGGAAAAAAATTTCCAAGTAAGAACATATGCTACCTGGCAAACAAATGCTACAATAATTCATTACCATTAAACTTGCCGTACAAGAAATGTTATAAGGACTTCTTGGGCCACCTGGGTGGCTCAGTCTGTCATCTATCTTCAGCTCAGGTCATGATCCCAGAGTGCTGGGACTGAGGATCTAGATGCTGAGGATCAGCAGGGAGCCTGCTCCTCCTTTTCCCTCTGCTGCTTCCCCTGCTTGTGCTCTCTCTCTCAAATAACTTTTTTTTAGAGGACTTTTTAACCATAAAGAAAGGGCACTTATTGGTAACAAGTAGAAACATGAAAGAATAAATCTCACTGGAAAAGTTTATAATAAAATTAATAGATTATTAAGCTAGTATGAAGATTAAAAAACAAAAATAGCAAAAATAACTATGATTTTAATAACTAAAGGATACACAAAATAAAAAAGATGTAAACTATTACACCAAACATTGTGGTGAGGGGTGTAAACATGTTGTGCTTTAGAGCTTAAGTTACTGACTTAAAACATTAACAATATACATTGTTACATGTAAGTGTAATGGTAATCACAAAGCAAAAATCTGAAGTAAACATAAGAAAAAGGAGTAAGAGCGTACCACTAAAGAAAATCCTCAAACCACACAGAGAACAAGAAAAGGAACACATAGAAACTAGAGAAACAGCTAGAGAACAATGAACAGAATGACAATAAGCACACACCTATTAATAATTAAATGTAAATGGACTAAATTCTCCAATCAAAAAACAATGGCTGGATGGAAAAAAAAACCCAACATGAAACACCTATATGCTGCCTACAAGACAGTTTATTTTATGGTATGCAAAGAACTTTGTTTCAAACTTTATTCCAAGGCTTCTTCAAAGAGCTTAATTAGTTACAAAGAGTGAACTGTGTATAAGCAACTGAAATGAGCTGTAGTGTCCTACGGGCTTGGCCTTAAAAATACTAGATAGAAATCTAGATTTTATCAGATCCGTGAACAAAATTTTAAAAAGCAGTCATGATATAAAATAGCAGTTCCCAGTAACTTCTTTAAGTTTTATCTTCTTCAGAAGTTGACTCAGTTCAGTTTGCTTCATTCTTGGAAGCTTCATCAAAATTGAAATGAGAAAGCAAGGAATAATAAAGGCTGTAATTCCAGCCTATCCTGGCTTTTAACCTAAGGGAAGACCAGGTGAGACAGTTAAAACTCCAAAAGAAAACCCAGTCTTTCAGGCTTGAACAGCCAGAGAAATATAAGCTTGGGGAAACAACCACTGCTAAAAAATGAGGAGGCAATCCTAGGAAGGAAAGAAGAATCTCAAATTCTGTGTATAAACTCTGCCCAAATCACTGGCTAATCCCTGAACAACACATGTATAATAAGACAAACTCCAAGCTCCCTAACAAGGATCAGAAAACTGAAATGAGATTTGAGCTCTTATTCAAAAGACAGTGTCTGCCAGGAATCCTACCAAATAGCATGACAGTACAACAAAATCAAGTATTTTGAAAAATATAACATTATTTAGGGTCTCTAAAACATAATTATCACAACGCCAAAGATATAATCCAGAATTACTTGACATACAGAGAAAAAGGTAAACAAATCTCAAGAGAAAAAACAATCAACAGAACCCAACTTGAGATGACCCAGATGTCAGATTTAGTAGTCAAGAATTTTAAAACAGTTATAACTATGCTCAATGACATAAAATTCACATTCGTATTATGAACATATGCTTATAATGAATGAAACAGTAAGAAATGCCACCAGAAAAATAAAATTTCTTTAAAACAGCAACAACAACAACTTGTTAATTCTGGAAACAAGAAAGACAATATACGAAATAAAAAATTCACTGGATGGACTGACAACACCAAAAGGGAGTTGACAGAGAACAATCTATGAACTTGAAGATATTCAGTATAAGTCATTCAAGCTGAAGAACAGAAAGAAAAAAATTAAGAGTCTCAGGAACCTTTGGGATAATATACAAAAAGTTTAACATGAGTCCCAAAAAGAGAACTAATGAGGCCAAAAAAAAAAGACAGTCAAAGATTCCCCAAGTTTGGTAAAAGACATAAATTTACAGATTCAAGATTCTCAGCAAATTCCAAGCAGGTAAGTACAAAGAAAACCACACCTAGTCACATCACAAACTGTTGGAAACCAAAGAAAAAAAAATAAATGCAACCAAAGAAAGTAACACATTACATACAGGGGGAAATGATTTGATTATAATTGACTTCTCATCAGGTAACAATGGAAGAAAAAAAAAAAAAAAACAATGGAAGAAAACAAGTGCTGAAAGAAAGGGAAACTGGCACACCAGAATTCTACATCTAGTGAAAATATGTGGGACATGAGGTAAAATAAAAACATCTCCACATAAAAAATTAAGAATTTGTCATGAGCAGACCTACACTTTAAGAAACAGGAAGAGGCTAAAAGATATAGAATAGGTCATAAAAGATGGAGCAAATGCCAGTGTTCTAAGTATTTGAAAGTTATTTGCAACATTCTTTTCATAGCTGTAAAGAATCTCCACGATCACCTTGTCCAATCCCTTTTGCACATGGGCAACCAACTGCAATCATCTAGTGGTACAATATACTAGAGAGTAAGTCACCTAACTTCTGGGTCAAAGCAATGGTAGGAAATAAAACATTTATATCAACCTTTATAAAAAAATCAGAATACAAACAGTGAAAATAAATTGTTAAAATTGACACAGATATATTATTCCTAAAGATTTTACAAAAACTGACTCTTTCATTTAAGTTACCTTAAGTGTTTACTTAAATCATAACGTGAATCTTTTTATATTGTTTAAGAATTCATCTTTGTGGGGCACCTGGGTGGCTCAGTGGGTTAAAGCCTCTGCCTTTGGCTCAGGTCATATCTCAGGGTCCTGGGATCGAGCCCTACATTGGGCTCTCTGCTCAGCAGGGACCCTGCTTCCACCCCCCCTCCCCCCAGCCTGCCTCTCTGCCTATTTGTGATCTCTCCCTCTGTCAAATAAATAAATAAAATCTTCAAAAAAAAAAAAAAAAATTCATCTTTGTGAAAACTCAAATTTTCATTTAATTAAGTGAGAAATAAAGTTAATTTCTTAAAAACAGTACTAGAAAGGAGTCTTTGTTGCATACTTACACAATACAATTGAAGTAATCATGGTATCAAAAACACAAGAATGACATGCTATTGCATAAAACAGAATTTTCTCTGCTGTAACAAGGAATTGTCAATGGGAGTAAACACTGTGTCTTCAAGTATTTCTGATTTTTATATTCTGTTTAAAATGTTATCTTTGGAAGCACAGAGAACACATCAGGCTGTGAATATCAGTTTATGAATGAATGAAATATATAAAACTACAAAATACACAGATTAAAGGAATTTCCCAATCCTACAAGTCAGGTACATAATTAGGTACATAATCAGAATAAAATCAAAATCTTCAGGAACTCATCCCAGAGCTCTGAGAAAACAAGATTCCAAGGTTCACTAAGGAACACATCATTTGAAATTAATATATTTGAAACATCATTGAAAAAAACCATCACCCTGTGTCTCTATACATATTGGGTTGGCATCATTTACCACATATATGTTAAGTGTTAGGCCTACCTAAGTACTTACCCCAACAGCTGGGACTTCTTCACTCTTTACTTCATTTATCCGAACCAAATAGTTAACAAAATCTCTGGCAGCATTGCTCTGTGCATCTTTTTTATTGGTGGAATTGCCCATGCCAATATAATTATAACCTTCCACTCGAACCTTTAATAGTCCCCAAAAAAAAAAAAAAAAAAAAAAAAAAAAAAGTATTAGAAGAGATAGACCTGGGTAATTCTGGGACTTAAAAATATGTAATTCAATAGTCCATTAAGAGATAAACAATTAAATGTTGAAGACACACTCTATAAAAACACTGAAAATAACACATCTAGGAAAATGTGTAAGTTGACTTATGAAAAAGCTTCAATTGCGTTGTCCGGTGATAAACTCATCTAAAAACAACACTAATTTATGTGGCCCAAATATTCTCCTGTAACAGAATGTTCCACATTAAAATCTGATTTTATAAGACCCAAGAACAAGCTCCCCATTTACATTTATTTTAAGCAATTTGACTTGAAGCAATCAAGAATTGCTCCACTTTCTACGGGAATTAGTAAAACCACAAAGAGCTGATCCAACTTTTCTAATCTGCACTATTGGTACTGTGAAGCTGAGGAAGATACATGTTCTAACCAGAATTATTTACCTATCAGACTGTTTTAAAAGTAATGCTCACTTGAAAATGATTTATATGATGAACAGAATAGCAGGCAAGCAACAATAAAGAACATACAATACACTACTGTTTCCAAACAGAAAACACTATTCTCTTAACACCAAAATAAGGATTAAAAAAAAAAAAAAATCACATAAATGTAAACTGTAGTACCTCACACATGAATTTTTGCCTGTTTTTGTTCCCCACTGCTCTAATTTCATAGGATGGGGTCATCTTCCTTTTGCCACACCAGGCATACAGAAAATTTTTAACATCACCCATGATTCAAGTGTCTTCTTCCGACCTAAGGAAACAAAAGTTAAACTGCATTATTTATAAAAGCAAACACTGCAAGTGACCACTAACCGGAATTAACTGAAAATGTAAGTTAAACATACACTATTCTATCATGCTGTTATTAAAACTGCTTATGACAAAATTTTAATGACATAATTGGAAGGCCTATGACACGTTATACAAAAAAGGATACAAAACCACACGATTTGAACTACATAAAAGTAAATATGCATAAATCGAGACTAAAAAAGAAATATTCCTCAAAACGGTTATCTGTGGGTGACTACAAGTGATTTTGACTTTTTTTGAGAGAGGAAGAGAATCTTAAACTCAGCATGGAGCCTGACAGAAGGCTCGCGCTCCCATCCTTGAGATCATTATCTGAGCCGACATCAAGAGTTCAAGAGTTCGATGCTTAACTAAGCCACCCAGGTGCCCCTGACCTTTTCTTAAAAACATTTTATATGAGGTGCCTGGATGGCTCCGTCAGCTGAGTGGCCAATTCTGGATTTCAGCTGGGGTCATGATCTCAGGGTCCTGGGACTGAGCCCAGTGTCAGGCTCTGCCTCCAGGCTAGGAGGGGAGTGGGCTTGAGGACTCTTTCCCTCGGCCCCTCCACCCACCCATGCGCAAGTGTGCTCTCTCAAATAAATAAATCTTAAAAAAAAAAAAAATTATGTAATGTCCGACTTTTTACAATAGGCATCTTATGTGTTAAGTCACTTAACCTCAAATAGTGGGAGATAAAATCATATGGTATATGCTACTATTGTCTCTCTACAGAGGAAGAAACAAGGGCACAGAAAGTTAATTTTCCCTAAGCCTAACCCTAACCCACTGTGGAGGCATAAATTCAAAATCAAACTACTATATTAAGAAACCGTCATCAATCACACACAATGATTTGTGTGTAAATCAAAGAATTTATTCTCATTCTGAGGTATCTCCTAGTAGACTGCCCTCAAAGTTGTAGGCTACATATTATTACTGTACTAATTCCAAATACACTAAGTATTCAGTACTTAGACTAAAAACACTAATTTGTTAAGTATCAAATCTCTCGTTTAGGCCCTGTTATTCATTAAAATTTGAGGATATTAAATTTTCTGATGGCATTCTCCCTCTAATCTAGTTTATAAATAGACCAAAAGATAAGGATCCTGTGAATCTAAAATCTGAATCTAAATTAAAAGCAAGGTATCTGAAGGGTGGCTCAGTCAGATAAGCCTCTGATTTTTTTATTTCGGCTAGGGCCATGATCTCAAGGTGGTGGGATGGAGCCCTGTGTGAAGCTCCATGCTCAACGGGGAGTCTGCTGAAGATTCTCTTTCACTCTCCCTCTACTCCTCCCCACAGCACACACGTGCTCTCTCTCAAATAATAAATAAATCTTATTTTTAAAAAACGCAAGATACTTAAGACCAAATTTAGATCCAGAAAAAATATGCAAAAAAATTAGTTTGCTGTGAGTAGAAACCCCATTACTAGCTTTAAACCTTTGTCCTCTGTTCAGTGCATTTTGTTAGCACCTAAATTTAACATAAAACCAGACCCCTGCATAAACTTATTCTGTAGCCACAGGCTAACCCTGGGGAAATTGCTAACTGAAAAGCTGTGGAAAGCTCCTATCTATCTGTAAATTCCACCCCTGAATAATTTAACTAAAAAAACAAGACCTCAGGATGAATGAGTACCATGAATTACAAAAGGATTACACTATCAAATTCCTTCCTAGGCAGTCTCATCTAACTCCTTATATTCAATATCAACTATAGGCTAATGATGCCCAAATATATATTGAAAACTTAATTTTTTCTCTGTAAGCTCCAAAATCAAAATCATTCAACTACAACACTAATGTGCAAATGCTAACCTAACACCTCAGTAAAAACAGAATTTTAAGTTTCCTCCCCAAATCTGTTCCTTCTTCCCTCAGTCCAAGTGTTTCCATCTCCCAAAATGGCACCGCCATCTACCAAGTTACTCCTGTCACAACTTGGAAGCCATACATTCCCTGGAGAGCCTCCACAGCTATCCCTTGGGAGAACCCTCAGTATGCCCCAGGCAGTAACCTTAGAGGATCATCTACATTAACTATTTTCCTTAACCCTTACAATAATTATACAGATAACACTATTATTGTTTTCCCTCTTTCCGGATGAATAAACTGAGACAAAGAATACCTTGCCCCAGAGAAGACAGAGCTCTTCTTAACTGGGAGACCCAGAATTCCAAGCCAGGTAGTCTGACTCCTGACCTACACGCAATTCTGCCTCCAAAACATGTTTCCAATCCATTCACTTCTCTCCATCCCTGCCACCACTACCGCACAACTGGCGTTCTGGATCTACAGATCTAGATCCCCGTCTCCACTATGGCCACCCTATAAAATCCATTCTCTTCATTCCTTCTCACCACACTCCGGTAATATGGCCTTCTTTGTTTCTTCCCAATCTCTGTTCTCAAGCGCTAATCCCTTCTTAGCTCTGCAATTCTGCTTCCCCCGCCCCCCCCCCCCCCCCCCCCCCCCCCCCCCGCATCTTCAGAGCTGACGCATTCTCAACCCTAATCCCAACCCTAACCTCAGGGCCGACATACCAGCTCCAAAACCTTACCTCCTCCGAAACGCTTTCCCTTGCCACCGTAGTGAAACTAGCTTTCTCCCTTGACAATCTACATTTCCTCAATCTTTACACTGAAACCTGCAGACGTTTGTTATCTGTTGCCTCCCACCACCACCGAAACCTCCGTGCGGAAGGCGAAGGGCTGTGCCCCACATGTTTACCGCTCCACCACCGAGCCCGCGGAACAGCGCCCGGTCTTTGAGGCCGGAATGAATGGATTAAGGGCCCTAGGTGTGGGTGGCGTCACCGCGGGCTCACCACCCGGCCATGCACCCCCTTTCACTCAGCGGCAACAGCGCCTCCGCCGCGCGCAGGCTGGAGGAGGAAGCGAGGTTCGGCAGCTTGGGACAAGAGACTGGCCATTGCTGGGGGGAAAAACGGGTCTATACCGCGGGCCCGGGCAGCGCAGGCGTGGCGCGGCGAGCAGCAAGCAGCCCGCAATCCGGGAACCCAGCGGGCGCCTCGCCCTTCCCCCACCCGCCACCGCCGCCCGCGCTTCGCAACAAAGCCCGGCAGCGGGAGCGCGGGACCCCACGCCCCTCAACGGGTGGTAAAGACGTCTCTCCCCTACCGGCGTCCGCTTCCTGGCGTCCGAGAACACAGCCCTCTTAGGACTGCCCGTAGCCGCGGCCTTCGTCAGAAACACCCGGGAAACACACCACAACTCGCGTGGAGGCGGCGGAGAAATGGCTCCGACGGCGGCGCCAGGGGGGCGGGGCCAGTGCGCGTACGCATGCGCACGAGGCGAGTTTAGGGCTGAGGGCGCCCCTAGGGAGGGGCGGGGCCGCAGCCACCTTACCCCCGCGTCGCGTCCGGTCGCCTGGGAGATCCGCCGCGCTGGGCCTGCTTCGCCCCAGCAGGGATTCTTCCTGTGCCCCCTACCTTTGAACGTTTTTGACAGGTGGGGACCCGTAGCATTTTGATGCAGAAAAATGTTTCATAGCTTCTATCCTGGGGACCTCCGGTAGATGACACATAAAGGGTAGAAGACAGAGCTGGAAATCAGGTGCTATGAAGAGTGCTTAGCACAGTACGTGGTACATAATAGGTGTTCAATAGGTCCTGTTATTGTAGTGATTCAGATATTCTAATGCCAATGTCTTCTGAAAGAAATAAGCTCAGTGAAGGCAGGAAACCTGCCTGGCCAGCTCAGGCCACTCACTGCAGTGTGTGGCACATCTTAAGTGCTCGGTAAAATCCAGCTGAATGAGTGGATAAAACTTGCGGGCATGTTTTTGCTTAAACTGGATAACTTTTTGTTTTCAGAGTCTTTGGAATAATTTGTATCGTTAGCTATTGTAGTAGTCATTATATTTTTGAACTGTAGTGCCTCCCATGAAGGCAACAACACAAAATACTTCAAGTTGGGGTTGTTTCAGAGATTCCAGACTATTCAATTATCTGGACCCATCGTACCTTATCCATCCTTATTTTTCACTTTTTATTACTCCCCCCAGCTCATAGTGACCAATCCCTTTTAAACTCTGTTGCTACTATATTCTGAATAACAGTTTGGCATTTACTCTTATTTTCTTCATGTGTTTGCTGTCTTCGATTAAGAGCAAAATCATCAGGGGTGCCTGGGTGGCTCAGTGGGTTAAAAGCCTCTGCCTTTGGCTCAGGTCATGATCTCAGGGTCCTGTGATCAAGCCCCACATTGGGCTCTCTACTCAGCAGGGAGCCTGCTTTCCCCTCCCTCTCTGCCTATTTGTGATCTCTCTCTCTCTCTCTCAAAAAAAAAAAAAAAAAAAAGTAAAATCATCAGAGAAAGACCTTAATCTTTTATTTCTTTGTACCTTTCAGGGTGTTTGAAGCAGCAGGTTCCTGATAGTTATTTATGATAAGGGAAATTCAACCTGCCTACGTGGGTTGTAAATGTTTTGTAGCAGATAAAGAATACAGCAAATGTGTCAACATATTAAGTATAAATAAAACTTTCAGAGGTGGATCTTTCCAAGGATTATGGAAAATTTAATTATTGAGTTGGTTCATTAATTTGGGTCTTGCTCCTGAAAACTAGAGTCCGGAGGGGACTGTGGGCCATAACTGGCCTTACCTTTGTAAGTTGCTGTTGGCAACTAGCAACTAGAGCTTAATGTTTGTAAATGAAGCTTCCAAAACCTGCTCCAGGAGTACACTATGGTTAGATCTCAATACAGCAACTAGATGTTACCAATATATGACTATCTAGATGACTACTGAGGTTAGCAAAGCAGGATAGAGCAGTGTGACTGGTACTCAGTCTCTCACATTGACCTTTTTGGCTAGAAATAACTTACGGAAGAGTTGGCTTAGTTATTGAGTTTGGTAGAAAATAAAAGCTATAGGGTTGCCTAAGTGGCGCAGTGGGTTAAAGCCTCTGCCTTCGGCTCAGGTCATGATCCCTGGGTCCTGGGATCAAGCCCTGCGTTGGGCTCTCTGCTCAGCAGGGAGCCTGCTTCCCCCTCTCTCTACCTACTTGGGATCTCTCTCCCTCTGCCAAATAAATGAAATCTTTAAAAAAAAAAAAAGAAAATAAAAGTTAAAAGGATATGGATTAAGTTCAATCTGTGGGGTGTATAAAAAAATACTAGCAAAGTTTCTCATGTCATTAGTTATTTCTGCCAACTCAATGGACTGGGGCAAAATTTCTGCCAGGGAAAATGAGATGGTGATCACGAACACCTACAGTTGAAATGGATGATGAGAAATGAGGGAGAATATTTTGGTTCATAGCTCTTCCTCTTTTTCTCAAATAAGCAGGGGGTTGGGGATGGGGGAATGGAATAAGAAAGCCTGCAACCAGAACTAGGATTTAGGTAGGGTCACAATGTCTTGAGGAAGTCAGTGCTGGTGAAATTTGAGCAGACTCATAAACCTGTGAACACCAGCGCCCTTCAACACTCTTATAGCACCATACACAATGCTGTATCCAGACAGGAATGAAGTTTTGTTTGGTTTGTTCCATAAAAGGCTCACAGAGACTTCCTGACCATTGGGGTAGCATGACTTCAGAGTCTTGGGAAGTGGCCCTACATTGCTAAATAGGCTAGAGTCCTTGTATTCAGGGTCCTCCCAGAATCCTTATACTCTTTTCACTTCCAAACCCAGAACAAATTAGGTTAAAATGGGTAGGTTTACATTAAGAGCATATATAAGGGCAAAAGTGAAAGTGCAGGATAGAAAGACAAAGTGCAAGAAGGAAAACAAGTCGGTGCTCTCTGCATTCCAGGAGGGGATAAAGTCCAATTTCTCCTGTGGGCCAAACTCTTCTGCCACTCTCACAAGTACATCCATGGAACGTGGATATCAAATAGGGTAATGGGAAGATCTATTTTAGAAAGTCTCCTTAAAGAAAAGTTCAAAAGTACAAACCATAGACAAAAAATTAAAGTCACTGATTATATTAAAGGATATCTCCTCAAAAAAGGACACAATGAAGTTAACGCATAGTTGACAGAGTTGGGGAAGATATTCATGATGTTTATAATTGTCAAGAGATGATTAACTCTTCTGCACTATTCAGGGAACTCCTTCAAACCAAGAAAAATGTAGCAATCCTCACAGAAAAATGGGCAAAAGACAAGAAGCAATTTCAGAAAAGGAAAACCCAACAGGTCACTAAGTGTATTCAAGATGCTCAAAAGTATTAGTAACAGGAGAAATACAATGAAAACAATAAACATATCACCACATGCCCATTAGATCAGCAAACATTAGGAAAGTGAATACTGTCAAATGTTGGTGATCAAGTTGGGATAAAAGATTCACCACGCCAGCTGGTGAAAAAAGTAGACTAGTACAGCCATTCTGGAGAGAAATCAGGTACTACTTAGTCAAACAAACTGTGTGGGTTAAAATTAAACTATTCTGCACATATATCCTGAATGACAGGGTATGTGTACATAATAGAAAGTTTCATGTAAGTCTGAAGAGAATACATAAAATATATTCACTATAGCATTATTCCTGTTGGCAAGGACTTGGAGGCAATTTGGTGCTCTTCCCTAGATAGGTAAAATGCAGTGGATGTTTACCATGGAATCCAACGCAGCTGTCAGAAGAAATGAATTGGATATACACAGAGCTTAAGGGCACAGGGGTAGTGAAAAGAAAAAGAAACAAAAGTTATACAACAGCAATTATGTAAATTTAAAATGACAGTAGATGTTTTGCATAAAAATTTTTAAAAGACACACGTTAAACACATTAGAATGGATGTCTGTTGTAGAGGGGAGAAATGAAGGTGAGAAATTATTTTAAAAGAGACACCTGAAAAATTCTAGGCTCCTCTGCATAAACATGGAGAACTGTAAATGATACGGATATCAAGGATAGATATAGGGTCTAATTCTTACTTATACTAATTAAATGTTTATTGAGATTTTTTTTGGTTGTTTTGTTTTGTTTTTGGTTCTAGGCACTATTCTAGAGGAAACAGCCATAAATAAGACAGATGAGCTCCTTTTCTCATAGAGCTTGCATTTAGAGATAACTTCTGTGTATGATAGAGTAGCTTTTATCAGACCAACTCTCCTGCCAGAAGGAACTCCAAAATCTGAAGGAAAAAAAAAATCAAAACAAGACAGCTGTCTGAAGCATTAGAAGCAAGGCAGTTAATATCTAAGGGGCTAAAATCCTGGGGAAGAGGGAACAGCAGAACTTTTGTGTCACTTTTTACTTTGATACATTTACTAATTCCTAAGCTGCCTACGGCAAGAGATTGAAAGCCACGTAGAAAACAATCTGCACAGCTGAAGGGCTAGGTAGAGTGTTCAGGAGGCTTATGGTTCAAGACAAAACCTCGAGTTGACCAAGGAAGAAAGACCAGGCTCTCATCTGACACCCCCTGCAGAGGTACCTTCTAAAAGGAAGGACAAACTCTAGGGAATGAAAACAGCTTTGAATCATCTCATCTCCTCATTGGACCAAAGTGCTTTATCTTTCTCTTTCTGCCAGAAGAGGAAGACAGAATGACCTATAACTTGTACAATTTTTTATAGAATCCCCAAATTCAATTATAAAAAAAAAAAGTCTCCAGGCAAACCAGGAGACAGGCCAAATGCCTGAAAATCAAGAGGAGAAAATATAACAGAAATGTGCCATAAATGACTCAGATATTGAAATTATCAGAGACTTTATAAAAATTGTGATTAATATGTTCAAGAAAATATATGAAAACATTGGAGATAATTTACAGAGAGCTGAAATAGATGAGAAGTGTCAAGTAGAAATTTTAGAAGTGAAAATAGAATCACCAAAATTCAGGATTCAATTAATGGGTTAATAGATTGTACAGAGCAGAAAAGAGGATTGGTCAACTGGAAACACACCAGTAGAAAATATCCAGACTGACCCTGCAGAGAAAAACAAATGATAAATACATAAAAGAACCTAAAAGATAAATGGAACATGGTAAAAAGGTTTAATATACATATGATTAAGGTTTCAGAAGTAGAAGAGAGACAGAATGGAGAAAAAGCAATATTTGAAGAAGTATTCCCTAAAACCAATGAAGACATAGAGCCACAGATTTGATGAAAGCTTGCATTTTAGCAGTCAGACAATAAAAAAGGATGCAAGTAAAATATTCACTGGTAATAAGTTGCTATGCAGAGAATTAAATATAATGCTGGGATAGAATTTGAGTGGGTGGCTATTTTAAACTGGAGGTTAAAAATACCATCTTAAGCTAACATCTGAAAAAGAGACAAGAAGAAACCCTCGTGAAAATCAGAAGAACATTGCAGGGTCTTATATGCCACTGTAAGGAAGAAAAGAGGTAACAAGTCAAAGTCAGGTGGGGCTGGATAAAGTTTGAAATAGAACAGTTGTCTGTGTTCTCAGAATGCCTTAAGCATCATGATCTTCCCAGCCAAGGAGGTCCAAAGATTATCAGTTCAAGATCTCCAAGGGGAAATTCTACCACAAGCCAAGACAACTCTTTATAGTAAAGGCCTAAGCTCTTAGTAGGAGAGGTCTACAGCACAAATAACTGGGTACTTGGGAAGAAAGGATGGTGGGGGATAAATGGCTGTTATTTTTCCATATGATCCAAATTTCTCCCTTGGAAGCAGAACTGGTGGCCACAGTTTTTGCATTTTATTTCACTCCTTCTGATCCATTTTAGTCAGTCCCCTATAAGAAAGGTCTGTGATTTCCCTGACTGTGGGCCACAAGCGTGAGTCTTTCCTGAACTCTCTCAAGGGGGTGAACTGTTTGGGCAGATCACCACGCCTTTAGTTATATACAGACGATATTAAAAGAACTCACCCCAAATCTTCATACATAATTAATTCAGTTAATTGCCATCCCTTTATCTGAGGTATTTACATACGTGAAGATGAACAACCTTTAAATTTACAGCCCCTCTTTTTTTGTTTGTTTTTTTAACCTATGTCTACACCAATAGAACTACCACCCAAATCCAGATATTGGCCATTTCTATCATCCATAAAGTTCTCTGATGTCCTTTCTCAGAGGTAACTACCATTCTGACTTTTATCTTTTATCACAAGAGTTAGGCTTGCTTGTTCCTAAACTTCATGAAAGTGGAATCATGTAGTATATACTGTTTTGCACCTGGCTTATTTCACTCCACATAATATTTTTGAGATTCACGCATATACTTTTTTTTTTTTTTAAGATTTTTTATTTATTTACTTGACAGAGAGGAGAGCGATCACAAGTAGGCATGGAGGCAGGCAGGCAGAGAGAGGGGGGGAAGAAGGCTCCCCACTGAGCAGAGAGCCTGATGCAGGGCTCCATCTCAGTACCCTGAGATCATGACCTGAGCTGAAGGCAGAGGCTTTAACCCACTGAGCCACCCAGGCACCCTTGTACTTTTTTTTTTTAATTGCTCTTAGTACTCTGTTTTATTATCTACAATTTGTTTATCCATTCCCCAGATGATGGACATTTGAGTAATTTCTAGTTTGGGCTGATATGAATAGAGTTGCTATGAACATTCTTGATTATGTCCTTGGCCCCTCTGTTTTTTAGTTTTAGTTTTTGTCTCCCATGGGGGAAACCACAGCCCTTTGAACAGCTTGCAGTATTAGAATTTCAACAAAGCAATATTCAGCAACTGTATTAAAATGTGGCCTCAGCTCTGTAATCTTGAATTCAACTACCATCAATAATGGGGGCTTAGAAATAGTTGAGTCTTCTGATTATGATTTGAAAGAACTTAAAAGACCTTGGGCAGCTTTTTAAAGAAGAAATTGAGAGACGAAAGGAAAAGAAAATGTAGATTGAATGTACCATTTCCACAAAATCATCTCAAAGTTTAGTTTTCTATTGCTACATAAAACATTAGTATACACTTAGTGGCTTAACTTGGTTATTACCTCACATTTCTGTAGGTCACGTTCTTGGTAAAACATTAAAAAGACTGTGGTCCTGGGACAGCTGGGTGGCTCAATTGGTTAAGCATCTGCCTTTGGCTCTGGTCATGATTCTGGAGTCCTGGGATCAAGTCCCACATTGGGCTCCCTTCTCAGCAAGGAGTCTGCTTTTCCTTCTACCCCTCCCCCTGCTTGTGTTCATTTTCTCTCTCTTTCAAAAATAAATAAATAAAATCTTACTTAAAAAAAAAAAAGAGCGGTCCTACTTGCTCTCAGGAAAAGTAAGCACATTGATGCTTAGCACAATGATGCTAAGTTTGAAGTGTTTGGTCCCATCCCACACTGTATCAGCACTGGTCTTTTTTTTTTTTTTTTAAAGATTTTATTTATTTATTTGACAGAGAGAGAGATTACAAGTAAGCAGAGAGGCAGGCAGAGAGTGAAGGGGAAGCAGGCTCCCCGCTGAGCAGAGAGCGCGATGTGGGGCTCGATCCCAGGACCCTGAGATCATGACCTGAGCTGAAGGCAGAGGCTTTAACCCACTGAGCCACCCAGGCGCCCCAGCACTGGTCTTTTTGATGACTAGCATACAGAAAGGGATGGTAGGTCACTCCTGAGATTGCTCTAAAAGACTATAATTTCTGTTTTGGGCACTGGCACATTCTTTCTTTCTCTCTTTCCAGAGGAAGCAGGCTGAAGCCTCTGGCCAATGGCCAGCAAGGAAGTGAGGCCTGCTCACTACTATGTAAGTGAACCCAGAAGTTGATTCTCCAGCCCCAGTTGAAATGTGAGATGAGTGAAGCTCTGGCCAATAGCTTGACTAGAACTTTGTAAAACAGTTGAGCCAGAACCACTCAGTTAAGCCGCTCCTGGATTCTTGACTCTCAGGAACTCTGTGGATTAATAAGTGTTTGCAGTTATAAGCTGCTAAGTTTGGGGGTGACTTGTTACATGGAAGAAATAACAAATACAATTATCTTCGGTATCTAGGTTCTATTCTTTCATTCCTTGCTACCACAAGCTAAGTACCCTCAGGGCTTTACCCTGGATACCAATTGCAACAGGCCACCGAATGGTTTACCTATTTCCCAACTCTGTCTTCCAGTCTATTAATCACACAGCTTCAAAGTCCTGTCACGCATCTCCCTGTCCCACACGCACATCTTTTAGTGGTGAGGACTCATTGTTTTCTCTTTTCTCACCTGTGCCTCTTTGACTTGCTTGTTCTTCTCAAATCACTTAGCAAAAGGCATTATCTCATAGTGTAAGTCACTGTTCCAAATAGTCACACATGGCTCCTTCAAGAGCCCACAGATATCTTTGATTTCCTACCCTTTGTGGTTGGATGTAAACACAGTAAAAACTTCCCAACCTAGGAAAAATTCTGAGAGCGGCACTATCATCTGGGCTCCATTAATAATAAATGCAAATTTCTGCTGCAGTTCTTGCCTTGGGTTTGGTATTATTTTCAACTTTATTTTGGCAGCTACTAGTTAAAAGGTTTAGCAGTGATGTAAGGTTTCTCTGTTATACAAAGAGCATAAACTGAATGCCTTGGATAGCTACGAAAACGAAACACTTCACTGTGTTTATGCTGTGCCAGATACTATTCTAAGAACTTTATATGTATTATTTGGTGTGATCCTCATACTAACCAGGAAACAGATCATAACATCAGGAAATAGATATTCTAATTCTCAAGTTATAGATAACTGAAAGACTGAAAAGTTAAATAAAATGTTGTAGGTCATATACGCAGTAAGCGATGGAGCCGGGACTTGAACCCAAACAGCCTGGATCTGAGCTCATATGACCGCGAGGCAACTCTGCCTGTCTTATGGCCCTGGTGTACTGTTTGTCATTTCATAAAATATCAAACCCAACTCTCCACTGCATCCGTAGGTCCTTGGGCTTGAATCTTAGGAACAGCACTAGCTAAGGGGTATTGTTAAAAGTGGACATACAGTTTGAAGATTCTTGGTGTGAAATATAGTGACTGGGTGTCACCCAGTCAAGATCCGTATTCGGGCTCTGCCACAGACCATGTGTGACCATAAGATATCTAACTTCCTTTGCCACAGTTAAACTTCATTTCTAAAATGGGAAGATGCTAAATTGTATCAATTCACTTTGTCCTTCCACCATCCCCAATGAATTAATCTCAGAATTCCATCTTGAAACAAACAGAGGTTAAAAATCCGCTTTTAGGGGTGTCTGGGTGGCTCAGTGGGTTAAAGCCTCTGCCTTTGGCTCAGGTCGTGATCTCAGGGTCCTGGGATCGAGCCCCACATCAGGCTCTCTGCTCAGCGGGGAGCCTGCTTTCTCCTCTCTCTCTACCTGCCTCTCTGCCTACTTGTGATCTCTCTCTCTGTCAAATAAATAAATTAAAAAAAATTTAAAAAAAAAATCCGCTTTTAGCATCGTGCTGAGTGAAGTATCTCACATCATTGTTTTAGTTTTTTTTTTGTTTTTTTGTTTTTGTTTTTTTTAAAGATTTTATTTATTTATTTGACAGAGAGAGATCACAAGCAGGCAGAGAGGCGGGCAGAGAGAGAGGGGGAAGCAGGCTCCCTGCCGAGCAGAGAACCCGATGCGGGGCTCAATCCCAGGACCCCGAGACTGTGACCTGAGCCGAAGGCAGAGGCTTTAACCCACTGAACCACCCAGGCGCCCCATTATTTTAGTTTTAATATTAAAAACTAAATTCAAAAGTAATTGTAAATTCTTAATATTCCAAAACTACTTTTGATAAAAGGTATTATTAGTAACTATTACTGTGTAACACTCATTCATTTCCAAGGAGTTGGACGTTAGAACACACAAAGCTAAACTCAACCCTGGTCACTGAAGAAAAATCATCTTATTTCTCTTTGTGTTTACAAGATCCTATTAATCATCTTCAAAGTTCTCTAAGCACTGGCTTCAGAAAAACAAAAACAGAAAAACAGAAAAAAAAATCTTGGCTAGTGGATAGCCAAGATTTATCTTCATAGAAAAAATTAATTTGGTTTTAATAAACTTAAGTAAAGATATGACCTCCTCAGAACCAAAAACCTCCCTTTTCTTCCTTTAGGAAATTAATGACTGTAAAGAAAAGTTTCAATGAGAGAATATAAACTCACATAAACCACCGCAGTTCAATATCTTATTCCGACGCCTTACTCTTGAAGGAGACAGAAATATAAGAAACAGTACATGTCATTCCTGAACAAAGAGAGCAGGAGCCATAAATATAACAACCTTTAACTATTTGGTCAATTGGCAATGGTAACTGAATCCACGGATAATTTCAAATTCTCATTTTGAGAGAGTTCTCCTCTTTAGAGGTTAAATGTAAAATGTAAAACTGATATAAATTTCAAATACTTTCCTTTTACCAATGTGCAGACTCAGTAGAGAAGCAACAAAGACAAAATCCTTGGTAATTGAGAGACTGGCTAGTCAGGTTTATAATCACCAAGGGTTGACTGGCAATACGCTTTGTTACTAGAAAGCACTCAATAGGGTCTGTTGGAAAGGAGACTAAACAGTTGTACTACTGAGAAAGAAAAGAATAAAGAAGGTGTGTAGGGAAAGCTAGAGTGAAATCTTTGGGTCCTCCCAAATCTTCCTTCACTGAAGAAATGTGCTGGAAGTGTGACCAGGAAATAAGTCAGCCTCTGGGTTCACTGTTGAGGGCACATTGGCCTTCACTTCCAGTCATTCAGGGCACTGTCGGGGAGTCACTTTTTTCCTGTGGGAAAGCCATTCACTTCCTGTGGGGAAAGGGAAGTGTGTGGTGCCCAGAGGAAAGCTCTTCGGTTTTTTGAGACCTTGAGCTTTAAGAAGTTCTCTGTATAGCAAGAAGTAGAGACTTGAGTTCATTTTTGGGCAGGGCCTTTTCTTTATTCTGTGAAAAGCTACTCTAAGGGGCCCTTGAGTGGTAAGAACTGAATCAAGTCTTCACCTAATGCAGTGTTTTGGGGGAAAACTGACATCACAGTTAATCTGAAAGCAGATATTCTAGAATTAGACTGAGTAGCCAAGTGAGTTGGTGTGTTAATAGTTTTGCAGAGTTGAGTCATGTTGTAACTGGGCATGAAAGTATACCTGCCTAAACTAAGTAGCTCAGAGTTGTCCTAAATTCCAAACGAATATTTATTAAACTGTAAGTACATTATAGTGGTTTAAAATAAAAAAAAAATTAAAATAGGATTAAGAATCAGAAATCAAGATAATGGGAGCTCCTAAAGGCAGATGGAATGAATCATAATTTTCCTCTTGATTCCATTTCATCCATAAGCAGAAATTTCTCCACAAAAATTTTATGAAATATTGAATGACTTAGGGCTCATGACTCCTTTTGGAGCTTTTACCCCTTCACAAAATAAAACATTTTTAGGATCTTAGAAGGTACTTAAATACTTGTTGATTGGGGTGAGATTATATTTGCTAGAAAAGAGTTTGGTTCATTTAAAACATCCTCGAGAAATGAATGCACCATTCAATGTACACACTCTGATTTGATAGAGAGGCACTAGCTACAGGATTCCACATTTCTATCCTTTAAATCAGTGGAAGAAAGGAAATCCAGGCTCTTCAGCTTAGCTTTTGCATGAGCAATAAACTCCCTGGAGGCTTTCTGCAGTGGAGGCCGGGGCGGGCCCATTGGAATCCCAGAGACCAGAGTCATGATGGCTTTGGTCTGCGACACTCCAAAACCTAGAAAGGAAAAATAAATAAGGAAAAGTGACTGGGACTGTCCACTTTGCTGCAAACATCCTAAAGAGATCATATTCTAGTGACTTCTATGATAGGATGAGGTAGAAGTAAAAGAGGGGAACATTTCTTATCACTATGGCAGACTGAGCAGACAAAGGCAATCCCTCTCCCGGCCTTGAACGTATAGAAAAGCTGGCAAATTGTTAACAATTTGGCAAACTATAAAACAAAACAAAGGAAGACTCAAAGTCAACCTCAAAAGGAAAGGAGGGACCAAAGGTATCAGGAAGGAAGAGGTCAGTGTGGTGAGTTGCTGAAGCCAAGTGGTCCGTGAGGATAATCTGATTCAGGGATATACAGCTGTGGATCAAATGATATAGGACTTCATTGCTAAGACAGAATTTTGTTCAGTCATATCTAAGAAGTCCCTGAGAAATGCACTCCTTAAGATGCTGCTGTTTTAGAGCTCATGTTATAAAGCTGGGGCAGGAAGGCAAGATGAAACCTTGGGTCTGTGCAGACCAGGGGGCTGAAATTAAACACTCTGGGTAAAACTGGTAGTCAGCCTTCTATGAAAGGCAATAGAAGAAAACCTGGCCTGCTGGCCTGGGGATAGAGAGGCATGGAGTCTTGACTTCTGCCAGGCTGTGGATGGAAAAAGATTATATGAAAGAAATCCCAAGCTGTCATCTATGAATGCTGGATCCATATTTGCGTTAGGCACTTGGTGTAAAAATTGGACTAAAAAATTAGCCTAAAAACTAGTTAGAATTGGTGAAACTATAGTGTCCAACAGAGACAAATGTAAAAATGGAATCTAGGACAACTCTGAGCCTCAAATTGTTAGGACACTTTATAACCTAGAGCACAATGGATTCTCCAGAAAACAAAAGTCTCTGAAGACAAATTCAAAGTTAAAAATTACAAAACACACGAGAAAAAGAAGCTGCACAAGAGCTTGCAAATGCACAACTTACAAATATCACATCCTGGGAATATATTATACACAAATCTGAAAGAGACTTCAAGAGATAAAAGGAGGAATAGAAGCCATGGGCTAAGAGAAGGGCATATAAATAAAGAATAGGAAAATCTGAAAGAAAAAGAAATACTAGAAATGAAAAAAAAATACATATTCAGTGAAATGAAATAGTAGAAAACACAGCTGAAGATAGAATTAGGGATGGTGAAGGTAGATCTAAGGAAACAATATAGCAGAAAGAGAAAGATATTTGTTTTAACTGGCTATGGCTTTTGAATCCAAGATATGAGAAGTAACTTTCTTTCGCTAAGCTAACTAATAGTAACAATCGAGCACCTGGAAGGAAAATACTAGTATGACCAAAGATACAGAGCATACTTTGATGAATGCAAAGTGGCCCCTCCAGGCTTATTAAAAATAGGCAGAATAAAAAGACTAGACTACAAATTTATTAAGATAACTCTCTCCTTGCCTAAACCATGAAAGCTCCAACCTGCCAAAGAAGTCTGAAATGATTTCTTTAAAGATACGTTCTTTTAAATCATAAAAAGTATCCTCCAGAGTCCACTTTATCAATCTATCTAGTTAGCTTTCTATCTATCCGGGGAGGGGGGCAGAGAGAGAGAGAGAGAGAGTCTTAAGCAGACTCCAGGCCCAGCATGGAACCCAAAGAGAGGCTCGATCTCATGGCACTGAAATCAAGCTGAAGTCGAGTTGGATGCTTAACCAACTGAGCCATCTAGGTGCCCTGAGTCCACTCTTTAAAAATGCAAATATTCTGGCAAAAGAGTAAATTAAAAAAAAAAAATTTTTAAGATTTTATTTATTTATTTGACAGACAGAGAGAGATCCTGAGTAGGTAGAGAGGCTGGCAGAGACAGAGTGGGAAGCAGGCTCCCTGCCGAGCAGAGAGCCTGACACGGGGCTCGATCCCAGGACCCTGAGATCACGACCTGAGCCGAAGGCAGAGGCCCTAACCCACTGAGCCACCCAGGTGCCCCAAAAGAGTAAATTTTCCAGCTAATATGTTAGAGCTGTATTTGGCAAAAATGTTGCAGTCTCACTGCTGGCACAAAGAATGATCTTACATAGACACAGACACACTTTTGGTTCTAATTTTAAAAGTTCATTGTTCATTTAAATGCCCCTGAGGAACATATATAACTATCACGCCAAACCCACAATTTTGTGAAAAATATTGCTTAGGAGAAGGGAATAATAATAGGTAATTAATGATACTTGTGGCACCTAACAATGACAGAAATCATGAACGTGAACAGCAGATGGGAAAAGCTGTCTTTGAAGGATTAAGAGAGCTGGCAGAGGATGCCTCATGAATGTGGGCCGTACCACATAAAGGGGCTCGGGGCTTGGGGGCAGTTGCCAGGAGAAGGCAGAAAAGCTCTGCCAAGAATAAACCTACAACTTTTCCTGGACTTGACCCAGGTTCTCAGGAAGAACCAATCTCCTCAGAAGCGGAGTGAACGGTGGCATTTGTCGTCTGCGATGGGATAATATTTAGGAGACTCTGAGAAGGCTTCTTTATGCAAATTCACTGTATTTCCCTCAAATTTTACTCTGTCATATTATCTAAACCTCCATCCATTTGAGCTTACTTATGTTAACAAACCTATTTTACATTGCAAATACTATTGGGAGAGCTGTCAGTCGTTCACAATCTAGTAAGATCTACATTCAGACCGTCTTCCTCCAAGCACTCAGGCTGAAATCAGCCACGGTGTGGTAGAATTTTAATGAGCAGAGGCAAGAACAGGGAGCGAGTGCTGAGAAGAATCAAAAAATGGTGTGCAGAGTGGGGAAGCAAGCAAAGTGCTAAGATGGAGGAATGAGATTTCTGGAAGAGTGCCAACTAGATTTATTTCCCACTTTATAGGTTGGCCCTCAAGCTAGTATTGGAAATAAAACTCTGCTTGCAACAGTACATTGAAAATGCCTTTGTTGAACCCTCATAGAAAGTGATGGTGTTCCATTTCCTTAAAACTCACAGCAAAGTAGAAAACTTACCAAGTTTGAGGACAAAGTTGATAAATCTCTGAATACAAAACTGGAAAGGAAAAAAAAATCTACAGTCAGTATTACTAAGCTGTGATAACAATTTATAAATTTTGGAGGTCAAAGGACAGAAACCCCCAATGAAAAAGCCCACCACCTTAGTTTTCTGAAGGCCTGTCAGAGTAGAGAAAAACAGCCAAGTGAGGATGGTTGACATCCATCCAGGATAAAGTAAGATCTTTTCATACATGTAAGCTTTATAAAAGGGGGCCATGTAGAAAAGAAGTGTCAAAGACAGAATTGTACAACAGAGTTAAGATAGGAGTAGGCAGCCTTCATCCATGTAGCCGACCCTTATCCATCTAAACTTATCAGCTACTGTGGTTGCTGGGATACGCTAATTTCTGAGGTACTCTCTAAGATATCTAGGAGCACATAGGAAGGCTAATGGGAATAACTAATTTCTAGATCCTTAACTTCCATAAGTCCTATTTTTCTAAAACTAAATGAGATAGGTGCAGATTGCTCTGTTAGATTTCCTCTTTATAAGTGCTTCTTTTCCCACTTTTGAAAAAAAATAAAGACATACCTCCTATATTACTGCCTTGGGACACCTCTGGGAACCAAATAAAGGAGCAGATCAAAATCTTGGTATTGGCATCGACAAAGTGACAAAGTGATTCCTCTAACAGGTATCATGTCCTCTAAAATATCATAGGGCTTTCAACTTTTTGCTTTCAACACTGCTTTCAATGTTGCTACTTAAGCTGTCAGCTTAAAATCACTAAAGCATTCTGTGATTTTTAACACAACTCAAAAAACTGTTCAAAGAATTGAGTGACATTGCTATAACACAATTTCTTCTATTCTTACTACTAATTTATATGAACAGGGTTTCATAGCATTTATTTCTCTAAAAATAAAAAACATAAATAGTATCAATGCTGAAATATAATTCATCCTAGCATTAATATTCATCCATGAATTCATGAACTGAGTCATAAAAACAGACTCCCATCCATTTCATTAAGAGATGCATTTTTGATAACATTTTGTTGTCTTATCTAATTAAATTCAGTCTAGTAACAAAAAATTTGGTACAGAATGAAATTTTAACACCTAGAGCTTTAAAAACACATATGCATATGTTCTTTTCTCCCTCACACACAAACTGTAGCACATTACATTCACAACTCTGTACTCCGCTGCTTTTGTACACTTAATATATCATGGAATCTTTCCAGATTTGTACATAGAAAATGACCTCATCCTTTTAAGGGCTGCATATAATTCCACTGCATAACTAAAACGTAATGTTTTTAACCATTTCCTTATGGATGAATATCTGGGCTGTTGCTGTCTTTTGCTCTTCCAAGCAACACAATACAGAGCATCTCTGTACACGTGTCATTTCACTTATGTGAATATAACAGATGGCATTTAAGTCCATGAGAATGAATAAATTCTGCCCTGACTTGCTGCTGGTCTGCTTCTTCACTTGACTGCAAATTCCTTTACAACAGAGACCAGCTTGACTGAAATCCCTCACTTGGCTCAGCCCTTAGCGTATGAATAGTCGATGAGACCCACTCACACTAGCCTTCATGTAAGGAAAGCCAGAGAATGTGGTAAACTACATTCCGTACCAGTACCATTTTGAGTGGGATGACTTATTTGAGTGGGACTAATGGGGGAAAAAGAGATGGGGACTGGACCACTGTTTCCATCTGCTGAATGGCAGGGCTCCTCTCGCAGCTCTTCTACTGTCTAGTCTGTCCTCTGGTTTCCCTCTTATACAACTCAGAACGGGTTGGAATTTTCAGGAATAATTTTCACTGGGAAGCTAACTTATTGGGACTGAGCACTTGTTCCAATCTTGCTTACGTCTTTCACTATTTCTTTATTTCCTTGGGATACTCCACTCAGTTACTTCCACCATCTTGAAAAATCCCTGTGCCTCTGGATCTCCAAAAAGTCCTTCTCTTGTGCCTTTGCTGTTTCCTTCTACCTCATTCCACTGACTTCAAGCACACATATTAACCAGCTCACGGATCTGTTCTTCCCCTCATTCAGCTCTCTGGTCTCTGGACAGCTAGCCTGCTCTTGGTGTAACATTGGGGGCAGCCACCATTTCTTCTCACCTAGGGTCTTCCCTGTAACACATTAGCTCCTGCTGCTTTTCTCTTCCTCTTTCCAAGCCTGGCTCTCCTTTTAGATCACTCTCTAGGCTCTCATTTCTGCTTGGTAGATGCTTCCAGTTCTCAGCACACGGGAGGTAAAGATGACTGACCTGCTCTGACTTTGAATTGAGTCTCCCCATTTTGGGTTACCAGCTTCACAGCTTCTTCATACACTCTGGAGACTTGGGTGTGAGGTCTTCAAGGGGATGGCCTGTGGTCATTCCCCCAGAAATCTACCACTATTATTTCATAGTCACAAAAACACTTTGAACATAGAGTAAAAGTAAGATCATTTCTAGGAGGAACACAGAGAGAGATCATTCCTGTATGGGGCCTATCCTGAGTGGACATGTAGGAACATAGCTGATCGGGATAGGTTTGACTTTAAACAAGAACAGGTAAGAAGCAGATGGAAAGTAAAGAAAGAGACAGTTAGGCAATTTTAATAAGGGCAGGTGTGCTAGGAGTGCTGATGAGAGAGAATAAGAATTATCCAGCGGAAAAGAAAAGTTAACCTGATGGTTCAGGGCTGAAGAGAAGTCCTTTCGTTCGAAAGCCTCCAGCATCTGGTTTGTCTTTTTTCCCAGGTAGTTATAGGTACTGGAAAGAAAATAGTACACACTGCAGGATCAGTAACTCAGCGGGAGACGTCTAAATCTTCAAATCCCTTTGATGCCTAAAGGGGAAAAATATACCCTAAAAAAGTCTATTTTTTGGCCTTAATCTATTAGAGATCAGGTATCTTCACTTCTGAGTTATCTAGCAATAGTAAGCAGTGCCAGGAGGAGGCACTGGGATAAAGAAAAAGAAGAAAAGTGGGAAATACCAAACGGGATAAAGAAAAGAAGAAAAGTGGGAAAAGGATAAAGTGAGAAAAAAGAGAAAAAAGCTAGAGATGGTGTATTTGATAGGGAGTGACTGAAGCCAACACCTGCCCCAGGGTACATGCACAGGCACAAAGCTAGATTCAAACTGTGGGTAAAATGTAGTATCTGAGGTGAGGCCTAAAAGCCTTATGATGAGGAACTGGGTCAATGGGGCAAATCCCAGCAGATTATCTGAGTTCTCTGCCAATTTACATATTACTTGTAATAAATATGCTCATACAATTTATATATTACCTGGGGACTACTTTCTAATAATAATTTTAATAAAGATGATGATAAAATGAGAGATCATTTATTGTCTATTGTGTTCCAGGTGCTTGACATACATCATGTCTAATCCTCTCAAAACCCTGGCTTCTGTTTGGTTGTGAAGAAACTATGACTTAAAGAAGGCTACACAATTGTGGCAAAGGTTTTCATCATTTCAAACTGCCATCTACTACAGTTCAGCAAAAATGGAAGTGAGAATAAGTTATTGGATCTGGCAAAATGTGGACTTAAAAAAAATAATATCCAACTCCAGCAGTAAAGACAAATACCTGAGACTAATCACTGATTTCTTCGAGAAATCAGTAAGGTAGAACTTTACAGAAATTCTTAACAAGGATGTTTCCCCAGTTTCTAACAACTTCTCATATAGTACGTCAGCTTTAGAAAAATAAATTTATCTTGATATACCAAGAACAGAATGCTGTTGGTATTTCATATACGGAGCAAGGGATTCCAAGAACACAAAGTTCACATTATCTTCTGGTAATAAAATGAGGAAAAATAAAATACAATAGCTGAGGTAAGTCACTTATAGATGTGAAACACTCCTAAGTCACAATGTGTCTGAGGTGTTTCGGAATCCTAAAATTCAAATTCCAGGGGTCTTAGGCAAATTTAGTCAGAGAGGAATATAATTATAATTAAGAAAAAGTAAAGTCTAATGAAATGTACTTCACTTACAGATTAGGTTGACAGAATTAAAATTAAAAAACAACAGTCAAAAATGTAAAAATTCCTGGGAGAAGAAAAAAAAAAAAAAAAAAAAGCAAGAATTTCATGGTCAGCAGATCCAGGCATTCAGGTTCCCGTGGTAGAAATGTCCCTGTAGTGACAGTGGATGTCACAGGCCATCCTAGCGTGGTGAATAAACCATTGAGATTTTCTAACCTACTTATTCTTCATCAAAGCCATGCTCAACAAGAAATGTTTTCAATATTACTTTGGGGGCACCTGGGTGGTTCAGGGGGTTAAAGCCTCTGCCTTCAGCTCAGGTCATGATCTCAGGGTCCTGGGATCCAGCCCCGCATCGGGCTCTCTGCTCGGCCGGGAGCCTGCTTCCCTCTCTCTCTCTCTGCCTGCCTCTCTGCCTACTTGTGATCTCTCTCTCCGTCAAATAAATAAGTAAAATATTTTTAAAAAATATTACTTTGTTTCTCCTACTCTTTTCCCATAGGGAGGAAATGCACTTTCAGTTAACACGAATATTTCACTCAATCCCTTGCAGGCATGTTTCTAATGAATTAGGTAAACATGGGCAGTGGATCTGCTAATGGAATTGCCTGACATCAGGCCACATTATTCTACTATTCTGGCTGCAGCTGAGTGGACTTAGGTGAGCCGAACAGGCAGTGCTACCTAGTGATAGCCTGAGATGAGACTCACGACTGCCCGTGTGCATGCTGCAGTATAGAGAGCGCACCAGGAGAGCAAAGGAGGGAAAGAGAGGTGGGCAGAGAGACGCAGGGGGAGAGTCTCCAGAGGACCAGAGGAGGAGAACCATCTGTCCTGGCTGTTGAGAGCTTTGAAGTCCTAGGTTCTCATCTTCTCTGAGGCCTGGCTGCGTTTCCTCCTCTTGAGTTTTACCCACTTTCCCAGTGGTTTACAACAATGTATCTTCTTCCACATTAGCTACTTTCAGTGGGTTTCTGTTATTAGTAACTAATTTCTGACAGATTCTGTGCGGGCTCTCAGCTCATGGGCCTCCCCTCTAATTGCAGCAGATGCTTTTAATAACAGTGACTGAGTTGCTAATAAACTAAGCTCTACTTAATTCCTTTTGACTGAAAGACTGGGGGAAAGAAAGGCAGCTTTTATTAGAAAAGATGTCCACGCAAGAAGTATAACCACGTATGTGGCAGATGCCTCCCTGGGGGGACTTTACATTTATTACTATTGGGAAAGATGAGTCAGGCTTACCTGCCCACCGCTCCAGTTGCCCCCATCACCAGGGCACTCAATAGTTGCTAAGCAAAAACAGACACAGAGGACTCACTTTCATGAAAAAGAGCGAGAGAAAAAATCTTGCTACTGAAACAGCTTTACAAATTATTCTTTGTAAATTGAGGTTCTTTGTAAATTAAGGTTCCTTCTTTACAAATTGTACATAAAATTTCTATAACCATGTGAAAGAAAGTTTTAAAATGTTCATTCTCAATTCCTAAAATG
The DNA here is from genome assembly GCA_028646535.1 of Procyon lotor. Lineage (NCBI taxonomy): Eukaryota > Metazoa > Chordata > Mammalia > Carnivora > Procyonidae > Procyon > Procyon lotor. The sequence goes on along the minus strand of CM053618.1, from coordinate 35,541,567 downwards.
GCAGTATTTAAATTACTTATCCTACATTAAGTTATTTTCTCTCTACCAATAATAGATGAATTTCACAATTATTTTGACCCAATTGTTCTGGAGGGCAACTACCCTGCTGGGACAGGCCAGTGGGCGACTTACCTCATCCACCCCAAAAAGGAAAGCAAACTGTAGCTGGCGATTCTGATCAACACATTGCCCGAAGTCTAAGAGATCAGTGTCACTGAACTTCAGCCCTTGGAAGGTAGGGATCTCATCCTGAATCCCGTCCAATAATTCCTCAGCACGAACTGCTCAAAACAGGAAATGCCTCGCGAAACCGCACAGTTCCAGAAAATGTCAAGTCCCATCACATCTGCACTGAGTGCCAGGGGCTGTTCTCAGCTGGATCTCACTTGCCCTCACTTAGTAGTTCCTATGACTTGTTAAATTTCAGCCCCCAGGCTTCCATTCCTCGAAGACAACGGATAGATGTTTTCAAAGCACAACGTCTCTTTTTTTCTTTTAAGGAAGTAGAAAGGAATGGTATCTAAAAAATAATCTCCTAAGAAATTTCATCTAATTATAACAATCTCCTTTCTGGAGAAGCAGAGTAACAATAAAAGAAAAGTCAAAAGAAGGGATGCCTGGGTGGCTCAGTCAGTTAAGTGACTGCCTTTGGCTCAGGTCCTGATCCCAGCATCCTGAGACCGAGCCCCATAAGTTGGGCCCAGGGGCTGCTTGCTCAGCGGGAGCCTGTTTCTCCCTCTGCCTGCCACTTTGTAAAAACTTGCATTATAAGATAGTGTCAATGATTAATAAGCTTGATAAGATTGACTTATTTTGGAGCCAATTCAAATCATTTGATCATGCTTTTGCGACACAGGGTGGAGTGGGATGGAGTGGGAGTTTCTTAATGAAACAGGGTAAGATGCGAGATTCGGAGGGAAAGAAACGTTGAAAGAAGCGGTACTTACTCTTTACCCCTGTCAAGGCCGGAATATGATAGTAATAAAACGGTAATGCTGGGGCGGCAGCAGCCACCTCCTTTAGGAAGTTAATCAAGACGTCTGAAAGGATAGCACGAAAAGCCATGGTGTGAACAAGTATAAAACACTGGCTTTCCCTGGTCAAAAATCAACCATCTATTGAAACGCAAACATCCCTCTCAGAAGCTGAAAATTCTCATTCACTCTCACCATCCCTGAGATTGGTACTGCAATGTCTTTGCAACCCACTTCATAGAAAGGTTTATTTTCCTTTCTGTAGAAAGGCCAAAATAAGATGATCACTTCCCTGTCACTAAAATACTATTAAAAAGCTGGTGCAAATCTTCCCACATATTGAGAAGCTCATGAAATAATACTCTTATCAAAGCCAGAAGCCCATCAGTAGGACTCTTATGCTTTTACCCCACAAGGGCTAAATGTGATCAGTGAACAAGGAATCTGCATTAGGATCAGAATCATCAAGTTGTGACCGAGAAAATTCTACAACAAAAAGATAAACATTTGCCCAAAGAGGGAAGTTATATGAATAGTGGCACTTCTCACAATAATTCAACCAGAAGTTGGCACTTTTCCTGTTTGGGGAGAAATCCAGACATAGCAGAATAGAATTCATTCTAGTTTACTGAGGATTCGCAATTTCCTATATCATCCTCCCTGAGTTTTCACTGTGACATTGCCACAGAGGATAAATAAATCCAGCAGACCTGTTTACACTGGAGAGTGGGAGAGAGAATCTTACGCACTTCATCCGAATACTGTGAAGATGTACTCTGTCCATGATAAATATTTGACAAAATTATTATGTATAACTCTATCTTTCCTTTGTCTTTTTGGGAAGCGTATTGACATAAAATTTCTATAACCATGTGAAAGAAAGTTTTAAAATGTTCATTCTCAATTCCTAAAATGGCAGTATTTAAATTACTTATCCTACATTAAGTTATTTTCTCTCTACCAATAATAGATGAATTTCACAATTATTTTGACCCAATTACAGTTAGCTATGAATTATTTAATCATGCAGGCAATCATGGATTGTCTGTCTTCAATCCTTTCAAAATTTGTATTTGTTTGCTAATCAGAAGGATTAAAAAGACTCAGTACACTTGGAAGCCACAAACAGTTTCTGTAGAGAATGCAGAGGAGAAAGCAATTAACTTGGTGTTTTGGAAGACAATGGATCTTCCTCTGAAATCTCCCTCAAATTCATTACTTACTCAACCTTGACTAGAACACACAGTCTCAAGATGCCCATCACATATATTCCTCTTTTTTTGAGAAAAATGACCCCATGCTTTGCCATGCGGCTCTGATACCCTATATAACCGACTGGACTCTAGGAGTGACTCTAACACAGGCACCTGGAGGTTGACCTGGGGCTTGGTGGATGACCCAATCAGATTCCTTGGTGAAAGAGGTGAAGCCCTTCTTAAAGGAATCTTTTCTTTTCTGGATCTGGACAGCTGTTGCTCCACAGCAACTTCATGCCCTCAGTCCACACAATTTTACTTTCAGGAGTTCAGTATGACCATTTCGAGCGAAGGCAAAAAAGAAGTGGACCACATGAGGCACTGTGTGTTTAGACTATCTGCTCACCTTTGTTCCATGGCTTGAGAAAGAAAGGTGCAATGACAGCGATGCCATCAGCTCCTATTTCTGCTGCATGTTGGGCCTTTAAAAGAAGAAAGAAGACCATTATGGGTCTGGTCACAATTCCGATGTCTGTGGGTTGAGGGGTGGTTTTCCCACATCGACAGGATTTTCTGCATGTCCTGCAAGTCTACTCAACTCTGATACTATCTACCTGGAGACAGAGTCAGATTGCACAGGTTAAGGGCTCAGTCTTATAAGACTACCCTGCTTCCCTGAACTTTAGATGTTAATCACAAGTCCAGTCATCACCTGTGCTTCTGACCAACTGGCTACAGACTTGGAGGTTCTAATGATCCCCTCCTAGGGCTCACAGAACTCAGAGGAACATTTTACTTATTAGATCAGCAGTTTATTATAGGAGGATATAACTCAGGAGCAGCCAGGTGGAAGAGATGCATAAGACAAGGTATGGAGGGCATCTGAGTGGCTCAGTCCTTAAGCGTCAGCTCATGTCATGATCCCAGGGTCCTGGGATCGAGCCCTGCATCAGGCTCCCTGCTCGGCAGGAAGTCTGTTTGCTTCTCCTGCTCTGGCTCCCCCTGCTCATGTTCCCTCTCTCGCTGTGTTTCTCTCTCTGTCAAATAAATAAATAAACTTAAAAAAAAACACACAAGGTATGGAGAGAGGGCCTGTAGTTTCCATGTCTTGTCCAAGTGTGGGTGTGCCATTCTCCCCAAATTTCCACATGTTCACCAGCCTGGAAGCCCTCTGAAACCTGCCCCTTTGGGTCTTTTTTTAAAAAAGATTTTATTTATTTGACAGAGAGAGAGAGAGATCACAAGTAGGTAGAGAGGCAGGCGGGGGCAGGGGGGGAGAAGCAGGCTCCCGACTGAGCAGAAAGCCCGATACGGGGCTCAATCCCAGGACCCTGAGATCATGACCTGAGCTGAAGGCAGAGGCTTTAACCCACTGAGCCACCCAGGCACCCCTGCTTTTGGGTTTTAATGGAGACCTCACTGCATAGACATGGTTGATTAAATCACTGACCACTGGGGATCCATTCAACCTCCAGTCCCTCCTCTCTCCCCAGAGGTGGAGGTGAGGTAGGACTGAAAGTTCCAACCCTCTGATCACATGGTTGGTTCTCCTGGCAACCAGCCCCCATCTTTAGCTGCTTTCTAAAAATCACCTCCTTCACATAACAAGAGACACCTTTATTGCTCTCATTACAGAAAATTGCAAGAGTGTTAGGAACTCTGTGCCAGACCAAATATATATTTATTATAAATCACATTACAACCATTTTGGAATAAGTGATTTACTACATTTGCTTATAGCCTAGATACTGAGAGTAGGAACAAATTTCAAATTTGCCAACTGATACACCACTATGGAGCAGAAAATAAGCCAAATTTAATGTCAAATTTAATGACAAATAAATGTCATTATCGGGAAAAATCCCAAATTGCAAAGTAGAGACCCTGGGTGGAGGTGACCTGTGCATTTAATCTCATTCTTCTTCAGACTCTGTCAGCACACACAAAAAAAAACCTTGCTAACAGAGATCTGAGTGGTTCATTGTGATAATTATAACTATTAACAGAGAAACTTGCAAGTATGATTTCTCTTCTAGTGTTCAGCCCATTGGATGATGCTGTCTTTCCTGTCCAATGATATAATAGTCATATTTTAAAATTTATTCTAAATTTATTTAAAAATTTTAATTTAGAGATTGGGAATATAGTTGAAAAAGTTTAAGAAGGAAAAGATGATGCACATAAAGGAAGATACAGTGTACCACTATTTTGAGGTTTTCTTAAATTTCTCCAGAAAAAATGACCATTTCCTTCTACTGGGCCCTTAAACCATTCTTAACTATTTTGAGACCTAAAATCTACTACACTGCAAGATGGTGTGTACAGTGACAATTCTCAAAGAGAATGAGGTCCCAAGGGCAGGTGTCAGATCTTAACTTGTATAGTTGGTGAATCATGGTGATAAGCACAGAGCAGGGACTTGCTGACAGCTTCAGAACAGGTCCCCCTACTTAAAAGGGAAAAATGCTTTTCTCTGAGACTTTAATAAAATCTATCTCTAACAGATGTGATTAGCTTCCTGCAAAAGTAGGAGAGCCAAAGAGAAGACTTTGATATAGTACAAAGACCAATCGTTACATTGGATATGATTTCATTAACACCGGTTGGGTGTTATATATTTGAATCATTTGTTTAGCACTCTGTTAAGGATAAGACTAGAAGGATAACTTTAGCTGAAAAAAAGGAAAAAGGAAGCAGCTAAGAGACGGTTAATGAAAGTGCCCATTCAAACAGCATCCAACGGAGTCACAGCTAAGCACATGCCAAATTACAGTCTCATTGGCAAGATTACCCACATAGTAGGGGATTATCCCTTAGCAAGGGATTATGTGTCTACTGAGATTATCTCTATCCTAGTGTTCAGCCCAATGGATGACAATCTTTCATGTCATGACCAAATTTTAAAATTTATATCACACACAGGAAAGAGAACAATTAAAAAGAGAAACGAAATCTTGCCGTTTGCAACGACACGGATGGAACTAGAGGGTATTATGCTAAGCGAAATAACTCAGAGAAAGACAATTATCATATGATCTCTCTGATATGAAGAATTTGAGGGGCAGAACGGGAGGTCGTAGGGGGTGGGGAGGGAAATGAAACAAGATGGGAATCAGGAAGAAGACAAACCATAAGAGACTCCTAAATTCACGAAACAAACTGAGGGTTGCTGGAGGGTTGGGGGGTAGGGATAGGGTGGCTGGGTTAGGGACATCGGGGAGGGTATGTGCTGTGGTAAATGCTGTGAAATGTGTAAGGCTGATGATTCACAGACCTGTACCCCTGGGGCAAATAATACATTATATGTTAATAAAAAATATATTTAAAAAAAGAGATGAAAACAAATTTTCTACATCATACTACCTTACTTGAAAGGCCTATTATAACAACTAATCATGCATAAGAAGGATAAATCAAGTCTCCAAGTTCTGACTCTAGGCTTATTAAGCGACAACCTAGCAATATGCCTTCCCTTGTGGCTTGCCTACTAGTATTGAACCGCAATTTTGCAAATATGTATTATACATCCCATTTCTAAATTCAGTAACAGGAAAAACAAAGAAAAACCCATTAAGAAGATGTCGAGGCTGGATCAAGTCATTGTAATCTATGGAATCAGAATATATAAATTTTGAAAACATGGCTAATTTAGTAGTGGTCGTCTGGTAAATACCTCAACACACTCAAGCTTTCTTTGTTCACCCAATTCACAAGGTCCTCAAAACCACCAGGTCGTGTACTTTCCTGCCAGCAACTATAACTCCTGTTCCTGCCCTGTGCTCCACCTAATCCGCTAATCTCTAAACCTGGAGCAATCAGACTGTTGTATTCTTGAACCTCTGTTCTGGTTGAAGACTGTACCTAGAAAGAAATTTTCATAACTTCATTGAATGGTGGTAAGACAGATATATGACTTAAAACCTCAGCTAGTCTTTAGCACCTTGGGCAATTCTTTTTTAAAAATTAACTCATTAGGGGTGCCTGGCTGGGTCAGTTGGTAGAGCATGGGACTCCCAATGTCAGGGTCAGGATTTCAAGCCCCACGTTGGGTGTAGAGCTTACTTAAAAAAAAAAAAAATTGTTTTTAATTGCGACAAAACCAATACAATTTACCACCTTAATCATTTTTAAGTGTTCAGTAGTTTTACGTATAAACACGTTGTTAAAAAACAGATCTCTAGAACTTTTCATCTTGCAAATCTGAAACTCTAGACCCATTAAATAATTCTTTCTCTCTTCCTCTAGCCTCTGGTAACCACCATTCTACTTTCTGTTTTTATGAATTTGACTATTTTAGATACCTCATTTCAGAGGAATCATAGAGTATTTCTCTTTTAGTGAGACTTATTTTATTTAACGTAATGTCCTCAAAGAGGTTCACCTATATTATAGCATGTGACAGGACGGATTTCCTTCCTTTTTAAGGCTGAGTAATATTCTATTGTATTGCTAAAAGGAAAACCACAGGATCCAAATGGAGTCACTTATGTTAAGGCCCCATGTCAGCAAACCAAGACTTAATACCTAACCTGACTGTGGTTTCAATCCTCCCAGGAATGTAATCTTTAATCTGCCAACATGGAATTTCCCGGTCAGCCCTAGGAAATTTATTGCCAGACCTCTACCTTTTCCCTTTGGAGGGCGACCTTGCTTAAGACAATGTGTTCTTTGCTAATCATTTCCTTTTTTCTTGCTCTCTGTCTTTCCTTTTCCACAGTTTGACAGCTCCTTTCTCTTTGCTAGACTGGATGCTGCAGGTGTCATTCGATAAAGCCACTTTGATCTTTCAAATTACTCAGTTGTATTTTTGTCCTTTAACAATAGGTATATACCACATTTTGTTTATCTATTCATCCATTGATGGGTATCTGGGTTGCTGCTGCATCTTCCTATAATAAATAATGCTGGTATGAACATGGGTGGGGACAATCTTCTGGTGTTTTAGTTTTCCCTCCCATTCCCTGGGGCAGCAATTCTCAATTTTTACTGCTCTTCACGTCTGAACCCCATCTTCCTTCATGCCCAGCAGATGGTTTGCATTTTGCTTTGTAGAGACACTGACATTGGCTGAAGTTCTTCTTTACTTGCAAACTGAGTCACATCTAAACCCACCCCTACTTCACTCAGAGGAAGAGGCGCCTCAGTCTTCTACTCCAAACTCTGCTATGGGAGTTAGCACCTTGGGCTTTCTCCTCATGGCTCTGTGTGTGCTCCTGGATCGTGACCTCCGAGGCCCCACATCTCATATTCCCCAATGACAGCATCCAATATATAGCAAAAATGGCACTGAGTTTAACTTCAGCACAGAAAAGGAGCCCCTTCCCTTATGCGGAATCTAAAAAAACCGAAAACAAACAAACAAATAAACAAACAAAAGACCAGAAACTGACTCATAAATACAGAGAACAAACTGGTTCTCTTGCCAGTGGGGAAATGGGCAAAATAAGTAAAGGAGATTAAGAGACACAAACTTTTAGTTATAAAATAAACAGGTCACAGAAATGAAAAGTATAGCATAGGGAATGTAGTCAATAATATTGTAATAAGGTTGTGACAGATGGCAACTACACTTATCCTGCTGGGCACCAAGTAATGCACAGAATTATTGATTCACTATGTCGTACACCTGAAATTAATATAATATTGTATATGTCAACCATACTCCAATAACAAAAGGAAAAGGAGGCCCCTTGAGTGGACTCTCCCAGATGGACCTACATACATACCAGTTCTTGTGACTCTTTCAAGCTCAAGGCGCCTACGTGAATCACTACCTGATCCAACCTACAAAAGAGAAAACACTATTGCGTCACTTGGAAGTTTACAGAAGGCAGAAGGGCTGAACTACTCCGGTTTGTGTTGGTTTTGGCACTTAGCTAATGTCCAACTAATTTCAATCTCAAAACTATTAAAATCTATAGTGGTCTACTTAAAATTAGTCTAATAAGGGATTTACAAAAATGTCCAGGGACTAAAATTTGATCCAGCCAAGCAGAATTTTGAAACCAAGAGTCAATTAATCGGTACTTGAATACATATCCTGACAAAGCACTGTTTTAGATGCTGTATTGATGGTGATAGATCGGTGTAACACGGAGGTATTTCCAGTTGGAGATAAAAATAAAGAGATTCTTCAAAGAGCATAGCCAGGAATAAGCCATATGAGAAATAAATCCACTGTAAACAAAGCTTTTTCCTATCTTTTAAGGCCTCAGAATTTTGCCCCTTATGAGAGGTTTCCTCTGAGACCCCAATATTCATCTTTGGGGGTGCTCCATGTGGCCACAGTGAGGCTGGTGTTCTCAGAGGATTAATAAAACTCAGTTGTGAGTCCAGTCACCGCAGCGACTGTTCTGAGCAACCCTGAATAATGCACGTGCCATCTTCAAGGGATGGAGACACAGTGTTCTTGTTTAGGCCCCATCAGTGAGTCCCTAGTGACTCCTGACTTGTTATGTCTCAGGTGAAATGGGCCTCACTAAGGAAGTGATGTGATTAGGGTTGCATTTTTATTTCTTTATTTTTTTAAAAGATTTTATTCATTTGACAGAGAGAAACACAGCGAGAGAGGGAACACAAGCAGAGGGAATGGTAGCGGGAGAAGCAGGCTTCCTGCTGAGCAGAGAGCCCGATGTGGGGCTCAATCCCAGGACTCTGGGATCATGACCTGAGCCGAAGGCAGACGCTTAACGACTGAGCCACCCAGGCGCCCCTAGGGTTGCATTTTTAAAGATTTTATTTATTTGAAAGAGAAAGAGAGAGAGAAAGGGAACAGATGGGTGGGGAGGAGCATAGGGAGAGGGAGAGGCAGACTCCTCCACTGAGCAGGGAGCCCAGTGTGGGCTTGATCCTACAATCCGGAGATCATGACCTCAGCTGAAGGCAGATGGCTGAATGAGCCACCCAGGTGCCCCAGGGTAGCATTTTTAAAGGATAGGACCTCTGAAAGGAGAAAGGGAGGCTGACTGATAGGCTCTACTCTTAGCTACTCTACTCTTAGCTTTTCTGCATGACCTTCTTAAACCTTTCACACACCGTTCTCCTGGCTTAGGTTAAAAGAAGCCATCCATTCCTTCCTCTCTTCCACCCTGATGCCAGGGACTGCTAGAGAAAACCACCCTATGGCTTTCACCCCAACTTGTTCTTTCCCAATTCGGGAGTATGAGGCTCCAAAAAGCCCACTGGTCATCACGACTTACTTCCCTTCCAATTCTCTGCAGTGGCTACTTCAAATCTGGACTATTCTCAAGCTAATTTCAACCCAATTCCTTGTCCCTGGCAGATGTGCTCAATTCCAACACACCAGAAATATACAGAGCCCTCATGCACAGACGACCCCACTTTTCCTCTTCTGCATCCCCATGCTTAGCCGCATCCTCGTCTATGCTTTCCTCCCAGCTCCTGGGCTGTCCTCTAAAGTTACGCTATCTCCTTCGTTTTGTTTCAACCCCCCACCCCCAGACCTTCCCATCAAAGGTATCAGCTGTCTACGCTCTGCTCTCTTCAGCTCTTCACACGGAACAGCGTCTTTTCAGCAGAGAAACATGCTCAAGACTTCCCCGGTTCAAAACAAACTACCCTTCTTTTCATCTTGCTTCCTCCTCCCTCATTTACCACTCCATCTCTCCTTCCCTTCACCAGAAAATGTTCTGAGAATAAGCTGTGTTCCTGGTCCCCAGCCCCGCACATCTGACCCACAGTTCGCCGCGGGCTGCTCCTGTTTCAACAACCCGGCTGGCTCTGCTCTCTCTGAGGTCATCGGTCGCAGTCACTTCAAACCAAGGGCTTCTCAGCCCTCCATCCACTGACTTTCACAAATGTGATGATAAACACAGCATCTACTGCAAATAATTACAATGAATTCTTGTATAAGATTCGCGACTATGCACCAGGCAGTGTTCGAATACTCACCACAACCTTATAACATACATACTTTTATTCCAGTTATAGGTGAAGCACAGGGCAGTTAAGTGACTTGTCTGAGTTCAGACAAGTAAGAGCCAGCGCCAGGACCCAATCTCAGCCGGTGTGGCTGTAGGGTCCGTGCTACATTGGCACACTCCGAAATATTCTTCCCTAAGTGGCAGGATTCACCCTCGACCTCCCTCCTCTCTTTCTGAGAGCCTTCTGTCTTTGCTCCCTTCTCTAGCTCCCCATTTCTGGTGCTTTTCTTAATGTTGATCCTTAATCTTCTTTGTTTCTCTGACCATGGTCTTTAATCTTTTGGGGCCCACAAAGTGACTGGAAATGAGCTAAAAGCTGATGGATCAGCAGAAACTGCTTCTGTGGACATGCACTCAGCCTTAGCATATAGTTTCAGAGTACTCAAGGTGCTCTGAAGCCATTTAAGATCCCCAAGGAGGTTATGGGCTTCACATTGACAACCCCTGCTCCAGGCTCACTTGGGACTTATCTTCACCTCCACCTAAGGCAACGTCAATCATTGCCTTCTCTGATCCCTGTTTATGCTACTTAGCAGAAGAATCAGTGTTAAATTTCATGATCTGACCTCTCCATTGGATGGCAAGCAAGCTGAAGACAGAGACCCTGTTTCATCTCCTGGTACAAGCGGAGTGCATAACACACAACAGAACAGATGACAGATAAAGCTTGGTTAATTGAGTGTGCTTATTGAAATGGTCCTACTATGTGTCTACCGTGGTATGAATTGAGTCCCTAAGACTACAAAAGGAAGCACCATGGAGAGCACATTGAATCACATGCACAGAGACATAGGGAAGCAAGGGCTGATATGAGCATCAGGTACTCATCCTGAGAGGGGAAGAGGTAGGAGTTGTTCAGAAGAGCCAGGGGACAGCAGAATTCATCACCAGCCCCTCCCCATCTTACCCCTCAGCTCAAGAACAAGTAACCCTAGGGGACCAGCTTTGTAGGTAGATAAGGGGCAACTTCTAGCTTCCAGATGGACCCGTTGGGAGCCAGGTGGGCCTCGAAGTCTGGCTGCCCTTCCACCCAGAAAGGAGGGGCCCTCCTCTCCCTCAGCTCCTTGCCAAAGCGCCAGGATCCCCATGCTTCAAGCCTGACCTCTGGCCAGAAGGTGGGAGGCTGTGTCATCGGAAAAGAGCCATACTCTATGCAGCTCTCTGGAAGGGCACCTTTATCCTGGTGACGCCACTCACTTGTTCCGCCCTTGAGTCACCCACTCCTCTGCGACCTGGCGACGTTCTGAGACACTTAGGGACAGGCCTTCTCCTGTTGTGCCATTCACTGTTCCAAACAGAGAGTCAATTAGTGGGGCCAACCCATTCCTTTTGCTCCTCCAACACCAGCACAGGAAGTGGAGGGGTTAGAACTCCCTGCTTAAGGGGAAGGGACATAGGGACAGATCAGAGGACAGAATCTGGTGGGGAAATGCCACATTTCTGTTTTTATCTCTTCTTTCCATCTTCATCTTGTTCCAAGCAGTGGGAAGGTCAATTATGACTTGTAATGACAAATCTGTCCTTGCTATCAAGGACGGAGTGAGTATTTTGAATGCAGACTAACTGCCCTCATTTTAGGCAAACATCCAATCGCACCACCCAGTTCTATGATTTGGGCTTGAATGGCAGGAAAATTAACACCACCCAATAGTGGGCTGTCAGAGGGGTCATAAGTGGGAGTTACCTCTGAGGAATAGTGGTGCATGCTACAGATCTACAAAGACCTTAGTCTATAGTGTAACATGATGGTAGCATTCTAGGACAATTTTTTCATGGTAATTCATAAGAAAACACCAAGGATATTAATATTTCTTATTTAAGCACTCTTACAACAGTCACTTATTCTCACAACAGCCCTGCAAAGTACAAATGATTCTTCTCATTTATAGATGCAAAGATGAGGTTCTGAATCACTAAATAAATCTGAAATGTGTGTTTCCAAAACTTTCCCTTCTAATACCATAATCTCTTAATGGATCACAGAAAGTATGCAAACAGCATGAGGACACATTATTGGGACCTACTGGATTTGGATCTCCAAATATGAGCACTCAACTGGGGTATAGAAGGGGGGGTTAGAGTAGGGAATAGTGTTTTTATCACTCCTTTGGGGTCTTAAGACACTTAAAGTGTGCTGTACTAGTAGGGACGTTTCTACTTCTTCCCTATACCCAGGGGAGATCTGTGGCCCTTTGAAGAATAAGAATCAGTCCTCGCTGACCTTGGCTTGGAGCTGTAGGGGGACACCAAGTGGTTCTGTATCCAGGTTCTGGTTTTAACGTGTGCCCTGACCACCTTTCTGCAGAGGTTTTAACCTGCCTTGATTATGACCTTGTGCTTCCAGTTCTTGAGGGACCCCTGTTGGTAGAGCAGTAGCTTGGGAAAAAGCTGAGTGTCCAGTCTAAGGGGCCAAGCACCTACAACACCACACAGTGGGCAACTCAATCACAGGTAAGTATAGTTTTCAGGTCTAAAGTATGCAATGTCTGATTTGAATCCATTATCTATGAAATAAATGAGTGTAACTGCTAGACCTGTGATTCTTTCGCATGCTGCCTTTAGAGTCTTTCTACAGTTACCATATGAAAGGTCTGGGTGAAGAAATGAAAAGGCCCATTCTTAAGAGAGAGAAGTCTGGATTTTGCTATTACTCTACCATTTTTGGTTAAGTGCCTTTAGGCACCCTAAATAATATATCTGAGCCATAGATTTTCTTCTTTAAGTTGGGATAAAAATAATACCCTATCTGTTTTGAAGGTATACCATCAAATTAGGTAATCTCTTAAGGTGCTGATGAGTCTCTAGATTCACAAATTTTACTTAGCTTAGCCAGGCTCAATCATAACCTGTGACACAAGACACTGTGACCTTCTGACTAGTAACCAGGAGAGAGCTGCTTTCTAAGAACCGGGGTAGAGATGTCTAGAGAAATGTCTAAAGATGACTCACCAAAAATATTCTTCACTCCCTGTTCTTCCACAAGATAATCCACATACTGACCAATGACTGAAAGGTTGATTTCCCTAAAGGACACAGGAAAAAAAATGGGGAAAAAAAAAGCACATTTAGCCTCTAGATTATTATTCAATCAATCCTCAAATCTATAAACTGCTTTCTTTTGTTAATAGTTATTAAAAGTCCACCCAGCCATATTATACTAAGTGAAATAAATCAGAGAAAGATAAATACAATAGGATTTCACTCATGTAGAATTTTTTTTAAAGATTTTATTTATTTATTTGACAGAGAGACCGAGAAAGAGGGAACAGAAACAGGGAGAGTGGGAGAGGGAGAAGCAGGCTTCCCGCTGAGCAGGAAGCCCAATGTGGGGCTCCGTCTCAGAACTCCAGGATCATGACCTGAGCTGAAGGCACACAGTTAATGACTGAGCCACCCAGGCTGGTGCCCCTCATATGTAGAATTTAAGAAACAAAACAGATGAACATACGGGAAGGAAAGGAAAAAAATAAGACAAAAACAGAGAGGGAGGCAAACCATAGGGAATAAACTGAGGGTTGCTAGAGGGAAGGGGGTTGGGGGATGGGGTAATTGGGTGATGGGCATTGAGGAGAGCACTTGATATAATGAGCACTGGGTGTTGTATACAACTGATGAATCACTAAATTCTATCCCTGAAATTAATAATATACTATATATTAACTGAATTGAAATAAAAAAATAAAAGTCCACTTAGGGGCGCCTGGGTGGCTCAGTGGGTTGAAGCCTCTGACTTCGGCTCAGGTCATGGTCTCAGTGTCCTGGGATCGAGCCCCACATCGGGCTCTCTGCTCAGCAGGAAGCCTGCTTTCCCCTCTCTCTCTGCCTGCCTCTCTGCCTACTTGTGATCTCTCTCTGTCAAATAAATAAAATCTTAAAAGAAAAAAGTCCACTTAGCCAATTTATAAAATTCTTAACTTGCTCTAAACAATGCCTGGATTTTTCCTTGTTTTTTTGAGCCTGGCGATTTCCCTACTGATCCATATATGCCTCACTTATGTGAGCAACACACCATTATTTATCACAAAGGCTTTACCTTTAAATATCCCCATGAGTAATATTTAAAAAGTAATTATTTAATAATCTTTTGCCCTTTTGGGGAAGAAGGATGATTGGGGCCATGGTTAAATGAGAATTTACTATTTTCCACTTGGTGAGAAGCAATCATTTTTTAGGCTTACAAGATAGAGAAAGTTCAATCTTTTTTTTTTTTTCCTTTAAAGGTTTTATTTATTTACTCGACAGAGAGGAGAGAGATCACAAGTAGGCAGAGAGGCAGGCAGAGAGAGAGGGGAAAGCAGGCTCCCTGCCAAGCAGAGAGCCCGATGTGGGGCTCGATCCCTGGACCCTGAGATCATGACAGGAGCTGAAGGGAGAGGCTTAACCCACTGAGCCACCCAGGCGCCCTGGGGAAGTTCAATCTTAATAATTAAAGAATTTTAGCCCTTAATGTTTGTGAGAGCAAATGAAATCTTCAGTTGTATTTGCTAGTTTTAAATCAAAGAGGATTAATACTGGAGAGGAACTTTGCTCTCACTGCCTCTCAAAGCATGGTCTGTGCAAGAGCAGCATAGGCATCTGGGGGGTCTGGAAGAAAGGCAAGGTCCCATATTCCAACCAGTCCCACCCCGTCCAAATTGGCGTTGTAACAAGATCCCCTTATGATCTGCATGTGCTCAGTAGTTCGAAGGTTGTAAGGATCTGATGCTTAAGGCAATAAGGGCTCTTTTCCTTAAAATCATATTGATTTTAAAATCTAGAAACACACACACATCATATAAAGTGACCTGTTCTCAATCAAAAGGCAGGTGGGGATGATGGGGGATGGAGAGCGAAAATCCAAAGGACATCTGTGACTACGACTCTAATGGGTGTTAAATGTCACCAAAGCCATGGTTACATCACCAGGAACAAAAAGTACTAGTTGGCTTCCATTTACATTTTTGTCAATGGGGGCCACAGAATCCTAGTTTAATTTCAATCTTATTAACATCCTTTTCATCTTTACTTACTGTATTCCTTAACAAAAACAAAACGAAAAAGTGGATGCATATAGAAAACAAAGATATCCAAAGGGATTTGTCAAAGGTAATAGGAACGTGAGGGATAAAAGCAAAGAATGCACAGGTGATCACAGTCCACAACATGCAAATGACATCTGAGCCAGCCCATTAGGAAGAGTGCGCTTTGAGGCATTTGTGAGGCCTCCAGGGGAGCAGACTCCCTCCACAAAGGCTTGTGGTATTTTAACATTGCCTTCCCTGGCCCACTGGCTCAAATGCCAAATCCTGGCCTCTCAGTCTTGCTGGGCAGAGAGGCTCCCTGAATGCACAACAGGAACAGACTTAGGTTGTTCTCACCTAAAGGGAGGACGGGCAAGCTATCTGCCTAGACAGTCTATCTCAACACCTTTATTCAGGTCAGCTTGACCTGCTCACCTTGAAACGTCCCTACCTCGGACATTCCTGACCATGTGGAACCTGCTCCTGGCTGCTTCCATCAGCCCTTCACCACTTGGCATAAGCTCTAGATGCAGGAACAACGAGCAGCAGCTTCATTGGCAGCATCCAAACCCAGATTTTGAGTTACGATGTCCATCTACCAAAGCAAGCAACCAGGAAACCATTCCCAATCACACTTCCGAATCACAGACCGCAAACAGGAAATACATCTAGTGGCTGCAGCCTGTGTGTTGGAATCTCAGATTCCAATACACTGGCTCCCAGGCATTTTCCCTGAAGTCTTGGCACCTCCCCAATTCCATCCCAGCCATGTACTCAAGGTCACCTAGAGCAGGCCTGGCTTTTTCACCAAGGAGGAGCCTGGAGAGCTCTGGATGGTTAAGGGCTAGGAGCTACTGTACTCCCTCTGGTGTACTTTTTTTTACAAAAAGTAAAAGTACAAAAAGGTGTACTCCCTTTTTAATCTTATGCTTCATCATTTGGAAAGGGAAGCTAGAGAGCTTGTTTCTTTTCTTTCTTTCTTTTTCTTTTTTAAGGATTTTATTTATTTGACACAGAGAGAGATCACAAGTAGGCAGAGAGGCAGGCAGAGAGAGGAGGGGAAGCAGGCTCCCCGCTGAGCAGAGAGCCCAATGCAGGGCTCGATCCCAGGACCCTGAGATCATGACCTGAGCTGAAGGCAGAGGCTTTAATCCACTGAGCCACCCAGGTGCCCTGAGAGCTTGTTTCTATATTCAGAAATACTTAAGGAGAGAAGCTGTTTCTGTTAGGATATGTATGTGTGTATCCCCAGTGTGGACTCCAGGCTCAGTAGGGGCCCACACCACCAGGTCAGCCTGGCTCCAGTGAAACACTCAGTCATTATTGCTGCTACTCCTCATCATGATGAAATCCGGAAATACCCCACATATACGTCACACCCTCATCAAAGTTCACATCTCTATTACCACGAGGATCATTTTGTAAACCGTTTATGCCCACCCTCCAGGCTAGAGCAAGGATTTCCTGAAGGCAGGCACTGTGCCTTTTACACCTGACTACCCCTTGTAGTGCAGCTCAAGGAGGATGAAACGCCCATGACCTCTGCCTTCAAAGCAGGTTATCCCCACATCTGTGAGATACATGTAAACTTCACTATTAACTGAGGAAAGGAGATGGCATGGTATACAAATAAGAATATCAAGGAATGTATGTTGAGGGCTATGACTAAGTTAGAAAGTGTACAGGGGTCCAGAAGAGGGACTAATCACTCCAATTAGGGAGGCTGGGAGAGGAGATTTCAAGGGGGAGGTGGGTCTGGAGTAAACAGGATGAAATCCTGCGCTCTTCCTTCCCTCTGACGTTCTTGAGTTGCTGTCTACGGCCCTGTTCTGGTGCCTTCTCTGTCCGGGGAGTTGGCTGCACCCTTAGGCAGATCTAGGCCAACATATGAGATCCGCGTCTTCTCTCCTTCCTCAGTGAACCCCACACTCCCCTCCATGGCTTCAGTGGGGCGTGCTTCCATCTATACTGAACCCCTACTCCTTTAGGCTTTGCTGGATCACAGTTACGATTTCCCTCAGGTTAGGTGATACATTATCTATCCCTTCGAGAAAGCAGTTTGTTGCTTCTTCCAAAATGTCCCTAGCCTATAGGAGTGACACTAACGGTAGAACTTCTGGGCAGTGGCAGGGTCACCCCAAAATGTCCTTGGGCAGATGGTCTTTTGGAACTACCAAGTCCTCTTGGAGAGAGAAAAAGGTTGAAAAGAGACGGCTCCTAAGTGTGTTTTGACTTTCACAATGTTATTAAACATTTGTTTTTTGGTTAAAAAAAAAAAAAAAAATGAAAAGCCAGATCTAAGAAGACCAGGCCTACATTTCTGTACAGCACCAAATGTTGGGGAGGAGCCGTGGCTGCCCCCTTTGGAGGCACAGAAGCCCCCAGACCATCTGGGGGATTTCAGGTCTCTGTCTGACTAGAGGGGCAAGTTTGCAGCCCTTGGCACTGTTGCTCCGTGGCTACTGTCACCAGTGAGCCCAGGGAAATCACCCAGAGCTGTTACCCTCGTTGTCACAAAGGGACTCCAACAGCAGGGCCAGGATGGGAGCAGGGTGATAATTCTCTCTGGGGACTTCGTTCCCTTCCCCATTTTCCCACCCCAATCTGCCTCTCTGTGGTATGTGGGTTTCTGTTGATTGCTGCAGGCACAGCATCAGGTATCTGGAAGTCACTAGAGATAACATGAGCAGTAAGACTAGATTATTCTCCTCCCCGCCGGATGGCGGTCTGGGGCTCATTGCTCATGGAAGTGAGAGGTGGCACAAGCCAGTTCTCTTCCAAAGGTGGGGACTGGCTTTCCACGGCCTGTCTCTTTCTTCGTGAGCTCCAAGAACACCTCTAAGTACTGGCCACCTCAGGGCTGAACGACTCGGAACCAAACACCATGCTTGCTGAAGTCGCTCCCCTACTTAATTCCCATTTAGTATCTTAATTTCAATTCCCATGGGTTCAGATTCTTTGCCTTAAGTCCATTTTTTGCTCTTAATTTTTTTTTTTATTTTCTCTTAATTTTTCATGCCACAGAAGCTATGTCATTTATTTTTGAGAGTCCACACAATAAAAAAGGATGGAAGAACCCACTAATTAGCTCCTTGGAGATGATCACTCTTATTAGTTTGATATTTTTCTATTCACAAGCATACAATGCAGTATTTTCTTAAATGAATGTGGCCATATTGTACAAAGTATTGTAAAATTTTTTCACTTAGTGCGCCAAATAGAGTATATTCCCATACCTCCAAATATTCTGTCCCAATACTGGTTACACAGCATTTCATCGTGTGAATGAAAAGAATTTAGCTAATCCTCTACCTTTGGATATTCAGTTTACTTCCAAACCATGTAAGACGAAAGAATGTTTATCCAATTATTTTTGCAACAAATTGAGGCCCTGAGTGGATACAGTTTGAAACAGCCTGTTTCAAAGGCTATATCTCTTCTCTTAGGACAGAAGAGTAACAGAGTTTTTCTGAAGTGGCTTTTCAGAGAAAAATCTCTGTTGCTGTTCATTTCCTCTCCTGATGTATGACACAAAGTGAAGGATTTTCACTTTATTTGAGAATACAGAATCACCAGGGAGGTCTTTTCATAACCGGCACGCATGTCAGAAAATCTGATGTTCCTTTTTTTTTTTTTCCGCCTTTTCCATATAACTCTCAGCATTCAAAATCAGACGAAAGTTATATGTGTTTTTGGCAAAATAACTACTTGGCTACTTTAAAACTCCTTCGGCTGAGAAGTACTCAGGGACTGTAACTGCCCTGTCTTGCCAGAAAACATTCTGTTCTGGGAATCTGGGTCATGCAGTCTCCCAACACACTTCAAAAGACAATATACAACTCGGGCTCCAGCAGTCCAGGCCCCTTCTGACTGGGGTCACTAGTCTGTTTTTACTAGAGGGTGCTGTGAGGATTCCCATGGTGAAGCCAAAGGCATTTGAAGGAGAAAACAACTTTTTTTTTTTTGACATTTTGGCCAATGTGAAATGGACCTTCTTTTCTCTCTCTCTCTCTCTCTGTCTTTTAAAGATTTTATTTGTCAGAAAGAGAGAGAGAGAGAGTCAAAGAGACAGAAGCCAAGCAAGGGGAGCAGCAGGCAGAGGGAGCAGCATGCTCTTCTCTGAGCAAGAAGACTGATGCGGGACTTGATCCCAAGACCCTAGGATCATGACTGAGCAGAAGGCAGCCGCTTAACCGAATGAGCCACCCAGGCGCCCCTGAAATAGGCCTTCTGTTTTAACGATTGTACTTGCCCGAGGGAAGAAGTGAATTCTTGAAACAACTAAGGAAAGCAAATGTCTTCTACTCTGGTGTAGAAAGAGTTGAGATGGGTAGAGAAAGACCTTTCTCTCTGGCTCCAGGGCTAGGTGCAGTGTGTTAATGGTTAGGATCTTGGTCTCATCAACTGCGGAAACAGAGATTGCAGCTCTCTTTCAGAGTCGTTATGAAGACTGAATCGGAATATGTACGTTAAAATGCCAGCACAACTGACATGTAGTGTTTAGCCAATCAGTGTTAGCTTTTTTCCCTCATGAAATAACAAAATTTAGCATTCACTGTGCTAGATGCAAAGGATGCAAGGATAAATAAGAAACAGGCTCAGTCCTTGTGTAGTGCCTGATACTCAATAAATATCTGTGAAATAAGATTAAGCAGCTCGAAGCCTACTGGGAGAGACAGGAATGTAACAAAGAGTTATTACAGTAATTTTCATTAACAAATAATTCTGATGTAATGTGAAAAGGTCTGCACAGGCTGTTGTGGGAGCACAGCGGGAAGGACTCTGAAATCTTTTATAGGAAATGGGGAAGAAGCAGCAGAGGATGGTTTTGATTGATGAGCGGAAGTGTTCATGTGGAGTAGAGAAAGGAGAGCATAGTGGTAGAAAAAGGTAGAGGAAACAGAATGTGTAAAGGCACGGAGGGAAGAAAGAACATGACATGCTTGGGGGCAATAGAAATGTAGCAGAAGGGGCACCTGGGTGGCTCAGTTGTTAAGCAGCTGCCTTCAGCTCAGGTCGTGATCCCAGCATCCTGGGATCGAGCCCCACATCGGGCTCTCTGCTCATTGGGAAGCCTGCTTCTTCCTCTCCCACTCCCCTTGCTTATGATCCCTCTCTCTCTCTCTCTCTGTCAAATAAATAAATAAAATCTTTAAAAGAGAAAGAAAGAAAGGAAGGAAGGAAGGAAGGAAGGAAGGAAGGAAGGAAGGAAGGAAGGAGGGAAGGAAGGAAGGAAGGAAGGAAGGAAGGAAGGAAGAAAGGAAGGAAGGAAGAAAGGAAGGAAGAAAGAAAGAAGTAGCAGGAGAGGTATCCCAGATAGTCTGGGCTTTAAGTTTAGATCAGTTCATCTCGGACTTTAATGTACTAAAGAATCATCCAGGGCCAGTTAAAATGCAGATTCTGATTTAGTGGTATGCAGGAGGACCCGAGATTCTGCCTTTCTAGCAGGTTCCTATGTGACATAGAGCAAGCAGTCCATGGACCACATGACAGAGTAGTAAGGCTTTAACAAAAGGGGGTCAGCAGAGGATCTTAAAAAGGGAAGTGACTCAATTAGATTTATTTATGAGGATGCTCACAGGGCTGCAGTGTGCAGGTTGGCCTGGGGCTATAGATGCTTTCTACATTCTTCCCGGGGGTCACTACAATATCCCTCATGACGTAACAGCAGAGGGCTGCCCTCTTTGAATTCAAATGGGACGTGGAGACGATATGGCTGAACCCTTTACAGAATAAGAAAGCAAACTTTTAGCAGGTGACAAGACCTCCCCAGGGTCAGACAGCTAATTGGTGGTAAAGCTAGGGGTCAGGAACCCCCATACTCTAAAATCCATTTAACCAGGCTCTTCCTGCCAACTTTCCTACTCCAGAACACCAACTTATATTCAGAATTGAATCTGGGTATTTTTCAGAATTATAAAGAAAAAAGGATGCAAGGGAATAGTTCTTGTTCAGCCATTCTCAATCATGGAGACTATGGCTTACTTTATGAACCAGGTTAGGAAAACTCCCATGATGGCAGGTCACCAGGCAGAATTTCCAGTTATTCGATTCCATGAGACTCTTCTTTCGGTCTCCTTGCATCATGTCATAAGTTCATACTCCCCAGGGGGCAAGTAGGCAAATGCCCATCTGTTCTCAGTGGGTGCTCCAATCTTGCTTTGTACCCACAGTAATGTTTGGACAGGGCAGGTGGTGGGAGAGAGGGGAGCTAATATAGCTTACATGCCTACTGATATACATTTTAATTTAATTCTTAAGGCCCTTGCAAAAAAAAAAAAAATGCATTTGTATTTTGACTGCACACCCCAGGAGAATGAAGGTCCTAGAAAATCCTAGAAGGGAAAAGAATTAATGAAAAAAAGAAAGAAACAGAGGAAAAATGGAGGAAGAAGGGCCAGACATATTGGGGACTAGAGAAGGATCCAGAAAAGCAGAGTCACTTATCTCCATATGTGGGGCCTGGTGTCTCCGGAAAACAGCAGAATAGGGAGGAAGAACACAACAAAACTCTCGGTGAGTCCCAAATGAACAAACAAGCCTCTTCGAGGCTGAGGGCTCTGATTAAAAGGGGTAAAGCAGCATCGACCAGATGTAATGTAGTGAGCCTGCAAACAGGATCCTTCTCAGTAACAGGAAGTGAATCCTGCCTGCTCATGTAATCACATGATGGATCTGTTTTATTGGCCCAACTGGCGGCTAACACATGGACAAAGAGCTGACTTCAGTCTTTCTCTGGACTTAGGGAAATGGAGAAGAAACAGGAAAAAAATTGCTATGAATCACTGAGTAACCTAAATGCCATCTCAGCAAGAATGTGAGTTAGACCTAGATGGGATTTTTCATGAAACTTAGAAACTGGAGGTCTTGACCTCCAGTGATCCGAGGGTA
Organism: Procyon lotor; assembly: GCA_028646535.1. Lineage (NCBI taxonomy): Eukaryota > Metazoa > Chordata > Mammalia > Carnivora > Procyonidae > Procyon > Procyon lotor. The sequence continues at coordinate 35,519,563 of CM053618.1, read as the reverse complement.
AACTGTGATACAGCCAACTTTGAATGAGAATACTAAGTCCTAAGAAGTTTCATTTATTGGAGTGACTGGGTGGCTCAGATGGGTAAGTGTCTGCCTGTGGCTCAGGTCATGATCTCCAGGTCCTGGGATCGAGTCCTGTATTGGGCTCCAGTGGGCAGCCTGCTGCTCCCTCTCCCCTCTGCCTCTCCCCCTGCCTGTGCTCTCCCTGCCCCTCTCTCTCTGAAATGAATAAATAAAATCTTAAAAAAAAAAAAAAAGAAATTTCACTTATTTTAAAGGGGTAGGGCTAAGGTTTACAAATTCAGCAACAGAAGACCAAAAAAATACAAGCCTTTCTTAAAGATCTCTTAAGTGCTGCTTCACATCTTCCTTTCCTCCCTGATGGGTTCAAATGAACACACTGACCTAAGCGCCTCCTGACCCTGTACTGAGCACCATTATATGGATTATCTCACTTTAACACCCAGAACTCCATCACACAGGGTAATTACTATTGTATTTTATAGAGAAAGAAAGGAGAAGCTTAAAGAAGCCAGAATTCTGACAGTTTTGGCAGACTGACCCCTCTAATGGGTCAAAAGCATTTAGGGGCGCCTGGGTGGCTCAGTGGGTTAAAGCCTCTGCCTTCGGCTCAGGCCCTGATCTCAAGGTCCTAGGATCAAGCCCCACATCGGGCTCTCTGCTCAGCGGGGAGCCTGCTTCCCCCTCTCTCTCTGCCTGCCTCTCTACCTACTTGTGATCTCTCTGTCAAATAAATAAATAAAATGTTTAAAAAAAAAAAAAAAGCACTTAGATCCAGGTGGATAAGTCCCCTTTTTGTCCACGGCAATGTCCAGAGAGGGGTTCTACACCTGTGGCACATGACCGTTAGCTGACAGCACGAGCAAAGGGCCTGCCATCTGGGGTGCTTGTCTGGGGGAATGAGTTCTCAGCAATCATCTGTTGTTACCTCCCACTCCTGCAATCCCCCCAACATTTAACCCACGTTGAAACGAGACTGTAAACATACTACAGGGTCCACCTTGCAGCTAACTTCCCCTCTTTCCTCAGGGGGGGTCATTTTCACTCCATCTATGAATAGCCTGAGGTGGAATCATGCAGCTTTCTAGAGACAGGATCTACAGGGGCCAGGCCAGGGCTTAGGAGCAAATCCTGCTAAAATGAGATTCTCCT
>CM053618.1:35499953-35518290 GCA_028646535.1 Procyon lotor | reverse complement strand
ACAGACACTGGGAGAAAGGCAAGATGCTGTACCTTAACGTTCTTTCTTTCTGCACTGTTCGTGAGATAGAGACTCTTCTCTGATTGGGATCAGAGCCAGCACGGGGGGGGGGGGGGGGGGGGGGGGGGGGGGGTGGGGGAGGATGACTGACAGAGCAGCCATTTGGCATGATTACCACAGAGGCCCAGAATCCAAGGGACTGCTGTTATAGAGAGCTTCTGTCCATTTTGATGGAGTGAAAACAGATTTCCCTTAGGTCCCAGGCGATAGTTACCCATACTCAGTCATTGGCGTGATGGTTGCAGCAACGAGGCCTTGAAGCTTCTTCTTTGGGGAGGCCATTGGGCTGCTGAAGAAAGTCTGCAAAACATACAATGTAATTCCTCTCCTTCAAGGAATGTCCATTAATGATAAAACTCCCAGGCAAAGTCCATTCCCAGCTTAGAACTGTGAAAAATGCTTACAAGTACACAAATGCACAGAGCAAATGAAAAACATGTAGCATGTAGAGTTTAATTCTGCAGAGGGGACTGTTTTTCCAGACAGGAGAAGGGGGAGACAAGAAGGGAGCAGTATCTGGGAAAGTACTAAGAAAGAGGATTCTCACTTTATCTATACAGGTAATTCAGGCAGTCTGAAACCTCAAAGAGCAGGGATAAACAACAGCAGACCCAAGCAAGAACATGAATATAACTCAGGGAGGTCAAATACATAAAAAATTACTATTACTTAAATTGTAAAATAGTCAGGACAAAAGGGACATCTCTTTCTTTTTCCATATCTTCGTTCTTTTAAGTAAGAATCTCACCTAAAACCAGCACTTAGAGTTTTAAGGGTTCAGTGTAACTATCTTCAGATTTCACCTACCTATCCTTTCCCACTCTAATTTTGACCAGTTTTGCCCTTTTTTCCTACCTCTAGTAAACCATGTAAACTCTATCATAATTGTTTATTCACCTCTCCCCCACTAGACCAACCTCCCCAGGACAGGAAATACATTTCATTTGCCTTTGCTTTTCCTGTACTGAGTTACCTGCTGGACACCTTGTGTTCAATTAAAAAGTGATGACTATGTGGGTAATCGAGTGATGTATTCAGATTGTAGCTGGGTGATGACTTCCACAGATGGGGGAGATCACTGCTCAGAGACTCAACCTGACCCCATTCTTTTGGGGCAAAAGGATCCCTCACCATCTGACAGAGGGTACATCTGTCATGCCAGTGGAAAAAAGTCTCGAAGTTGTGGAAAACAGGCAATGAGAGGTGACAGAATATCCTGGTTAATAGCCTGGATTCCACAGGCCAACTTCTGGTTCTCTCAGCTTTGTCACTTACTAATTACAAAAGTGTTTTTATTTTTTGAGCTGGAAGACATAAAAATTCAAAGCCACAAATGCAAAGTCTAACAACTGCAGAAGAAAATAAAATAAAATCAGAGTGTATTTGGTGACAATTAGACAAATTGTGCTTAGAGCAAGCACAGTGATGTTTATAGGTAACAGAAAGGTGGGGTATGTTAGTTCCGAGGTCACTAGCATATTTAAAAACCCAATGCCTGCTATACTTAAATTTTACCCACGTAATGTAATAATTACGAACTATCTCATTTTGTTTGCTCTTTATAACTGTTCATCTCAACTCCTTAAATGTGAGTATACACTTATGGAGTACATAAATTGTATCTTCTACTCTTTCTGTATCTCCCAAGAGTTCTGTTTCTGGTGAGCCCTTGAAGCCAGAAACAGGACAAAACAAGGACAAAGACATGAAAGGGCACAATATGGTAAAATCTGCTGCTTTTGTAGAAAGCCAATGTGATGCCTTCCCTTACAAACAGATATGTCCCTAGCAAAACTTGCTCCTGAAATGAAGCCCAAATCCTTCAAGTAGCTTTGCTCTGCACTGAAGGGCAGTAAAGGGGAACCTTACCTGATATACAGGATTCTAGGATTTCTCTGACTTTTCCTATTTTGAAGATGAGCCAGAAATCCTGTGGGAGGTTTTGAGAGATAAATGAGGGTCCATTGGGAAAACACAAGGCCATGACACAGGCCCTGTGTTTCCCAGAGGAATGTCTGCGCATTAACTGAGATGGACGCTATGCCTGCTGCGAGTCTTTACCAGGCACTCCTGCAAGCATCTCAACTCAAGACACCTGCCAACCTGTCCCCCAAGATTTCTTCCTTTGTTCCTTATAGTGGACGGGCTGGAGCACTAGCTCTGGAGGCAGACATCATGGGTCTGCATCCTGGCTTACCAGGGAGGGAGACTTACCAGCAGGGAGACCCTGTGTAATGCCCCCGATTTCAAATCCGAGAGACCACCGAGGAGCCGATACCGATGCAAACGCAAGAGGGTTTATTTGCAAGTTCGAGCTTGGGCCCAAGTATATCCGACACAGCGGGGTCAGGACTTGGACCCCTAGGTCAAAGGGCGTAACAGTTTTATAGGGGCCAGTGGTCGCACAGAAAGTTGCATAGTCATGTCGGTCCACATACAGGTGGCCAATGAGGTTGTAACACACGGAAAGTTGCATAGTCATGTCGGTCCACACACAGGTGGCCAATTGAATCACAACTTACCCTATAGTAACCATTTGAACTAGCCTATTACTCTGATCTAATTTGGCGTGCAGGTTTGGCAGGTAAGGTAACTGTTTGAACTAGCCTATTATTCCAGTTGCAAGTTTGGCAGGCAAAAGGCGGGGTTTGCATTCTGTGACAGTTAGGGATTCCGCATTCTTATCGGCTAACTCAAACTAGTTCAAGGACCGGCTAGGCAATGTTCTGACATTCTGTGACCTTTCCCAGGAGCCGGTTGTATAGGGGTTATATACAATATGACAGGTATATCACAAAATGAAGTTAGCCCCTCTTTTTTTTTCCTGCTCTCTCACCTGGAACCGTTATTCACCTTCTCTGCGAGTCAGTTTTTACTCCCGTAAATAACAGTAGTCATATTTCATAGGTTGTTGAGAGCCAAGTGAATGAATTCTCGTAGAATGATTAACAAGAGTGCCAGACACCTAGTAAGTACAACTATGAAGTCTTGTCAGATGGCTCTAGGATGTTAACAAGAATTATTCTTTTTACCAGCACCTTCTTTCCTGTCATCTCAGCTTTACTGATATTGCTTCTCTGACCCTCACTACTCTGGTCCATTCAGGGACTAAGTCATTTCAATGCTCTTATCTTCCTTTCCTGCAATGCTTCCCCCTCGCCTTACTGCCCCTCTCAGAACTTACCCTTTGTTACCTCTTATCTAGACTGATGGGCACAGCCTCAGGTCCAAGGGGCCCAAAGGGGCTCAAGAAGGCGCAGATGATAAGACTCTCAAGAGCTAGGTTCAACAGTAAAATCTCCTAATTCAGACCTACCAGGCTGTTCACATTAGACTTCAGTATTCTGAGCTCTTAGCTGTATTTATTTCATAGGGCAACTACGCTGATATACTTAGGACTGTCAGAAGCTTGGATGGGTAGTTTTATATATGCTTTTGATTGAAAGAAATAAAATTAACTGCACATAAATGCAATTTGGTTAAAAAGTTTCAAAAACATAGAGCCTGTAGGGGTGGGGTCAGAGTTGGGAATTATTGCGCTAATCGCCACTCTCCTCCAATCCACATAGGATGCCGGGTTAATCTCCTGGTGGCACAGACATTTCTGGTCCCGCCTTTGCCCTGCTCAGAAAGGCCAGTAACTTCCCCCTGGCTTCCGTAGGAGAAATACCAAACTCGCCGGTGTAGGTCTCTGTACGGATCTCCTCAGGCCTGAAGTGCACCAACTCAACTGATCCCTGTTGCTCGTTCCTACCATGTCTGGCCTGCTTTCTCTCTCCTGAGGCTCTCACATCTGGAATGACATTATCTCTCACTTCGGCCAACTTTTAAAACTCATTGAAAAGCTCTGGAGAACATTCCCTGGTCCCTCAAGAGGAAGATAATTTCTTAGTCCTTAAAATTCCCTCAAACACTTGTTTTTCCTTCAAAATTTTATCTGAGTTACTAGGATTGTTTCGGCACTCTTCTACACTGCAAGCCACTAGGGGGCAGGAACAACTTCAAAAATATATATATAAATAAATCTATCTATCTGCAGAGAGCAGCACACTAAATGAGCAAAATTTGCTGACTTTGTGAACACTGAAACTCCAGGAAGAGATGGGGCAAAAGGATCACAACAACACTAACAGATAATGGTTGCTATTTCATAAATCTGAATTTTAAATAAACTTGGCAATGTCTAGCTTTGGTTTTCTTTATGGCTTGTACCACAAGCAAATGGTTAGAATGCTCTTCAGCCTAAGACTTACAGTGAATTTAGAATGTTAACACTGAAACGCTGGGGGAGGGTATATTACTCTTGAAATCTTGCACTAAGACAACACTTAGTACAAAGAATTCAAGTTGCCTAAGTCAATTCTCTTAAAAGGACAAAGTTAAAAAAAATCTCTGGGGGAGAAGGATGCAGCTCTGGGCAAGGTGAACGAGTCGAGAAAAATGTAGAAAAGAAAGAGGAAATGAAGAAACTAAAGAAAAAAACAAAACGCAGAAATATAACCAAGTTCCCGCAAATAAAAGGGACTGGATCAAATGCTGTCGCTAAAGTCTGTGTCGCTCCACCGCCGCCTCGGGTCCCTTTGAGGCAAGGAGCCTGAGAGAAAGCTACGCGGTCCTGAAAGCATCCAGGGCAGTGGTCCCTCTGCCCGCCGCCGAGCGGACGCTCGCTCCAGGCGGAAGGGTGTCCCGTTCACACTTCCTCTAGCCCCACGGTCCCAGCTCTTCCGCTCTCCCCTCTCCTCCGGGCCGTCCCCTGTCCCCCTCCCAGCCCCGAGTCCCGTCCCCGCGTCCCTCTGCCCCCATCCCCCGGCGGGCTGGTGGTCTCCGTCCGGGCCGCCGCCCCGCGCGAGCCGCGCTCACCGGATGCGCCCGGGTCCGCCTCGCTCGCCGTGGCAGCCGCCGCCGTCGCTCCCCGCACCGCCCCAGCTGCGGCTTTGTGGCCTCGGCGGCCGCCCGGCCCACACCACGTGCCCCGACGCCCGGGGCCGGGGCCCGCGGGGCCCGCGCCTGTACCCGCGGCGCACGGGGAGGCGCGCCCCCGCGGAGCCGCGCGCTCCCGAGACGCTGCGCGCGCGTGCAGTTTCCCCGCCCCCCCCTCGGCGTTACCTGGGCGTTACCTGTGGGTGCGGCGGCGGGGGGACTGCCAGCCCCCGAGCTTGCACCTCGGGTCGCGTCGCTCGTGCTGCCGTGCGCCTGGATTCCGCGGGGCAAGCCTCTCTCTTCCTCTTCTGCTCAGCCGGCCCTTCCGCTTGCCGACGCCTCCCGGCCTCTCTTTCGCCTCAACTTCTGTCCAGGGCCCTGCGGCAACAGGTATTTGGTGGTTATGGGCTTTGAAATTAATGCTGTTTCAGAAGCTTGCTGAGAACGCTGCGTGCCAGTCGGGGATTCTGTGCTTTGCAGGCTGGTGCTGCTGCCCCCACCCCGCGTGCGCTCTCCAAGGAGATGACAGATATTAAAAGCGGATGAGTTACTAAAGTGGCAGATTTCCTTATAGTCCGGAGAACAGTTGAGATTTGAAAGGGAGAAATAATTTTAAACAAAATATCTCTACTCGCAAAAATGTCAAGAGTTCATTTTCTAAAATGTACTGTGCTAATAAATCACACAGCCATAAACGAGTCTTCAGCCCCCTCTTGCTGAGGTGAATTAACCTCAATTTTCCCCAAAAGACAGCGGCCGCAGCTTATTTCATTCAGAGAAAATAAATTTCCCAAAGGCTTCCTAGTTTGCACCGTGCTTTTAAATCCACTGTAGAAGTTCTTTCATTGCATAAAACTCCAGAAATTAATTTCATTAATCAGCTCATAGAACAATCCTTTGTGGTGGGTACTATTTTTTAAGTTCATATTTTACAGTTGAGGAAAGCATCATCCCATTCAGAGATGTAAAGAGTTTAAGTGATTTACAGAAGGCCATCAGCCCATGAGGGTTGAGCCGTGATTTGAATTCAAGTAGTCTGAAAGATGATACTTTTTTTTTTTTTAAAGATTTTATTTATTTGACAGAGAAACACAGTGAGAGAGGGAACACAAGCAGAGGGAATGGTAGCGGAAGAAGCAGGACCCCCGCCGAGCAGAGAGCCCGATGCGATGCGGGGCTCGATCACAGGACCCTGGGATCACGACCCGGGCGGAAGGCACCCAGGCGCCCCTGAAAGATAATACTTTTAATCACTACTCTATGGTATCCTGCAAAAAAGGAAAGGGAGAGTTCTAGGTTTATCTTGTAATGTTGACAAGAATATTATATCCTAAAGGGACGATGTTAGTAATTTTTTTCCAAGGTCACATTTTAATCATCATTACTTTTCATGCTTTTATTTCTTGTCCCACAACTCCACTGTGAGGTACTCAAGGCAAGTGCCATGCCTTATTTCTTTGTTTTTTTTTTCCCATAGGGCAGAGCGCAGTGTTCCTCTACCTGCAGGCCTAGAGGGTGGGATTTGGAGACATCTATTCCCTTCAATTGTCCTTAGTTTAAAAATATATATATTGGGGTTCCACATCATATTGTGTTCGCTACAATTCAAGTTTGAAACTCAGTGACACGGAGGAAAGAGCTTGGGGATTACAGTGCACTGTAATTGATCAGACTGGCCACATGTTCCATCCTTGGAGAGGACACTGGAGCCCTATCACAGCCTCCTGAACTGATGTGGGGAAAGAGTGGTTTCCCAGAAGGGTTCCCCTCACCTTCTTGTAATGATGCTGAAAGGTTCTAGTACCAATTCCAGTGTGTGGGGGGCTGCTCCCCACACTAAGAAGGAAAAGTTCTCTGACACCAGCTGGGTGTCTTACAATTTAACTCAATTCTGATGCTATCTACTCAGAGATTGCATCGGATTCCACAGATTAAGGGTTCAGTCCTACAAGTCTGCCTTCCCCACCCGACCCCTGCTTCAGCCACCACACCAGACCCAGGCTCTTTCCTGTGCTTCTGACCCGCTGGCTATAAACCAGACCCCTTCTCTGATTAAATTTACTACAGCAGCTCACAGAACTCAAAGAAACATTTTACTTACCAGATCACTGGCTTTTGTAAAAGAATATAATTTGGGAATAGCCAGGTGGAAGAGATGCCTAGGGCAAGGGATGGGGAAAGGGCTCATAGTTTCCATGTTTTTTTTGAGTGGGAGTGCACCACTCGCCTAAAATCTTCATGTTCACCACCTGGAAGCCCTCTGAAAGCCCCCCTCTTTGGATTTTTATGGAGGCTTCATCACATAGGCATGATTGATTAAATCACTGGCTATTGGTGATTAATTCAACTTTGGAGAAGGTTGTGGGTGGAACTGAAAGTTTGGGCCTTGAGGTTCTTCAGGTAACCAGCCCCCACCCTAAGGGGCTTTTCCAAAGTCACCTTATTAGCATAACAAAAGACCTTTATTGCTCTCATCTCTTAGAAAATGCCAGGAGCTCTGTGCCGGAAATGGAAGACCAAATATACATTTTTTAATTATAAATCACGATATCACAACTGTCCTTACCAGAAAAGAGGAAATGGGTTATAGACAGCCAGAATACGGCTACATTAGGGAACTTTCCTGGAGGAAGGAGAATGTAATTTGGATCTTGGAAGTGTTGCTATCCATTGTGGGCTGGAAAGGGTTTCTCTGTCTGTAGGTGAGCAGTTAGAGTGCTTTGCATTCCTTGTAAAGACATAACCAAGTCATAGGTATGAGAATTACTCCTGGAAATTCTGGTTGTGTGGGCATGTTGGTGGGGTAGATGGAAAGCCAAAGTTTATTTTTTGCATCAAAGTCCAGAGATATTCAGAGCAGGGAGCAGGCCATGACTAGAAGTGGGACAGATTGCTGGTTTCCAGGACAGAGACCCTTTTAGAGTTTTATTTCTGAGGCTGAATGCCAGCTAGTAGAGGGACATCTCTCTCTCTCTCTCTCTTTTTAAGATTTTATTTATTTATTTGACAGAGAAAGAGATCACAAGTAGGCAGAGAGGCAGGTAGAGGGAAAGGCCTGAGATCATGACCTGAACTGAAGGCAGAGGCTTACTCTGAGCCACCAGGCACCCAAGAGGGACATCTCTTGGGGGAGAAAAGTCTTGTGCAGAAACTGGGCTTTGGAGAACCCTCTGGGGTCACAGGAAAGGATAGTTCTGAAAGCAGTCATGCTAAACTATTTCCTGGCCCTGCCCTTTGGTGAACTGGGTTCCAGCACAAAGGGAAAAAATGAACTGAACATGTTCCTCCATATTTGGCATTCTTAACCTGGGATCCATGACCCCAGATTTTTATTTTTAATAGCAATAATCGTAACGTTTTAATAATAATAATTTTTATCGAGACACTATTAATACTGTACAATTCACCTATTTTTAGCATTTTTCAATATTCTCTACTATAATGTCACAGAAATGCACAAGCATGGCTGTAATCAATTTTAGAGCAATTTCATGATCCCCCAACAATCTGTACAGTTAATAGTCACTCCCTGTTCCCCTTCCTCCTTCCTGCCCCTGACTCTATAAACAACCCTTGATCTTTCTGTTTATATAGATTTGCCTGTTCTGGACATTTCATATACATGGATCATACATTGTGTAGTCCTTTGTGTCTGGCTTCTTTCCCATATTGCAGCAGGAATCAGTACTTCATCCCTTTTTATAGCCAAATAATATTCCACTGTATGGGTATACCATATTTTATTCATCAGTTGATGGACATTTGAGTTCTTTCTGTTTTATGGTTATTAAGGTAATGCTACTATTGTGATGATGGATTTTAGACTTCCTGGAATATTGTGGTATCTTTTTTCCAGTGGAGTTAGTTTATAGCATTTTGGCCTCTGTTTAGTTTTTCCAAAGCCCCAAGTCTTTATCAAGGTCAGGGTTCTTACCTGTGCCCAGGCTGCTCTTCTTCAGGCTGATTGCTACTCATCCTTAGGATTGTGGCTCAAATGTAACCTTCCGGAGAAGTTAACCGGTACAGATCCTCCTCATAGCACCCAGTGCTTTCCCTTCCTATCACAATTCATTAATGTGTTTAGTGCTCACCATTAGTCGGTTAAGTTTCATGAGGACAGTGATCTGTTCTCTTCCTTGGGACACATATGGTGCCTGCCACATGGTAGGCACTCAGTAAGTCATTGAAGTAGTACACAGTGCAGAATGAATCTTGATAAGTGAGAGCAGTCTCCTAGCTCTGTTGCCTGAACATAGACTTGAATTGATGGGAGGAGGGTACCTCCTTGTTGACGGGTGTTGACTGGTGTTGATACAAGAGTCAGGACCCCTGTGACCAAGAGGGATGATGTCAACACAATGAATGAGAACTAGGGAGCATTGAGGACACAGAAACCAGATAAAGAGGACTGTAATCCTCTCTGAGAGCAAGAAGGATTGCTGATGTGGATTAAATCTAGGGGATGTTGCCTTGTTGCTGATGTTGAGACCCTCTTTCTGAATTGTATCTCTGGACTGAATGCCGATGGGTTACCTATATTGATTTACCATCCCCTAATAATTGGAAAACCCTTGGAATATTTGGGCCTAGTTTAGGAATTATGAGATATTTGGGAATTATGAGGGTATTCCCAAATATTTGTGAATTATGAGGGTACCATAGTTTGAAAACAGAAAAGGAAGTTAATAATATTAATTTTGCTTAGCAGGACTTCTTTGAAAATATTAAAATAATTACAGAGACAAAACTTCCTTTTGAAGGATGTTCAGCCTGTATTTGGTATTGCCTAGAGGAATGTTAGGCTGTTGGAAGTCACACAAGTGAGTCTGTTCTACTTGCAACAAGACTCTGTAAGGTTCCCCAGGGATCTCAAAGAGAAATAAACATGTCTTCCAAGAGCATCCCAAAGCTCAGGAGCTGCTCATATTATGAATTAGGTGAAAACTCACCACTAGGTGACAGTCTGTCAGCAGAAATTGCTTTCTCATTTAATGACTTTCCCAACTCAAAATTTCTGGGAATGTCAGTAAAAATAAAAATATTAGGTAATCTTTTTCTGACCCCATTTCCCTATTCTCCTTTTCCCAAAAACCTATGAAGCTGACATCTTTTAAACATCCTTCCGTAATCTCTGCCTCAGTATTAAAATAATGAAAAACTGATGTATGAAAAAATGACACAGAAGTGAGACATTGAAAATTCAGTCCCCCATAAACTAGTTCTTTGGGTTTTGAAGATAAATATGGCAATGAAAAGAGTGCACTCCGTGGTCTTGACTTTGATAAACAGAGGATGCTTAAATCTGGTTCAAGTTTAGCTTAGAAGTATTTCCTCCCTCATGAATAAAACTCTGCTTCTTTTCAGCATTCGAAGTGAAGATGGAGCTCTTAGGAGAAATATATTAGCTCATTTAGGAAGAAGTTTCATTTTATGTCCTTTTGAGTGAAAGGAAAACTCCCTGGAATGTGTTCCGTGAGGTAAGTGCTACTTGAAATTTCCTTTGCTTCCGCCCAAGGCTGCTTCAGTTCTAGGTAACAGCTGAACTCAAGCACTAATGGTCTGGGCTCAGGGACGCTTGGGCCCCTCCTGTCAGCTGGTAGCAGGGGATGGGAGCTCAGACAGCTTCTGCAGGGGCTTGGGGGAAATTTTGTTGGTCCTGCCCGCCCTCATTCACTCTGCCAAAGCCATCCGGGCGCTGCTATCTTGGACTAGCAGACTCCACTTCCCATGTTTTTTCTACGGTCCCAATCAACCAGGTTCTTCTGGGCCTCCCCGAACGTTCCCATTTGTTATTCCACAGTTTGTTGTCTCTGTGCTGTTTCTCAGGTTAGTTCTAGCCAAATTCTGTCAACTCCGAAAGAAATGCCTACAGTCTATATTTGGCTATACATTTAGAGGTGGACCAACTAGGTCAGAAAACAAAAGAAAGGAAGAAAGAAAAGCAAAGTACAGAACAGTATTTATCCGATTCTTCCATTTGTATTAAAGGGGGAAAAAAAAGGTGTGCGTCGAGACGAACCTGTATCTGTAGGTATGTCATCTGGAAGGGTAACAGTGATATTCGAATATTTAACAACTGGGTCAGTGCTGGGAAAGGGATGGCTGCTGGCTTTACATCTGGAAGCCTGCTGCACATTCTCAAGTATCTAAGCTTTAACTCTTTAATAGCTGATTGAAATTCTGTGGGGGACGGGGCAGCACTCAAGGGGGCTTCCAGCAGCAGCTGCTTACCAATCTAGAGAGTCTTTAAACAGTTTAACAAAGTGCGCTTATCCAAGTGGATGCCGGCAGCTCTCAGCCCGTTCTCCTGGGAGTGGTGTGGGGATCAAGGGTGGGAGAGACCTCTGTCTCAGTGTGCGGCGCTTCAGCACTGTTTGGAATGTCTGGTTGCTGTTGTCGTTGTTTGGATTCTATTCAGTCATGGACTCAGAGATTGAATTTAATTTTGTTTGGCTCAGAGGATAAGTCTTATTTTTAGACTGTGGATCTGGACATTTCTATCTAGTCATCTGACTCCAGTCTGCCTACAGACTCAGGGCTGCTCTCTTTAATGCCATCTTGCAGGAAGCTCCCCCACCCACAGCTTTGCCAATACCCGCTGGTCCCCAGCAAACCCCCTTACACCGGCCCTCAGTCCCCAGCACCAGTCCTCAGCTTTGCTGTCCGAATCTCATTTTGCTCCTTATCCGGCCCCTCTTGTCTCTCCACCTTACCAGACCTCAGTTCCATTACGGACTAGCATAGACATTGCTCTGCTTACTCTCGAGACCAGAAAGTAAGTGCTTGTTTGTGTCCCCACGATTTTTGTGTATGAACCTGTGCTTCCCTCCGTTTATCTGAGTATCAGCCCGCATGGTAATGGTTATTGTAACCATGGTAATAACTCGCTTTGCATTGGTTTGTGTCTCCACCTGCCTCCTGCAGAACCATCCCTGCCTCCAAGTCTCCCCCCGGGGTTTGTCTGGGAGGCAGAGGCAGGGTGGTACTTGCCATGGGCCCCCTTCCATCCTTTCCTGTTCTGCTTTGAGCTCCTTGCTGGTGTGCTCTGCTGTGAAGCCACTGGGGGCAGTGCCTGGTCTCAACCCTGGCCATAGCCACTCTCGGCCAAGGTTGCTCTCTCCTGGTGCCTAAAGGTGTGGAGAGAAGCCCGTTCTCTTCTGCTCTGCCCCATTCTGCACCCAGGTCCCAAAGCAGCATGACGTGTATCCAGTGTCTCACTGAGCGTCCTCCCTCTTCATCTGAAGGATCTGCCTCCACAGGGCTCAGGTATGAGTCTGTGGAGCCAAGGCATTTTTCCTTTCCATCCCAAGGCTGCCCTTCCGGTCCTCCTTTCCTCCACCCAAGGCTGCCACCAAACTGTATTTAAGCAGTGGCTTCCTTGAGTCCAATCGACTCGTAACCAGGTCTACTGCTCCCTTAGATTTATCAAACAAAGTTGACCCTTTGTGGTGGGCTCAGCTGGGCTCAGGCTGGCAGCCTGGCCATACGTGTCCTATTCACACTTATCTCACTGTGTGGTAATTACCCGTTGGCATGTGTGCTTCCCTGTTTGACTTCTGGCTCCTCAGGTATGAGCTCCTGACTGTGTGGGATTCATCCTTGTGTGGCCAGCACCCAGTCCCTGCCTGTCACGTGGCAGACCTTGGTAAAGATTTTTTGAAGAATAATCAAACACAGGCATTTTGCAAAGATATGCGAAAGAAAACCTCCCATCTTTTCCAGAGGGACAACCAGGCAACACACACAGGGGAGGGAGCTATTCTTAAAAGGGACATCGCCTACCCTACAAAATAGGCATTTAAGGCTCTCTGGGCTCCTTGGGTCCTCGGGAGAGCAGCTCTTCTGGCAGAGGGTTGCATTAGTCTTGTTTTGGGGGACTAGCATGTTGAACAAGTGTTTGGTTGCCTTGTATTGTGCGCCTGCCAATTGAAAAAACAAGGACAAAAACACGAGAGGGTACAGTATGGCAAAACATATTGATCGGAAAGGGAAAAGGTAGATGACATGCAGGGACAGAACATTTTATTTGTATCATCCCAAATTCAGAGAAATGTGGTTAACTCAGGGCTCCAGTCACCTAAATGTTCACAGCAGAGGTGAAAGTGACAGACTGAGGCATGGGTATGGTAATGCTGGATATCGGGTGTTTCCTCTCTTATTGTTTACTAGAAGTAAGTCTGAGGTCACGTGATAGACCAATAAGTGTAAACGACTCTTTGACCAAGAAAAATAAAGAAATTGTGTAACTACCTGACTTTAGTCTCTGAGCAGCAAACCCATGAATCACGGCCGAAGCAGACACTCTTCAACTAGTATGTGAGACTAGCAGAGGTACCAATTATGTTTATTCTAATAACAGCGGTGTTTAACACTTACCTCAAGGCATGGCATTTGCAGAAATTAAAAAAAAATAAGACTATTGCAACAGGCTTATGGATACTTGGTGGCAGTATCACAAATAATCACAGTCATCGGAATCATTTCAGTGATGAGGAGCAAGGGTTTAATTTTAGGGAGAGGTGTTAAACAATGTGTGGGAGGTCACATGGGTGGTAAGAGTCTCTCTCCTAAAGCATGACCTCTTTCTCTGCACAACAGGGCCTCCCTCGTTGGAGAATGTGACAGTGTAAAATCTTCAGATGAAAAACAAATGATACGAAAACAAATGATTTGAAAAACAGTATTGGCTGGTCCCATGTACATAGAAAACGTTGGAAACTAAATGACTTGCCAGGTGACAGAGCAGGTGGTACTGAAGGGGAGTGGTGGGAATGACCAGAGCACAGGCCTCCTGCCCCTCAGCACTTTCCTCAGCGCCCAAAGTCAATCTACCCGTCTCCCAACCCACCCACCAACCAGTGAAGCCCACTTGGTTGTTCCTAGGGCAGTGTTCGGAATGCTAGAGCAGCACCAGACAGGGCCCCTTGCCATCCTGGTGCTTGTAATCTAGCTGGAGAGACAAGGCAAAAATACGTGACACGATTACAGAATCTGACAGAATGTAATAAAGTGCTAAATTGTGTGGTACAGACAATTAGAGAACAAGACAGTATATAATAAAGTGCTAATTGTGTGGTACAGACAATAAGTATAATAGGAGTTCAGTGAAGGGATGGATGAGTGTGGGCTGTAGTCTTCAGGGAAGGCTTCTCATCATGTCAGGGCTGCCGTGTTTATCTGGTGCATGATGGGAAACTGAATATGAAATAGAGGATGGATGAACAGCAGAATAACTGTGCTGTACTTTGGTATCTCTTCTCAGTCTCGATGAGGGCAAAAAGGGAAAGAATTCTTTGAGAGGTGGCATTCACCCTTTAAAACAAAAATCAAACAGAGGAATACCTTATTTTCTCTATTAATTGTGTCAGAGAAAATTTCCCCAGAAACTTAAAATCATATATTTTTAAATTTTTTAATTTTTTTAAAGATTTTATTTATTTCACAGAGAGAAACACAGCGAGAGAGGGAACACAAGCAGAGGGAATGGTAGCGGGAGAAGCAGGCCTCCTGCCAAGCAGGGATCCCTATGCGGGGCTTGATCCCAGGACCCGGGGATCATGACCTGAGCCGAAGGCAGATGCTTAACGACTGAGCCACCCAGGTGCCCCTTAAAATCACATTTTAAATTGAATGATGTTCTACATTGGACTAGGAGAGTTCTGTGTTTACAGAAATCCTGCTGTAAATCCTTTTTCGTTAATGAAGAGTACTTTTGCAGGACAGATAATCTCTTACTAGTTTATGCAATTCTCCTCAAAGGAGGCAAATAGACACTCTTGTATACTAGTGGCAGGGCTGATAAACCTTTTGCAAGGTAACCCGGCAGTGGGTACCTCAGACCTTGAAGGTGTGCCTGTTCTTCAGGCTACCAGTTTTACCTTGGGAATTTACCCTAACGAAATAATCGTGGCTGACTGCAAGAATAACTCCTCTACCAGGATCGATATCCCAGAGTTGAGAGAAACTGGGGACAATCTGAATGCCCCCCAAAAGAGGACTAACGACATAAATGAACATATTTGTAAAAATGGGCTGTGTAGTCACTACAGTGTTACCATGCAAAACCATTGAATATGGTAGAAAACGTTCACAATATATAAACGAAAAAAGAAAATTCTACAACTCCTAGAGTATGATTCCATTTTAGTGAAACATATGTTTTATGCAGAGAAACATATCTCAGTGGTGAAGATATATGTTACTTCCACTTCTTTATGCTTTTGTGCAATTTCCAAATGTTTTCCGAGCTATGTGGCTTACTCTGAAATAAAACATATATTAAAATCCTATCGTTCTCTGATTTGTTTTGGAAGTTAGGAGGGTCATAATTTGGACTGTCATCAACCAGTGAGTTTCCGTAAAGTGGAGTAGACCTGTCCTGGGAGGGTTCCTACAGACCCAGGAGGTAGAGGTAGAGGTAGAGATGGAGATAGGGATAGGTTGGAGCTGCAGATCCCATGTAGCAAAGAAGTTCTGGGCCAAGAGACAAGCTTCAGAAACATTATTGAATTTTTTTTGATTTATAAATAATTCCTCATGTACCTTATTTTCATGAACTCACATCAAGCTAGGAGACAATGAGAGATATGCATACTCTTTAAGGCTTATACGACATGAATTTTTAGCAGCAGAGCCTGTCAGCGGACAGAAAGCTCAGGGCATGGATCAATTTTTAGGACTTACAGGATACTAAAAAAAAAAAAAAAAAAAGTTTAGATGTACCAAAGCAAAGTTTCAGAAATTGTAGTTTCCTTTTTTTTTTTTTTTAAAAGATTTTATATATTTGACAGAGAGACACAGTGAGAGAGGGAACACAAGCAGGGGGAGTGGGAGAAGCAGGCTCCCCATTGATCAGGGAGCTGGATGCTGGGCTCGATGCAGGCTCGATGCAGTCTCGGTCCCAGGATCCCAGGACCCTAGGACTCTGGAATCATGACCTGAGCTGAAGGCAGATGCTTAACAACTGAGCCACCCAGGAACCCCCAAAATTGTAGTGTTCTAAAAATGCTTATCTTGAGCAAATCAGTACCTTTAACCCAGAGAATACGAAAACAGGAAGTTAAATTTCATTGGATTTGAGATCTTTGGTGAATATTTGGGTTCAGGCTAAATTAGGCCCCGCCTGGAAACCATGTGAGGGAAGTGGAATTATTGAAAAACATCGGAAAATATCTGGGAAGGATTTTGGAATTTTTGGTCCAGGGGATTTTCCGTGTCTGAAGTGAAGACAAAATACTCTTTTTATGTTCTGAGGACTTTATTTAGAACGGTGCTGAAAGGGGCCTTTCCCTGAAAGATTTCAATACAAAAGGACTGTATTTTCTCATCCGATGACTTGGTGTCTTCCATTTTCTAGATTTTGACTAATTTAAGGTCTTAAAATATACATGTTTCAACCCCTCTTAGTTAATAATTTTCTATTTTTACCTTCCCATCTAGCTTTTCCTCTCATAGTTGGCCCAGTGAAAATAAAGTGCAGTAAAGTCAAAATTTTACTGCCTTTCCTATGCCCCCCAAATAGAGGGGGAAATCCTTGGATACTCAGGTTCTTGGGAAGCCAAACCTTAGCTAAAACTGGGACATGTTTGCTTCTCTTGAAGAATCCATCCGTAGGAAAACTTCCTTTTGCCAAAATGGGCAGTATCCCCGGAGTACAAGTTGTAAAGACTTTTTCCTGCACATTCCCTCGTTTTTCAATTAATTTGGGTGAATTAACCCCTCTGTGCTCCAGGCTTTCCATTGGATGGCATTGTATAGTGCTCAGCTGAAATATTTGTGACAAATAGTAGCCTGAGCTGACATGGACAAGCCTTCCCTCCCTCTACTGCCCATAGAAAGCTGAGATAAAATGTGGCAGAAATGTCAAATATTTGTATACAACCAGTCTTGAAAAAAGGAAGGGAGATAGTCCCGTTCTTAGCATGAAAAAGGAACTCAGAGCCAGTGTGGTAACTGTGGCTAATGTGGCTAGAGTTACATATAAGTCCTAGTATCTGCAAGCTCAGATATTGAGGGCATGTAGGGACAGAATATGTGGCCCCAAGGCCAAGTGTAGGCAGGGCTCTGTGACTAGGGTTGTCAGATTTAGCATTTCAAAGTACAGGATGCAGGGGCGCCTGGTTGGCTCTACTGGTTAAGTCAGACTCTTGACTTTGACTCAGGTCATGATCTCAAGGTTTTGAGATCAAGCCCTGCTTGCTTAAGATTCTTTTGGTTGCCACCCCACCCCCACATGCACTCTCTCTCTAAAAAAAATTAAAAAATAAATAAAAGTACAGATAAACAATGAACACTTTTAAGAAAATATGTTAAGTATGTTCCAAAAATTGAATGGGTTATACGTGTACGAAAAAATGTTTATCTGACATTCAAATGTAACCAGGTGTTCCGTATTTTATCTGACAGCTCCCTGATAGAGTTCTGTCAATAAACCCCAGGGGCCAGGGAGGGAGTACCTCATCCATGAAGGGGTTGTGTAACTACCTGACTGTAAATACCTTGCGGAAACATTTCACAACTGTTGTAGGGAAGCAGAAAGGAAGCCTTCATTGATCTGGGGCTGTTGGTGGGAAAATGAAAGTGTCTCCCAGGCCTTACCATGAGTTAATGTAGGATTCAAATTTATATAACCTATAGGATATAGAAATCTTAGCCCGAGACGTTACCCTAAAAACTGGTCCAGGACCTTTGAAACCTTCGAATTTCACCAGAGACAGACAAACTGCTGTGTTCAGGGGATTTCTGCACTTACCACACAAGTTTTCACTGGGATAACTAGTCTTGCTGAAGATGAAGTGTTAATAAAAAATTACCAACCAACTGAGGAAATGAATCACCCTCATGGGGAACCTGGGGATAAACAGGAAAGTTTGTTACCCCAAAACTGAGCTAACCTAAAAAATCTGAAAGTGTCTTTTGAATGTCAAAGACATAAAGGAAGGAATAGAATGAAAGAATAGTTTATTATGAAAAAAGAGCAGGTTTATTTGAAAAAGAACCAAATCTACAGTATAGAAATTAAAAATGTATTTGCCGACATTAGAAATTCGAAGGGTCCCGTTTGATTCCACATTAGACTTCTGAAGTGAACAAGTGGACTATAAAAAAGAACTAAGACATTCACCTAGAATGCAGCATATAGAAATAATGAGGTAGAGGGGCGCCTGGGTGGCTCAGTCGTTAAGCGTCTGCCTTCGGCCCAGGTCAGATCCCAGGGTCCTGGGATCGAGCCCCGCATCGGGCTCTCTGCTCTGCAAGAAGCCTGCTTCTCCCGCTACCATTCCCTCTGCTTGTGTTCCCTCTCTCGCTGTGTTTCTCTCCATCAAATAAATAAAATCTTAAAAAAAAAAAAAAAAAA
>CM053618.1:35435454-35499453 GCA_028646535.1 Procyon lotor | reverse complement strand
AAAAAAAAAAGACCCTAAAATATAGATGCCTAAAGAAGATAGAAATTTATTTCCCATATAATAGTCTAGATGCCAAGGGCTGGTGAGCTGCTCTGTTATTTATTTATTTATTTTTTTGCTCTTTTTTTTTTGCTCTGTTATTTTAATCTGTGGCTTCTATTTCAGGATCCCACATGGTTTCTTTAGTTCTGGTCCTTGGGTCTGCATCCTAAGCAGGGGTGGAAGTGGTGGGGTGAGGGTGGGGGGTTGCAGGGAAGGGAAAAGAATCATGTCTGCCTGTGTCTTTTAAAAGCACTATCTAAAGATGCACATGACACTTCTCCTAATACAGACCCATTAGGGAGGCAGGGAGAGGCTCTATCTATGTTCCCAGAAAAAAAAAAAGATAGTTCTTCTCCCATAGGGAGCAGTGGATATGAGAGGACAGCTAGCAGTTTACCCTGCAGAGGTAAGGCACTGCTCAAAGAAGTCATGATGGGGAGTTTTCCAGAGTTGATGAAAGATAAAGGTCCGAAGAATGAAAAGCATGTCCCAAGTAAGATAACTAAGAACAAACCTCACCGTGGACTGCTATTGCTGACTATTAAAAAAGAATAAAATAGTAAAACCACTAGAAGAAATAGTTTAATCACAAATGAAGGCCAAGTAGATCCATGGTAAACTTTTTATCAGCCTCAACAGAAACTAGAAAACAATGAAATAATATCTTCAAAGTGTTGATGAAAAATAATGTTCAACATAGGAATCTGTATTCAACTGAACTGTCACTCAAGAATGAGGAAAAAATAAAGGCATTTTCTGATAAATAATTTAAAAATAGACTCTTGCTGAAAGAGCTACAAAAGAGTATATTTTGGTAAGATGGACACTGACTACACAAGGAAAGTGTGGGATGCAAGAAACAATTGGTGACCTCTTCCCTGTATAATATTCTTAAACTCAATTACGCTTAAAAACTCATCTCAGAGGAAAGCACATCAGGTCAGGAGATTTGAGTTGTGGCCTCTGCTTTAACACTTTATTTTTCAGAACTTCAGGTGAGTCTATATATTTCTATCATTTATTCTTACTTTAAGAAAAAAAAACAGC
This sequence comes from Procyon lotor, assembly GCA_028646535.1. Lineage (NCBI taxonomy): Eukaryota > Metazoa > Chordata > Mammalia > Carnivora > Procyonidae > Procyon > Procyon lotor. Next base: position 35,498,364 of record CM053618.1, on the reverse strand, counting down.
AACAATAACAGCAACAACTAACGAACTGATTCATTAGTTTTATGGTCTTGTGGTATAATCTTATATTATAATTATAATTCAGAGGTGGGCTTTGGGATTTAAATCTTTCTGATTAGAAGGAGGGATTGTCCAGGTTCAAATCCTTGCTCTCTCATTGACTGACTTTGTGATCGTCAGCAGTTTCACCTCCTAAGCTCAGTTTTCATACCTGAGAAATAGGAAAACTAATTGTATTAGAGTTCCTGTATTATTCAGACTTCTCAAAGCAACAGAGGCTGACTCTTGCTGAATAAATGGAAAAGCATTTTATTTAAAAAGTATCAGATGGATCACAGAACTGTTGAGTGCACTGGAAAACTGGGCTTGAGGCTAAGTCTTGGGATACAAGACCCCAAACCAAGCCAAAGATCTAATAGGAAACTCCTGTTGCTCCATGGCTGCTGCTTCTACATCAGAAAGGTACTATTGCAATCCCTGGGGAAGAGTCACCCCAAAAAACCCAGACACCTCTGCCTCCCCCTCACCAGCAAAGATGCAACGATGGAAGGTCCATGTAGAGCCTCTTTCCTTTTGTTGGAGGGGTGATGACTCATAATTTGACTATTTCCCAAATATAGGAAGGAGACTCAAAAAAGATAATAAGCTGCCACAAATGGAATAGATGCCCCTAGCAGTAATAGTGATAGTGATAGTGATAGTGATAGTAATAGTAATATCTACTGTCCAGAATCTGAACTCTCTCCCATTTGGGGAAACCACCATTTTGAGAGTCTTGTTAGGTGGCGGATCTTCATCCTACAGCAGAAGCCAAAAGAAGACCAGATGCTGGTTCACTTGAAATCCTGACATGAGACTTCGTATGTGGACGTGAGACAAGCTCTTGTCCTGAGATGTCCAACAGTAAGAGTGACAGAAAGAAGCAGGAGCAGTTTGGTCATCATTCCAGTGGCAGCGGAGTTGATGGCTCCAATGTTCAGCTTCCAGTGTTCAGTAGCAATGAGTAGCGCCGAGTCCACAGCTCTTACCACAGCTCTCCACATCATGATGAACATCTTTTTCCTTCTCTGAAAATGGGTGCTCCTTACTTTAGAGGGTGTGTATAAGCATTAATCAGGATGTGGTCTGAAAAAGTCCTCAGAGAACCATCAAGCACTTAATTGTGCTTCTCCTATCACAATTGCCACCTTAGGAACGCAGCATAATGTTTAAAGTTCCAGAAGAAAAGGCGCAATCCATTAACTGTTTGGAGAATAGATAAAACATGTGGGAGGAAACAAAGACTGTTCATTCACTTGACCATTGTTACTTATTAACCAGTACAGGATTGTAAATGCAACACTGCATCCACTCACTGGGATAAATGACCCATCACCTATTTTGACAAGTGGGTTAGTCCATCATTATAATAGTGTATAATTGAGATGTTTGAATTCCAGCTGTAATATGCCTTTTGAATATATTCATCTGTGGCTCCAGATAAGGCTGATTCAAAATTCTCTGGCATAGTACAGTTACTTTCAGTTCAAAAAAAACCAAAACTCGACACCTCATTGTCAGAACCTCGTGTGGTAGGAATGTACAATTAATTTACCAAGGTTTTTCACTTTGTTTTTGTGTTTCTATCTGCATGGTGCTGTATCTCTGTAATGTTTCCCATCCAATATTTGTGTGTGTGGTAGCAGTCATCTCTTTGTGGCATTTGGCGTGGAAAGTGATGGCTGGGGGGACTCTTGAAGCCTTTTGGGCTCAGTGAGTGGTGTGCTGGCAAGCCAGCTTTGGGAGATGAAAAAACCCCTCTAATTTATAGCATTTGTCAGTTGCCAGGGTGAAATACTCCCACCATAGCTAATTTCAAGCTACCAATGTGATGTCACAAAACATGGGGTTGGGAGGACTTGTGCAAAATCAGTTCTAGCTGGCGGGAGGCAGCCAGCTCCCAAAGCATGCGACTGTTTGCATTGTAAATGTTTGCTCTTAAGGTAAGAAAACTCCATGTAGGCCATAAATCACACTGTTTAGTTTCATATATCTCAAAGCTATACTGGCCAAAACCCAAAAAAACAATAAAGCAAAGGCAGATTCCTAATAGAAAGTTTTATCCCAAGGAAGCCTTGAAATGCATTGTCCTTCTAGACTTCTTTAAAACTTGCTAATTTAGGGGCACCTGGGTGGCTCAGTCATTAAGCGTCTGCCTTCGGCTCAGGTCATAATCCCAGAGTCCTGGGATCGAGCCCCACATCCAGCCCCACATCCAGCCCCACATCCAGCCCCACATCCAGCCCTGCATCGAGCCCCGCATTGGGCTCCCTGCTTGGCAGGAGGCCTGCTTCTCCCGCTGCCATTTCCTCTGCTTGTGTTCCCTCTCTCACTGTGTTTCGCTCTGTCAAATAAATAAAATCTTTAAAAAAACAAAAAAAAACCTTGCTAATTTAAATGAACAGGAGGCAGAGACCTCTCTTTCTAACCTAAAGTGAAGATGCACTGTTCAGGAGTTGGTATATGAAGGAGCCTTTTCCATCTCTATCGAATCGTGTCCTAAACATTTATATGGGGCTTTACAGTTTCCTTCATTTGATTCTCCCTCTTGAAGAGGCGAAGGCTTACCAGATGGAAGGATTAAGACTTGATTGTTTTGATTGCAAACGGGTGCTTTCCCTGCCTTCCCCAGGCAGCCAGAACTTTCCTTGGTTCCTCTCTCTCAGTCCAGCTCAGACAGGATGTTTTCTTTCCTCTGCCAGGAAGCAGCCTCTTTCATCAATCCCTTTTTCCCACTTTCACAAGAGGAAGTTCCCTTGGCCTTCGATGGACTTGCTATTTTCAGCGTCTCCTTGGATCGTATTCCTGCCAAAGCCTTTTCCACTGGCAGATAGACTGACTAAGCACTCCTGCATCACCCCTCAGAACTGTGACCTGTCCCATGTCCCAGCAGCCCTGGAGGAATGCAGCGCTGGAAAGCAGCTGGGGGAAATGTTAAAGCTCATCTCGAGAGATGTCATGTGCTGGGCTGAATCCTTCTGCTGTCTCCGTGATCACATCAGTCCACTCTGTTAATGGTGCGAATGACTTTTTATGATGTCAGCGATTAGTGTGCAAACTCTCAGGCAGCTCAGAACCTTACCTTGCTTGACTTTAAAAGCATGCATAGCAACAGTGATCATTCAACAGTTTCATGCCAGGACGGGAACATACTGACTGCATGAGAAACTCAAAAAGCTTCAATAACACTTAGTTAATGCATTGATATGTTAACCTTATATTTATCACGCATCACACTCATGGCTCTGTTGGAAGGCCTGGAGACTCTCAAGGTAAAGTGTTAGTGGTTGCCTTTCTTCTATTTGTGCAAAGTGAGAAGCACTGCTTGTTGTAATTGAATGCGATACACACTACAGTAGAGACTAGGGCAAGCACGGAGGAGGAAGTGTGTTACTCTGTCCAGGGGAAATCAACTTTCCCAGGGATTTAAAGCTAGAGCTAGGATTTGAAGGATAAGAATGACACCAGTTATGTAGTGCTTATTATGATCCATGAACTGTCCCGTTCTAAGCATTTTCCATATATTTACCTATTTTATTATCCAACAACCCTGTAAGGTTAGGTTCAGTTATCATCCCCATAGGAACCTGACTTACAGAGAACTTAAATAACTTGCCCAAGGTCACCTAGCTGGGGAAAGATAGAGATGGGATTTGAAATGTGCTATGAACCTGTGCTTATTTCTGTGATTTGCTAGGGTTAGGGCGGTGGTTGGGAAAGCTTGAGCTAGGGCGTGGACGACATTCCAGGCTGAGGAAACAGCATGGGCACAGGCCCAAAGATGTGAGAAAATATGACATGTCTGTGATTCTTGCTTTGAATTTTGGTGGGTAGGCCACACAGAGCCATTCAACATACATGCATCATTTTTCCTTCATTGCAGAAGCTCTCCTAGAGAATATTTGGAATTTATTGACACCATTTCTTATATTTGAGCGTTTTTAAATGGCTGCTGTCCAATGGTTCACTCTGCTGAGCTGTTGGGTGAGGGTTGTTTTAAATACATCCCCGGAAGGATACACATTTCTTGATTTCCTATTATTCCTGAAATTGATTTATTCTAATGCTACTTGAGGCCAAAATTGCAAATGGATCCCCGCAGAAGGCAGTCAGCATTTTCTGGAAGAAAATATATGACAAAGTATATTCTTGGTTATGGCCAAAGTTCTTGCCAATGTCAGCGACTGATCACCATGTGAGACTGTGTACTCTGTGTAGTACTTTACCACCTCCTCAGGACATGTAATGTGTGACCAGAGGTAGGTCCTTTAGTAGCAAAAACAAAGTGTGGCCATATTTGGCCCAGAGCAGCACCTAGTGGAGGATCACCTGGCCAATTCCATATTTCTTTGGGAATTTTCTGCTCTCAATACCCTGAGATAAGTCATTCATTCAGCATCTTTAAATGCCCACCGAAATACAAGCTGGTGACAACAATTACCGTTAATAGAGCTTATTACGTGAAAGGCACTGTGCTAAGTACCTTAAAATGATCACATTTCATCTTCCCTATAACCCCATGGAATAAGAATAGTATGATCCCCAGATTAAAAATTACAAGGATTAAGAAACTTGCTCCATATGACATAGCTTACTGAGCTGGCAGAGATTTCCTTGCAGATCGTCTTGTCCAGCACCTGCTGTGTCATCTCCTTATGTCCAAGGTTCTATAGCAGCCATGATCAGGGATGCAAACAACAAACTCTAATCAAGTCAGAATGAGACAGGCATAGAACACTGGTTCTCAGTCTTTTTTTTTTTTTCTTTTAAAGATTTTATTTATTTATTTGACACACAGAGAGAGAGATCACAAGTAGGCAGAGAGGCAGGCAGAGAGAGAGAGGGGGAAGCAGGCTCCCCACTGAACAGAGAGCCTGATGCGGGGCTCGATCCCAGGACCCTGAGGTCATGACCTGAGCTGAAGGCAGAGGCTTTAACCCACTGAGCCACCCAGGTTCCCTGGTTCTCAGTCTTTTGCCCACCGAAAGGGATGCCACCCAATAGGCATGCATGAGACACATTCTCTGGGACCACACCAACCTTGTGCAACCATAGGAAAGGGTATTACAATGCACATGAGAGAGAGTGACATTGTTACAATAATGACATTGAATCAGAACTAATTTATGAAGATGATAAATCTTTTACATATTTTCATACAGGAAGAGAGTGGATATAAATCTCAGGGCGCAAATCAAAGTATCCAAGAAATATTTCCTTTGTTTCTGTAAATCAACTTAATTTTGGCTCTGGACACTCAGCCCCTTGGACTGACAGGAAATTCAGCCTCTGTAATTTTGAGCTAACCTCTCCTACTTCCCATGAGCTCGTGTCAAGATTCTGGGGTCTTATGCAGGGCCAATAGTTATCTCTACTGGTTCCATGGAGACAGCTGCTGCTCTTGGCCCCCAGGATCCCTTTGGCACCTGGAGCCCTGGGTAAGAACCCAATCTCCCAGCTTCCCCAGGGCAGCACAGGGCCTTTTCCTCTGAGATCCCTTTGACCTGTCTCTCTTCTCCCTAACGCAGGCCAGTCCTTTTTCCCAGAGGGAAATCCTTTCCCTATTTTCCCTCTGACTCCCTTTTTCTCCCATCAAATTCTGATTCCCCTCTATGGGTTTTTCTCTTTGGGAGGGGGGGAAAAAAAGCAAGCCAGGAGGTGAAGTATCTTTTCTGTTTGTTCTTGCTGCTAAATTCCTACAAGGTATGTAGGGTAGAATCTGCTTGAATTAGAAGGGGAAAATAGTAATAAAAATAATAGGATCTAGTCATTAGAGCAGCATTTACATGGAAGCAGAAGCCTTAATTTCTTTTTCTTTTCCTCCTCTTTCCTTCTCTTTCTTCTTTACAAAATGCAAATAACTTTGTTTTCAATGATAAAAGATGCCATCGAGCAAATTAACACTAAACTACAGTGTGGTGTGTATTTTTTTCAGACCTCTTTTGACTATGCATATAACATTTCCACAGTATTTAGGAGATATTTGAGTTCTTGCTATACCTTGGAAGCTTATATGAGGATGTTTCATTTTATTCGAAGTGTCAACCCACTGGGGAGTCTGTAGGGCAGTCACTGAACCTTTTTTTTACATGTTTTAAAGATGGTACCAGCTATCCCATGGAGGGTGGATTTGCAAGACAAGACACTATTATAGAGGTCCAGAGAAGAGATGATAGTGTCTAGGATAGGGTGGGAATCATGGTGGTGGAGAGATAAGTGGGGATTCTGGGTGTGGTTGGGAAGGTAAGTAGACAGGACCAGCTGGGGACTGGATATGGAGGTAAAGGGCAGTGGAGAATTGAAGATGAGTTCTAGGTTTGGGCCTTGAGTAGCTGGATTTGAGTTGCCATCGGAAGACAGGGAAGACTAGGGGGAGGGTGATGTCCTTCATTTCTTAAAACTCTACTAGAAGAACACTTGCTAACTCCCAGGACCTTCTAGAGTCTGGAACGATGAATTTTGGGTGTGAATCTTGACCAAGAGAGGCACGGGTTGATCCAATGGGCTGCAGGAAGTACATTTAAGATTGCTATTTAAATTTGTTTTTTTCTTCTCATCCTCTTAAACGTCTATCTCCACAGATGCTTTATAATCTGCACATTGGCACCATGTGTTTTGTAATATACACGTTTGCATACCACTTACAAATAAATACATGAAAGAAAGAGAAACTGTGAGCCGTAGCAGATAGTCAGTTGTTTGCTGAAATCTGTCCTTCGTTCCAGATCATACGGCTGTAGCGGGGAGTTTCTGTAGCTGTAGCTGCTGCTCAGCCAGAGATAATGTTCTCCCACCCCCCATACGTAGCTGTTAACAGTTCTCCCCAGTGGGAGCTGAGTGGAAGTGATGTAGGTCAGTTCTGGGCCAAAGCTTTGGAAAAGTAGGCATGCCTCCTTTGGAATCTTAGCTCTTTGGCTGGCTTAGATGCAGAAAATGACCCGGGGTGGATGATGGAGGTCCGAGATGGAAGGAGCTTGCATCCTGAGACATTGCCGGTGGGGGGGGGGGGGCACTCACTTACCAAGAACATCCACCTCAGGCTCTTACAGGCCCAAGAAATAAACTTTTGTGTATTTGAGCCATTACACATGCCTCGGTCTCTATTATTTCTGCTTAGCATACAGGGAGCAGCGTAACTTTTTTTTTTTAATTGAGGTGCCTGTGTAAAATATTTGTGGAGGCACTGGTCACAGCACATGGCCAGATGCAAATGTCAGGACTGTCTTAGTAGCCTGTCAGATGCAGGGGACAAGCGTTTACCATTTGTAAGCCATCCCTTTACTTAATCAAAAGTTGTAATTATCATGGAATGATGTTTAAATCAGCTGAGTTTTAGTTTTGCAGAAAGTGAAATTTTTAGGAAGGTTCAAATGGAGATTGCCATTAATTATACAAAAAGGAACTAGCCTTATTGGAAATCCAAGGGTCCTCTTAGAAAATGTGGAAAATACTCAGTGAACATCACAGGAAGAAATCAGTGAAATTCAGCAAGATGGAACATTTGTTTGGCACAGATTTTCCTAACATTTGCAAATACTTTCACTTGCTCAGATTTTAACTTAAATTGTCTTCTTTCAAGGTCTATGGAGCTTTAAGATCCAACTCTTTTCCAGTTACCTTTGCAAAGGAAATAACAGTTCTTTGCATTCCCTCCTCCCTCCTCCCCGGGGTTTAGATGGTGAAACCCAGAAAGCCTTCCTCAGAGCATTTAGAGAAGGAAGAGAATGATGTATCAAGGCAATATTCCTGGAAGCTGAGATCAACAGACCGTGATTAAAGTCAGCTTGCAGTTATATTGGCTGAGAATGTCACACCAGCAGCTTGCAAACCCCCCCAAGATGATGGATGTCTTACTGCTATCCATACTGCTCTCCAGAATTTATCAGCAAACGAGAAAAATGGGGAAGGTTACAACTCCCAGAGATTCACAGATTTCTTTTTGCCACAGTGAGCGCTGACGGCTTGGGGGACAGTTATGAATGAATCACTGGCCATTTGTGTGGTGGCAGGAGTGTCTGAACCCTGGAACTGTAATCAAGACAAAAGGGGAAGGCGAGGCGGGAAGAGGGCTCTCCTGGCAGGTTCCTTGTCATTCTAACCAGAGAACGTTAGCCCGTTGCATTTGTGGGAAAACCCATTGTTAAGATTAGGGAAACGAAACTGTATGGTCTTTACTCACTGTGAAGGAATATATGGTCATAGAGAATGGAGATCTCGCAGGGGTTCAGGGGCAAAGCACGGGAGTTCTGGTGTTGTAGAACTGGGGGAAGAGTACGTGGAAGGAAATCCAGGGGCTGCTGGCTAGGGAGGCGGAAGGATGGGTTTGCATCCGTCATCTTGGGTCTTGATGCTTATTTCCTTCCTTTCTTTTTTCCTCTCCTTCTTCCTTGTTAGGGGAGCTAAGAATAAAAATGCTGGAACCTGCTGTTTTATTTTCACTCAAGAGACTGATTAATGAGGGCTGCTGGGTTTAATCAATGGTTGTCTATTTCAGCTTAGAAAACACTATTTTGGGGAGTGGAAAAAATATTGGCAATCATTCACCTTGTGGAGAGCTGCATTATTTTGCAAGTGGTGAAAGGGATAGGCTTTGGCATTACAGAAGCCTGGGCTAGGGTACTTGTGCCTCTACCTGAGTCAGGATATTTAATGGCTGCATGACCTTGAGTGATGACTTCAGCTGAGGCTTGGTCTCCTCACCCAGGAAATGGTGATAATAATTACTTGCCTCTTAAGTTTGCTGTGAAAATTGAGTAAGAGCCTTTTATGCCAGGTAAATGTTAACTCTCTCCATTACCTACCTATCTTTTCTCATTTTATCTTTTCAGAGGTAAAATAGAGACTGTATTTGTTTATGGATACTTAGGTTTTGAGCCCCTGCTCCTGGTTAAATTTCCTGCAGAGTGTTTTCTACCCCTACTCATCATTATTGAATTTGGAGAGTTAACATCACATATATTCATTTCTGCCTGAAGAAATGTCCTTTTTTTTTTTTTTTTGCCTTAAGAAGTAAAAAAATGAACTGATAATGAACAGAAGTTTGCTTTAATTTCCTGAAGAAAAGCCGTGGAATGATAATTGAAAATTTTTTATTTTTTTTTAAAGATTTTATTTATTCATTTGACAGAGAGAGATCAGAAGCAGGCAGAGAGGCAGGCAGAGAGAGAGAGGAGGAAGTAGGCTCCCCGCTGAGCAGAGAGCCCCATGCGGGCCTTGATCCCAGGACCCTGAGATCATGACCTGAGCCGAAGGCAGAGGCTTTAACCCACTGAGCCACCCAGGCACCTCCAAAATTTGCTATTTTTTGAGCCTAGTTACTGTTAGGAACCCTTACCTAGTTTGTGCGGAGGTGCCATCTCTGTTTTAGGACCATGTAATCTAAGAAAGAGTCTAGAAGCCCAAAGTCAGCGTCGTGTCTGTGGACCAAGTGCACTAAATCCCAGCTATTATATATAATTGTGTGAGGGTTTCATTCAAGCACTGTGTTGCTGTAACCTCTTGTCTATCTTTTATATCTGAGAGACAGGGAAACATCAGTTATGGTTTAGTTTAGGAAGTAGAAACTACCCTAGGTATTTTAAACAGAAAGGGGATTAATATAGGAGATTCGGTGCTTCCAAAATTATTGGAAGAGGTAGAAGGAATGTGTTCTAGCCTTAAGCCTCCAGAATGACTCCTAGGACATTGCAGAACTGACCTACAAGAGAAATGAGAACCTCTGCTGCTGTCAGGAAGGGCAGCCAGAGGCTGCAACCATTGATTTTCACAACATAATGGCATAGATCTAGAGATCAGAAAGACAGCATTAAGAAGAAACTACTGCTGCTGTTTTGGGGAATCACAGGGGAATGTAGAATCTGGTGATCTTGGTGGCCCAAGCACCTCTCAACATCACAAAGGCGGGGACTGGATGCTGACAACACTGAAATCTCTGTGTGCAGAAAACAGAAAAAGTAGCAGGAAGATGGCTTACAGCCTCCTAAGTAGAATCTGGAAAATGTATCTTTTTGCTTCTGGCCTCTGTCACATTGGAAAGCACTTGTAAATAAGTGAGAACAGATTTGGAGCCCCAATTAATCAAATCCTGCACACTGCCCCATTTGAGTCCCATCAAACTGTCCAGTTCAACAATATGTGCTCAGCAAAACCAAACCAGTTCATTGAGGGAGAGAGATTTATACATGGTGAGCAATTGTGTTGCTCTCTACCCCAGGAGAGAACCTCAGATCTGGTGTGTGGTCAGAGACATGGGCTCTCTGTCTCCCTGGTGCACCTCGCACAGCCAGACAGCCTTGCTGTGCTCCACCTGTATACTCCGAATAAGTGAGCAGCCATCAAAGAATCATGTCATTGTCACAGTTTGGTCCCAGACACAAGACCAGACTCTTTGTATTTACAAGATAAAATGGTAAACATGATAAGTATTCAAGGAGGATAGTATTTTAAAACTGTTTATGAGTTCTTACCTTCCTGGTTAAAATTTTAGGTGCTCCCTACCCCACCCCATGCCCATAAACTGTGGCTTCATTGTACTTCACTTAGCATTGAATAAGAATCCAATCAAATGGGAAGTCATGTGAAAGTATATTGTAAACTGTTAAGTCCTACCTAATATCAAGTGTTGTTAGCAGACATAGTGCCTTACATGGAATGTTTTATCATTGTCTCTCTCCTTCTCTTCTTTCCTCTCTCTCTCTCTCTGTATATATAAAAACACAAAATTTCATAGGGATAAACTCAGTAAGAATAATTGTAAGGTCTTCTGTTTAAGTTGTAAAAATTCATTTGCAACACATATAATGAGCATTGTGTTCTTAATGGTGTGTGAGAAGAATACAAAATAGCAGTTTCTCTGCTAGGCCTCATTTAATAAAGGACAATAAGAAATCACAGGTTTTTCATAGAAGAGAGTCCCAAGTAGGGAATTACCTAGAAATTATGCCAAATGTATGTCACATATAATTGACATAATTGATATATACTATATGTATATATAAGTTTTTCTGAACTATTTAACAAGTTTCAGAAATCATGCCCCTTTGTCCCTAAATGCTTCAGTATATATTTTCTAAGAAGAATATTCACTCAGGATATTTAACAATGATGTCCTATTATGTAATTATAGATCTTACATTTTGCTTATTGTTCCCATAATGTTTTTTTATAGCAGTGTTTTGTTTTGTTTTGTTTTTTTCCCCTGGTCCAGGATTCAATCCAGAATCATACATCTGGAATGGTTTTCTGGCCCTTCTTTGATTTTCATGACTGATAATTTTGAAGAATTTAGGCCACTAATTTTTTTAGAATGTTCCTCAAATAGGGTTTGTCTGATGTTCCCCCATGATTAGAGTGAGATCGTACAATTTGGGCAGGAATATTAAATAAGTAGTTAATGTTTCTTGAGCTAATTTGAAAACACAATCCAACACAGATTCTCTAAGTGATAGTTTGAAGATCACTGGACAAGGAGTCAGCCCAATGTGGAAGCTAAGTTCTGCCAGTTGACCATGGGATATTTAGTCATAATAGTAAAAATGGTGATGGCGATGATAGTAATAGTAATGACTTTATTTGGTAGTATGTAAAGTGGTCTTACATTCATTATCTCATTTTATCCTTTATCTCATAAGGTAGAAATGAGTCTTACTTTAGGATGAGGAAACAGGCTTGAGGAGATCAGATTCCTTGCCCAAGGCTACAAAGTGGAGAGAGGCAGAACCAGGGGTCAAACCCAGGTCTTAAAACCAGGCTTTAATGCTTGTGCTTCTAACCCCACATCCTGGAGTGGAAGTCACATTGCCTTGTTTGGAATTCATCTCTAAAAAGAGAGGAGTAAATAAAACAAAATGCCTAAGGTAGTACTTCCCAGCCCTCTTTATTTCATAGAGCAATAAAAATAGTTTTAAAAATTAGGGGATATACACAGGGCTTAGAATACTTTATGCTGCCCAGTAAGAATATTAAAATACAAAACAAATCTAATACCAGTACCATTGATCAAAGGACTTTTCAATTTAAAAAATATAAAAAAGCCATAATTTCAAAATAAAAAACGTTCTTCCGGATTGGATATATTAGTTTGTAGCATACTCCGTACCTTGTCATTAATTTTCCCAGTTCACTGGGGCCTCGTAAAAGCTCTGTGCAGAACAGCCCCCATTTGGCGCCTGGCATTTGGAGAGTACTCTATGATAGTGTCTTCTTCCTCTGCTGTCCAGTGGCTTTATTCTACCTGACAAAACTATGTGGGCAGGGAAGGGAACAGTGCACAAGGAGATAGAACAATGTTGGAGGAGGGTGGGGACAATTACAATATTGATGAGGATGTATGTTATCAGCTCTTCGAATTTATGGATTGCCTTTGATTCTTCTTTTTGTCCTGTATTTACCACTATTGTCCTTTAAAAAAAAAAAGAACAACCTTCCTAGTTCCTCTACTTTTGCTCCTCTGTTCCTAAGCCCTCACTTTTAAGGGGTATGGAAGAGCTGACAGGAAACTAAATACAACATCATCATTTGGATAGTGTAGGAATGAAATGCCACCTGTTTTGTGTCTGAAGGCTCAGGATAGAAGGTTCCAGCAGAAAGGTTCTGTGAATTAAGTTAGGTGACCATCCTGGCACAGAGTGTATTTATTTTACTTTGTGTGTGTCTTTTATTAAAGCATTAAATAACCAGATCTTGAAGTGGGTCTAATAACTCCTGTAACATCAAAAATAGAGATGATTGTAAATAATATTTTGCAACATTATATCAACTGTAATGTGACATTTAAATGGCCATGATATATAGAAATTTGTGAATTTCTATACACTAACAACAAAGTAACAGAAAGAGAAATTAAGAAAACAATTTTATTTGCAATTACACCACAAATAATGAAATACCTAGGAATAAACTTATTCAAGGAAGTGAAAGATTTATGCTTTAAAACTGTAAAACTTTGATGAAAGAAATTGAAGATGACACAAACAAATGGAAAGATGTTCTGTGATCATGGATTGGAAGAATTAATATTCTTAAAATTTTCATACCACCTAAAACAATCTACACCCAAAGCAAATCAACCAAAGCAATGGATGACCCAAAGAAAGCCCTATCAAAATTCCAATAGAATTTTTCACAGGACCAGAATAAACAACACTAAAAGTTGTATGGAACCACAAACACCCTGAATAGCCAAAGCAATCTTGAAAAAAAATAAAACTGGAAGTACCACAATCCCAGATTTTAAGATATATTACAAAGCTATAATAATCAAAACAGTATGGGACTAACACAAAAATAGAAACATAGATCCATAGACCAGAATAGACAACCCAGTAATAAACTCCCTCTTGCTCTGTAATAGTTAATCTATGACAAAGGATTGAGCAGTACACTTGGGGGGAAAAGACAGTCTCTTCAATAAATGGTGGTGGGAAAACTGGACCACTTTCTTACACCATACAAAAAAATAAACTTAAAGTGGATTAAAGATTTAAACCTGAAACCTGATACCATAAAACTCATAGAAGAAAGCATAGGCGGTAATTTCTCTGATATCAGCCACAGCAACATTTTTTCAGATTTGTCTTTTGAGACAAGGGAAACAAAAACAAAAACTACTGGCACTGGATCAAAATAAAAAGCTTCTGCACAGCAAAGGAAATATTAAACTTAAGAGACAACCTACTGAATGGAAGAAGATATTTGCAAATGACATATCTGATAAGGAGTTAGTATCTAAAATATATAAAGAATTTATACAGCTCAATACCAAAAAACCCAAAGGATCCAATTTAAAAATTGGAAAAATGGACAGAAGATGAACACACATTTCTTCGAAGAAGACTTAACAGATGTCCAACAGACACATGAAAGGATGCTCAACATCACTTATCATCAGGGAGATGCAAATCCAAACCACAATGAGATATCACCTCATACCTGTCAGAATGGCTAAAATCAAAAACACAAGAAACAACAAGTGTTAAGATATGGAGAAAAATTTTGTGCACTGTTGGTGGGAATGCAAACTGGTATAGCCACTATGGAAGACAGTATGGAGGTTCCTTAAAAAATTAAAAATAGAACCACCATATGATTCAGTAATTCCACTACTAGGTACTTATCCCAAGAAATAGCAATAGCCAAGATGTGGAACAACCCAAGTGTCCACTGATAGATGAATGGTTAAAGAAAATGTGGTGTGTGTGTGTGTGTGTGTGTGTGTGTGTGTGTGTGTGTGTGTGTGTGTTATGGAATATTACTGAACCATAAAGAAGAATGAAATCTTGCCACTTGCAACAATATGGATGGATCCAGAGAGTATGATGCTAAGTGAGGTAAGTCAATCAGAGAAAGACAAATACTATATGATTTCACTCATATGTGTAATTTAAGAAACAAAACAAACGAAGAAAGAAGAAAAGAGACAAACCAAAAAACAGACTGTTAACTATAGAGAACAAACAGATGGTTATCAGTGGGGAGGTGTATGGGGGATGTATAGAATAGGTAAGGGGATTAAGAGTACACTTACCATTATGAGCACTGAGTAATGTATAGAATGGCTGAATCACTATTATTGTACACCTGAATCTAATATAACACTGTATGTTAATTATAATGGAATTAAAATTAAAAAAATATGGGCAGAGGACCTGAATAGACATTTTTCCAAAGAAGACATGCTGGTGACCAAAAGACACATGAAAATGTGTTCAACATCACTATTCATCTGGGAAATGCAAATCGAAACCACAATGAGATAGCACCTTACATCTGTCAGAATGGCTAGTATCTAAGAGACAGGAAATAACAAGTGCTGGTGAGGATGTGGACAAAAAAGAACCCTTTCACACTTTTGGTGGAAGTGTAAATTGGTGCAGCCACTGTAGAAAACAGTATGGAGGTTCCTCAAAAAGTTAAAAATAAAATTACCATATGATCCAGTAATTCCACTACTGGGTATTTTTCCAAAGCAAATGAAAACACTAATTCAAAAAGATATACGCACCCCTATGTTTATTGCAGCATTATTTACAATAGCCAACACATGGAAGTAACCCAAGTGTCCATCATTTGATGAGTGGATAAAGAAGATGTGGTATAACAAAAATAAATTCAAAATGGATGAAAGACCTAAATGTGAGACAGGGATTCATCAAAATCCTAGAGGAGAACACAGGCAGCAACCTCTTTGACCTCAGCCATAACAAATTTGTACTAGCCACATTGCTGGAAGCAAGGGAAACAAAAACAAAAATGAACTATTGGGACTTCGTCAAGATAAAAAGCTTCTTCAAAGTGAAGGAAAATAATCAACAAAAATTAAAAGGCAGCCTACGGAATGGGAGAAGATATTTGCAAACATCATCTCTGATAAAGGGTTAGTATCCAAAATCTATAAAGAACTTACCAGACTCAACCCCCAAAAAACAAATAATGCAGTTAAGAAATGTGCAGAAGACATGAATAGACATTTTTCTAAAGATCTCCAGATAGCTAACAGACACATGAAAAGATGCTCAACATCACTCACTATCAGGAACATATAAATCAAAACGACTATGACCTGTCAGAATGGCTAGAATTAACAACACAAGAAACAACAGGTGTTGACAAGGATGTAGAGAAAGGGAAACCCTCTTGCATTGTTGGTGGAAATGCAAACTGGTACGGCCACTCTGGAGAACAGTTTGGAGGTTCCTCAAAAAGTTAAGAATAGAACTACCCTATGACCCAGCAATTGCACTACTAGGTATTTATCCAAAGGATACAAAAATACAGATTTGAAGGGGTACATGCACCCCAATATTTATAGCAGCATTATCAGCAATAGCCAAACTATGGAAAAAGTCCAAATGTCCACTGACTAATGAATGGATAAAGATGATGTGTTACACACAGACACACACACACACACAAACTAGATTATTACTTAGCCATAAAAAAGAATGAAATCTTGCCATTTGCAGTGACGTGGATGGAGCTAGACTGTATTATGCTAAGTGAAATGAGTCAGAAAGACAAATACCATATTTTACTCATATGTGTAATTTAAGAAACAAAATGGATGAACATATGGGAGGTGGGTAAAAGGAGAGTGAGAAACAAACCATAAGAGACTCTTAACAGAATAAACTGAGGGTTGATGGAGGGAAGTGGGTGGGGGTTGGGCTAGATGGGTGATGGGTATCAAGGAGGGCACTTGTGATGAGCACCAGGTATTATATGTAAGTGATGAATCACTGAATTCTGCTCCTGAAAGCAATATTTCACTGTATGTTTAACTAAAATTTAAATAGAATTTTTCACACAATGGAATATTACTCAGCCATAAAAAGAATGAGATCTCACTATTTGTGACTACATAGATGGACCTAGAAGATATTATGCTAAGTGAAATAAGTCAGAGAAAGAAAAATACCATGTGACTTCATTTGCATGTGAAGTCTACAAAAACGAATGAACAAACGAATGAATGAAACGAATGAAAACGAATGAACAAACAAAATGCACAGAAATAGACCCATAAATACAGAGAATAAACTGATGGTTGCCAGAAGGAAGGGGGTTGGGAGGATGGGCAAAATGAGTAAAGGAGAGTGGGAGGTACGTGCTTCTAGTGATGGAAGGAATAATTCACAGGGATGAAAGATACAGCATAAGGAATACAGTCAATGGTACTATAATAGGGTTATATGGTGACAGATGGTAGCTACACTTGGGAAGCACAGCATAAAGTACAGAGTCGTTGAATCCCTATGTTGTACACCTGAAATTAATGTAACATTGTACGTCAACTATACTTCAGTAAAAAATTAAAATAACCATGATTTTCACTGATGGCAAAGTCACAGGTGCTGCTTCTATTAGGGAAGAGTGATGCCTACAATTATAATAGAAGGAAAGGCTGCATTTCAGAAGTGAGTGAAAATCAAGATGCAATCTTTTTTCCACTCCAAGTTCAATCATTCCCTAAACTCTATTCATGGATCTCTTGGAGGAGGGGGGGAATATGAACCCCAGGTTAAAGCCTTGTTTTAAAGTCGGTACTCCCTGCCCACTTTCTTATCTTCCATTCAGTCTCTGGTTTATGATTCCTCAAATCTCTGTTGAGTGGATATTAGGGTAAGCAAACATTTGTAATCTGGTTTTTACCCCCATGGTCCAGGGTCACTGTTCTCACCAATGTCACCAATGTTCCCCACATTCAAAGCATCTTTTTTCATCTCCATATTGCTCCATCTTTGTGCACCCTCAGACCCTAAACCACTCCCTCCTTGGAACTTTATCCCTGTGGGCTTCTGCAGTATCCTTCTCTATGGCCGTGACATGGTGGCTTTTAAAATCTCACAATGGTAGGCTCACATAGGGAGTGTTTTCAAAGCACAGGGCTGGTTTTTTTTCCTTCTGGGTTTGAGGGAGAAGGTTTGTGGTAGGGTCCAATCTACATAGGTAATTTCAATTTGTACCAGTGGTTGAGAATCACTTCCTAAGTGATTTATGAGTGCTTAATGTATGTATGCTTTACACCACAACTGTAATAATAATAATGATAATAAATAGCCATCATTGTAGACATTTTTTTCTCTTTCACTGAGTTTTAAAGCATAACTCTCAAACTTTTCTTGGCTTCATTTTTCACTTTAAAAGTGAAAACAATGGGGCGCCTGGGTGGCTCAGTCGTTGGGCGTCTGCCTTTGGCTCAGGTCATGATCCCAGGGTCCTGGGATTGAGCCCCGCATCGGGCTCCCTGCTCAGCGGGAAGCCTTCTTCTCCTGCTACCATTCCCTCTGCTTGTGTCCCCTCTCTCGCTGTGTTTCTCTCTGTCAAATAAATAAAATCTTTTTAAAAAAAATAAATAAAAGTAAAAACAAAATAAAACTCCACCTTCTTTGATAAAGCAGTTTATGTTAATGAGGAAATGTTTGCAAATTGCTTCTAGAATCAAATGTATTTTGTAAGAATAAAAATCATACTCTGTTTAAGGGGCACCTAGGTGATTCAGTCGGTTAAGCATCTGCCTTTGGCTCAGGTCATGATCCCAGGGTCCTGATTGAGCCCCTCATCACATCAGGCTCCCTGCTCAGAGGGAAGCCTGCTTCTCCCTCTCCCTCTGCCTGCCAGTCTGCATATTTGCAGAAAGTGAATTTGCAGGAGTGAGGTTTGAGGTAGCAGATCTAGAGCAAAGTTATAGAATCTTAAAAGAGACATTGACAGTTGAAGCTGGAAGGAACCTTGGTGTTCCTTCGTCTCCATGCTTTATCTCCAGCTGGAATCCCTGTGAAGACATCCTGTCAGGGCCACATTATGAATTTCGTAGGTTCTAGGCACATTTGCTTTTGTAGGTCTCTTGTTCCATAAAAAATGTTTAAAATTCTATTTTATGACTCTATTGATACTACTGACTATAATCCAGACTGGATTCATGATTATGTATTCATTTCCTTCTGATTTTAAAAGAAATTAAAATTAAAACATTTTGTGGGTCCCTAAAGGAATCGCGGGCCCTAGGCACTTGCCTCTTGTACCTAATGGAGACATTGGCCCTACTTCTAGAACAGGAACTCACTGTCTTACAAAGCAGATCAAGTTCTTTCAACTTTGAGTTGAAATTTGTTGTTGTTGTTTTTTTTTAATTTAAAGACTTTTATAGTAGTTCTTTTCCCTAGAGATAGTCTAGTCCCTCTTCCCCATGTGCTGTGTACTAAAGCCTGGCCATTCAACGGGTGAGCCATACACGAAAGCCTTGGCATCATCCGGAGGCTAATTAGACACGCAGAATCTCAGGTCTCATTCTCTATCTACTCAGTGGGAATCTGCATTTTTTAAAAAAAGATTTTATTTATTTATTCGTCAGAGAACACAAGCAGGCAGAGAGGCAGCAGAGTCAGAGGGAGAAGCAGGCTCCCTGCCGAGCAAGGAGCCCGACTCCAGGACTCCATCCTGGGACCCTGGGATCAGGACTTGAGCTGCTTAACCAACTGAGCCACCCAGGCGTCCCCAGGAATGTGCATTTTAAAAGCCCCTCGAGTATTCATATTCACATTAAAGCCGGAGAAGCACAGTACTGGACAGACTAACAATAGCAGATATTTATTGAGCTCTACTTCATGCTGTGCACTACTTTAAGTGCCTTCTATGGATTGCTCAATTAATCTTTTCAACAATCTTATATATTTTCCCATCTCACAGTTGAGCAAATTGAGGCACAGAGAAGGTGAGTGACTTGCTCAAGGTTTATCCAGTGTGCACAAAGTCAAACCCGGCAGTGTGACTCCAGGATCTATGCCCTTTCCCTCCACACTATTTTGTTCATCCTTACATGCTGCTTCTTTTTTTTTTTTTTAAGATTTTATTTATTTATTTGACAGAGATCACAAGCAGGCAAAGAGGCAGGCAGAGAGACGGGGGAAGCACGCTCCCCTCTGAGCAGAGAGCCCAACACGGGGACCCCAAGACCATGACCCAAGCCGAAGGCAGAGGCTTTAACCCACTGAGCCACCCAGGTGCCCCTTACATGCTTCTTTTGGGGAGAAGTTCCTGCTGCCTTGCTCACAGACCAGATTGCCAGGGCAGGAGCATTTTTTTTTTTTTTTTTAAATTTTATACCACTTAACTCTACCCTCTTACTATAGCTGAGTGGAAGAGAGGTAGATCCCTGATCCCTGCTGTCCATCCACGGCTATACTACAACTTACCATTTGGGTGATCTGCTAAAAGGTAGTTGGTAAGTGGACTTCATTAAAATTAAAAACTTCTGCTCTGGGAAGACAATATTAAGTGAACAAGAAGATAAGCCAGAGACTGGGAGAAAATATTTGCAATAAACACATCTGATAAATACTGTTTCCACAATATACAAAGAATTCTAACTCAATAATGAGAAAACAAACAACTTGATTAAAAAAAAAATGGGCAAAAGACATTAACAGATACCCCATCAAAGAGGATATACAGATAGCAAATAAGCATATGAAAAGATGCTCCACATCATATATCATTAAGGACATGCAAATTAAAACAACAATGAAGTACACCTATTAGAACAGCCAAAAATCTGGAACACTGACAACACCAAATGCTGGTGAGGTTGGGAAGCAACAGGAGTGCTCGTTCATTGCTGCTCGGAATTCCAATGGCCCAGCCACACTGGAAGACCATTTGATGGTTTTTTACAAACCTAAATATATTCTTACCATGGTATCCAGCAACCTTGGTATTTTTTTCAAAGATGTTGAAAACTTATGTCCACACAAAAACCTGCACATGGATATTTATAGCAGCTTTATTCATAACTGCCAAAACTGGGAAGCAACCAAGATATCCTTCAGTAGGGGAATGAATAAATAAACTGATATATCCAGAAATGGAATATCTTTCAGCGCTAAAAGGAAATGAGCTTTCGAATCATGAAAAGACAAGGAGGAACCTTAAAAGCATATTATTTTTTTTATCAAACTCAACACCCAAAAAACAAATAATCCTGTCAAGAAATGGGCAAAAGACATGAAGAGACATTTCTCCAAAGACATACAAATGGCCAACAGAAACATGAAAACATGCTTAATATCACTCATCATCAGGGAAATACAAATCAAAATCACAATGAGATACCACCTCTCATTACCACCTCTCAGATACCACCTCCAAATGGAGGAACAGCTTTGAACATTTGGAACAGCTAAAATTAACAACCCAGGAAAAGATAGCTGTTGATGAGGATGTGGAGGAAGTGAAACCCTCTTACACTGTTGGTGGAAATACAAGCCTGGTACAGCCACTCTGGAAAACAGAATGGAGGTTCCTCAAAAAGTTAAAAATAGAACTACTCTAAGACCCAGCAATTGCAGTACTAGGTATCCAAAGGATACAAACATAATGATCTGAAGGGGCACCTGCGCCCCAGTGTTTATTAACAACAATGTCCACAATCGCTAAAATATGGAAAGAGCCCAGATATCCATTGACAGATGAATGGATAAAGAAGATGTGGATATATACACAATGGAATATTACTCAGCCATCAAAAAATGAAATCTTACCATTTGCAATGATGTGGATAGAACTAGAGGGTATTATTTTAAGTGAAATAAGTCAATTGGAGAAAGACAATTATCATATGATTTTACTCACATGTGGAATTTAAGAAACAAAACAGAGGATCTTGGGGGAAGGTAGGGGAAAATAAAATAAGACAAAATCAGAGAGAGATAAACTATAAGAGACTCTTAACTATAGGAAACTGAAGGTTGCTGGAGGGGAGGTGGGTAGGGGGATGGAGTAACTGGGTGATGGGCATTGAGGAGGGCACGTGATGTGATTAACTAATGAATTACTAAACTCTACCTTTGAAACTAATAATACACTATAGGTTAACTAATTGAAGTTAAATTTAAAAAATTTTAAAACCATATTTACCATATTCACCATAAGTGAAAGAAGTCAATCTGAAAGGGCCACATATTATGTGATATAATATTCTGCAAAAGGCAAAACTATGGAGACAGTAAAAAAAAAAATCAGTGGTTTCCAGGGATTGGAGGCGAGGGAGAAGAGGTGAATAGGCAGAGCACAGAGGATTCTGAGGGCAGCGAAACTAGTCTGTATGTCGCTGCAGTGATGGATACATGTCATTATATATTTACACAACACCAAGAGTGAACCCTAATGGAAACTATGGACTTTGGGTGATCATGCCATGTCTGAACCCTAATGAAAACTGTGACTTTGGGTGATTATGCCATGTCAGTGTAGGTTCATCAGTTGTAGCAAGTGTACCCCTCTGGTGGGGGAGGTTGATAATGGCAGAGCCAATGTATGTGTGGGGGGCAGGGGTATGTGGAGAATTTCTGTATCTTTTTCTCAATTTTGCTGTGAACCTACAACTGCTCTAAAAAAAAGAATAAGGTCTTTAAAAAAGATTAAGCCAAGCCTCTAGGATTCTCACTCAATGATATTTAAATGAAGAAACTTGAAAAGAATTTGCTAGTTGTGAGAGGAAGTAGCAGATGGGTGAGTCCTGTGGATGAGTCATGTGAAAGGTGACTTTTCTATAAAAAGGCACTTGAGCTTCTGCTACTGTAGTGTTTAGACCACCCTAAGTTCAAATCTACTGCCATCCATTTCTCCAGGAGGCCCAGGCCTATTATGGCTTCCTCTCTTGGATTTCCTGGGGAGTCCCCTTACAAGCACTGTAATTATCCTATTTTACTTGAGCTAGCTTGAATGGATTTTTGTAGTTTATTGTTATAAAAACAAACCACAATGACACACATTCACATATTTGAGAACATCTATGCATCTCCTTGAGATACCCCTTTTCTAAGTGAAACACCTCTAATTCTACTTGTTCATCTTCATGCCATATGTCCACTCCCTCTCTTGGCCCTTTCTCTCTGGACCATACAGTTGGAGCCTTCAGAAATAAGCCAATAGGAAAGCTGGAATTGGAAGCTCCTTTTGTGGAGCAATTGGAAGGGAAAAGAGTGGGCCCCCTCGTCTCAAAATTTCTTCTTGGAAAGACTCTTCCTCAGAGACCTTGGAAAATTAACCCCTGGAAAGACTCTTCCTCAGAGCTTTAATATTGGTGGGGCTTTAATATTTAAAGGGGCTACAGTATAACTAAAGTAATGAGTAGCAGCTGAGAACAAGATCCCGTGCTGGCCAGTAAGAGTAGGTCCCTTGAAGAAAGCCGTGAAAATCAGGGAGGAGAGAAATGCTAGAGGGGTGTTTTTTTTTTCAGCCTGTTTTGGCTTGAAGGTATGTTATAGGAGAGATCCTGTTGGAAGACTTTGTCTCCCAAACTCTGGGGGAGGAACAGGTGTGCAAACTGGCAGGTGAGTAGTTTGCAGCAGTAGAGAGAGAAACTGTGGTCTCTTCCCCCTTGTGGTTGTCGTGTTCAGGTCAGTACTAACTTTAGCCCTGCTGTCCTCAAATGGGGACAGTCCACTAGTGGATTAAATCCTCCTTAAATGGCTAAGAAGCTGTTAGCCAGAGATCAGAAGAAAGGAAAAGAAATTATTCCATCTATTCTCCGTCTGGTGTGTGATGAGTTCTGGGGAAGCCATTCTCCGGCATTTTGTGGCATAATAACACTTTCTATTTATATAGCATTGGGCTCTCGGGAGTTCGAAGTCCTCCACAAGCATTTTATCAACTGCTCTCACCTGGGTGCCTGGAAGGGAGGCGGGAAGCAAGGACAGCATTTGGCTTGTTTTCTTCCTTATGATCGCTCTTTGAGCTGAGACCTCAGGCCCTCTGCAAGAGAGGATGGGGAAAGCAAACCCCAAGACTCTCTCATTGTATAAATAGGCTCAACTATTGCACCTCTAATAGTGTCCACACACCCACTACCATGTAATTATCCTCATTCCATCACCTATTTGCTTTCCCTCAATGTGGAGTAAATATTCTCATTTTTAGATGGGGAATCCAAGGCACAGAGGAGACGTGCAGAGTGACCAAGTTCTCACGCTAGGCCACTGGTGAGTCTGAAGCAAATATGAGCAAACGTTCAGCTACCAACATGTCTCTCTACCTTCTTTCTGCCTGCAGTGAGCAAGGGACTGCTCCAGAGCCGAGTTGGACGGTGACTCTCTTAATCTGAGGAAGTTTGTCCTGACAGAAGCTCGAGGTCAAGGGGGACGTGTCACTGGAGCTGGCAGACGTGGACCCGGGACGACTGACTGACCTCCAGATGCGCTTTCCCTGGACCCGCATCCAAAGCCGTTCTCGTCAGAGCAGGCCGCCTCTCTGGGACTTCAGCATTTCATAAAGGATCTGAAGGGTATCTCAGATGGTGCTAGGACATAAATAGCTATTGCAGGAGAATGTTGCCTCAGTGATGTGACGAGTGAATCAGCACCGCGTTGAATTAGCAGCAATCTGGTGCTCAGGGTAATGGAGTGATGGTAAATGAACATTATTACATTTTTACGCTGTGAATGAGTCCTTAGTAAAAAAGATAAATAGCTTCCAGGTGTCTTGCCACAAGAGTTAAACAACTGAGTCATTGGTGCTTGATGGAAGAACAGAGGCAGCCCAGAGTCTCCTCATGAGTCAGTTGCAGCCAACTTGGATTATCCCCGGGTCCGATGTAAGCGTCATTCAATAGTCGCCACGCCACAGTCAGTGCCCCTGCTGGAGGTGCACCATGGGAGGAAGTTCTAGTGAAGGACACTGAGCTGCCCCTGTCCCATCTGACCAAACATCCCTAGACGCTACAGGCTGCCTACACCGGGAAAGGCTGCTCCCGAGAGGAACCCCCTGTGGATAGTCCGTGTCAAGGCGTGGAATCCGTGGCCTTCCCTGAGCAGGCCTGATGGATGTGCTGACTCCTATGGTTGCCCAGAAGGAAAGGTAATCCCTCGAGAGTGTCCCCTCAGGTGGCTCACCCCAGACTCTGCTGTTGTGGTAGGAGGTGCCATGTTCTCACTGAGGCAGGGTCTCTGTGGCCCCGACAAAAATAGGTTGGCAGGGGGCGCCTGGGTGGCTCAGTCGTTAAGCGTCTGCCTTCGGCTCAGGTCATGATCCTAGGGTCCTGGGATCGAGCCCCGCATCGGGCTCTCTGCTCGGTGGGAAGCCTGCTTCTCCCGCTGCCATTCCCTCTGCTTGTGTTCCCTCTCTCGCTGTGTTTCTCGCTGTCAAATAAATAAAATCTTTACAAAAAAAAAAAAAAAATAGGTTGGCAGTCCTTCCCCTTATAACGCTGATTAATGCTGGAAGGACTTGTGAAGTCACACAGCATTCTCTGTGTGGTATCCTTAAATGGGAAGCACACCAAAATTTACTTTTTTTTCTGCTTGGGAAAGCTCCAAATTAAAGGGAGACAAGGAGCTTGGTATTAACTGCTTTTGTTTTCACGGTTGCTGAAATAGCTCTAGCTCTCTTGGTTCAGTTCATAACTTCAGTTGAAATTACATGTGTCTAAAGGTAGGATGTGTGGGTCAGACCTCCTGAGTGGATATTGTCCTTTGTTCAAAGGGAATCTGCTCATTTTAGCTCAAAGCAGTCCTTGGCCCACAACCTGAACAGCCCACGGAAGTCCCTGAATATGGACGATTTCATTGATGGTCTCAACAATTCATATTATGGTGTTTGCATTTAACAGGTTATTTTAGCACATAACAGGAGGCACTTGTGGCCCCCTTTTCATTGGGTGGCTTTGCAATTAAATGGCCACATGGCAGATTTGTATTGAAGGACAGCAGGGAATTGCGTCAATGCTGGGTGATCAGAAAGGTGGGTGGGTGGGTGACCATAGTGTGGGGGTGCAGCAGCAAGAGGGTCTGCAAACCACGTTGTAAGATGGGCTGGGGGGCGTTCAGCTCAAGGAAGAATCCCCAGGGAGGCAAGCTGTCTTCAGATGTTTGAGGGACTCTCTTGCTCAGGGCAGAAAGAAAAAAGCTGCCCTTCAATTAACTAGGGTGTAGAACTTGGACTAAAAGAAGGTAGATGCAGGGAGATAGTCATGTATATGTGGGAAAAATCTTTATATTAGGATACTTGGGAAGTTTAAGGAACAACACTTGAAGTTTTTTGGAATGATGGTGGAATGCTTTGAGCAATGATGTGCCAAGCGATAGCATGGATTCCAGCATTAGGTGAGAGATTATACCTGATGACTTTAAGTTCCATTCCAATTCTAAGAACTTAGCTTATGGTTTGACTTAGATGCTGATGTCATTCGCTCTTCTGTGAATCAAATATGAGAACTAGTTTACCAATGTAGGTTGGAGAAGAGCATATTTGTGCACGAAAACCTCACTGATTTAAAATAATCGAAGGGGAAAGCTAGTTTGGTTGATGGAAGTCAATTATGAAATGCTTGTAAATAATAAAAGGCCATTTTATGACTTTCAAGTCCATGGATGCATGGAGTTATGTCTACCAAAGTTGCCTGATCAAGGTTCTGCTTTAATGAATAGAGAATGATTTGTAATCAGCATATCAGAGCACTAGGCTTGTTGGCCTCCACTTAGATCAGAATTAAATCATTTGTAATTCAGTGTTTGAAAACAGTTCGTCTCTTAAGGAAATAAATAGACCCCTTAGAATTTCGTTTTAAGTGTTTGTTGTCAGCCCTTCCTTTTTCCTGTTGATAATGTGGAGGGAAGCCTTTGATCAACTCCTATCAAAACATCACAATTAAAAAAAAAACCAGAAAAAAAAAAAAACCAGAAATGCACCATGAATAAATAAGATTTTTGATGTATTTTTGCCAAATGAATTCTTCATTTTTTACACTGGATAATAGATTGCTCGAAACTCATGAAGGGAAATTTTCTGAGGGTTTATTAATATCTACAGGGTGTGGCAAATTGGACTTAACTTTTTTCATTCATTCATCAATATTTAGGGTTTGAAAGACCACGTGTTATATGATCATATTTATATGAAATGTCCAGAATGGACAAATGTTGTTGAAAAAGAACATAGATTAGTAGGCCTGGTGGGGGGGGGGACTTTGGAAGGGGAGAGGCAGGTGGCTATTAATTGGTGTTGGATCTCTTTCTGAGGTGATGAAAATGTTCTGATACTGATGTTGGTGATTGTACAACTCTGTGAATATACTAAAAATCATTGAATTTTATGCTTTAAATAGGGGAATTGCATGGTTTGTGAATTATTTCTGGATAATAATGGAGCTGTGCTATGAGCTACTGCTCTGGGCACTCAAAATAGAATCTTTTTTTTTTTTTTTAAAGACTTATTTATTTATTTGACAGAGAGATCACAAGCAGGCAGAGAGGCAGGCAGAGAGGGAGGGGGAAGCAGACTCCCTGCTGAGCAGAGAGCCTGATGCAGGGCTCAATCCCAGGACCCCGAGATCATGACCTGAGCCAAAGGCAGAGACTTTAACCCACTGAGCCACCCAGGCGCCCCTCAAAATAGAATCTTAAACAAGACAAAGTCCAAAGTCCCTGCCCTCATGGAGCTTGCATTCCAATGAGGGAGTCAGGCAATAAACGTGAGCAAACACATAAAAATACAATTTCAGGAAGAAATAGCATTATACATTAAAATAAAGCAGGATAAGGAAATAGTGATTTGTGTTTGGACATGTGTGTGTATTTGTGTGTTTGTGTGTATGTGTCTGAGTGTATAGCGTAATCTGTATGTATGCATGTGTTATAACGCATGTGTTGTGTGTATGTGTATATACACACATGTTCTCTATTTTAGGGAGGGTGAATTGGGAGGTCATCTCTGGGGAATATAACTTTGAGCGGAGATCTGAATGAAATGAAAATATGAGCCATCCAGATAAGTAAGGTAAGTACACGTCCGGCAGTGCAAAGACCCCGAGGCAGGGGTATTATCTGTACCACCGAGGAGAAGAGGGGACAGGGAGCTAGTCAGAAATCAAGCTGGAGCAGTTGGCAGGGGTCAGGTCATGTTGGTAATAATCATGGTAATATCTGAATTACTTTAGTAGCTCAATCTTAGCACTAAAATCACCATTAACTTTGCATGACATATTATGTCATCCATAAGTGCTTTTTCACAACCATTGCCTTGTTTGATGCTCCCAACAGAAGTTGTGATTAATCATCTCAGTCTCCGGAAAAGAAAAATGTGGGTCTTGTGAGGAGTACCTGCTGTCGTATGGAAGTGTTGAATCACTAAATCGTACACCTGAAATTGATATTACACTATATGTTAACTAACTGAAATTTATTTATTTATTTTTAAAGATTGTATTTATTTATTTATTTATTTATTTATTTATTTATTTATTTATAATTTTTTGTATTTATTTATTTAACAGAGAGAGATCACAAGTAGGCAGAGCGGCAGGCAGAGAGAGAGAGGGACGCAGGCTCCCCGCCGAGCAGAGAGCCGGATGCAGGGGCTTGATCCCAGGACCCTGAGATCATGACCTGAGCCGAAGGCAGAGGCTTTAACCCGCTGAGCCACCCAGGCACCCCAAAACAAACTGGAATTTAAATAATAACTTTAAAAAATAAAAAAAAGGAAAATGTGGGAAATTGTCCCTAATTCTCCTTGCTCCATGACCTCATGATCTCACCTCAGAACATGGCCTGTATCTGATAATTCTTATATCCTCATGTCCTATATCAGCACTTGGCATAAGACATAGGAACAGTAAATATTTATGAGCTTGACTTGTTTGAGGTCACAAAGTGAGTGGACAGCTGAGCCGGAACTTACATTCCGGCCATCTCACTCCAAATCCCATTCTGTTTGGGTTGACTCACGTGGGCCATATTGCTTTTCTCTTCCAATCACAGGATGATGAGGATGACAGGGTCTTTAGGGGTCTTCTTCCCAATAAGTTGGCATACATCCTCCATGGCCTGTGGGTGTATATGTAGTTTTCCAGGACTCTGCTAAAAGGAACTGTGATCTGACTCTCCTATTATAAAATCCTGCTTTAACTGAGGGAGTCCGGTTTTCTTAGCATAGTCAGGTGACTTTAGCATAATTCATTTTTATCCGCTGACTCTAACAGTATGGCAGTTTTCATCTCTGCCTCACCCGACAGGCTCCCTCTTAGCAAAGCCTACCATCTCTCACCCTGTATCTGCATAACAAAGCAGTTGAGAACGTAAGTGTTCAAATGTTGACCCTGTTATTTTTTTTTAAAGATTTTTATTTATTTATTTGACAGAGAGAGAGAGATCACAAGTAGGCAGAGAGGCAGGCAGAGAGAGAGGGGGAAGCAGACTCCCTGCTGAGCAGAGAGCCCGATGTGGGGCTCCATCCCAGGACCTTGAGATCATGACCTGAGCTGAAGGCAGAGGCTTTAACCCACTGAGCCACCCAGGCACTCCTTGAGCCTGTTCTTAACTGATGTATGATCTTTGACTACCAGTCACTCTGAGTCTCAGTTTTCTCATCCGTCAAATGGAGATAATAATACTGTTGATTTCACAGGACTTTTTGAAAGCTAAATATGTCTGCGCAGTGCTCAGGGCAGTGCCTGGAACAGAGGAAATGTTCAATCAATGTCAGCTATTAGTAGCTGTATGTTTATGCCCCGCCCCCCCCATAGAATTATGGCCAGGGAGGCAAGAAGTAAGATAATTGCCTATGAGTGCTTCTCAGTACATGGTATTTAGGATGCTATTATGAAAGGACAGTTAGGTGCTTGGATTGAACACAGTGTGTGAACAAGTGGAAATTAGGGTTGATCAGCTCCTGAGCGGAAGTGGGGGGGGTGATTATTGAGTCTCACCAAGTAGACTATTTCATATGAATTCTGTCTCGGTCATTGAATGCTCCAATTGGAGGCTATTCTTACCAGGTGGTGATGGAAATTAGGGGTTAGAGATTCAGGATAACAATGTGGGCAGGGATAAAAAGCCATTGATAAAAAGAGCCATTTGCTTCCCTTCCTTTTCCGTCTCTGAGATTCTGGGAGAAGCTGCTCTCTCTGGTCTTCACTGCCGTTTTGTCTCCTGTCAGCAGGATTGTCACTGTTGCCGGGTAACTGGCTGGCACCTGCAAGGGCTACTGGAGGAGTGCCTGTGCTTGCCTGCCCACTGGCAGGGCGGCTGGGAGGGAGGTACCAGGAGTCAGAGGTCAAGGCCAAAGGGAAAGGAATCGTCAGTGCTCTTGGCACATATACCGGGGCTGCTGAGATTCCCAGCAGGCTTATGAAGAAGGGGAGGCCTGAATACATGGAAATCATAAGGAAATTCTCAGCATTTCGTTTTCCCATTCATAATGATCTCTGACACAGTAAAAAGCCAGTAAATATAAAATACCTTGGAAAAGGAACAATTAGGCTTGGTTTTGTTTTGTTTTTTTCCCCTTTAAAAAGAAACCGAATTCCTCGTAAATTCCAGAAAATGTGTGTGTGTGTATGTGACTTCCAATGCTTTAATGCTCCCATCCAAAGCAGGTCAGCTCCTTCACCTCAGTACCAAGGTCAGGTTCCCCATGAGTTTTACCGTCAGCAGAGGGAGAAAATACGTTGTCTTGCCGCGCTGTGCACAAGCCCCTTGGAAAGCCATCTTTCGGGTGCTTTTTCTCTCCCGTGTTAAGCACTGATTCTCTTCCTAAAGAGCAATAACGTGCTGACACTAGAGAAAGAGCAGAGAAGTGAGACAGCACCTGACTCTAACTAGCATATTTCGTCATTCACCTGAAAGCTGAGTATCTTCCAGCACACAGGCAGCAGGATGATCCATCCTCACGTGGGCAGAAGCCGTGAGTGTCAGCGAGAAGGGACCCGGGAGATGATCCAGTGATGCTTTATTTCAGGGATGAGGAAAGACCAGAGGTTAAGTGCTTATCAGCTTCAGGGATGAGACTCCAGAGCAAACCTTCCATGAAAGAGCGAGCATGTCCCCTTGATTCTCTAGCCTTCACATCTTTCAGTGTCCTTGCCATGAACCTCCAGCCTCTTGCCCCACTAAATGCTTCTAAAACTCTCTGGCTGGCTCTCCAAGTGATAGCACAGCCTCTTCATTCTGCCCCAGCCACTGAAATTGACCTGCTGTCCGTCTTTGGACTATTTCCCAGACTCATACTTGGTCTCGAGGTCTTTTATTCACTCTGAAGTGTTTGCCTCGTCTCTCTCCCTTTCTCCATCAATAAACGTTCACTGACTCCAGCAAAAGATTTTGGTCTTGATTTATCTATTCTCTCATTTCCTGATTCTATGTTTTATACTAACTACGTTTAATGTTTCCAAAAGGATTGACCGTAGAAAGGTTGCCCAGAGTATAGCCGACTCATAGCCCATGGCAATGGGAGAGTCTGTCACAGGAGATGTTAGAGTCTTTTATTTATTTATTTAAGATTTATTTATTCTAGAGAGAGAGTGCATGCAAGGAGAGGGAGGGAGAGAGAGGGGGAGAAGCAGACTCCCTGCTGAGCAGGGAGCCCGCCATAGGACTCTATCCCAGGACCATGAGATTGTGACCTCAGCTGAAATCAAGAGTTGGATGCTTAACTGACTGAGCCACCCATGTGACCTCTCCTCCCTGCCTTTTTTTTAAATAATACCAAAAAGTTGGCCTTGGAGAACCTATAATTTCACTTAAAAATCTAAGATGATAAGTCTAAAATATATTTATTTCTATTTTTTTAATATATATTTTCTTAAGGCATATAGAAATAGTATAGGCTACTATTTATTGAGTACTTACTATATGCCAGATCCTGAGGTAGGTGCTTTATATGTATCATTAAATATTATCAACAATACTATTAAAAACAAACAAACAAACAAACAAAAACAATACTATTATGAGAGACAGTTATTGCCATCTAACACAAATGGAAACAAATTCCAGGGAGGTTAAGCAACTTTCTCAAGGTCATGTGGTGAGTGAACTTTTTCTAATTCTATGGCTTGTGCTCTTGTCACAATATCAGGTCACCTCCATTAATAAATTAGTTTTGGCTTATCATCTTAGGTAGATGTGAATACAATGTACTAAACTGGCATTTTAAAAAAAGATTTATGTATTTGAGAGAGAGGGAGCATGCACATGAGTAGGCGTGAGGGACAGAAAGACAAGAGACTCCCCCTGATTGGGGAGCCTGTCAGTAGGCTCGATCCCAGGACCCTGAGATCATGACCTGAGCCATCCAGGTGCCCCCTAAATTGGCATTTTATGAGCCTTGACAAAGCTCTGCTGCCAGGTAACAAATAACCTTCAAATCTAGTTGCTTATGAAAGTATTTATTACCTCACGGTTTGCTCAGATATCTGTGCATGACTGGGTTCTTTGGCTCAAGGTCTCTCAGAGCCCCCACTCAGGGTTTCTGCTGGGCTGCAGTCATCTCAAGGCTCCACTGGGGAAGGATTGGCTTGAACTCAGTTCCCTCCTGGTTGTTGGCTAGGGACCACCTTTGGTGGGCTGAGTGGTGACCCCCAAACATATGAGGTCCTAATCTCTGGAATACGTGAACATTCCTTAAAAAAATTAAAAAGCAGCTTTCAATTGTGGTAAAATACTCATAACATAAAATTTAACCTATGGTAAAGCTTCAGTTGATGAGATTGAGGCTTTTGAGATGAGGAGATGATCCTGGACTATCTGGGTGGACCCTGAATGCCATCAGAAATATCACCATTGGGGAGACAGAGACGGAGATTAGACACAGAAGAGGAGGAGCAGTGTGACCACAGCCAGTGACTGGAATGATGAAGGCACCAAGCCAAGGGATGCCGGGAGCCACCAGAAGAAGTTGGAAGAAGCAAATAGCTTCTCTCTCAGAGCCTCCAGAGATAGCACACTCCATTGTCACCTTATCATATCCCACCGAAAATGATTTCAGACTTCTGGCCTCCAGAGCAGAGAGAATGAATTTCTGTTGTTTTCAGCCAACTTTGTGGTAATCTTTTCCACCAGCCCTGGGTTCTAATAGGCTGCCCTCAGCCCCTTGCTGAATGAGCCTCTTCCCATGGCATCTTACAACATGGCCCTTTGTTTTATTAGACACAGCAAGCAAGGAGAGCCAGAGAGAATGTGTGCAAGATGGAATCATGGCTGTAGGACCTAATCGCAGATATAATGCCTCATCACTTCTGCTGTATTTTACAAATTAGAAACAAATCACTAAGGCTCAGCCCACATAGCTGGGGATGGAATTGTGTGAGGGCTTGAATACCAGGAGGCAGGGATCACTGGGGACCATCTTAGAAGCTTCCTACACAGCAGCCTGTAGTATTTGCTGAGAGATAAAGGGAAACCAGAATGCATCTGGAATTGCAGACTGGTCTCTGCTGAGTGTTTTTCTGCTTCTTGCTTGATTCATTTGCCGAGGCAGACTTTACCTGGAGGGCTCTTGTTAGGAATGACATGATTTCCTATAGAATCCATTTTGATTCATCCTACTTTGCCGGAAAAGGTTGACCGCATAATCTCTACCCCTCTTTTTCACACCAACCTAAAATCTCACATCCTTCGTATAGACTTTCTAGGTCAAGTGGAAGTTTTGTGTAAATTCCCAATCCCCTAGGTATAATAAACTTGTGACCTTTATCTGTTCGGAAGGAGGAAGAAAAACAAGACACCCATAGAAAGATTCCATCTAGGGCTGGTATAACCAGTTTATTCATAATTATCAAAGTAATTTTGTTGCTGGCTTTCTGCTGGAACAAATAGATTGTTGCATTAAGCTCTGTTCATCTGGGAAGGTACAAAATAGTGGAATTGATAGAGCTGATGTTCAGATCCCTCCCCTCTCCCTGTGCATCTCTTCTATGTTGGAGTCCTGCCGCTATCCCAGGGTGGTATTTCATGGCATAGTTTTACGTCTCTTCCTGGGTTGTAGTGCTGTGTCCTAGGGTTCTGGGAGCATGATTTGCCAACAAACTAAGTCCTAATCACCTGAAGAGCTTAATAAAAATGGAGGAATTTAGACCCAACCCAGTTTTGCTAAATCTATGAAATCCGGTGTGGGACCCAGAAACCTATATTTTAAATAAGTTTCCCAGGTGATTCTTATGCACAACAAAGATGAGAACACTAACCTAAACCCTATTCCCTGCTCAAGCAGTTTTCATAGCTATTTGCGAGTGTTACCCCTCTGCTCTGTGATATTTATGTTTTCACAGTCAGTCGCCTTTTTAAGTATTTGGGAATACTTAACCCAGTATTTCCTAATTAGTGATAATTTTACCACTGGTGGTAGGCAAAGGGATTTAAGGATTACATGTGTGACCATTTAAAATGTTAATTGTCGTTTTTCTTATCTTTAGAGTATTTATGGCAAATTGTATAGGTTTTACTTTTGGGGAGTGATATAGAGTTTCTTTAATGAATTTATTTTTATAAAAAAGAGTTAATTTAAAGAAAATATATTAAGTAAGCAATATCTAGGTGGTATGCAGATCTGGCAGAAACAATGACAGATATAATCAAATGGTTGAAGTTTGGGAAACACTCTCCTAACCCAAAAGAAAAACTCTTTGTAGATTTCAGGCACCATAGCGGGAACTAAAGGAGGCATTTTAGGGGCAGAAGGCCCTTTGTAGGTCACTGCCAATGCTTTTATGTGGGGCAGGCCCTGGTGATCAATATCCATCACGAAGCTGGTCAGAATAAATAGATGAGCCATCCCTTTGCAAGATGTGTCTCTTGTGAATATAGAAATGAGAGAGAGTATGAAGTAGTTGCAAGCTGCTGCAATAGAGCTGTAGAGAGGCATAAATTTATTCAAATCAGGACTGGTTCTTGGTAAAAATGCAATGGCAATAAAGCACCCTTCCCCCTCGCCCCCCACTGGGTCCTCTCTGTCAGGGGCATGGCGCTATGCAGTCCTCTCCTTTCTCTTACCCTCTTCTTTCTCTCTTACTCTGACTTCATCAAATTTTGCTCTCAGTGATCCATATTATCCCAAAGGGTTGGTTTTCAGATTCTATTGAATTGAAGCACAAAAATTAGCTAATGAATATATTTTCTTGGAGATGAAAAAATCCACTTTATTTTCTTAAAAAAAAAATATATATATATATATAGCAATGACTATTCTTTAGTTACAGATGATTATAACCTATAAATAATGTAGTATGGGGTAGGGAAATTTTTGATGTTTTTGGAAATTTGATTCATTATATGATATATTCACTAAGTGCTTTTTTTTTTCTATTTGAATTTCATCACCCATTTGAGATCTTAGGACTGTGCTGTCCTGTATAGCAACCATGAGCCACATGGGTCTATTGAACACTTAAAATGGGAATAGTCTGAATTAAGATGTGTTGTCAGGGGGCGCCTGGGTGGCTCAGTCGTTAAGCGTCTGCCTTTGGCCCAGGTCAGATCCCAGGGGCCTGGGATCGAGCCCCGCATCGGGCTCTCTGCTCTGCAGGAAGCCTGCTTCTCCCGCTACCATTCCCTCTGCTTGTGTTTCCTCTCTCACTGCGTTTCTCTCTGTCAAATAAATAAAATTAAAAAAAAAAAAAAAGATGTGTTGTCAGTGTAAAGTATACACTGAATTTCAGCAGCTTAGTATAACAAGAGAATGTAAAATATACTATTAATAACTTCAAAATATTGAGTATGTGTTGAAATGATAATATTTTTGGCTATATTGTGTTAAGATACACTATACAAATTAATTTCACCTGTTTCTTTTTACCTGTTTTTAATGGGGCTACTAGAAAATTTAAATTTACATATGTGATTCATATTACCGCATTAGCGATTCACATATTTTCATGGACACCATTGCCTTAGAAAATACTAAGTTCAACTTGCAATAAATCCCAGCCTTTTATTGACTTGACACTAAATAATCATGGGCTCTGAATTTCTCAATATCCTCTGAGTCCTGACAGCAGAGTTATGGCTCTTTGATTCCTAACTTGGGTATTTAGGTCAATTCCCTTACCTCCTTAGTTAATATTAGTAGATTCTATTACAGAAAGATCATCTTGGTCAAGCCTAATTCTTATAAAACCATATCTTATTATAAGACAACATAAAAATACGTAAAAAAGTATTTGGATCAACTACAAAGTCAAAGAAGAATGTAGGAGTATCAGGATGTTGAAAATACGTCTGTAACAAGTCCAAGATGCCTTCATTTATTTTTTCCTTTGGCTTATTGAATGGAATCTTCCAATTTTTTTTTTATCTGAAAAGTATTACCCTTTTCTTAGGTAGAGTGTTTAGACTTCATAAAGCTCTTTTTGCTGCAGGTATCGTAACACTAGGTATTGTAATTGAGTTCTTCAGCTTCTGGTCAATCAGTACTCATCCATGAGTGTAGAGGATTAGATCATATTGCGACTGACCTGCTTTTTGTTTACCCAGATATGAGGCCAAAATAAATTATTTTGGTCACCCAAGCTGTATCTTTTGTTTTGGCCATACCACTAAACAGAATACTATTGGCTTCTGGAGATAAACATGTGCTACTGGAGGTGGATCTTTCTGGGTGTTTCTTCATTACCCTTCTTTTCACCTTGAACCTGGGTGGTCCTTGACATCATCCTTAGTTCTATTTGCTTTGCTTCCTCAATCCTCAAGCTGTCTCTGGTCTCCCCATGCTCCAGTGTGGCTTCAGAGTTGGGAAATAGCTGAGTAACTCCAATGTACTTTCCCAGTCCTGTCCTAGCCAAACTTATATCTGGGCCCAAATCCCAGTCCTAGCTTAGTTCCTACCTGCCTATATTTGTCTTACCCTGTCAAAATTCCTTAGGCTTTTGATACCTGATGCCCTGTTTCAACTAAGTTCTAGCAGTCATCAAAGTCAATGAATATATAGCAAATGGGTATTAAAACTCAGCATCAAAATTCTACAGTCTTTCATGAATTCCCCTAGGTAATTAATTCCCTAGAATATTGAGCATGGCACAACACTTTTTCTTATTTTTTAAGAGATTTTATTATTTTTTTAAAGTAATCTCTACACCAAATATGGGGCTTGAGCTCACAACCCTAAGAACAAGAGTTGAATGTTCTACTGACAAGGCCATGCACCTTTGAGTGTGGTGTATCACTTCTTACCTAACACACTTGGAAATATCTGCAACAAAGGATGAATAATCTTGCCACAAAATTGTGTTGAGGTTTAATTAACAGAAAACTCTGTATGACACATGTATCCGAGAATATGAGGAGTCACTGCCTATAAATACAACATTTGGATATCTTCGTGTCCTCTTTTGAAATCCATCCACCTCACTCATACTTTTGACATTGAAATCCTTTTCCAGAGAAGGCTGTGGAACCATGAGATATACTTGCATCTGTGTTCAGGTTTCCTATATGTCTCATACATTGGGTATTTAATTTCCCAAGGTGACCTTTCAACTTAATCGTATTAAGCTGTGATGGCTTCACTTTGTGATTTCTGGAAGCCACAATAACATTTGACTTTCTAGCCAGGACTCTACCTGAGGCATGTGCCACAAGAAATCATCTTTGGAGTTGCCAGGGTGAAGGACTCTTGATTCTTTTTACTGTGGCTGCCAACTTACTTTCGACTTGAAAGATTCTTCCAGGAACTTCTACTCAATTGGCCATTCTTGTCCTATAACAGCGTGTTCCTATTTGTCAATCATCACCAACATATAACATTTAGTTCTTAATAATAAAATTATTTATTATTAAAATAATTATTAAATTATTATATTTAATAGAATAAATATTAATAAATAATATAATGGTTATTAAAATTATTATTTCTTAGGTGCTTCACAATAACAATTGTGAGTACTGTTAACTTCTCTGCCATCTTTCTGAGAAATCTTTTGCTGAAGCCATATCTTCTGAGAGATTTTTTTTTTCATTTTTTTCAAAGTAGGCTCCCATCTAATATGGGGCTTGAACTCACAACCCAGAGACCAAGAGTTGCATGCTCTACCAACTGAGTGAGCCAGGTGCATCCTCCTGAGAGATTTTGGCCAAAGGATTTAAATTCTATTGATGAAATTTTAACAGCCATCGGGAGAAAGAATTTGGGGTGATGATATGTGTACTTTCCAGGTTCTTAAAATTCCACCACGTAGTTGTTTACGTTTTTGCTCATTGTTAATTTATTCATTCAAAAGGTATTTACTTAATACCTGCTTTTGGATAGGTCCTGATGGAGGCACTGGGAGTGTAGCAGCCTAGAAGAAGATTAAGAGCATTAGATAGCCCAGGTACTGCTATAGTGCTGAGTAAGTGTGTGTGGGGGGGTCGTGGGGGGTGGTATAGGGAGAAGGAAAGAAAGAGAGGGCAAGGGAGAGAGTAAGGGAATTAAATAGACTTTCATTTCTCATTTCATTTGGGTTACTGACTGTAGATCTAGCAGATATCATTCTGAAGTAAGATATGTGAGAATTGTTCTGCTTACCTTATAGTAGAGTTTCCCATGATTTTTGGGAAGATAGAATCATAGTTTCACAGAACACCAAACAACACCTGGGGAATACAGTCGGGGGAGACAGCCAGTTGGTCACTGATGTTGGTTCTTTATAAATTAGCCTTTCTAACTTTGTCAATACCTGTTTTCATTCCCACTACCAGTAACTTTGTCCAGTTCATTATCTGCCATACTTGGGCCATTGCAATAATTTTCTATCTGGTCTTTAAGACTTCAGTCTCTCCCAATGCAATTGATCCTCCATACTATACTATTACCCGCAGGCTTTTACTGAGCAATCTTTAGTTGTGGGCGACGCTCAGAGATTAGGCGCTGCGAACAAGGTCGCATAGGTAACAAGTGGAAGTAACAAGACTTCTATTATACAGGTATTTTTAGAACTGTGATCCGTAGAACCCTGGAGGTCTAAGGACAGTCCCAGGTACTCTGTGAGGATTTGTGAACTTTTTCATTTAAATCATAAGCCCTTAACCTTGAGCTAGAGCTAGATCACCCAAAGTGATGACCCTCTCCTTGCTGAGGACTGCGGCACCATTTCAGTTGTTCTGTTTGTGCTCATCGTAACATTGAGGCAAGAAATGTTGCTTTAATTGGGATTGGCTTTTGAGAAAAAAGCAGATTGTGAAATTTTTTTTTCAGCAGTGATTGCAAGAATCTTGATTTGGAAGAAGACTTCTCCATCTTTTCTAGCTCTACAGAAATGTTTTAACTATGGCTCGAGGGTTTTCCTATTTCCTTTGGGGCAGGATGGACACACATGGGTGACACAAGGCTTGGGGAATAGGCAAAGAGGAATTATTTTATAATATCAGGAATATCAAGGAATATCAAGAATCCACCTGCCAATCAGTCAACCAACAGGCAGTAAATTGGAGAAATTAAAAATACCAGAGTGGAGCCATGGCACTCTGCATAGCTAGGTTTGTGAGGGCTGAAGATGCGGCATTACGGGGCTCGTTTCTACGTAAATCTCCAGGGCCTGCAGATGCTTCTGAGTGCTAAAGAAGCTGCCCGGTGGCAGGTGGTTTAGTGCTTATGCCCCATGTCTGTGCTTGGGAAGGAAAGGACAATGAAAGAATCTTGAATTTTTAGAAGCAAATCATGGGTGAGAACAAGAAGATAGAGTGCAGGTCTGAGAAAATCTTCATAAAACTTGCCCTGATGGATTTCCTTGCAATGGAGGGAAGTGGAGATTTCTCTGACCCTTCAGTCTTTCAGTGCAATGCAGGCATTTTAACTGTGGGCTGGGGGATAGTTCACGTCAGAATTGCTTATAATACTGGTTAGAAATACAGCTTTCTGGGGCTGACTCAGAATCTCAGACTATCAGGAAATGGGACCGGTCAGTTTTAGTTCCAGAAAATTCCTAAGCATGTTAGAATTTGAGATCTACTGGCCTAGGGACTTTCTCTACGAGGTAGGGGACAGAGTTGCTGGAAGGACTCTAAAATTTTCATTTTGAAACCTGACCAAACTTTTTACAAGAAAAGGTGATCACCTATTGGAGTGATAGGGCATACATGTTTTAAACCTGT
The DNA here is from genome assembly GCA_028646535.1 of Procyon lotor. NCBI lineage: Eukaryota > Metazoa > Chordata > Mammalia > Carnivora > Procyonidae > Procyon > Procyon lotor. Next base: position 35,458,999 of record CM053618.1, on the reverse strand, counting down.
GTGTGGGATTTTAAAATGTAAGCCCCTCCCCTCCTCCCCAGGAGAGAGAATGCATTAAGTCCCTACACATTACAATCACTTGTCACTTGCAGGACAAGAGGGATCTGGGCTCCATTATGAGTCAGGGTTGAAAATGTTAGAGGACAGTTCAGGTTAAGAAAAAATGAAAAAAAATGGTGGGGAAATACTATTCTTGGGCTCGCCCATTTGTTCCTACTTCTAAGGCCCCTTGCTTATTACCTCCACTATCTTTTCCAACCCTGACCCTTATATGCTGCTGCCTTTTTTCAAGCTAGAGAGAAACTTTTCCCTTCATCAGCTCTTTTCTGGATGTGTTTGGAATTTTGCCTAAACAAGGTCTTAGGCAAACCTGCTCCTGTGTTATCTTTAGTATCTCCTTTGCATACGTGCCCCGAGGAAGTGAGATCCTCCATGCGTTCTTTCTTCTGATGAATTTTGATTGGCAACCTTAAAATTTTTCTTTGTGTTTAAATTATAAACTCACTGCAAGCACAAGGCACCTTTCACAGTCTTCTAAACTACATGTCAATATGTGTTCTTGTAGAGCTATAATTACCTATTATTTCATAGCTTTCTGAATTAAATATTCATTAAACAAAAGCTGAAATGGTATTAAATCTATATAAGATTTTTAATGTGCAAAAGTTACTAATCCGTATGTTAATGCAGCTTTATCAGGATTTGACTTATGTGGCATAGAAGGACCTTATGTTTTTTATTAATGCTTTGCTTTTTGAACCCATTCACAGTTATAAAATAAAGCACATTTTCCTAGAATAATGAATTATTATGTGAGGGAGTTTCAAAATGTAAATGAGAAACAATTTCACTGTACTGTCTTTGGGGAAAGGAAAAGATGCGGTTTTTTGAATACAAATGGAGGTTTCCCACTTTTGCCAATGATCCGAACTAACACAGCAAGTAGAAGGCAGCATAGGGCATGGATGTGGGCAGAAGTGCTGCTTGTGGATGTGAAAGAAATCTCAGTCAGGATGACACCAGCCCAGGCTGCTCCCTCTCACCTCAGGGTTTTCTGGGGGTGGAGAGAGAGGAAGTTGCGTAGAAGCCCACATGTTTATCACCCAGGCAGGTATACGGGTCCTAGGGAAATAATGTCTCTAATACAACCAGCCATTTCATTAAAAAATGTTTATTCAGGTAATACATGAACATTGAGTTTAAAAAGATCATGTAGAAAGCCTTTAAAAGGAGCAATGATGTCTGCCTTACCCTATTTCCACTCACCGGAGGGACCTAGCTTCAAGTGGCTTTGTTTTTGGTAGTTACCTTTCTATTTCTAAGTAGTATGCTTGTCCTACACAATTTTTGATGGATTATTTTTAAGATATATGTATTAATTACCCCCTATCAGACATGAGTATTATACTCTTGTCCTTTTCTCCTTCTAATTTTTAATGCCTTTGGTGGTTCTGTTGGTTTCCCGTTTTCAGTCTTTAAAAAAATGTTTTTCAAATCTCCTTTTCTCAGTCAATCAAATTTAGGAATGAAAAGTCCCTTAGGTTAGATGAAGAATTGAGCACCTTTACCCTTCCTCTATTTTTTCTTCCTCTTTATTAGCTCCATTAAGTTTTGGATTTCGGGGACATTATCCATATCATTCAATGGTTATCCTTATGCCAAACTTCTCTTACCTATGCCAGCTAGAGTGGGTCTCTATTCTTCAGGATCTGAAGAGTCCATATGGAAATGATTTAGATCATGTTACTGATGTAGCTATATGTCCTGTTTTCTTATGTACATAATGCGATCATGAGCATTTTCCTGGTATTTTTATTTTTTAATCATTCTTCATGGCTGTAGGCTATCCTAAAATGTTAGACACACTGAAGCTTGACCTTGGCTTTGTTAGTTAGCTAGAACATGCTATTCAACTTTGGTTTGGGCTTAATCTTTGAAGCCCTAATAGATAAATATCTACTTCAGTATCATTTCTGACATCTCTGAACTTGAGTGTGAGCAGTGATTGTGTAATTGCTTATTTACCATCATAAAATATCAGTTTATCAGATATGATATCTGATAAAAATCAGATATCATAAAGTATCATAAAATAACATGAATACATCATGTTATTTGGATTTATTGTTAATGTTGACATATTAGGATATTGGAGCATTCAAAAATGGGTAAGTTTTATTCTAGATGTAATTTGAGTGAAAAATCCCTTTATGTGCTTTATTTAATTAAATCTCTTAGACAAATGAAATATAAACATGTTTATTTTTGCAGGAGTAAAACTGCAATAATGTGATCGTGAGAACTATAACTTTAACATATAAAAACATTTAACTAAAACTTTAACAAAATTACTAAGAAATTTCAGGTAAATAAATAGGGAAAGAATGTCAGTTAATATGCATAATAAGAGAATTCATTAGCCAGACTACTTTAGAGAAAACTATATGCTTTCTGAACCTACAAATATTTATAGCATTAAATTAGTTATGACACAAGGTAGAGAAATACAGAATAGACAATTTCAGAATTCTAATCTTTGTAGAATTATTTGGTGTTCTAAAATTCATAACATTAAACAGAATAGCCCTTAAAAACTATATTTAGTTTTTAGTTATTTAATTTGGTTTAGGTCATGAGTCTCTCAAGAAAAGGTTCTATCTGGAAATTCTTCACATTTTATGAGAATAAGTAAAAGACAGAATGTCGGCTTTACTTCTTGAAATGTCATGAAGAGAAAAACTCCAAATCATGAAAATAAAAATTCATTATAACTATCTTCAATCCAGTCATATTATTAGTAGCCAATACTTAAATTGTACTATTCTATATGTTCTCTCTACAGTCTCACTTACCACTCCCAATGGGCCCTTGAGGTATAGGTATTATTAACTCATTCTAGAGAGGAAGAAACTAAGACTGAGAGATTAAGCAGTTTATCCAAGGTCACACAGCAGGACTTGAACTCAGGCAATTGGATTCAAATCTGTGCTCTTTCCCAAGGTGTCCTCTCTTAAGTGAGAGATACCTGAAAAATACTTAGATGGGGTTCCTGGCACGAAGCAAGCATCCAAAAAAAGTTAGCTCTTGTCATCAGTTGCTTGCATGGGGTGGGGAGTGCTGGGATGAGAGAGGGGGAGGGGCTGATGGGTTGTTCACCTTTTACTCTCCCAGCCTCTGTGGGGGTTGGGGGAGTGAGGGCCGAGGGGGTGCACATGGCCCCAGGGAGCCAAGAAGCCAGCTTCCTCCAGGAGGGTCTAAGATAACAAAAGCCTCCATGGAAAGCCTCAAGTCTGGCTGTGGGGCTCCCAGAGGCCAGGCACCTGCCAGAGTGCACAGGCTCTGGTGGCTGGGCTCCACCACCAGCTTCCTTCTCACTTTGTAAGAGTAACCATGGAAATGGCTGCAACAATCCAGTTTCTTTAACACTGGGTGCATCACTTTCTAGCTCTGCTGGGGAGGATTGTGGCGGGTTGGAGATTTCAGTAGAGCGGTATGTCATCACGGCACTGGGTTTGGGGGGGCTTCGTGAAACAGCTCTTCCCCTAGTTGAAAAGAAGTAAGGTTACTCAGGGTTTCTTAGAAGATACTTGTAAGCAATTCTACGGAGAAGGCTTAGTAAAATCCAAAGCTACTTTCTTTAGAACAGAGAAGGTTTAGAAACCTACGGATTTTTCTGGGATTAGCCCTACATAGGCACGAGTGAAATTCTTTCCTAAGGGCAATCACTGCCAGTTTTCTGTGATTAACTAAGAATTGCAAACTGCAAGCCACCGAGAAGCCAGTGAGTAGGTGTTTGGGGCCCAGATGTTAAAGATCCAGAGGAAATTGAAGCCGTGCTTCAATTCCACAGCAGCTGTGGAAGCTGAGACAGCTGTTTCACTTGTGCCTAAGTGTTCATAATTTATTAACTGTCTTCTTTACAGTGCAGCCTTTAAAATGCGTGCCAATGGTACTCATGGATTGTTAACATTCGTGTTTTGTGACTTTGGTGGGGTTATCCTTCATTTTAAAGCTCCACGAAGGTGTCTTTCTTTTGCCTGTGACTAGGGAAGGTCTGGCTAAATTAAGTCCCATTACCTTAACCTCAGGGCCCTCTGTGTAGCTGAGTCTACCAGATGTCAAGACATTGAATCTAGTAGAAAACACGCTACTTCTAGAATACCAAGAATACCAGCTTCACAAGGTCAAACTTATAAAATGGTGGCACATATTACCATATTTCATTTTTAGGTCCTTCTCCTCCCCACTCCCTGGGTTCCAGGGATCCCATAGCTACCCCACCACTTGTTACTGCTCCTCCTCTTGTGAGTTGGCTCTCGGATCCTGTCCTATCACTGCCCCAAATTCCCATCGCCATGTCTCCCTTGTGTGTGTTCCCTCTTGTCGCTCTGCTGCATGACCGGTTTGTCTCACTGGTTTTGAAACTGGAGAGGTTCAGATGCTCTTCTTGGTCTAAAAAGTATATAAAGAAGTGTTAAGGGACATCCAGTCTGGGTCCACAGAACTTAGCAGCAGTCCTTCCGCAGAGTATGGTGAGCATCTCCTGCATTTTGGGGGTCTGTTTTAGCAATGAACTTAATGACACACTTCTATAATACTTTTACAATTTAGAATCACTAATAATTCTGGATAAAATGCAAAACTAATTTGAAATTAAGGCATACAATGGAACAATTGTTAGAAACAGTTAAAAATGGCTGTCATGAGATACTGAGTTGCATTGTTACTATGGTAGGAAGCCCCCAAAATGGCCCCAAGGACCCCAGCCTCCTGGTTTTCACATGTTTGTGTATTCTTCTCCCCACACTGTGCCAGAACTGGTCTGTGGGACCAATAGCATGTGGCATAAGTAATGATGTATCACTTTTGACATTGGATTATAAAAGATTGCAGTTTCTGCCTTGGGTCCCTTCTTACTCCCTTGCTCATATTCATTCTCTCTCTCACTCACTACTCTGGGGGAAGCCAGCTTCTATGTCATGAAGAAACTCAGGCAGCCTATGGAACCAAACCCATGTGCTGAGGAACTGAGGCCTAAAGCCCCCCAGGGCTATGAGAGAATACATTTTTTATTGTTGTAACCCACCTAGTTTGTGGTAATCTGTTATGGCACCCCTAGCAAACTAATACAAGTTAATTTGTGAGGCAGCAGTGGATAACAGAGACAATTATGTAGCCAAGTTACTGTTATACTATATTCATTGACTTTTCAATGAATAAGTATGTGGATAAGACACTTGTTTCTTTGGGCCATTTTTCTGTGTTTTTGCAATTTTGCAAAATTTTACCTGAAACCACCTTCTTCGTCATGACAACAGGGGTCAGATGTGTTAAGATAAGACCCACTGGGATGCATAAAGCATGCAACTTCAAACACAGAACTGTGGTGTGGCTATAGGTTTGGGATCTACCACACAGCAATTCCAATATGTTTGATTTTGCCCATCTCTATCAAGGAGGTGGGGGGGACATTTTATAATTACATGCACTGTGCTGGGGAGTGCATATTTTGACTAGACATCAACAAAACCGAATTTTCTGCTTACTATTTTACATGTATATGATTGGAAGTATTTTCCATGGACTAACTATGACTCCAAAAGCTTCAGACCTGGCTTCTCTGCTACCTACATACCTCCAGTGTTGCTCACTTTCATGACACGATATGACCTCTGGCCGGGCATCTTTGTGTTGTGAAGCGGAATGAGTTAGCTCAGTAGGTGATAGGAGTCCTCCTGGAAAACCATTCCTACCCCAGGGTGGGTAGAAATGACTTGAAATATACGTGAAAGGGACCGATAGATACAGAAAAGCTCAAGCTAAATGTATCTCTGGCTCAACATCCCCTTAGCATATCCCCAAAATACCCTTGCCCCAGGAAAGAAGCACTCTCTTTTCTTTGACATTATTGCCTGTAGGGTGATACAAGCATAATACTGCCAGTGGCCATTTCTATCTCTCTGTGAAGAAATCCTGCCAGACAGCAAAGCATATCTAAGCAAAGGAGAATTAAGATAAGGGTAAGGGGTGGGAGGGGTGGGGGGAGAGAGAGAGAGAGATTTATTTCTGATGCCATCCCTATTTCCAGTTGTGATTGAAACCAAATTTAGTGTTTTGGTTACATGAGCCAAGACATTCTAGACTCCCCTGTTTCTCCTTAACTGAGTTTGTCTTTTCCTTCTTTTTTCACTATTGCGTCCTCATCTTCTAGAATTTGGCACATGGTGGGCACTAAATAAATATTTACTGAATGAGTGAATAAATTGGATTTCTTTCAAAAAATTGGATTTAAAAAAAAATTTTTTTTTATTTATTTGACAGAGAGAGGGAGCACAAGCAGAGGGAGTAGGAGAGGGAGAAGCAGGCTTCTGGCTGAGCAGGGAGCTCTATCCCAGGACCCTGGGATCACGACCTGAGCTGAAGGCAGATGCTTAACTGACTGAGCCACCCAGGTGCCCCTAAATTGGATTTCTTTAAACCAGAGAAGGCCTTACTAAATCAGGAAGATTTTTAAAAATTAATTATAATCAAACTAGCATTTAAGTGCTATAGACCATGTGCTAAAGGTGGGCTATTGATATGTTTACTTGGTTAAACAGAGAGGGAGCACACTTGGAGCACATTAAAAGCTAAGTCCTAGAGAAAGGAACATACTGGGCATGCTCAGAGCACATGAGTGCAGCAGTCCTGTTGGGTAGTGAGTTTCTGGAGGGTCCGGGGATGATGTTGAGAAGGTAGGTAGCTCATCTCTGAGAGATTTGGATGACCAGCTGAAGAACTCGGCATTTATTTGGTGGCCAATGGGGAGTCACTGGGTGATTTTTGAGCGGAGAAGTGAGAAATTATCTCTTCCATGGATACTTTCATTTTAACAGAACACCCAAAGCTTCTACCTAAAAGGATTTACTTTTACATAATAGGAATTTAAAGCCAAAAAAGCAGGTTAGTGAAGATTTTTGTGAAAGAACTTTCAATAGTTTCAAATTATACCATGTAGGCCACTGCTGTCCTGTGACTATTTTCCTGTGATAATCTGGGGTTAAGTTCAGTCATTTCACAAAAACCTAGTTGCAACTTTTAGTACCTGAAGTAGAGGCACAAAGACCTGACAGGAGATAAAGGAAAGAAAAAATGAAAAATGAAGAAAATGCTTTTTTCTTTTTGAGTACATTTTATCTTTTGGAAAAATTCAAAATGATGAATAAACTATTTAAGATAAGTTTTCAGCAATGATAAAACCATCAGATGATTTAAAAGTGAAACATCTGAAGAAGCAGAAATTGCATGAATAGCCCAGAAACTAAGACCAATTAAGCATACTCTGATTGGAACCTAGGGTGAGTGATATAAACCAGACTGGGAAAAGTAGAGTGTGGTCAAATTTGACAGGGAGCATGGAGGAAAAAAACAATTTTGTGAGCAATCCAGTTAGAGTATGTAACATATTTTATACCCTTAGCTGACAAAAGGACTGTATATTATGTAAATCTAATGCATTTATTTTGATTACTCTGTAACATGTTTCTTCTTTTCCCAATCTATGTAAATAAAAAAGGCATTTTCCTTTTGATGTAGATTTCAGATATTTTATATTTCTGGTTTTAAGGTAACCTGTTCCTTCTCTTGCATTTACATCAATTTTCTTCTTTTCGTGATCTCTCTTGTGAAACTACATTTATTATTTATACGTGATTATTAGAGTTTAATTTTTTACTCTCTTCTAACTTAAAATTATACTTTCTGGTTTTGTTTCTGTGATAGAGGAAAAAATGAACCTAAGTGTCGACACTCCCTTCCTAGGGTAAGGTTACTTAGTGCTGCTCAGCTTCTGGTCCTTGTGGTGATGAGCATAGTAAGTGATAGGTCAAGGACAAAGAGCTGGATATAATGACAAAACATGTGGGATGGATGGGGTCTAAGGAGCTGTTGAGACAAGAAAGAACCTAGAGGAGTATGGGAGGATTTTACTGACTGCTGGAGGGAATTGGGGGTGGGGGAAAATATTTGCATAAGCAATTTTAAGGAAGTTTTGATTGGGGATTAAAAAGTGTCACACCTATCACCGAATCCCTTCAAAATTCCCATAAAAGCATCCCATTTTCATCTGTTGCTCTTACAATCAGATTTGTGAATATGCAAGGATTTTTCTAATTTACCAGTATATTGAGATTGGATTCAAGGTGAGAGGAGAAAATGGCCCAGTTTTATTTGGGTTACTTTAAAAAAAAAAAATATACCATTCTATGGTGATTAAAGCTATAAAAAGAAGACTTTCTGTAAAAAGAGGGTCATGACAACAGCTATAAAACAGTGTTTTTCTTCTTTAGTCCCTCTCAAATTTCTCATATCATTCTAAGCTTCCAGATTCTGTGCTACTTGAGGTGTACTCATGCACTAATCCTCTCGGCTACCATCTGGTTCCACCAGTTTTTTCTTTACTAGTCAGCTTAGGTGATGTCTTTGATATCATGGCCACCATCATGTCCTAGATGTCCACTCAAGTTGCCACTGCTGATAACCACCAAGGTGTGGCTAACTCAACAATGCTGCCAAAGTCAACCGAAGGTTCTGCCACCACTACCTTATGAAAGGGACGCCTCTAAAGGTCCCAGGGTACTGCCTATATTTGATATCATCTCATCTCTGGCATTTCCAATTCCAGATGTGGATGCTGGTTGTCCACTGCCCCCAACTGTGGAATCCATCCTGTTTCCTTGTGCTATTTACTTTAATCCCTTCTCTCTACAGCACAGATATGAGACCATGATGAAAGAACATGCTGGGAGGCAGAACCAGGCTAGCCTTAGATATACTCCCTGGTTTGTTCTGGGATCTTTCTCAGTGCTCTCTTACCTGAGGCCATGTTCTGTCCTTAGAGGTGCTTTGGCCATCACATGAGGCTCCTCACACCCCTGGTCATATTTAGACTCATCTTAGTCTCAGCATGGAGTTCAGGCCCTCATGTCAGCTATGTGTGTGATAGTATTTATGGTCCTTTCATTTGTATTTGCTTGGAGAAATATTACTGCATATATCATTAAGATGATTGGTTTCTGCCGGGGCGCCTGGATGGCTCAGTGGGTTAAAGCCTCTGCCTTCAGCTCGGGTCAAGATCTCGGGGTCCTGGGATCGAGCCCCGCATCAGGCTCTCTGCCCCGCAGGGAGCCTGCTTCCCCCTCTCTCTCTGCCTGCCTCTCTGCTTACTTGTGATCTCTCCCTCTCTCTGTGCCAAATAAATAAATAAATAAATCTTTAATAAATAAATAAATAAAAACCTATAGCTCAGCTGAAAAACCATATATTTAAAAAAAAAAAAAAAGAAAAAAAAAGATGATTGGTTTCTGTCTCATACCCAGTAAAAATTCCAGTATTGAAAGGGAGATGTACTTGTCTCTGTTATTTAAATATATATTCATGTATTTATTTGTTGGTTAATTCAACACATATTTAATTAGTAACTACTATACTCCAGGGACTGTTCTGGAATTTTGGACATACCAGTGACCAAGACAGACAAAATTTTTCCCTTCTTGGAGTTCACCTTCCCATGGGCAGACAACAAGTAAACCAACATACTGATTCCAGAAAGCACTAAGTTCTCTGAGGAAATACAACCAGAAAGGGAATCAAGAGTGACAGTGGGTGGGGTGCCTGTGTGGCTCAGTGGGTTAAAGCCTCTGCGTTCGGCTCGGGTTGTGATCTCAGAGTCCTGGGATCGAGCCCTGCATTAGGCTCTCTGCTCAGCGAGAAGCCTCCTTCCCTCTCTCTCTGCCTGCCTCTCTGCCTACTTGTGATCTCTCTCTCTGCCAAGTAAATAAATAAAATCTTAAAAAAAAAAGAAAAAGAGTGACAGTGGGTGCAGGTGTGGAGGGACACTCTTTGAGATAGGGATCCCTCAGGGTAGGCCTCTCGGAGTCTCCGAAATATCAAACTTTTAGTCCTTCTACTTGCAGATAGTCCCTTCTGGGTGTGTCATGAGGTGAGCTGGGGAGGTGATTACATCTGTGTGCTGAGCTCAGAGTTACCATCCTCTTTCAATAATTTCAGTTCAGAGTCATTGGCATATAAAAGGAAGGGGACACTGACACTGTGGATTTCAGGAAGAAAAGTGGGCCTGACTTTTTTCCATACAGAGGTTATTGATGTTTCCAGTAGCGTCTTCAACCCCCCCCAACCCCCACTTCCCGATCTCAGCCTGATTTTCCCCTTCTTACACCAGGACACATAGTGTGGCCCTCATTTAACTGTATGTAACTCTAATGCAGCAGGTTGTTCAAATAAACAAATGCACAAGGCATTTTCTCAACACTTGTATAGTCTTCCTGACTATTTTGTACAGGTGAGTGTCCTAGGTCACAGAGCTAGTAATAGTAATGAGAGCTACTCAGAGTGACTACCTGCTATGTGCCAGGGACAGCGAAAGTATTTTTACCACATACTCGCTCCAATTTTCCGAGGAGATAAGCATTAGTATGCTCATTATATGTTGGAGGAAGTTGAGGTTGGATATGAAAAGACATCGAGTCACATAAGTACAAAGTATAATTTTGTGCCTGATTCCCAAATAAAATTCACTTTCCATCAAACGATGATCATTCCAAATGTGAAATTGAGCATTTGTAGGTGACCCCAGAACCACTATGATTTGAGTCATGGAAGAACAGAAGTCCAGAATTCAAACTCAAGTCCCTACATTGCATCATATCTAAGAGCATAGGTGGGGGTCACAGAGATCTTGATTGAAATCCAGGCTGCAGAACTTACTAGCAGTGTGACTATGGGCAATTCAATGGAGCCTTTCTGATTCTCAGTTTTCTGATCTATAAATGGGCATAAGAAACACCTACCTCAAAGGATTGTTTGGGAGAATTAAATAATGCATACTCTGTTATCAGAGCAATTTTTGGTACATATGAATTTCTTAGTACTTTCTAGCCATTATCTTTTTCACTGTGGCAGGCCCTACACAGCAAACCACCCACTCCTTGCAAAGGAAACCACAATTCTCTGTAGCTCTCAAGCAACCACAATACCCAAAAGGCTTGACCCTCTCCCCATCCCTGGTAGGTAGATCATGATTGGTCTAAGTCAGAAATTCTCAAAATGTGGTCCAAGAATGAGCAGTATCAACATCACCCGGGGACTTATTAAAAATGCCCACATTCAGGGGTGCCTGGGTGGCTGAGTTGGTTAAGCGTCTGCCTTTGGCTCAGGTTATTCACAGGGTTCCAGGATCGAAACCCCAAAGTGGGCTCCCTGCTCAGCGGGGAGCCTGCTCCTCCCTCTCCCTCTGCTGCTCCCTCTGCTTATGCTTACTCTTTCTCTCTCTCTCTCAAATAAATAAATAATACCATTAAAAAAATGCACACGTCCAGGCTCCACCCAAGATCTACTGAATCAAGAACTCTGGGAGTAGGGCCTAGCAATCTGTGCTTTCACAAAGCCTCTAGGTGACTCTGTTAAAGTTTAAAAACCACCGGGGCGCCTGGGTGGCTCAGTCGTTAAGCACATGCCTTCGGCCCAGGTCATGATCCCAGCGTCCTGGGATCGAGCCCCGCGTCGGGCTCTCTGCTCAGCAGGAAGCCTGCTTCTCCCGCTACCATTCCCTCTGCTTGTGTTCCCTCTCTTGCTGTGTTTCTCACTGTCAAATAAATAAAATCTTAAAAAAAAAAAAAGAAAAAGTTTAAAAACCACTGATCTGAAGCATTCATGATAATCTCATTCCCCTTGCCAATAATTGGGTTAAGCATGGCGATATAACCCAGTCTTGGTCTATAGGACCCGAGAAGGAGTCAGCTGGGGAGGGGAAGTGTGCTCAAGTTTTCTTTGCACATTTAAAAAGTTCATTATCCTTTGCAGGATGTTATTTGCAGTGTATGAAACACCTGGAATTATTCTTGCTACCTTGAAACTGTGAGGAAGATGTTTCTTAAGAAAGGCAGAGCAGAAAGGTAGAAAGAATTGGATCTTTGTTAATGCTGCTGAGCTGCCGAATTAGCCAATCTCTGGACTTTCCCTTATGTGCTATGATCAAATTATTGATATGTAAGCTACTTTTAGTTGGTTTTCTTATTTGCAATTGAAAACAAACTGTCTGACATTCCCACATAATAGTTGTCTCTGCGTAAACCAGTACTCTCTGAAATGTGCAAAGATTATGGTGCGCGGAAAATGGTGGGCTTTAATCACAGTCATTATTTATTTTAGTTTTACTTAACATTATTTATATTTATTTAGTTTTATTGGTGGGGAGGGGCAAAGCATTCATTTTGTTTTTTCACTGGACTCTGGATGAGCCAAGAAGATGTCAGACAGCTCGACGAAGAGACACTTAGTACTTCCCATGTGTCTAATGATCCGGATGTTTGGCTTCTGAAAATGAAAACATCAGGAGCATGAAGCAGTGTTTTCACTTTTCAGCTAGATTTTGGTATCGTCTTGGGACCATTATTACAAAGAGCCAGGAATAAAGGATTTATGCAAGAAATAGGATCACTCTAGAACATCAGTGGCAAGGTACGCTGTCCAGCAATTACTTCCTTCATGTTTTCCATCATTCAAAAGAACTGAAATCTGCCATGTTCAGGATACTGTGTTATGGGGAAGGGGTAGTTATGACTTCATATGTAGATATTACTTCATAGGCAGACCGTCTTTGTCTGTTGTTTCAGGAGCACATAGTTTAGCGGTAAACAACTGGTATGATGAAATAAATTGACATGGTAGAGATTGGTAAGGTGTTTGCTGGGGTGTGGAGAAGGGGAGCCGCCCTTCATCTCCTTATTCAACACGTGCTCGTTTTTTAATGACAAAGATGCTGTTTTAGGCTTTGGGGGTACAGTGATAAGCGTTGCCAGCTCTGGTCCCTACTCTCATGAAGCTTACAGTCTAATGTAAGACACAAATGAAAGACACAAATGGATAAACACATAAACACACAGTTACAAATTCAGATAATGGGATGCAAGGAAAGTACTGTGCTATCAGAGAGAGTAATTGGGGTGATGCACTTTGCTTTGGGTGTTCAGGAAAGGACTGTCTGAGGATGTGACATTTAAGTGAAGACCTGAAGGGTGAGTGGGAGTGAACATGATTAAGTTTGGGGGAGGCGGGGGAGGAAAGGTTAGAAGCATCTTCTTACAGGAAGTGGCACTAGAGCGGAGTCTCAAAAGTCAGACCGGTGCGGTACAAGATGCCTCTATCTGTGAACATAGGGAAGACTGTAAGGCATATACAGAAATGCTAACAGGGTTTCATCTCTGGATAATGGGATTGTGTCTACTTTTAATTTTCTTCTTTCTGTTTTTATTTACTATATTTTTGGTATACTTTCAAATAATAATGGTAATAATAAAGTTACTTTAAAAAAGTAATCCTAAAGAGAAGGAGAGGAAAAAAGGGTGTTTCCAAATAGGCAATGATGGGGTCATGGTTTAGGTGTACACACTGTCTCTGGCCAGGCAGGGGCGGGGAAGGGTGGGTTGTTTTGCCAGGCAACAGCTTGCAATGTTTAAATAACTGCTCATTACTTGAATGTCTTCTTAATGACTACAGCATGGCAGTGGGGATGGGGGTGAGAGAGGGAACAGAAAAGTAGGCAAGAGGCCAGGTCAGGAAGGACCTTTGTGGTCAGGAAGAGTTTCAGGTCAGTATGGAGTAAGGTGATCAGGTCTGTATTTTAGAGACACACCCCTGGTGACAGTGGAGAGATTATGTGGGACAATGGTAGTCAGCAGGCTGGGCAGCATGGGGCAGGTCAGGGGAATGTTGTCATTGGTTTTTTTTTAAGTGGTCCATTCAACAGCAACCTCAGCTGCCTTCATGGCTTATTGGCAAATTTGACCGTTCTTGTTTATATGGACCAATGCGGCAGAGTTGAGATTAAAACATTAGCTTCAGATGATTAATTTAGGACCAGTCTGATGGGGCACCTGAGTGGCTCAGGTTAAACATCCAACTTTTGATTTCAGCTCAGGTCATGATCTCAGGGTCGTGAGATAGAGCCCCACACCTAGCTCCCTTCCCAGTGGGGAGTCTGCTTCTCTCCTTCTTCCCCTGCCCCTATACCTGCTCTCTCTCAAATAAATAAATAAATCAGTAAAAAAAAAAAAAAAATTAAAAAGACCAGTCTGATGCCAAACAGCTGGGTGGGTGCAAATTGTCCTGTGTGGGTCTTAGAAGGATCAAGAGCACCTGTTCTTTTCCTCCCTCAGCGAGAGATCAGAATGAGGTCATGTCTGTAGAATGATTGATTTCCTCATACACGGATACCATGGAAGCATAAACAGTCATCATTTCTGATGCCAACTTTCTGTGCAGGTTTTAATTTTGTCTGTTCATTTCAACCAAATCTGAGGTCTCCATGACTACAATAGAAGAACAGAAGGAAAAGAATACTTATGTCTCAGAACATCCTAAATGGCATTGTTTATTGTAAAATGTGGATATTTTAAAGGATGCCCACATTTTAAAAGGTATAAATGCTGTTCATATGGTGTTCCAAGCCAGGGACCCATTTTTATGTGCTAGTTGTGGGTGATATGTGAACACATTGGGAAGATATATCAATAAAGACTCTAGAAACAGACAGAGGATTCATGGTAGAATTCAGATGCAGCAAGATACATTTATTTACTTAGCTTCTAGGGCAGAGTCTGGGCTCTCTGGGTCAAGCATGGCCGTGGATTGAAGTCCAAGTAGTGGTATGAGTTTACATTCTGAACATCTGAACAAAAACTCTAGGAATGTTTTCGTGCATCCTTCATTGGTGTATAGCTAGTCTTCCCAGCATGTTTAGGACATGATGATAAGTCAGCACCTTTTTTTCAAGAGGCAGTGAGTGTGTTAGAGACTTTGCAGTTAGATTTGAGTCCTAGCTAAGCTGCTTATTATCTGTGTGAACTTGGACAAGTCCCTTGACATCTAGGCTTAGATTTCCTTGCCTGTTAAACAGGAGTAACAAAACCCACCTTTAGGATTGTTGTAGGGAAATAAATAAGGTAATATTTATAAAGTCTCAGGCATACTCGAGAATTTTCTTTTTTTAAGATTTTATTTATTTATTTGACAGAGATCACAAGTAGGCAGAGAGGCAGGCAGGGAAAGAGGGGGAAGCAGGCTACCTGCTGAGTAGAGAGCCCGATGCAGGGCTCAATCCCAGGACCCTGAGATCATGACCTGAGCTGAAGGCAGAGGCTTTAACCCACTGAGCCACCCAGGCACCCCAAGAATTTTTTTAAATTTCATTTTATTTTTTCAGTGTTCCAAGATTCATTGTTCATGCACCACACCCAGTGCTCCATGCAATACATGCCCTCCTCAATACCCACCGCCAGGTTCACCCAACCCCCCACCCCTCTCCCCTCCAAAACCCTCGGTTTGTTTCTCAGAGTCCACAGTCTCTCATGCTTCATCTCCCCCTCCAATTTCCCCCAATTCACCCTTCCTTTCCTTCCCCTGATGTCTTCTATGTTATTTCTTATGTTCCACACGTAAGTGAAACCATATGATAATTGACTTTCTCTGCTTGACTTATTTCACTCCACATAATCTCCTCCAGTCTCATCCATGTTTACATATAAGTTGGGTATTCATCCTTTGATGGAGAGCAAGATTTTTTTTTAAGTAGGCTCCATGCTGGGCTCCAAGCCCTAATGTGGGGCTTGAACTCACAACCCCGAGTTCAAGACCTGAGCTGAGATCAAGAATCAGACGTAGGGGCGCCTGTGTGGCTCTGTTAAGCAGATGCCTTCAGCTCGGGTCATGATCTTGGGGTCCTGGGATCGGGCCCTGCATCGGGCTCCTTGCTCAGTGGGGAGCCTACTTCTCCCCTGCCTGCCGTCCCGTCTTCTTGTGCTTGCTCTCTGTCTTTCTCTCTCCTACTTGCTCTCTGTGTCAAATAAATAAATAAAATCTTAAAAAAAAAAGAGAGAGTCCTATGCTCACCTGACCCAGGTAAGCCACCCCGGTGCCCTGCTACTCGAGAATTTTTATTTCCAAACATAACACGAATGTGAAGCACAAGAGTGGTAGAAAGCCCAGGAGGAAAATGGGGGCTGACGTGGCGGGAAGCTGGAGTTAGGATTTCTGGGGCTCAAGGAGCTGAGATCTCAAGCTACCTGAAGCATCTGAAAACTCGGGGAGCTTAGGCAATCTTTGGGGCCTGCGTGCTCCTGGCTGTGAATGCACATGCCAAGTGCTTGGCAGACAGGGGCGTCAGGGTGCTGCCTGCCTCCAGCCGCATCCCTAAGTCGGGTGGTCCCGCAGCTGCAGGTGGGGCCAATGCTGGTTGCCCCCGGTCCACGGAGTAGCTGTCTTGATATTTGTCACTGGTGTGTGTCCCCAGCCACTTCTCAGTCCTCCTTTCCTTCCTCCTGGGTCTTGTCCTAGTCAGGTGCTCTGCTTCCCATCAGGTACCCAGTCTGTGTCCTATTTTGGTTCTCAGCTTAAAGAGAGCAAACCTCTGCGAAGGTATCTGCTGACAAGGTGGGACCCGTGTTATCTGGAAAAGAACTCCCAGAAACTGGAAGAGTTGCATTTTAATGGCAGAACGAGAGGCAACAGGTTGACATTTGACGTCCGAGGACTGTCTAGCACTTGCGATTAGAACATGTCATGATGCTGTGGCCAAACTTTCAGCTCAGAAGGCCACTGCTTCTGGAAGTAGTGTCTCTAACTCTCACCAGGAGGACGGAAATGATCAGGGGAAGGCTTCAGTGCAGGGAGGTGCTGGCTCATCACCTGTTCCCTTCCAGCCTGATGCACTTGGGGCTGACAGTGACTTTAATTGCAGAGCAAGGTACTTGTGCGATGTACTCCGGGTGCCTCATCCATCTGCTCAAGTCAGGAATCCCACGCAAGGGGGTGTCAGGTGAGGGGGTGTTCCCTCTGACTTCCTGATGCCTGTTGCTCTGCATTGCCAGGAAGGTGCTGGGGAGAGGTGCCAGGGAAGGGGACAAAAAGGACTCTATAAACACAGAAAATGCTGCGGTGGGAGAGTCCTCTCAGGGACTGTTGATTTCTAGGACAATGTGGAAATAATATGAGTACTACCTACATTTTTTGGATCACTTTCTGGTTTTCAGGATCTGTGTTGAACACTTTTCATGAACACCTGTTGTTTGTGCTTTTCCTGCATTCCTCCTCATCTTCTGGTAATATCACCTGGATTTTTCTCTTGGGACTCACCCATCCCCCAGTGGATGTGCTTTTTGGGCACCAGTTGTATTCACCTCTTTGTAATTCACCCCATTGGTGATGGTTATAGGGATGGCTGGACCCATGACACCTTGTACTGGACATCTGAGATTGACAGCAGTTTCTTAGTCATATACTCTCAGTGAGGAGGAGGAGACTGCAAGTCACACAGAGCCACTTGGGGGTTGCACTTGGGAGCAGGGTAAACCAGCAGGGGCTGCGGGAGGCAAACTTCATAGTATCCACAGGACAGGATGGCCCTTGGTTCTCATGAAGATGGATTGGGTTGTTGGAATAAGTCCATGAGTTGGCAGGGAACTGAAACCAGCTACTCGGGGATAAACAACAATTATACTATATAGTGTCTATTTGATACAGAGGGTCATTTGACTAGGGGACCTTATTTGCAGGAATGGAGTGGGGGAGAATGAATTTGTGGTTAGGCCTCTTGAGTTCCTCCATGTTTTTCCCAGGTGTCAAGGCCCAGGTAATATTGGATCTTAATTTTAGGCCTTATACCATACCTGTGCATCCAAGTTCTGTGCTTCTCCTGGGAGTGAGGATGGGTTTGTGACCTCTTCTGGACCAATCAGGGTCTCTCCCATGGAAATATGAAACTTGAGTTCAATGAAACAAGGTGATAAAAATGAGTAGGGTTGATTAGTCCAGATAGGGCTGCCCTGGGGAAATTGTTCATTTCTGGAACCAAGAATCTTGGTGTTTTCCTAGACCGTGCTTTTTCTGGGACCTGAGCATTCCAGTTTTCCTCTTGAGTTTGGGAGCTGTCTCATTGGTCAGGTTTTCCAGAGTTGGATTCTATAGCTTGCAACCAAGAACTGGAGTGTTTTACATTTGTTTGACACAATAGCCCTAAAGGGTAGTAGTTTTCATTATTCCTGTTTTAAAGATGAAGAAACTGAAGCAAAGACATTGTTAGGATTTCCTCAGTTCACAAAGCAAGTAAAGGGCAGTAGTGAGCCTTGAATAAAAGAAGAATTCACTTGACAATAGTTTACAACTTGATATCTTCTTAGAGACAGAGAATAGGTATAACTTGTCGGAACTAAAATTCCAGCTAGGGGGGCGCCAGGGTGGCTCAGTGGGTTAACGCCTCTGCCTTTGGCTCAGGTCATGATCCCAGGGTCCTGGGATCGAGCCCCACATTGGGTTCTCTGCTCAGCAGGGAGCCTGCTTCCTCCTCTCTCTCTGCCTCTCTGCCTGCTTGTGATCTGTCTCCTCTCTGTCAAGTAAATAAATAAAATCTTTTAAAAAAATAAAAAAATAAAATTCCAGCTAGGTAAGGAAGTGCCAGTGAGATATAGTGTCATTCAGTGGCAATGCCTGGCACCCCTCCCCCCACCATTGTAGGTACCCATCCAGCCTTTGGCCCGACAGTTCACCAAGAGCTGAGGAAGCTTAGTGCCTGGCTTCTAAAGGCAACTAGGTGTGAGGCACCATACTGGTGTGGAGACCATAATCAGAACATGAAAGAGAAATGTCATCCTTTCAAAGAGCTCTGATGAGTTTGAGCCAAGCATATCGTGGCTGAGTGGGAAGAGCGTGTGTGTGCATAACTCAGAGATTCTTGTGCCTTTTCCCTTAGTAAGCACCCATGCCTGGGCTTTCATGAGCAAAGAGCGATGGGCTGGGGAGAGCAACATTGGTCAGAGTGTAAATGAAGAGACCCTAGGTTTTCCCACTAAGACATAAGACCCATAAAATGGGGATTTTGCAAGAGAGGTGTATGATGTCCTGTAAAGGATTAAAAAAACAACAACACAGCCCTACACAGACATAAAAAAGCGCATATGCAAAAGGAGGAGGAAAAGGATGAGCCACTGAGACCAAAAAAGAAATGAGGAGAAGGAGGCATGTGGAAAACGAGAAGAGGCATTTCGGTTAGGTCACTCTTTCTAGGTCAAAGGATGTGGGCTGTCCCGGCGCTCTGCACAGGTGATTATTTCCCTCCCCTGTCCTCTGCCTGTGGGGAGCTGCTGAGGGGAGCTGGTGTCAGGGAGCAGATGCGGGGGCAGCAGCGTCTCCCTGGATATTCATTCAGAGGGCACCACCTCAGGCCTGTGGTCAGACAGGAAGCGGTTTCCTGCCGACCCATGGTTCCAGCCCTTAGGGTAAGAGCTCGTGGTCGTCCTGAGCTCTGTTCTGCACTGAGGCCCAAACTTACTCCCCAGACTTTGCAGTCAGTGGTTCTCAGCAGGGTCCGGGAGCCTCAGAGCAGAAGGACATAATCGGCCTCTGTCTGGAGCCAGCCTGGTGGCAGGAGAGATGGAACCGTGTTAAGACACGCAGAGCTAAAATTATCCGCCCTTATTTCTGCGGCTGAAAGACACATGCTATGAAAGTCATGGGTATTATGCTGTCAGTCCATTGATGGCTTCAAACCCCTCGTCTGAGCCATGATTTCATCTCAGGGGTGGGGGAACCCAGGCACGCTTCTGTAGAGAGGGCTGCTTTTCAGCACAGGGCTAACAGTGGCTGGGGGCCAGGTCCCGTCTCTCCTTCATGCGTCTCCTTGAAGGACACATAGGGCCCAGGCCAGGCTTTCCTCTCCACTACAGCCTGGGAGGTACACCGAGCAAAATTCTTTTGTCAGGTCACATTGTGAACAGATGAGGTCACTGAGTAGAACACACACAGAAGGAAGCAGACTTTTCTTGGTTGACTCTTCAATTAACTAGCACTTCTTCCCAAGAGTTGCTGCTGCTTCACCTATTGGTTATAAATTTGGAGTTGGACTGCCTTGGTTCACTTCCAGTTGCACCACTTACAAGCCATGTGACCTTGGCTTAGCCTCCCTCAGCCTCATTGTTATCGCTGGGCAATGATAAACTTACCCCTCACATTGTGGTGATGATCGTAAGAAATGATCCACATAAAAAATATAGCACCATGCTGGCAAATATCAAGTATCTGATTCCTGCTACTACTGATGATGATGACCAGATAGTTATCTTAGGTGCCTCTGCCCCTTGAACTTTTTCTGGCCACAGCACGGAGATCATCTGGTTCCATGTTAGGGGCTTATTGGAATGATTATCCTGATGGCAGGTAGAAGTAGGTATAGGAAAGGAATAAAGATGGTTTGACAAATACTGAAATCAAATTCTTGACATTTCTGGGCGCATCCTACCCTGCTTCATTCTTGGATTTGGACTTCTAGGTCAAAGTCAAGCTCAAATGCCCAAATATTCTTAGAAAGCTGGACTTCTAGGTTCAAAGCCAAGCTCAAATGGCCAATGTTCACAGTTGCTCCAGTGTTCTTAGTGGGCAGGAGGCCACGTTCCTCAGCTGGACCAGCTCCGAGCAAAGCAAAGTGGAAAGGCTGACTTAGCCTCTCCTGCCATCTTCCTCAAGGCCCTGTTTATGATAGTGGTATTCTCCAAGGCATGTGGGTTCTTCGTGATCTTTTCTAGTTCCTATCAGTACCTTTTTTTAGAAAATGATCTGAGACAAATTTTCATATAAAATAATATTCTCCCCTATTAATTTTAAGAGAAGGGATGGCATTCCGTGGACGTCAGGTCTTCCTACTTAGGTGGTTAATCACCTGCTTTATCTTGGTCCTCAAATCTCTCCTGTGTGGCTCAGCTTTAGTGGGTGGCATGATTAGGACCAGTTGAACCGGAGAGCCAAATTATTTCCCTGATTTATAGGATCTATTTCCAAGAAGTTTCTTGGAAACTTCTGAGATTCTTTTTTTTTTTTTTAACTTCTGAGATTCTGAGGCACTGAATCTCATCCTCTCCTTCCCTGACTTGTTCCTAAAACTCTCAGTTATAGGAGAACCTAATACCACCGAAGGCTGCTTTTTTTCTTGCTGAGTCAGGGGAATGAGAGCCATTTGTGGAACTTGAATGTTTTCCAAGAATTGGAAAGGGCCGACAGTTCTTCTATACACAGAATTGTTGTAAAAGGAACCTCGCCCTTCACATCCCTCGTCCTTTTATTTATGTTGTCATTTGGTTGTACATGCTCAAATATTTACTCTTACCGTAGCACTGATCCAATGAACATTAGGGGATCATTTCTAAGGCTTTCTGCTTCAACGCTCACTTATACTAATGGTGTGTACTGTAGACAGAGCTTTTTTTAAGAAACCATGATACAGAGTAAGGATATCCATAATGTTTCTGTCATTTCACGTAACAATAGTTACCTTCCCTGTGTGTGAAAAACGTTGTTTGACCTCTGAAATGGGGTTCATAGGTCCCTTGCCGTCAGGAGACCAAGATTCAGTTTCACACCTGGCTTGCACGAGCATCAATGGGCAATGGTCGTGTGTGTGTTGTGAGGGCCTCAGACGACAATGACAAAAATGTTGGCCCTTGGTAATCCTGGCTGGAGGTGCCTTTTGTGAATTCTTCGATCGTTCCTTGCCTGAGGACACTTTCCTTCAATCTACCAAGGATGTCTTGAATCTGAGATGGGCTCCTAGAAATGGGAGCAGGAAGAGTGGGTCTGGGATTCACAGCTAACGAGAGACATGCACATAACCCACATCACCAGTTCCCTTTGGTGTAGTGGAAATCACAGAGAGAGAGTGGAAAGCAACCAGTTTTAGTGGGGAGAACCGGGGTGAAGGCTTAGTTCACGGCACTACGCGTTTGTCCCACTTTCCATGTGGGTCTAAGACAGACCTGCCCCCTTACTTGCTTTTCCCAAATTGGCATGTTTGCTTCTGTGGATGACTGAATGGGGGAAGCCTCCTGCCCTTTGAGGAGGAGGGTAACCGATTCCAGGCACAGGGATATAACCCAGAGGGAAATCTGAGGTGGGGCTTGCCTGGATATCGTTAAACTGAGGACAATGTGAGACATCAAGTATTTGCTTCCTCAGTGATTAATTTGTCAGTGAATTCAGACATGGAGTCTCAAGGGGAAAGCTCTCCAACCCATTATTGTGAACACTCATGTACTTTGGGAAGTGATTCCTGTGCTATTTCATATAAGCTGAGAAACTTGCATTTTATACAAGCAGAGAAACCTAGAAATATGTGTGGTTGCTAGAGGAATCACTATTTATCTGAGTCCCACTAGATCAAAAGCCACCTGGGCCCTGTGGATACTTGGGTTAAAAACAGTGCTATCGGGGCGCCTGGGTGGCTCAGTTGGTTAAAACCTCTGCCTTCGGCTCAGGTCATGATCTCAGGGTCCTGGGATCGAGCCCCGCATCGGGCTCTCTGCTCAGCAGGGAGCCTGCTTCCCCCTCTCTCTCTGCCTGCCTCTCTGCCTACTTGTGATCTCTCTCTCTCTATCAAATAAATAAATAAAATCTTAAAAAACAAAAACAAACAGTGCTATCTATGGGCACCAGGGTGGCTCAGTCAGTTAAGCCTCTGCTTTTGGCTCAGGTCATGATCTCAGGGTCCTGGGATTGACCCCCCCCCCCCCGTGTCTCCCAGCTTCTCCCTCTGCCCTTCCCCCTTACTCGTTCTGTCTCAAATAAAGAAATAAAATCTTTAAAAAACAAAACAAAAAAAACAGTGCTATTTAGGCTCGTGTTTAAAGCTATAGTGAAATCTCAATTGTATCAATGTAAAGTCTTTGTGCATTCTTTTTAAGAAGGTGGCAAACTTCGTTAGGGCAGAGACTATCTCCTTCCCACGATGTATCTCCTGCAAAGCCAAGTGCTGCGCTATCCCATTTACTGCTGTTCAATAAATATTTGTTAAGTGAATGATGCAACTACAGGTTTCATGCCTCTAAGTTTTTATCTCAAACCAGCTTTCCAACACTTAGCCCACTCTACAGCCCCCTCCCTGACTTCTCAGTCAGTGCGTGTTGAGGGAAGGCCAACAAAACCTAATTAGGAAGGTAAATCCATTTTGAAATGGACACATATATAAACAAATATGGGCCAAAGGCAAATTGAAATGGTTCTTCAGAATTGTCAGTAGTTATTATCCATGACCATGTGCTGGCCCAATTTTTACAGATAATCAGGTTATGGTTGATATTGTTTCTGCATTTCTACTTTAGAACAGAGGAAAAATGGGAGGATGCTCTAAGCATGGAATAGGAGAAAATAAAGTTATAGAACCTGTGGAGTTGTGGTGAGTTGAAGACCCAAGACAACGGGGTAGTGTTTTTCTTAGCTGAAGTCTATATAGATTTACCATTAGGCCATCCCTGGATGATTTCTATTTGCTCTCTCCCAGCTTGTTCAGGGTGGGGGCTGGATGTGAGTGGTAGATAGGAGCCATGAGACCAAAGCAGTTTGTCCCTCAGAGGACAGTTCTGGTTTATAGCCTCTGCTACCATGCAGGCATTTTCAGCAGAAATTTGTGTGGCAGGAAAAATGGTCCTTCCCCTTCAGAGGGAAGGAGCTGGGA
>CM053618.1:35363195-35435354 GCA_028646535.1 Procyon lotor | reverse complement strand
TTTTTGTTTTGTTTTTTTAAGATTTTATTTATTTATTTGACAGAGAAAGAGAGAGAGAGCGAGAGAGAGAGAGAGAGAGAGCAGCAGGCAGAGGGAGAGGGGGGAGAAGCAGACTCCCCGCTGAGCAGAGAGCCCGATGCGGGGCTCGATCTCAGGACCCTGAGATCATGACTTGAGCCGAAGGCAGACGCTTAACTGACTGAGCCATTCAGGCATCCCTAGAGGTAGGGATCTTTGAAAAAGTTATGTCAGGGCTCTGACTTGGAATTGTATACTGAGTCTGGAGCATTCCAGACCCCACTATCTTGTCCAGCAGTGCAGAGTGCAGGGCATATAACAGGTTCTTTGATGAATGCGTGGATGAGCTCATGAATGAACTTGCTGGAAACAATCGAAGTGCTCTTACCCTTTTGTCATTTGCCTATATATCCCAGTGACCCACTGCACTCCCATTTAGAGGAGGTAACTTACTGGCCATGTGCTTGCAATTAGACAACTGTGAGTATGCTAGATATCTCGAGACCAAAGTTTTTATCTCTTTGGAGATATTCGGTCATCCCATGCTTTTGACCTGGTCTAAAATTCCTATCACTGTTATCACTTAGGGGTTAAATAACAAAGTTAAAGAATTGAATTTCTTTAGGAAGTCACAGAAAAATGGAATATGTGCTTATTTCGGACATCACAGATAATGGAAATATTTTACTTAGGATTGGACCTTTGCCCCTCTCCCAGGTTAGCTGGTTGATTCCTTTGTCAACGAGTATATGACATACAAGGCAAGTGCTTTAAGAGCAGAGAAGCCATCAGGGATGGAGGAAAGATCAGAGGACAGGTGACAACTCAAGGATTTCAGCTCAAAGATTGACTGGACTTTTGACTCTGTCTACTTAGATAGAAGAGCCTGCTTCCCAGTTTCAGCCAGGCTCTGCCCTGTCACCAGCTGGAAATCAAGATCCTTTGTCAATAGCATCCAGTTTTTCAGGCTGCTGGATGCGACAGATGCTTCTAAAGACTAATCTTGAGGTCAACCCTGAAATCGTAGCTCATCCCAGGAGCAGCTGCAGGGACCTCATTCGTGGTATGCTTTGAGGGGCAAAAAGTTGCAGCTGTCCCAAAGTGAGATGGGGCATGACTATGGCCCAAGAAAAGTGAAAACTCTGATCTGCCTTTTCTTCGGAGTCTAGTACCTCGCTCCCAGATACAGTTTCCTAAAATAATCCTGTTACGAGGTCACAGTTCTGCTCAAGGACATCAGGGGCTGTCTGTTGTCCATCAGCTCAAACTTCCACTCTTCTACTTTCTGCCACCAATTTCACTTCTTTGCTTCATTTGCGATAGAGCTACAGGCAGGGGAAGAAGGGGCCTAAGTGCCCCCTGGGCACCATTTAGCAGGTTTGCAAGAAAACATGACACATGTGTTAGGTAAATTTATATGACAGATTTTAAAATAATGATTCATGATCTATATAATTTATTTATTAAAATTGGAAGCTTGGAGAGGATATTCAGCTGGGATTGGGAAAATTCAAATATGAATCCCAGTTCTGCTATATTACTGTAATAAATCCTTAGATAATTTAGTTTTCTTCTGGTGTCTCAATTTCCTCAAAGGCACTTAACCCACTAGATTGTGGTGGTGATCAAATTAGTTGATTGCAAAAGAGTCCTTTCAAATATTAAATTTTAAATTCAAAGCACTTTCAGATATAAAATTCCATCAGTTAATAAAAACTAGAGATCGCATTAATTCTTAAGTAAAGTGTTGTTTCAGGTTTTTTCGTTTTTGTTTCTTTCTGGGTGCTTAATAAAAAGTATTCGGTCTTCCTGAGACACCGATGACCTCCAGCCTCTCTGCTATTCCATGAAGGCTGTAGAAATTAGACATCAGGCGAGCAATCCCACATCTTTTGCAGACAGAGTCAGCCTGAGGAGAACCTAGAGACTCATCCAGGATACAACCCTGGGCTGGCATTTCCTTTCTCTTGAAAGAGAGGTCAAGAACAAGGTCGCCCTTGGTTTCCTCTTCGGGAAGGGATGCTAAGGGGTCAGAAATTGGTGCGCTCATTAAAATGAACAAGGACAAAGTATCTCAGTCAGTTGTGGAGTGTATGAGAGGTGGGGGGGACATTTTGGGGGGTCAGGTTGGGGTGAGTGGCTACACCTGCTTCCTTCCATTTTCCAGGGCAAATGGCTTCAGCTGCTGCCCAGCAACAAGCGGGTTCATCAAAGCCTTTGAGAGTGGCTTTCAAAATGTGTCAGCCAATAGCTAGACAGGACTAGCCTAACAGCTGAAGGATGCCCCCTCCCCTTCGCTGGAGCAGAGAATGGGGAAGGAGCAGATGGAGGCCCTTCTCCCCTTGGCTGGCTCTCAGGGCACATTGTTATGCATTCAGGACTCGGAAGCTGACACCGAGGCCCACTCTTCCCACACTTGTGCCCTCGGCCCAGAGCTCCAGAAGGAGTCTCACCAACCCCTCTGCAGTCTGCTTCACGGGGGTGTGAGGTGTCGGATCTTATCCAGGGCACGCACCCTGGAAGGGTTTGCTTTCCAATTAAATTTGCTTTTTCATGTGGCATTAATCAAACAGCTGCACCACGCTGGCGGCTGGAGCACAGCATTCATTATCAGCCCCGAGGGATCCCTTTCTCCAGATTTCAGACCTTCGGCTCCTGGAATAGAGATATCCGTCCTGCCCGGAAGGCCCCAGGTCTGCAGCATGTTGCAGGCCGCTCAGGAGACTTTCTTTCCCTGCACCCTCCCTGCAGTCCCCACGGTGCTGCAAATCCCCTCGGATTCCTAACGTCCCCGCAGCAATGAAGCTGACTTTGGGGAGCCGCCGCGCAGGGAGAAGAGCCTCCAATGGGGACGTGCGTGAGGGTTTTCTGAGGACACAGAAAACATATGGCACATGGCTAGTCTCTCCTATAAAGTCCTTCCCGCGCTCCCTGTGGCAAAGGCCGATCCCCAGAGGCTAGAGTGAGGAGAGTTCTCAGTCTTGCTTCCCTCGTCCTCCTGCCACTGAGGCTTGGATCTCCAAGCTGGCCTTTCTCTCTGGGAGGTGTCTGGAGCAGTTGGGGGTCTGCAGAAGCCTGCCTCCTCCCTCCACTCTGCACTACCTGCATACACACTAGAGCAAACGTCTCTGATTTCCACACACTGGGCCTTGCTGATAGAAACTCCCACTGGGCCATAGCTCCCCTTTCAATATCTTTTTAAAAAATATTTTATTTGACACAGAGAGAGAGAGAGATCACAAGCAGGCAGAGAGAGAGAGAGGGCGAAGCAGGCTCCCCACTGAGCAGAGAGCCCGATATGGGGCTCGATCCCAGGACCCTGAGATCATGACCTGAGCCAAAGGCAGAGGCTTTAACCCACTGAGCCACCCAGGTGGCCCTCCTCTTTCAATATCTTTAATGTCAGATGGAGTAAATGAAATGAATGAGGGCCTGTTTCTATCACGATGTGGCAAACACTCTGGTTCAGGGACGGAGGAGCTCAGGGCGATGAAAATACAGCAGGAGAAGAAACTACTGTGTGTGTGTGTGTGTGTGTGTGTTTAAAGATTTTATTTATTTATTTGAGATGGAGAGAGGGAGCACACAAGTGTGGTGGGCAGAGGGTGGGGGTAGGAGAAGCAGATTCCCTACTAAACAGGGAACCGACATGGGGCTCGATCCCAGGACCCAGAGATCATGACCTGAGCTGAAGGCAGACACTTAACCAACTGAGCCACCCCAGTGCTCCTTAATTCCAGTGTAGTTAACATACAGTGCTTTACTAGTTTTAGGGGTATAGTGTAGAGATTCAACACCTCCGTACATCATTCTGTGTTCATCATGACACGTGCGCTCCTGATCCCCTTCACCTATTTCCCCCATCACCTCACCTACCTGCCCTCTGGTAACCACCCATTTGTTCTCTGTAACTGAGAGTCTGTTTCTTGGTCTGTTTCTTTTTATTTCCCTTTGTTCGTTTATTCTGATTCTTAAATTCCACATATGAGTGAAACCATATGGTATTTGTCTTTCTCTGACTTATTTCACTTAGCATAATACCCTCTAACTCCATCCATGTTGTTGCAAGTGGCAAGATTTCATTTTTTATGGCTGAGTAATATTCCATTGTAAATATATGTATGTATATTATATGTATGCATCTCACATCTTCTTTTCCCATTCATCTGTCGATGGACACTTGGGCTGCTTCCATAATTTGGCTATTGTAAATGCCACAATCACATGGGTGTTTTCGTATTCTTCATGTAAATACCCAGTAGTGTGATTCCTGGATCATAGGGTAGCTCTATTTTTAATTTTTAATTTTTGGAGGAGCCTCAGTGCTGTTTTCCACAGTGGCTGCACCAGTTTGTATTCCCACCAACAGTGCACAAGGGTTCTTTTTCTCCAAACATCCTTGACAATACTTGTTTCTTGTGTTTTTAACGTTAGCCATTCTGACAGGTGTGAGGTGATCTCTCATTGCAGTTTTGATTTTCACTTCCCTGATGATGAGTGACGTTGACCATCTTTTGATGTGTCTATTGGCCATCTGTTTGTCTTCTTTGGAGAAATGTCTCTTCATGTCTTATGCTCATTTTTAATTGGGTTATTTGTTTCTGAGGTGTTGAGTTGTATAAGTCCTTTATATATTTTTGATACTCTTTCTCAGATATGTCTTCGCAAAAATGGAGAGGCTGCTTTTAATATGAAAGAATGAATCAGAATGCATGAGTCCTAGCTCTGTCTATTCAATAACCCATCTTCTGCTTAATCTTTTGCAGGATTGTAAAAAAAAGCAGTCTAATTTCATCCAAATAAATAGTTTATGTTTCTCTGGGCACTTCTTCTTCTTCTTTTTTTTTTTTTGCAGACATACAGTATGTCTCTGAGCACTTACATAGACACACCGACTATATGGAACTACACATCTGTTATGGAGATGTGTGCACACGGTTGCTAATTCCCCCTGTTCCAATTTCCTCAGTAAATTCTGTGCTTATGAAGTAAGACTTCTTTCAGGGTTAAATGAAATAATGATAAGCATCTGACTCCAGCTGGGACCACCTTGCCCTTTTTTTATTCAGGCCTGGTGAAATTTTGAACACTGAAAAAGGACTTAGCCTGATAGCAAAGTCACCCTCACTTAAATAATATTGCTGGGTTTTTTGTTTGTTTGTTTTTACCCACAAAAAGAAAAGTCCTGGGGAAAGGTATATGTGACTTTAATCTTGGAGGGGAAGTAATTCTCCATCATGGAAGGATGCAAGTTTTTTTTCTAGGACTTTATGGAATTCTTTTTCAGCTTTCCAGCTAGAAGGGATTATTTTTCTTTAAGGAAATTTCAAGTAGGAAGTAATAATAAATGACCTATTGAGTGCTTCTATGTGGCAGACATTTCTGTAAGTGTAAAGGTATCAACTCATATATGATCACTGTTTTACAGATAGGAAAACTGAGGCACAGATGGGTTGAGTCATGTGCCTAAAGTCACACAGCTTTTAGGCAGTGGAGCGGGGATTCAAATGAGGACAGTGTAGTTCCAGAACCTGCCCTCTGTAGTCCTATGATGGATACAATAAAACAAAAATCTAAACAAAGAAACAAACCCTACAATGACCCAGGTGGTGTCAGCTCCTTATTCAAAGTCTATCAGTTAGTTTCTAGAATCCGCATGGCTTTGGCTTCTTCCTTCTCCCTGATTTTATGTTGTTCTTCATTCTGTTATCCAGCAGCTCCTGTGCCAGGGGTAGAAAGGGAAGGGAGAGACAAGAGAACTCAAATCCATTCACTTTCAGTGATCATTAGCCGTTCTAGAAACTGTCAAGTGGGGAAAATGATTATTTATGTCATCCTTCCCAGTGTTACCTCTGGTTCCCTGAATTAGAGACATTATTAATGCATTAATGGTTTTGGAAACCCTACCCCTTTCTCATGGCTTTTCTTTTCTCCTACTTCAATTTGAATCATTTTGATAAGCCTTTGGCAATGAAGAGTCACGGCCCACTACATTTTCTCAGTTAAAAGATTCCATCAACTGAAAAATGAGTTATGTTTTTAATACAGCTTTATTATTTGAGGGGCACTGATCTGGATGGGGGTCACCAACCTTACCACATTATAAGTATATGCTGATTATAAAACATCCTGCTACAGAAATGTTAAAATGTGAGGAAAAATGTGTTTTATAATTAAGAAATTGTATTTTATTTCCATCTTTTAAATAAGGAATAAGCCTAGTTAAGGTAGTATTTTGTAAGGGTTCCTCTTATATGGTCTGCCCTCTCAGGGTATCAAAATTTTGATTACAGTAGTCAGCTGGAGTTCAGCCTGGTTCAGATATCTATTTTTAACAATAGCTGAAGGGTTGCTCTTTTTCAAGACAAGAGAAAGATTATTTAAGAATAAGGGAACTGACTCATGGAAGGGGTCAGAGCTTCCTTCTTCTTAGGAAGGGGCTGGCTTCGAGGGTTGCCCCTTAATGTGCTGGAAATTGAAACTGAATGGAGATACCTACCTAAGGCAGAAGGATTGGAAAAGTCAGGGGAGGTGAGCCAGGTTTGAGATCACTGGGACAAGTAGAGAAATTCAAACTCTAGAAATAAGTTCAGACCTAAGGGTTTAGAATGAAAGACTAGGTTTGGAGCGACAGCAATTGCAAAACAAAAGATGGGCTTATTAGGTGATCATTGAGAAAGACCTTGGAATGCCTATGAGTTATCTTCAGGACTAGCTGGCGGATTCTTAAATTAGATGGGTTTTGACAAAGGGATGAAGGCAGAGTGGGGAAAATGAAAACTAGAGAAGAATCCAAGATTGTTTTATTCATGGAAGTATTCCAAGCAATGGTATCCTTAGCACAGTGCCTGGCCCATAGCACAGTGTGCTAAATAAACATATGTTGATTAAATTAATAAATAAATCATCTCTCGTGTAGAGGTTCATTCATTCATCCTCTCAACACATTTTATATTGAGTATGTATGAGTATAGACGCTTATAATTGGGTAGATGCAGGTGCACGATCCTATGGAAGTTTTGAAATTCCACATCTACCAAATACCACAGAATGTATGTAAGTGGTTAACTAAACATGTATCTTAAGCATGTGTACCACATGTACACTGAATTGGAGTATGTTCTGCTATTTATGTCCAATGTCTCATGTCTAAGGACAGGGTGCAGACTGGGAAATGTCTCTTCTGTTCAGGTAGTAACTCTCTTACTCTTTCATTTGCTTCTGCGTTGTATAGTGACCACTTCTGTGTACTGGGCTGTTCATGTTAGGTATTAGTCTCAGAGGGAATGATTTTTTAAATGCCTGTTTAAGAGTGATTGTAAGTAGCATTGCAATTTCTCAAAATTCAGACTTGGCCCACAGAGTCCCCTCTGTTCTGAGTGTGTGTGCTGGAATGCAGGAAGATCATTTTCCCTCAACTGTGTTCTGGGAAGATGTGAGTTGGCAGCTCTTCGTTATCACATGTCCACTTTTATGGTGCTGCACATTTATCTCACTTCTATCTGCTGCAGTGGTGGGAGGGGTTAGAATCTGCTCTAGTGTAGGCTTCCAGGTCAGTCTGGAAAAAGACGAACCTCTTTAGTAGAGGTTATGAATGTTAAAATATCCCTTAGGTGTTCTACCATGCAGTTGTTTTGTATATGCAGTGTTGTAGGCTAGTGGTTTGCAAATTAAGTCCATCCATATAGGTGCCAAAGGTAAATCACTAGTCACAGAAAAATGAAAGGAAAAAATAGCACAATGTAGTGTGTGTGTGTGTGTGTGTGTGTGTGTGTGCATGTACGTACATGGGCATATGCATGTGTCTGTGTTTAGATATTTCTTTATACTAATATTCATGTACCTAAATGTGGGTGCTGGGTTCCCATGTCCTTTCATGGGAAGAATTATCTTTCCTTCTGAGATTATGTCCTGTATGTTTTTGGCATCAAAATTATCTTTATTTTATTAAATGATGGCAATGGTAGATAACATTTTAATGTTCTTATTTGGAAAAATGAAAGTCTGATGGCCTCGTGGTTGCCATTTGGAAATTTTACAAATGTAACTGGGCCATAATTTATAGGTCTAGAAATCACCAAAATGGTACACTAGGGACTGTGATGGGCAAAGAAGGATGACTGCTCTCTAAGAGTAAGCAATTCCAGTGGAAAAATTAGACACTTTGGCAAAATCGCCTGCACAAAGTTAACTTCCAAAGCTGTGTTTGATAAGTGGGCTATGCCTTGATAGGTACATAAATTAGTATACCTATTATATAACCACACTGAGGCAAAAAAAGATTGTCTAAGGTTTCAGAAGGAATAAACACCAAATGAGTCTCTCCTAAAGCCTGGATTTCATTTAGTTGCTTATGTCAGTTTTTGCTTTTTAATGTTAGAAATGAAGTTGGGGGGTACAATAAAAAAAGACTGGTGTTTAGGGAATGGAGCTAGAAGTACCCAGAATGGGCTTCAAAATATGGGCTGCTCTATGATGTATCAGTGAGCTTTTGCTGTGTAACAAAACATCCTAAAACTTCTTGGCTTAAAACAACCACCATTTATTGAGGTCATGATGATGTAGGTCATTTGGGCAATCTTGGTTGGGTTGGCTTAGCTGATCTTGTTCATGTGTCCACCGTCAGTTGGTGGATTGGCTGGTGGCTAAAATATCTCGTATGACTTCACACGTCTGGCAGTTGCCTGGCTGTTGGTTGGTGTGACAGTGGTGACTAGGTCACATGTTTCTGTTCATCCAGTAATCTAGTGGATTTCTTCACATGGTAGCTGCAGGATTCGAAGATAGCAAGAGACAGAAAACCCCAGTTCACAAGTGCTTCTCAAACCTTTACTTGTATCATATTTGCTCTTGTCTGATTGGTTAAAGCAAGGTTCATGGCCACATCTAGAATCAGTGCAGGAGACAGTAACCAAGGGCGTGGGTACCGAGAGCTGTGAACAAACCAAGGGCCATCACTTCCACAGTCTACGCTCCTGGTGACAGATAATACCTGAGTAGTAGTCTTATCAAATTACTAAGCATCCTTTGTCCAAGTCTTCCAAGGATTTATTCTAGATGAGCAAGAGAAATATAGTACAGGATTGTAGAATTATGGAAATTGAAGAAAATGTACAGATAACCTAGCTTAGCCCTGTCATTTAATAGAAGAGGAAATGGAGACCCAAAAAAGTTGGATGGCTTGCCCACAGAGAGCTGGTACAGATACATGTTTTAGACATCTATGCCTATACTCTGAGAATTTAATCTCGGTTCAGAAAGAAAACTCCATTTTATCTTTGATTTGTCGAACACATGGGATGAGGTGAGAAAAGCAAAGTGAAACAAAGTATAGTTTCTGCTTTCATGGGGCTTATAGTCTAGTGGGAATATGCAGACAAGAAACCAGATAATTAAAATAATACACACACACATACACACTTGGATGCATATAGGATGTTATGAGCAATCAAGGGGGGCCATGAATCCTGAGGGAGCAGATGGAATATCCATCATCCATAGTCTAAGCTGCTTATATATAAACCCATCAATTTTCATAACATCCTATGAGGCAGGTGCCATGAGTATCCCTATTTTACAGGAAAAGAAATTGTGGTATAGACAGGTTGAGTGATGTGCTCGAGGTCGCAAAACTGGGAAGTGGCAGAAGTGGAATTTTTTTTTAAGGATTTTATTTATTTGACAGAGAGAAACACAGCGAGAGAGGGAACACAAGCAGAGGGAATGGTAGCGGGAGCAGCAGGCTTCCTGCCGAGCAAGGAGCCCGATGCGGGGCTCGATCCCAGGATTCTGGGATCATGACCTGAGCCAAAGGCAGACGCTTAACGACTGAGCCACCCAGGTGCCCCAGAAGTGGAATTTGTATACAGAGTACCTGTTCTTGATGTACCAGAATCTATGTTCTTTATCATTTCTATCTGGTGCCTGTGGAAATGAGGATAGGGGAGAAGTGTGTATAGTTGAAGGATCATTCAGACCTCCTACAGAATGATCTGGTTGAGAACAGAATTCCCAGATAGATATAAATTCTATTCTCTATAAATAACCTTCAGATATGTGCAAGTTTCAAACTCTGTGAGTGATGCTCATGTGTGTGTTTGCACGTGAATGCACGCAGGCCTGTGCCCATATGCATCCAAGTATAAGGAGGGTTGACCTCTAACAGATCTATATATAGATTGGTCCATAGGGTGAGGTTCAACAGCTCTCTTGGCTCCTTTGATTAACTGTGTCTATCCATTCTTCTATTCTATTTCCTTCCTGTTCAGAATCTACTTCTCCTACCCTGGAACAGGGTTATTTTGATTTTGTTTCCATGTTTGTTTACTTTCTTTTTTCGGGTTGGCAGGCTCTGCTTTCTCATTGCCAGAGGCTCTCTTCTGCTAAAGGAGGTGGCCCACTCTCTACTTTCCTTCTCTTAAGTCTTAAGCATTAACTGTGTTTCCCTTGACAGGTGATACTATATGGGAGAGCAAAGAAAGCCTTCCTCAACAATGGCTAATCAGAGAGATATAGCCACTTTTGCTAGGAGTATGCCTGGGAAGGGGAGGGAGCCTAAGAATCATTTAAGACTGAGATCAGACATTCACTTGTGGGCTGAGTGTGTGCACGTATGTATGTGTGTGCGCACACGCGTGCTTGCATTTGTGGGTGTGTGTGAGAATGATATACTCTAAGGGAGATATTTAGACCTTACACTTCACTAAAATAAGGAGGTTATCTAATTTCTAAATGGTTTCTGTATGTCTACATTGGGCAAGAGCACTCACTATTCTGCAGACCATACCAGGCACTTCTAGACTCCGTGCCTTTGCCCAGGCTGTTCCTCTGTCTTGAGTTTCCCCCCATTAAACTCAGGCTTGTCGAAATCCATAGGTCACCTTCAAGGTGCAGGTCAGATGAGACTTCCTCCGGGAGGACGTATGCGACGGCTCAGGTGGCTGTCTCTCTTTCCTGCTGGTGTCCTGGTGGCACTGAGTCTTCAGCTTACTTATCCATGCGTTAGAGTCACTTAAGGTAAATCTTTCTCTCTCTGGATCACGTGAGACATAAGTCGGTTGTCTTTACTGCCTTTGCTTCCCCCCCAACACACAGTGGGCTCCAATGATGGCTTGCTGAATTGACCTGATTTTGTTGAACGGGTGTGATGTTTAATGCATCAGTGACACGGTCACTGTCTACAGAGGCAAGGCGGTGTTAAGCATCCAGCATCCCCGAGGCGTCATCTGCAGCAGCGCTTGTCAGGACTCTGGAGACAGTCCTGAAGAAGAGTGCTAGCTTGCACCCGGGGTGGACAGCTCCCTAGAAAGTCGCAGCACACTGGTTCTCCACCCCCTCGGGCTCCCGCCCCTCCCTCCGGAGAAAGCCCTCCTTGGAGGTCTCTCTTTCCCTCATTAGCTGAGCTTGTTCCATGTTTCCCAGCTGCAGCTTCCTTTGCTCTTCGGCTTCCACTGTTTATTTTCTTCCCTGTCAGCCTCTTCCTCTGCTGTGGTTGTAAATAGAGCCGCTGACTGTCAGCTCTGGGGCCCAAGCAGTGAACCTGCCACGTGTCAGTGGCGGGTCAAGCAGACTCCAGCAGCAGCTGCTGTGGGGTATCCCTCAGGCTCAGAAGCTTCTCCAGCCACTCCTTCATGCTGCCCAGCAGATTGTGCTCCTGGCCATCCAAAGAGAACGTCACAGACAGCAGCGTCACAAGACACGCACTCCATCCCCTCCCAGGGAGGTGCTCCCTCCTACTCCTGTTCTTGCCGCCCGCAACCTCCTGGTCAGAAGTCGGGCAGATGCCAGAGGGGGCACTCAGACTTGCCTGCAGGGTAGAGTGACACATGACACCAAATATTTCGTGCATTACACTCTTTCATGCCAATTCTTTTTTCTTCTCTTTGAGAAAGTTGGAACTGTGCTTGATCTAAAGTGTCTAGCCATTCTGAATTCCTAAGGCAGAGTGGTCTTGCTGGTTGGCTATGGAAGGGGTAGAGACCATCTTGAATGCAGGCCAGGAATGTGATGCTCCAATCTTTCTTCCACACCAGCTCATAAAGTGATGCTTCCAACCTGGTCTGTTTTTGAGCCAAAGCAGGTCGTCCTCTCTCCCCCGTGCCAGTTACCCCACTTCACCTCCTTCCCCCCTGTGCAATCCGGGGATCTCCTCCCTCCCCACCTGCTGGCTCTGCCACCCCCTCTGCTCTCTGCCTCTTCCTGAATTCTCCAGAGCAGCCGGCCCCTCAGTGACGAGCTGTCAGCGGGAGAGCCACACAAGGGAGTGCCATCCTGCTCGAGGCTTCGGTCCTCCCCCGACTCTGCGTGGCAGTGCGCATCATCTGTCAGAGTGCCCCTCTCCCTCCCCCTGCTTCCCCACCCCCTTTCCTTGCCGCTAGCTCTTTCCCTGTTCATGAGATGCAAAGCCCCTGCGAGCAGAGCCAGCGGGAGCCCGGAGCTGAGCAGCATGGTGCAGCCACTCTCCTAGGGGCTCTGAGGTGAGGGGGGCTGTCCTCCGCCACCTTCTCCCATGTACCAGGAGGTGGCTGACTCTGTCACTCAGGGCCTCACCGAGCCATGCCCAGCTGGGGCCGGGGCCAGCCACACCTTCCCTGCTGCACTGCCCACTGCCAGACAGGTAAGAGAGAGCGGCTCCTTCCAGCAGGGCCTGGATGGCTCCCTGGCCGGGCCATCCCCAGCCATAGGCTTGTGAGAAGGGCAGGGCACCTCGGGGCAGAAAAGGCACTGCCCTCCCGTTGGTCCTCGTTCATTCTCTAACAGAGCTCTGCAGAGGTGGGTAAGCCTGTCACCCCTGCCAGGAGCACGAGTGCAGGACTATGCCCTTTCTTTCCACTCAGTGGGCGCCAAGCTGCAAAGGTTCTTTTTTTGTTCTCCTTTCTCCTCAGTCCTAACACCCCAGGTCCCCTGAAACCTGTTTTCTGACCCCGGAGAGATGGGGTTTCTTCGCTCAGATCCCTGCTGGCTCTCAATATTTTCTCTGAAAATATTGTAAGTTTGCTATCTGGACTGTGACACGGTCTCTTTTCATTCCATTCATGTCTTTTCTGCTGCTGTTGTTTTTTTTTTTTTAATTTTTATTAACATAAAATGTATTATTTGCCCCAGGGTACATGTCTGTGAATCGTCGGGCTTACACATTTCACAGCACTTACCATAGCACATACCCTCCCCAGTGTCCACAACCCAGCTACCCTATCCCTACCCACCCCCACCCCCGCCCCCCCCCGCGCCCCCCCCGGCCACCCTTAGTTCATTTCTTGAGTCTAGGAGTCTCTTATGGTTTGTCTGCTGCTGTTTTAAATGGATCGCCTGCACAGCAGTCTGGCTGCCCACGGCATCTGTTTGGTTTTGTCAGCGTGCCTGTCTCCAGGGCTGCTGGGACTAACTCTGGTGACACATTCCAATGCAGAAGGACTCACCATCCCAATGAGTTGAGGGAGATTAAAATACATCAGAGGTCACCAGTCTCTTCTGTGTCCCCCCACCCCCAGTTTATGGAAGTATAATTGACAAAATTGTGAGATGTTTCAAGTGTACCGTGCTATGATCTGATACACAGAAACATGGTGAAAGGCTCTGCACCATCAAGGTAACTGATATCCATTGACAGGTCACCGATATCTTCTTTTTTTAATTAAAAAATTGGGGGGGGGGCACCTGGGTAGCTCAGTAGGTTAAGCCTCTGCCTTCGGCTTGGGTCATGATCCCAAGGTCCTGGGATCGAGCCCCGCATCGGGTTCTCTGCTCAGCAGGGAGCCTGCTTCCCCCTCCCACTCTGCCTGCCTCTCTGCCTACTTGTGATCTCTCTCTCTCTCTCTGTCAAATAAATAAATAAAATCTTAAATAAATAAATAAATAAACAATTTTATTATGATATACAATGCTGAAATAACATCATAGTTAAAATTTCGCTTACCTTCTGGATTGTTTTCTTAGCCATTTTCTTAAAACTAGATTTGCTGGGGCAAGGGTTCTTTTTTTAAAAACTGGGCTGTAACTTGGCATTAGCATGCATTAGCATGTAAAGGCATTAGTTTCAGGTGTACCACATAGTGATTTGACATATGCACATATTGTGAAGTGATCACCACAATGATGTGGTTAACATCCATCACCATATGTAGCTACCATTTTGGTAGTACACTACCGAAACTACCAATTGCTAAGCAGTGAGTTGAAGGCACATTTGCCACTTACAGGAGGTGATGAGTCCTGGGCATCAGCTAAATGGGTCCTTCTGAGAGCTGTCTCAGTCGTGACTTTTGGGAGGCATGGAAGAGGAGAGTGGCTTTTCTCTTCCTGTGTTAGAGCCACTCACTCTCAACCCATTGTTTCACACACACACACACACACACACACACACACACACACACACACTGGCTTTCACGTCCTTGTAAATCCTGATCTTGGGGTGCTTTCAACCTAGTGACATAAGGAAAGCCTACTACAGCCTGCAACTTGGCTTATTTTTGGATAGTTTGTTCCTACAGATTTGGAAAACTTGAGGGTTTTCTTGGAAGACGGAGGGGGTGCTGAAAAATGGGGCAGTGAGATAACTGTTATCATAAGAACCTATACATGTTTGGGGAAATCTCAAAGCTGTAAACGTGCAGTGCGGTATTTATGATGCTATTGATGGCTGTTGTTATTTTGGGAATGATAGCACGTGCACACCCCAGTCCAATAAACTAGCTTTTATTAACCATTTGCTCTCTGCTCAATCCTCAGAGTAAGTCTCCTGGAGAAGGTCGATAGGCCTGGGGTGAGCAGGGATTGGAGTCTGTAGAGAGCCCTGTAGCCCACCATGGCCAGGCGTTGGTAAGCTGCCCCTAGGGGCCTGGTCCGACAGGCACTTTTTTTCTTTAATTTCAACCAGTGCCTAACACACAAAGATTCTGAAAACTTTCTTTTCTTTACTTTTATTTTTTTTTAAGATTTTGTTTATTTGACAGAGAGTGAGAAAGTAAAAGCAGGGGGAGCAGCAGGAAGAGGGAGATGGAGAAGCGGGCCCACGGGTGAGCTGGGAGCCCGATGCAGGGCTCAAACCCAGGACCCTGGGATCACGACCTGAGCTGAAGGCAGATGCTTAACCAACTGAGCCACCCAGGTGCCCCCGAAAACTTTCTCATAATCGTTGTCTAGTTGAATTAAATCTGCTACTGAGGTCAAGGTCCTTCTTTCATGGGTCAGTTAACTCGGACCTACAGATCAGGATTTCTCAGTTAACCATAGCCATTTCACAAACACCAGGTACTCCCAGGGGATCGAGCTGAGCGAAACCCATCGTATTTCCATTAAAAAAAAAGTAAATCCTCCAAATGCGGATCTCAATGACGGGTACACAGCAGCAACTGAGTCTGCTGAAATGTGTGTAAAATGGGGAAAGCCCTGGGGGTCCTGGGTTCAGGTCTTCCTGGGGCCATTAGTGGAGTACCCTGGGCTCTTCACTCAGGGCTACTGAACAGCTTTGCTTTTGTGGTCTGTGAAATGGGCACAGGAACAAGCGCTTAGCTTACCTCCAAAGGTGTCTGTGAGATTACTCAAAGGAATAATGGTAGCGCTGTGATTGGCGCTAGGTATTTTCAATAGCTTGGCTAGGTATTTTCCCTACACTATGGTGTTTGATCTTCTCAACTTCCCCGAGCAAACCAAGGCTCGTAGAGGCTAAGAAACTTGATCAAATTCATCCAGAGCAGTGAAAGCTATTTGTAGGTTGTGACTGTGCCGTGTAACTGTGAGTTTTGTTGTGTGTAATGACTTTATGGCTTAACGTTTTTGTGCTGCCTGTCCGATCCCAGGCTCTCTGTTTTGTGCTTTTTAATTTCCTCTTTGTCCAAATACCTCCATCTCCAGAGATGCTAGAAATACTCTTTGCTCCGGTCTATGCCTCAGGGATCAGGATATTTTTCACTGTCCAGGCAGCATCAGCCTTTTCTCATCAGGGCCTTTATTAGTGTGCTGTGTTTGGAATTTCCAAAAGGCTTTTGAGGTTTTCAACAAAAGGTCCTAAAAGGAAGAAGGCCTCAGAAAAGCTGAATGGCTTAAGGTAGATTCCTACCTTCCTACCAGCCTTGTCTCACGAGGAAACGTGTCAGAATTTGCTCAGCATCTTTGTGCATCAGAGTGCACCCACACAGCCCAGCCCCTCCCCCTGCCCCCAGTGCAGACATTAATGTGCACCCCGCACAGGCACAAAAGCGAGTCACCTCCCTTCTCTGTGCAGGGAGGAGCAGATCCCAGCGGGAGAGCTGTCCCTGGAGGTGGTCCAGACTCCACTCCACTGTTTCCCACCACTATCTCGCTGCACCGGAGCCGGAGACCATCCCGGGTCTGATGGCCGTGGAGTTTCCTTTTTGTGTGACTCTAAGTGGCTGGCCAGAATGGAGCTGGGAGGACATAAAAGCCATGGGCTGAAGTCATTGAAAATGGAGGATTAGCAAGAGCTTGTTTTCTATTCAGAGGAGGGGAGAGGGCTGAAGCTGCTTTCTGCCCACAGCTGTAGACCCCTGATGGCAAGTGGTAAAGCTTTTGTCACCGCCTAAGGAGGGGAAGAGATTGATAGCCAGCGCCCTGGCACTGCGAGATAGGAGGAGAGAGCCCCATTGCAATCCCCTCGTGCTGACACTGCAGCCCCAGGGCTTTGAAAACTAGGTCCTGCTGCTTCCTTCCTCTGCAGCCTCCAGCCCCACCCCCATTGGTGGTGGGCCCCTGCTTTCTACGACACCGATGCTGTCAATGTGACTGCATGTTTTCATGAGACTGAATAACGCACAAGCCGTGTTTGCTTATAAAACAGGAGGTTGGCATGGCCTTAGGAATTCTGATTTCGTAAGTAAGAAAGCCAAGTCTCCAGCCAAGATGACCCGGCCATGAATGGGCAGAGTTGGAACTTGAACCCTCGTCACCTGACACTGGAGCCTATGCCATTTCTATGACTTTAAGTTGCCTCTCCCTGCCAGCATCCTGCTCTAAACATGGTCTCACTCACGTGTCCACTGGCTGGCTCACTTATGTTCAACAAACATTTATGGAGCATCTTCTTGGTGCCAGGCACTGTGCTAGAGGTTGGAGATGTAGAAATGAAAAATATAGCTTTCACATATGCAATGCGCATAGGTAATGTCCTATGCCTGGCACGTTGCTGGCCCGTAGGAGATACTTAAATGTTAGTTGAATAAATGGATAAATGAATGAATGGATGAATACTCTTTCTTGCCCTTGATGGACTTAAGAGTCCAGTTAGGAGAAGAGAGTTGCAGGCACCTAATCATGGCATGTTCTGCTGGAGAGACATGTCTGGATCACAGAGACCAAAGACAATGAGGATAAGAACCAGGGACCATGGAGCAGGACATGGAGCAGAGCAGTACTAGTAAGGATGGAGAAGGGACAGATGTGACAACTATGAGGAAGATTTAATCAGTATGATTTGGTAGTTGGCTGACTATGGATAGGAGAGATATGAGATATGAAAGATATGAGGATATGAGAGAAAAGGAGTCCTGTCTAATTACGTTCCCGTTTCTGAGTTGAGTTACTCAGTGGATGGTCGTGTCAGAAACTGAGACCAGAAATTCCACAGGAGGAAGATGTGTATTTGTGAGGTGACTTGGGGGTAGGGGATAGAACGGGTCAGGAAAAGAAGGGACGATGATGTGCTCTATTTTTAGATGTATTTGTATTGGTTGTGTCTGTAGGATACCCGAGGGGTATGTTTAGCAATCCATGGGCCATAAGAATCTATGTAATTGGAAGAGGGACAGGAATTAATGGAAAATATTCAGAAATGGTCAATATACCCGATGTAGTTGGGACTATGGGCAAGGATGAGACTGCCCAAGGAGCATTTAAGGAGAGAAGGCTGGAGGGCAGGAGAAGGTCAGCATTATGGGGGGGCAGAGGAGAAGCCAACAAAGGAGACCAATGGGAAGGCCAATTAGGAGAGTGTAAGGCTAAGGAGGTCAAGGGGGTGGAGGTGCCTGACCGGAACGGTCACCATGGCAAATGCAGCTAAGGGGTCCATAGGGGTAAGGACCACTGGAGCACTGAGCCTCACACTATAGAGGCCACCTTTCAGCTAAATGGCAAGGATGGAAGCCA
This sequence comes from Procyon lotor, assembly GCA_028646535.1. NCBI lineage: Eukaryota > Metazoa > Chordata > Mammalia > Carnivora > Procyonidae > Procyon > Procyon lotor. The sequence continues at coordinate 35,417,237 of CM053618.1, read as the reverse complement.
AATTGTAAAGGTCTGATGAAAGGATAGGAAGTAGGGAAACAGGAAATGTTTTCAGGTAGTTTTGCTGACAAAAGGGAGAATTTTTTTTTTTTAAATGGGAGTATTTTTATTTGTAAGTGTAGAATAACATGGGAGTAAAGATAAAGGCTTGATGAAGCCAGGCAGGTGGGAAGGAGGAGCTCAAGGCCAGAGGAGGAAGGATTTCCCTTGAGTAGACACATCTGTGAGTGGTGGGTAGGAAGTAAACTTGTGTGTAAATGTGGATAGACTTGCAGGAGAGGAGACAGGGAAAGAGGGCTTGATTATCTTGGTGAAAAAATCAGGCAGGGTGTGTGTGAAGGATTGTGCTTGTCGCCCTCTCTTGCCCTATACTGTGGCTTCCTGCCCTTCAGCTGCAGGCCTCTGGAAAGCTAGTTCATAAAAACCAAGTTTACTGTTTGAGGCTTGGTTACAACAGGAATGGAGAAGGTTTGGGTTGGTAAACAGATCATCATTTGTATCCTCATCCGAGGCTGACTTATCACCCTAGACTCTAGATGTGTCCGTGGGCAACTCAGCAGTGGGAAGAAAGGATGTAGTGGGATTCCACCCCTAGAGCTCTGTCTGGGCTGGAGTTGTGGCCATGCCTTAATTTGGGCAAATTCTTTAAAATTTAACTTCCGTAGGTGATATCTAAGAGCCATACTCATTTTAAACCTCTACAAATTTTGGCACCTGCTCCCTAGAAGTCAAATAAAAGGCTTTTCTGAAAATGGATTTATCCATGGGGAAGAAAACTTAGAATACAGGAAATAAATTCCCATTCAAATTGCCTCTTTCTATATTCCAGTTTCCTTGCACTAAAAGTTTACACTTTGTAGTCTCATTTTACTGAAGCACATATTGTCAATGTCACACTGTTTATAACATTTTTATGCATAATTTCAAATATACACAAGTCAAAAGAATAGGACAATGAGCGCCTGTGTACTACCTCTCGCTTCCCACCCTACATGATTTTGAAGCAATTTGCAGATAGCACAGCATTTCAACTCTAAATATTTCAGAATATATCTCTAACTAATAAGTTGCTTAAGAAAAAAAAATAACCTCAACATCGATATCACACTAATATCAATATCTAATCAGTACTCAAATTTCCCCAAATTGTCTCATGATTTTTTTTTTTATGGTTTTAAATTTGAACCAGGATCCAAAATATATTCCACGTATTGCATTTGGTTGATGCGTTTCTTCAAATACGTAGATAAATTTCTAACACTGGTGACCACTGTCAGAGAGACAGTCCTGTAATTCCTATAGTCCTATAATGTCTCCTGATTTTGTGTCATTTTTGCCCCGTGTTGGTGTACCATTAATTTTAGGAGGCCTAAGGAACGATTTCAGCTTAGACTCCAAAGTCTCTGAAATTTAATTTTAAAATTCCTTCTAGACACACACAAAAGGAGAAGCATAAAGATAGTAAAGAGAGAAAAGAGGTAGAAAAAAGAAAAGGCTGCAATGAGTAGCAAGGAGACAAATGACGGCTTGAGAGGAACAAAAGAGAATGAAAAAGGTAGCAGACACATGTCACCCCCTCTCCGCCTAGACACCTAGGCATTTGAAAATCCTCCCAAATGTGTTTCATTTTTGTCACCTCCATTAGCAAGTTGTAAACATGAATCTTTAAATAATAACATTGTATTTATTTAGTACGTTTTCCGAAGCAGTTTATCAAATAGCAGAGAAGATGTCATCCAAGTAATCTTTGTGAAGTAGGGAAGGCGTAGGAATTCTAATTCCCATTTTACAGATGATGAAGCAGATGAGATGGCTAATATTAGTGGCTCACACTAAACACTCATTTGCCATTTGCCAAGCATTGAGTGAATCCCTCAGTTAAGCTGTATAAGAATCCTTTAACGAGCCTACGGCGCTGGTACTGTGATCTTCATCTTACCTGCCATGAAAATGACTCAAGGAGAGTAATGTGCCCATAGTTACAGATCTGGAAGATTACAGAGTGGGGACTGAAACTCAGGCCAGTCACTCACTCTTCTTTTTTCCAGGTCAGTCTATTTACCACTAAATCAGCAATCTCTCTCTCTCTCTCTCTCTTTAAAATTTTTGGCATATACTTGCTTGTTGGCAAAATTCCCTTTAAAGGGAAGCTCAAAGCATCACCAAGCGTAACACAGATTTTCCTCGACTTAGGATGGGGTTATATCCCGATGAACGTAAGTTGCAAAAATCATAAGTTGAAAATGCATTTAATACACCTAACCTACCAAACATAGCTCAGCCTAGCGTACCTGAAACATGCTCGGAACACTTACATTAGCTACCACTGGGTAAAATCAGCTAACAGAAAAGCCCATTTTAAAATAAAGTGTTGCATATCTCATGCGATTATGGAGTACTTCACGGAAAGCGGGAGACAGCAGGGTTGTAAGTGTACAGGGTGGCTGTAAGGGTATCAGTTATTGACTCTCGTGGTCACGTGGCTGACGGGGGGCTGGGGCTCACCGCCACAGAGCAGTATCACGAGAGAGCATCCTGAGATCGCCACATATCACCAGCCTGGGAAAAAAGAGCAAAATGCAGGATTCAAAGTGTGGTTTCCACTTAATGGGTATCACTGTCTCACCATGGTAAAGTCAGACAATCATAAGTCACCTCTCATAGGTGGAACGATCATAAGCGGGGGACCACCTGTGGTAGGGTATACGGTGGACTAGAATTTGTGAGGTAATTTCTCTCCAAAGACTCTTTCCTTTCTTTCTTATAACCATTCTGAAAAACAGACAGGGCGGGTAATTTGCGTTTTACAGAAGAGGAAATTGAAATTCAAAGCTCTTCATTATGTTAGTGATCGCTTAGCTATCTAGTTGTGGTAGCTAGTGTCACAGAGCTAGTTAAGGTAGTCAGTATCACAGAGCTAGTTAATGGCAGAGTTAGGACCAGAGGCCCTTTCTTCTCATTCCAGATCCTGTACTTGTTCAGTTGTCTTTGCAAACCTCATGGGCTGACACCTTTGCTGACTTTTTTCCACTACCCCTCTGATGTTCCTTGTGAGAAGTTGAGCAGGCTTATTACAAATTAAATATCCGGATGCTTGAACTGATGAGCAGGAAATGAGGCTGTTAATACTCAGAGGAATGAAATCGAGACTTTTTTTTTTTTTTTTTTAGAATTTTGGGCCGAGTGGCCTCTTTCTGTCCTTCCTTTCCCTGTGTCCTTCCAGTCTCCATGGAAACCCCAAATCAATGCAGCATATGTTGATTCATGTTTCTGCTGTTACTAGGAAGCTACAAAGTGGAAATTGCTTCTAAAAGATTTGTGGAAGAGCTTTAGCACGCTGACCAGAATTCAAATCTAACATCTGAATGACTGTTTTATTAAAAGCTTTTAATATGGTGCTGTCCTAGGTGGTATGTTGATTAAATAAATACACAGGGGGCATTTGGCAATAAACTTCCACTTCTACTAACATGGCTTTTAAAAATATTATATTGCAGACTTTAATTCCCTTTATCTTCAATTTAATTACGTTTTTGTGGCCTCTGTGACAATGCCAGGTGCTCCTTTTGTTCTTGATTAATTCCACCCTGCCCTGACCAGGCTGTGGGGAACAATAGTTCGTAAATGCCTTAGGTGCCCATGCTGCTGCCCCTGAGAGTCATTAGCATCAGACCGATTTCAGACTTGACCCGGAGACTGCGGAAGTCTAAAGTGTTTCCGCCATAAGGAATCCTTGGTCATTTTTCAGATTTTTTTCATGAACTCAAAATCAAATGCCGCTGACATTTATTAAACACCTGCTTCATATGAGGCAATGAGAATTGATAGTAAGGGGAGTAAGTCATAGAGTCTGCCTTTGTGGAACACGTCATTTGGGAGGACCAGAAAACATAAATCACAAGGATAAACTACAGACTATGTTACAGGCTGTCAGAGTCACACAGCAATGTGGTGCTGTTAGGATGGAGGGATTCCTTCTGATTGAGTCCGTTCTGAAAAGCTTCGGAAAGGAGAATTTTTATCTCAGAGGCATTAGGTTTAGAGAAGGAATTGGGAGTTAAGAGGCAGATCGGGGGGCGGGGGAAACATTCTGGGCAGAGGGGGCAATGGAGGAATCAGGCATGTGTGTGGGTAATGTGTGTATGCACAATGGGACACAAGACTGGGTAGGTAAATGGGACCGAATTGTTAGGATGTCAGGCAGGAAAAATCGTTACCATGAAGTCCACCAAAAATGACTATTTGGACCATTTATATACCTGATTGGTGGGTAACTCTGGTGGTAGTGTGGTGTGCCAGGAGGTCAATGGGGATGGGGAGGCAATGCCATGGGGGCAGGAGGATCCGCTACTTAGGAGGGGGTGGAACATAGCATGGTGGGTGCCCGGTAACCTCTTAATGGCTGTGTCAATATAAGGGAGGGGATAAAATTCTTATTTTTCGGAAGTATTTCGGAAATATAATGAGAAGTTTTAAAAATCAATTCAACAGGGCAATAGAGAAAAAGAAGCCAGAGACACCTATACTCATTACCCCGAGGGGCTAGGACAGAGTCATTTCATGAGCAAGCATAGGGAGTCTGGCAGGAAGGGAGGTTTTGGAGGGGAAGGTGGTTGTTTCTGACACGGTTGCATCCGCAGAGCCAGAGGAGGAGGGGATTGTCCAGCTGTCCTCTGGAAAAGCCAGTCTGGAGCTCATGAGAGGCAGGATGGGGCACCAATGCCGGAGAGACGCAGCGGCCCAGGCCTGGGAAGGCTGGGTTTCCCAGGAGGAGCAAACCGAGAATGGGAAGAGCCGAGGCGGGCCGGGCAGCCTGGGAAGCCAGAGCAGGGCTGGTGATGCCTGTTTTCCTGGGGAAACCGTGTGTTGCCACCAGGGGAGAGGTCCTGTGCCCAGTCTCTAGCCAGAAACTCAGGAGCAGTAACCAGAAAAAAATCCAGAGCTCTGTATTCCTGGGCCAGGGCTGGAAGCCCAGGGACACAGGGTCCAAGTAGGCGAGTACGTTTCTCACTAGCGCTCGAGCCTGCTGGCCTTTGCGTCTCTCTCTCCTTCAGGAAAGGAGGCCGTGTCGGAATGCTGACCCCCTCGGTTCTGCTCAAATTCCAGCCCCACCCACCCCCAGCCCCTGGAATTCCTTATGCACCTGCCTCTATAGAAAGGAAGATTTAACTTAGAGGCCTCCCCCAAGAGGGGGCCTATACTAGGTCTGTGCTTCTCAAACTAGGGTGCCGTGTGGTTACGCTTTGGTGTTCAGGAACATTTTGGTTAAGAAAAAGTTTTAATTTTTTCTTTTTACTCGTGCCAGATGCGTGCCCACACACACTTGTCCCTCTGCTCTTATATTTCTGCTCTTTCTTAAAACCGTGCTAATGATTATATCTTCCCTTAAGCATTCAGGTTGGCTTATTGACTTCCTACGACTATATTATTTCTCCAAAGCCTAATTGAAGATTCTGATGCCTAGTTAATATTTGTCAGTCCCCACCTGAGACTTGGGCCCCTCTGCAGCCCTGCCCTATCTCCTCAATGCTTTTAAATCCTGGATGACAGATGCAGCAGCATGAGCCTCGGAGGGGGCCCTTATCTCACCATTTTAGCACCGGACGAGGAGTCCCGTGATGATACCACCTTTGTGTTAAAGCGAAGGGCAGAGCAAGGGTTGGGAACAGGAAGCTTGGTATCAGGCACCCCCTCTGCCACTTGTAACTGACTTGCCTCCATTTCTCCATCTGTAAAATGGGGTTGATAAGATGTCAGCCTTGTAAGTTTGTTGCAAGAGTTAAGTAAACAGTGCAATGTGTAGCCCAGTGCCTGGCACATAACCAGGGCTGGTTGGACAATGGCTGTGTGCACGGAATCGGGGAGCCTCCACCTTACTGTATGGCCCCTCATCTTGGATTAGGGAAGTGCTTACAATGGGCTTTCATTCCCAGTTCATCTGTGAACCTGTTTCGTACAGTGGAGTGTATGAAGAAAATGTCCAGAAGCAAAGGATTCTCTTTATGTTTTGATTCTAAACCCTGGCTAGCATCAGCATTCAAAGCCGGGGTTCCGAGACATGGGAAACATTTCTTTGGCATCTCATTTCTTAACACTAAGTTCCCTTTACCTAATAGGAGCACACTATGGACATTTTGCGAGAGAGACAATGAGTCACCGTGGAGGCAGCATGAGACTTTTTATTTCATCCTCTCGTCATGCAGTGTGGGGTTGCGGCAGACGCATGTCACTGCGAGAATACAGGTTATGCCACCAATAGATCTGCCAGGAATTCTGGGTCCTGGCATGACGTGGTGGGAAGAGCTCCGCTATAAGAGTTCTGAGAAAACAAATCTGGTCCTTGAGTTGCCTCAGTTTTCTCATCTGTAACTCAGGGATAATAATATTCTCTCTGGCTATGGAATAGAGTAGTTGAGTAACAATACACGAGCATGCTTTCTACGTTATAGAAGGTTAAACAAATGCAATCTAATATTTTTAGTATCAAGCCCTCACTTTCCATAGAGATTTCTGCTGCTTCCAGCAAATGCCACCTTAGTGGTGTCCAAAATGACTTTCAGTAAAGGTTAGGTGCATTTGGAGCTAGTTCCTGAGTGGAAGAAGGAGATTGGAATGGAATGGGGAGAAGGGAAGCTTTGTCCCAGGGTGGGGGTTTGCAAACTTTAGATGCATCAGAATCACCTGAGAGGCCGAGCTCTGTCCCCTGAGTTTCTGATTCTATAGGTCTGGGGGTGGGGCCTGAGAATTTGCATTTCTAACACATTCCCAGGTGATGCTGATGCTGCTGGTCCAGGGACCATATTCAGAGAACTACTGTACTAGGGCAAGCAGGAAGAGAGAGGTCCTCTTTCTGGAACTGAAACAGGCAGTGTGAAGATCCATGTGGGTAAGGTGGTTTCTTTTTGGAAGAAAAAATTGCAGAAGACAGAAAAATTAGGGATAATGTGCAGATTGGGCAGAACAAAGGGGAAAGTCTCACTCCATAACAAATGCAAGCAGGGGGAAGTTGCTAGGTGATGGATGAGGGAGAGAGGTGAATTTCCACTGTAGGAAAAACCAGGAGCACAGAGTTGGAAATATACATGTTTTGAGGAGGCAGAGGAGGTGGAAATTTCTCATTAAGAGTGAGGAGTGGTGTGTTTGGTGCTGGGGGGTGGGAGTAGAGACAGACTGGAGGAGAAATGCCTCTGTCGAGTCAGGGGGACAGCTGAGATGTGGCAGAGGGGTAATTTCAGGGCTGTGTGGTTTGGCTTGGTAGTGGAGCACAATAGAAATTGGGAGAAAGGGGGTGGAATTTAGATGTGTGACCTGCCCCGTAGCTTTCTTGCTCTCTGCATTTATCACATCACATCACACCCAGCAAGACAGCCCCCCTCCTCCTGGCTCATTAGGAGATTTGATTCGGCTTGGCTCCTGCTGTCAGCAGCTGTCTGGGGCAAGATCTTTATGCTCCCTGCTCCCTGAGCAGCAACCAGCCTTCAGCCAGCAGCAGAGCTCATTAGAAGGGGGCCCCCTGGACACTTGATTTTCAGCTCATCGGTGGCTGGAAAGAGTTAATACCTACGGCTTCGCTGCCCCCTGCACAGCCTCTGGGTGCAGAGGGAGGCAGCTCTGGGCTGTGGGGACTTCTCCCTGATCTGCAGCCCGAGGAGAAAGGAAGCAGGTTAGTGAAGAGGAAGGTACGGGAGGAGTGCCAGGCGAGCTCTGCTCAGGGGCACCTCCTGCATCCTGCCAATGAGGATGGGCGTGCAGACTGTGCCCGGGAGCTGAGCCGCCGCCCGCTGGGTGTAGGCTGCTTCAGTATTTACTGGATGTGACAAGCAGAGAGAAGAGCTTTCCTCGGGGCCGCTTGCTGCCCGGCTCAAGTGGTGGGAGGTGTGTTGTCCATGCATGCATGCGTGTGTGTGTGTGTGTGTGTGTGTGTGTGTGTGTATGTGCATGTGCCCGTGTATTCATGCACACATGTTCTTCACCCAGCAAGGATCTGACTGCTAAAAGAAAGATCTACTCTTTCCCCAGAACTCCTTAACTGGCAGCCTCTCTGACCACCCAGCTGGCAAAGACCCGCAGGCCATGAGGACTGGTCAAAGACAGTGAGTATTGCATTTGTTTTTCTCTTTCCTCTTCAAGGTGCCCATGTGGGCTGATTGCATTATCCATATTTAATTAACCTGCTTCTCCATGCATATTGATTGCTTTCTCCCCGCTGAGACTCTTAGTTTCTCTTCCCCTCTTTAAAAATCTTTGCTCTTTGCTTTTAACCTTTGTTTTTTTTTTCCTTGAGTACCCTCTTTCCATTATGTCCCATCCTGTCTGCCCCAGAGTTACCTGTCACTTGATGTCCACCTAACAGGGCACATTGCCATGGGCCTCCCTGGGCTCTGGGGACCCCAAACTCCGTCCCCCCCAAAGTCAAGGGCCAGATGGAATTAGAGCCCCCAAGGTGCTGGGATGAATGAGGAAGCTGGGGCCAGAGTCTCCTGCAGATTCTGATTGAATTGAAGTCAAGGCTGAGCTAAGTGACGGGATGGTGGGAGGGGTGGGGGGCAGTGGTGGGCAGCGCGGGATTTGGGGGGAGAGAGGCAGGTGTGGAAGCAGTCCCGGCAAGCCAGGGTGAGCTAGCAGTGGGGACGGGAAGAGCGACAAGGCGGTGACTGCAGGCCTGGTGATGCCTGCCCCAAATGACCTTGCCTGCTGTGTCTGTGGGGAGTCATCCCCGGTTCTGTTTGGCACCAGGGTCACGAAGGCCCCTGGCACGGGCTTCCCCTCCTTCGGGCGCTAGACCACAAGCAAGAGAAAACGAGGCATAGGTGACCCCAAACAGCGATTTCTTACAGTTGGAGGAGAACCTTAAAGCTGGGAAGGGCTCCTATTTCCTGACTCCTGGGCAGGCAGGTGGATGCACCATTAGGACAAAGATTAAGGAAATGTCAGTCGAATCTCAGTCTCCTGGAGGATGAGCTTTGACACCAAGTCTGACTATTTTTATTTATTTATTTTAGTTTTAACAAAGCAATCTTTTATGAATTTTGGTATTATTAAAGAAGAGGTTTAAAAAAAAGTTTTTGTGAAACATTCCGTGTAATAGCAAAACAATTTAAACGGAGTAGATGGAGTAGGGGCCTTATCTATCTAAATTAGGTTTCTTTTCAAATGGATTTCTATGTTTGGTGTCAGGGTTCCCCAGGGGAGCCCTTTACGGATAGGCTGCTCTCTTCACGTGTTTCTTCCTATCATTTCTGTGGGAACAAAGGGTTTGAAGCACGGAGAAGGGGACCCTCAGGAGTGAGAGATGATCAGTCACCAAGCCCTCAGCCTCAGTACCCCTCTCCTGCTGTCCTCCCTGCTTCAGGTCAGGAACGGGCCAGTCCCCAGGCTGCAGACGGTCGGAGGCCTCCATCTGGGCAGAAGAGAGTGGCTTGCATATTCATTTCTTCAGCTTGGGCCTGGGATCCTGCAAAGGAGCAGGCCTGTGCAGTGACTTGGGGGGGGTTGGGGGGGTTGACAAGTGTCCCTAGGAGTCGCTCCACCCTGCCCCCTGCTCACACCCTCCCAAGCTCCGGGATGGGTTCCGTGAGAGGGAGGCAAGAGTCAGAAGAGCAGCCAATCAAGGAATTCTCGAGCAGGTGCTGACCCCCCTCCCCCACCCCTGGCTGGCTGGCCAGTTGGGCCCCGCTGGACTGAGACAAAGAGAGCAGTAATTTTTGGCTTGCCGGGCCCCAGCCTTCCTCCCCTGGGGCGTGTGCCCCACTTCACGGTCCATGGCCAGTGTGTGGGGAACGAGGAGCTCCAGACCTACAGGCCGCTATGAGAATCCAGCCAGCAGGTTGTCCCAGGTCCCACTTCCTCAGGACCAGCCGGCACGGGCAGGGAGGGGCCGGGTAGGGGAGAGGCATTCTCTCTGCAGGAAGCAACCATCCGAGAGAGGATCTGTAGCACAGTCAGATCAGAGAGGGCCGCCCCCCTCTTACAGCAGATTCTTTGATTTTAGGTGAGAGGCCGCGAAAGGGTAAATCCCTGTGCCCCGCAGTCCTATCTCCCGCCCTGACGTCCCTGCACACCGGCCAGAGGGTTAACCGTAAGCGCGTGCCTGTATGGCCGCTTTACTGATGCCACGAAGGTAATGATGCTCACCTGTCTCCCCGCCCCTGCCCTTCCCCCTCTCCACCCCTTCCCACCTCCCTGCTGTGTGAGCCTGCCCCAGCCTTGGACTCCCTGGGGTGGTCCATCCCCTCAGGCCATCCGTGTGGCCGGTGCTCTCCTTTCTGGCGCTTCTTGCAAAGTTGTGTCCTTGCAAGCAGAACCTACCTCAGGGCTAAACCCCCCCATTGATTGTGGGACTCATGGGGTGGGCCTGTGAGCTTGCATTGAACCATTTAGGGACTGCAGTAGGGTCCTGGAACAGGGAAGAAAGATGAGGGCAAGCTTACTTCTTTTTGTTTTCCCTTCCTCCCTCCCTCCTTCCTTCCCTCCTTTTTAAATAACCTTAACCTTTGATTCTCACTTCTGCTCCCATTATTTCAAACCTAACTAACAAGGTTATAATTCAGATCTCAGCTAGACAAGATGGAAAATCAAAATGATTGGGCCCCAAAGAATATTTTGTGGAAGATTTTTACAAACTGGGGAGAACCATCGCTGTCTCAGTAACGAGTATACCTTTACACTGGCCCCTACTAAACGTTGTTAGATGGCTTGTGTGGATTTGCCATTTTTTTTTTTTTTGAAGTCCTCCTAATTGCTCTTGGGGGCATCAACCTGACTATTCTGCTATTGATGATCCTGGGGCAGCGAGGAGTGAACTGAGTCCCTGGAAGTCGGGTTTTGACCTTGGTGCAGCCCAAGCAAGACCTTGACTTGAGCTCCTGGAATGTGGTGACCCGAGGGCCCTTTCTCAGGTGCTCACATGGCCTGGTGGCAGAGCACCCCGTGATTTATAAGAGTGAGTGGACAGGGGATGCTCACCATCGCGGGGGAGAGAATGGCTGTCACCCATGTTTGGAAACACCACGGAATCGATGGCTTCATCCTGCGCCTGGCTGAGGGATGAGGTGAGGGCACAGGACGTGCAGGCCCGGTTTTCTGCAGGAGAGGGGATATTTCTGGGAGCTTGGATGCTCCAGCTTTAAAAGGCGCTCGGAGATGGGCTGTGGAATACTAATGTTGTCCATCCTCGCCAAATATAATACCATCCCAGTAGACATTTCTTGGTAAGATTTCTGTGAATAACTGGCTTGGGTCAGGGGTGAAAACCCATTTGGAGCGACAGGAAGAGATTGGATTGGGTGGCCCCTCGCGTCTCTGCCCAGGCCCAGGATTCACGAATCAGGGGAGGGGAAAGTCGGGCTGGAAGGACTTCCTTTCCACACAGAGAATAACAGCGTGCCTGTGGCAGTGCCCTTTTATAAGTCACTCTTCGGTCCTGATTTGATTACACCCAACCCTCCCCACTTACCTTTGCTCTCCATGCGAGGAGCTGCCACGGCTAAAGGTCAGGGGTCAGTAAACTGACTCTATCAGGGGCCTGAGAGTAAATATTTTGAGTTCTATGGGCCATACAGTCTGTGTTGCAACCACCCAACTCTACCCTCGTGCTCCAAAGCAGCTTTAGACAATATGTAAATAAATGGGTGTCGTTGTGTTCCAATAAAACTTTATTTACCTAAACGGGCATCTCACAGGGCCACAGTTGGCTGATCTCTGGTTAAAGGTAAAAAGGGGCTAATGTTGGAAGTCAGCAAGAGACATTAGTGTAATTCCTCATTGGACCTTCCATGACACATAACATGTAAATGTCTGGTCCTTAGGAAAATAAAAAAATAGGAGAATTTGGAACATACTTGTTAAAGTTTTAAACATGCTGATTGAGAGAAGCCAAAATAAATAGGAATATGAGAGCTTAGTTAAGTAAGTAAAAGAAGGGAGAAAGGGGCCCTGGTTCTTAACTGCCGATTGTACCAACAGCTCATGCCCTCACCTACAGGCGCTGGTCCTTGTTGGTCTGTAGTCGTTCATGCATCTTTATCCCCAGGTCTGGGCGATGAGTGGGGAGCACCTGAGTCAGAATCAATTTGCCTGAAAGCTTCGTTTGTGCTCAGAGGCTCTGTGATACGCACCCCTGTATTATGCAAGTGACCCTCCACTCTCCGGAACGGGTACCACTTCTGGGGCTTTGCAATTAGGAGCTGCTGCTGCTGCTACCTTGCCCTCCTGATGGGAGAGTCAAATGTGGATTGTTATTTTGTCTTCACTGGATTTCCTTTCCCTACAGAGAATCCTAATTTAGAAATTCTTCCAAGCTAACGACCTTCATTGACTTACTATCAACTTGAATGTGAGCTTTGAAAGAGCATTAAGCCTCTAGGGGTAGGGTACCTATTACTATTCCAGGAGTCAAGTTAGGGAGTGAGGATATATCCCTTGATCTTCTAGGTATTTCTCCTCTCGTTCATGAAATCTTTAGGGACCCCCGACCCCGAGGAAGGATGGGGGGGGGTCCGGGGAGGCAGCGCAGACCCCTGCAGCAGCAGCTCCTGGGGCCCTTTATGGAGCCGACAGCTACGATCATGACAGTTCCCCGTCCTTCTGCCCTTGTGCTTGTTGCAGGAACAAAGGGATGAGGACCCGCCTGGGATGCCTATCTCACAAGACAGACTCGTGCAGCGATTTCACAGCTATTCTTCCCGACAAACCCAGCCGTGCTCTAAAGTGAGTAGTTTGGCCACGTGGCACTCCCAGGGTGCTCCCCGTGGGGCGCCCGCCGCTCGGCTGTAGGACCTGTTCTTCTCCAGTGAGATGCTGGCCAGATGAGCCGAGGGAGGCTAAACCCCTGCCGCTTGGCGGCTCCTTTTAGTGCGTGGATGAGATTTTTCCTTTCAGAACAGGGACCCTCTTTTTACTTTTAAGAAAACCGTATTCCCCACCGCTCTTACAAAGCTGTGCTGAAGGATGCTTCTTGTTTCTACGTAGCTGTCAGTCTGAGCTCTCCGTTTGGAAACACTCAAATATATTCTAAATCTCTGCTCAGGTTCCGAGAATCTGGATTCAGTGTCTATACCGGGCGAGTACTGGGTTCAATGATGTCATAGATGCACCTCATTTAACCCTCACAGGGTTCGGGGATGTGGGCATCGCGATCCCCATTGCAGAGGTGAAGAGATTCAGCCCACCTTTTCTGACACTTAGGCTCGCTTCTTTCCATTGTTATCTTGACATATTTATATCCTGTGCTTCTTTAGCTGGGTTTTTTAGACTAAAAGCCAATATACAAATACCCTGAACTCCAGTACTCCGGTTTGCCGTCAGTTACTCAAGAATGTACACATTTACAGCAACAGACCTGCAGGAATCCAGGCAGTTTCCATTTGCACCCTGCCCCCCACCCGCCCTTGTTCAGATTTGTTCTCCGGAGCAAATCTCCGTGGTTTGCTGATGGCAATGGAGGGTCATTTCAGAAATACTTAAGAGAGCTGTTTCTTCTTCCCTAGGAGGCTATCCACAGAAGAAGCCACGAGGTGGGCAGATTCCTTTGACGTGCTTCTGTCCCATAAGTGTAAGTAGAATTCAGGTTTTATCTTGTTGCAGCCAATCATCCTTTAGCAAAAGAGGCACCAAATGCCCACCGTGATCCAGATACTATGCCGGGGGGGGTGGTGGACAGCTCCAGTGTCTGCGTTCACAGAGCCTCCAGCTTAGGGGAGCATAACATAACAAGACGTCTTTTCTGTGTTCTGGGTTGAAAGGACGGTCCCAAGAAGCCTTCATGTTTTCAGCGGTTTTAGCAAGAAAGAATTTAGTTTGGGGAGTTGGAGTGATGGATTCAGTGGGAATGACAGTCTAGTGCCCATCCTAGATCTTATTTATAAAATTAAATGACCCCCGCCCAAGTCCCTGGAGAGTCTTGGTTTACTCATCCGTCAAATGAATATTCTGTGCATTTTGTTAGTCAGTTGAGTTGGCATAGTTTTGCATTTGCTTGTTGCTTCGTATTTTGGGGGTTTACCACAGCCAGAAACTGGGTGTGGGTTTTACTAGAATGCCTTTCTGCTGTCTCTCCTCTTCTGTTTTCCCAATACCTCCCCCCCCAAAAAAATTGCAGAAATCATCATGCATATTTCCCCATGGGAAGCACACTTTGACACCGGCCAAACTTTTCAATTCTTGTTTTTTTCTTATCACAAGCAAGTCCAAGTTCATTGGGCTTTGAAACCCTAATGCCATGAAATACATGGGAGTGGGAGAGCAGGACTGAGGAAGAGAGAAGCATCTTTTGCAGAGTAAAGAAGGTTTCGTGCAGACTTCCAGCACTCCTTTTAAATTCTTGCTGTCAATATTAGAAATCCTGATTGATCTGGGAGCAGAAGGGTTGCTTTTAGCTTGGAGTCTTGTTTCCACTTAATTGGGGAACATGATTCTGTACAATGAGGTTAAGGGCATTGGCTGGTATTCAGCCCTGTGTTCTTGATCTTGACCCAGCTCGGCTACTAGATAATTGAGTGGCCTTGATGGAGTCCCCCAATCTTCAGATGTTTTTAGAAGTGATTTTGCTTTCTGCTGGATCAGCCTTTCCCTCCGACTAGGTCCTTGATCCTAATAAACCTGTTACCAAATGTTCTTGAATACATTTTAAAATGCAATACAGAATCTAAGAATAAGCATATATTTGCAGCGTGTAGTTTTATGAGAGCAATAGTCATTTTAGTGTTCTGTAGATTATACTTAGGAAGGAAAACAAGGCAGCAGAAATACAGCATGTGTGACATATGGCTTATGTCACAAACAGCAAGCTTACGTGGTGAATTTGCCAAGGTAATGGCATATGTACAACGATAGTTAGGATTTCACAGTAAGGCTTGTTCTCTATGAGGCCATTTTTGACTTGTTTTCTGGAGTCACAGTAGACTAGACAAGTGTCACTATTAACTTCACCTTCTTTTCTGGCTGCATTTGCTTCAAGGTCATCTTGGAGTTTGGTTTCTATTTCAGCCTCATGACTGACTCACTTAGTTCAAGTCCCCGAGGCTGTTTCCTCATTCCAAAATGGTGATAGAAATACCTGTGTGCTATCTGTCACTGGGGTCAGGGAATCTTCGTGAGAGGGCGCCTTCAGATGATTTGGGGTTCTCTACTTAAAGGTGTTTTGTAAGAATATGGTGGTATTTTCTTTAAGTGATGGTTTTATTTATCAAATGCAAAATAAATGTGCCTTAAGAATAGGTTTGCAGGGGTGCCTGGGTGGCTCAGTCGTTAAGCGTCTGCCTTCGGCTCGGGTCATGATCCCAGGGTCCTGGGATCGAGCCCCGCATCGGGCTCCCTGCTCGGCAGGAAACCTGCTTCTCCTGCTACCATTCCCTCTGCTTGTGTTCCCTCTCTCGCTGTGTTTCTCTCTGTCAAATAAATAAAATCTTAAAAAAAAAAAAAAAAGAATAGCTTTGCAAATCTCACCACCAATTATTAATGCTGGGCCATTATAGACAGAGTTTATGATGGGTCAGTCAGTGGATGCAATCCTGGGGTATATTTGGATTGATTGCTGCTGTGGCAAGACCTGGAGCTTTGAGGGCTTCCTTGTTATTGGATTCAATGACTTGTCGACCTGAAGATGCTTAGCTTCTGCTTCCGTGGGGGCTGGCTTCGGTTTCCAGGATGCAGTAACACTTTTCTGAGATGGGGATTCCACTAAGGGGTTACAAGCTGACACCAGATTGCTTCTTTGTCCCAGACCACTGCAGAAATAGGTTTTTTGAACTGTGAGGTTCTGTGATCCTTCTTGGAGTCTGATATTCTGTTTTGATTTCTGTTCAGTATGGAAATAAAAAGCCAGTGGAGTGAATGTCTTTGAGAAGAGGCCTGTATTCATGGGTCACTGGCAGAATTTCAAGGTTTTTGAGCTTGACCGCTCTCTCCCTGTGAAGGCTAAGGGAGGAGTCAGAGCCAGGTTACCTTGGAGGGTGTTGACAACTTTCTTAAAGTCTAATTAATTTGGGCTAATATTGTGACTCAATTAGGGCTGATTAAGCTTTTCCAAAGGGATTGCATGTGTGCTGGTCCCTTAGGAGGGACAGCAGTTGATCAGAGGTATGCAAGGCTTTCAATTAAGATAGCAAAATGTCCTAAAAAGTAAAGAAAGGAGAATCACTGAATGAGCTTCCAGAAAAAAAAAAAGTGCATTAGTCTAGAAACCAACCCCCTGGTAATCCTCTATACCTCGGCAACTGTCCTCCCTGGGTTTTCTATTTCAGATAATTCAGATCATTATTTTTGTTCCCATTCTCAATTTATAGAGGATCTTTACCCTCCCTGCGCTGCTTGGCTGTCTCAGGCGCTCATTTATTTAAAGAAAGGTGTACTAAGTGTTCATTATGTTCGAAGTCTGTGCTAAGCAGCTGGTTGGGGGCGGGGGCACCCCGACGAACAGGACAGCACCTCCCTGGTGGAGAAGGCAGCCTTCGGAGACATGGACAGGCATACAAATAGCCTAAGAAATAATGCAGTGTGCTGCCTACAGACGAGGGAGCTCCGAGATTTCAGATAGAATCCTGACATCCGGTGTTCCTCTTCAGTTCCATTCTCTCGGCATTAGAAGTCCTCACTGACCCGACAGCAGCAGGTCTGCTTTGGGTCTAGAGCATGGTGTCTACTTAATTGGAGAACATGCTTCTGTACAATTAAGTTCCAAACATTAAGTGGTTGTCAGACCCGCGTACGAACGATTTTAACCCACTTCTGCTTCTAAATAGCTGGGCAGCCTTGACGGAATCCCTCAATCTCTTGGAAAATCTGGTTCTTCATCTATGCAATGAAGGATCTGGAAGAGGATGTCTCAGACACCGGATCCAGGCCTGCCCTCTGGTTCTAGGATGCTGAGACTGGGCCATTAGCAACACCAAGGCAGGTGGCTTGGGTCAGCGCTGCCTGCCGGGTTATGTAAAAACCCCTTCAAAGCCGAAATGGTTCGAGCAACCAAATGAGGGGTGAAAGCACTTGTGTTTGTGAAGCTTTCTCTCCCTGACAGGGTCCTGCTGTGTAGGGTGCCCTTCTCAGGTTCCAACCTCAGGAAAAGAAGAAAACAGCTTTGCTTTTTAAACTTGAGAGCGAAAAGAAACCTGGAAAGCAAATATTTAGAACAGTTTGGTTTCCAATCACATTTGCTTACAAGGATGAAGCTGAAGAAGTATGCACCCCGAGGTCTGGGGGATAGGCACTTGCTGAGGGCTTTTTTTTTTTTAACTAAGAAATGAAAAATAAAATTGAAATTGCTGATGACTTTATTAGCTAGCGAAGGATTTCTAATGTGGGTTAAGTTGGCATCTTTTTTCTGCTCATCCGGGGACAGTTTGACTTGGTGTCTGAGCTGTGCACTTAGGTTGCCCCAAGGGTGTGTGTGTGTGTGTGTGTGTGTGTGTGTGTGCGCGCGCGCGCGCGCACAGAGAAGCCTTCCTGTGTTTGTAGCTCATACCCAAGAGAAGGAAGGCTCCCAGCTTGCAGGAGATTTTTTTTCTGACGGGTTATGGGAGACTGGGCCTAAAATTATATGTCTTCTGCTTTGGTTTCCTCATGAGGTTCAGACATATGCTTGCTATTTGTCCTGCTTTTAGTGGGACTTTCAGTCCTGAACTCTGATTCAGTTCAAACTCTGAATATTCCCCCTTCCTTCCATCCTTCCTTCCTCCATCCTTCCTTTGTGGGATATTTTTTTTTTTTAAGACATAAAAGTTGGATTCATTGCAATTTGAAGGGGAAGGTGTAGACAAGGTTCCTTCCCCTTCCTCTCCCTTTTTTCAGCCTGATCCTACACCTGGATGACAGAGCTCTTCACCCTGGGCCTCCATTTGGTCCTTGGCTTTGTTTCATTGTTTACACGGAACATGGAGGGTCTGTGCTGATCTGTCCCCCCAGGCCCAGGGAATGCCAGGTTAGTGGCCTAGTACAACTGAAAGGAAAGCTCTTTTGCATTCATAGAGTTAGTATCCATCTCTGCAAAAAGGAGACCAGTAAGGAAGCTTTTAGTTTTTTTAAATTAGCCCCTTTGGGATAATGCTTGAGATACAGAAAAATACAACAACTTGATCCGGTCACACAGCAACCAAGCAGAAAACCCCAAACAAGTAAAAACATGAAAGTTACCAGCTAATGAAATTCCTTAATTATTCATCCAAATGCTCATTAGCTTTAGAATGTACGGTTTAACTCTCCGGTTCCCATTTACTGCATAGCCCTCCCCACATCCTTCTCCAAGCCCCCAAAATCCTACAACAGTGTTAGCCCAAGTGTGATCCAAAGAAGGCAGCAGCTGCTGGGAGCTTGTAAGATGAAAATTCTGGAGTTCTGTCTCAGATGTACTGGGTCAGCATCTCTGCAGGGTAGGGGGCGCAGTCATTTTTCCTCAAGCCCTCTGGTAATATATTAATCCCCACCAAAGCTTGAGAAGCAGTGCTCTAAAACCTAAGGAAGTAAAGCGATGGATCTGGAGCATCTTGGTGAGGCAGGTGGTCTGTGCTTTCCAAGAAGCCCACTGAGCCCTGGGTCACAGCCTTCCAAAATCCTGAGGCGGCACGTTCCTTCGACGGCATGTCGTCCGTGTATCGCTGATGCCGTCTACGTAGCAGGTATGGTGGACGGGGTTCGGAGTAAACAAATACAGTAAGCATGTTTTCTGGATAAATGGAGGCTTAGTGTTAGAGGGGAGGTCTACACGGATGGAAAGAAGCTTCTCTTTCTCCTTGCCAACCTGACTGCATTGCTACAGTTTTTACTTGCACCCAACAATGTGGGTGCATTTAGCCTTTTTAGAAGGAGTGCCTGGAATGATAAGGCAGTAACTATTCCAAGCCCGCTGCAAAATGTTTGAATGGAAAGCAACCGGATGGGCCTCCAACACCCATTCCGTCGCATACCCGCTGTGTGACCTCCAGCCAATTACATCACCTCTCTAACCTTGCCTTCCTCCTCTGTAAAAGGGGAGTGATGAGACTTGCCTTGCACGGTTGCTTTGAGAATTAAATGTGATTGTGGTTGTGAAATGCTAAGCATGATAATGTGACAGAGAGGGGGGCTCCATAAAGGAGAAAGATTTTGATGATTTTTGTTATAATCCAACCTTAAATTCACTGAGAAAACATGGATTTCACACTTCCTGTATGCTGGGGAGGGCATCAGCTTCTTTCCTCAGGCAGCTGAAGGTTGAACACAAGGGTCGAGTGGGGACTGTGTTGGAATCACAGGGGGGGGGCTTATTCAAATTCCACAATACCTCACCCCCCTTTGCCTCTGAATGAGCTTCTGTCTTCCCTCCCTCATCCCTTCCCCATGGCCCCTCAGTGTATGTGAGAGACTCCCTCTGGGGATTTGGTTTTCAAAAGCCCTGCAGGTGAATCTAGTATGTTCCCTCTTTGAACCTCCCTGCAGAATTCCTAGATCAGACCAATTAGACAAATATTCCTGGACATTGACTTTTTAGAATCTTTTAGGTGACGGACTGGTGCACCTGGAGTTTTATAATACTTCTCTTGTATTGAAGGAGTCATTTCTGAATGCTTTTACCCTACTAGGGACCCCTTCTGTCTTGTCTTCCCTTCAGTAGAAAACTCCTTGCTAATTTCTCATGATAGCTCCAGATACAAACTCCAATTTGATTTTTTGGGGTGATTGTTACTTGACCCGTCTTCTGCTTGGTAAAATAGAAGCGAACATTGGAATAGGAGTTGTAAGACCCAGGCTGCCCTCGGTCTGCTGTTACCACGTCCTAGAAATAAGAAGCCACCCAATCTTAGAGCCTCACCATTCCCTTGTGTCCAGTGTAGGGCTTGATCCTAGGATCCTTCTGGCACAAAGAGTCTAACAACTGTCAGGTCCTAGTACTATGCTAACATACCATCTTGCTGTATGTAACTAACAAAGTGAAGATCATTGAAGAAAATTATGTTAATCATAAGGCTGAAGTATAATTAGCATGGCAGTTGCTTCCAATAAATGTCAGTAACTGGAAATAGTTTATTCTCTAAATAATCTCCTTACCTAAACCTTACAAAGCCCCAGTGATGTGTTTAAAAGCCTCTATTTTATAGATAACACACACACAAAAGACTTGGATCCTAATGCTCTTCTCATCACAAATTTCAAAGTGGTGAACTTAGTTCTGAATGAAAGAAATTTTTGACTTCGCCATTAGTGTATGTATTCTAGATTTTATAAATATATTTTCCTTTCCTATCCTCTGCCTGACCTTGGAACCAATTTATTTTTGTCCTATCCATCAGTGATGCGAGAGGACTCTGGTCTTTGGAATGGCACTTTAGTAAACAGAGAGGTTCCCTTCCTCCTCCCAACCCCCAAATCTTTCTTGCAATCTGGTATTTTTCCAAGCCTGGGAACTGAGCGAGGCTCAAGCCCACCCCCATGCCAGCTGAATCTGGGTTCCTGGACCTTGAACTGTTTACCTAAGCCACCCTCCCTGCTGCACCAGCTGCACTGCTCATTCATAGTGACCCAGTTTCTTCTCTTATGTAAGCACCCTGCATCACAGAACCGAGAGGGAGAACGCCGGCGGCAGGCGGCATGTGTGGCCACGGGGATGTTCTTGGAGATTGTGTGCACGCTCAGGGGGATGCCAGGATTCTGCCGAGTGTTCCAGGAATCCTGGACACACGCCTTTCCCTTCCCGTGACTAGATAGACACTAATTTCAAAAAATATGTAATGTTCATAGAGCCTTGACTTCTTAGCATGCCATATAAAGATAACCAAAGTGAACTGAAAGAAGGAAACTGAAAAAAAAAAGGCAGATCCTCCTGTTTCTCTCCCATCTCCCAGAACTGTTCACCATCTACTACCTTTAAGTGACCAGGGTCGTTTCGGGGAATAAAGTGTGTTTACTCTGAATGATGACTCCATAAGCCACCGAAGTACAGGCATGAGGGTCCCAAACATGCACGGAGCACTCCCTGAGGGCTGGGCCCTGCGCGTATTAACTCACCTCACCCCCAAAGCCCCAAGGAGCAGGTCCTGTGGATCTGCATTTCATGGATGAGGGAACTGAGACACAGAGAGGTTAAGCATGGTGCCCAAGGTGACGCTGAGCTAGTTATGTGTCCGAGCCAGGACTGAAAAGCTTTAGGATAGAATCCTGGGCAGAGAATCATTAGAGATCAGAGAGAAGTCGCTCTTTCCAGCTTCTCGGGATCTGTGGAGGTACTAAACGGGGCCTCCAGTCCCCTAGATATCTGGGAAGGAGCAGGGTCTGGGGTACCCAGGGGCCCAGGCAGAGGAGCACCGCTAATGCAACGCACAATCCAATTGGTCACAGTGAGAGGCCAGCAAATGCTCATGAGCCTTTCAGAAATAAATGAGCATCCTTCATTTTAACCAACGTCAGTTTATGGATTGGCAGAAGGGAAGGAGAGGGTCCTGGTGGAGAGAAGGAAGGGGAAGAGGGAAGGAGGGGCAAAAAGGGACAGAGGACAGAAGAAAAGGATGAGGGGCTGACAAAGTTGCTGAAGAGTCAGAGAGAGGACCAGACAGAAAGTTCCCTGGGAAGAGGTGGGAGGGGTTCGAAGGAGGAGGAAAGGATACAGCCGAGAAGAAATGCCTCTGGTTCTGGTCCCACGCAATTCCTTTGTTGGGTCCCCTAAGCAGGAAAGGTGGGCCAGGTCTGGGCTAGGTGGTCTGAATGCAAAGGCAGCAGCTGCAGCCGGCAGCTCTGGGAAGGGGCGGGGCTCCGCAGCCTGGGGCAGGGGGCCTCCACCCCCTTCTCACTTCCTTGTTCTTTGCACGGCGACCCTCCCCCTGCCCTGTTCAGAGGCAGCCCTGGGAATGTGGCAGGGTGGGGAGAGATTGGGACCCAGAGGGCCGTGTGGACGAGGGCTGGGGACAGGCACAGCCTGCGCGGGGCTGTGCGAGGGTTTTCTTTGCCCCAGTCTGTTCTCGAGATGCTGCGGCTTCTCAGGTCCAGACCTTCCCAGGCCTTCTCCCCACCCCCTTCCCCATCTCTCCTCAAGCTCTTCTTTTGAAATCCCTGACAAAGCTTAAGGGCCATATTTTGCTTCGTGTCCCCCCCGCCCCCACTCTCTCTGAAGGCAGCCGTGGAAATTCAGGTGACTGCATCTTGGGTTGAGGCCGCCTGAAAGAGCTCGATGTCTTTACAAGGTCACTCAGCCATGCTTGGTTAGAGTGTCCCCGGGGCACTATTGGGGAATGTGCCATTCTGCCTTGTGTGAGCCCCTGTGCCTCAGGGAGGTGGCCGTGCTGCGGGAGAGCAGGAGTTTCGGCAGAATGCAGGTTTTTGGTAGCACCCGGTGGCCTCCAGGTGGCCGCAGAGAAGGTGATGGCAGGTGTCGTCTTGTGGGAGAATCCCCAACTCTGGAAGCTAGATGTCGCATTGCCCTACTGTGATGTGCTCTCAGTGTGATTGCTTGATTTGGGGTTTTTGTCCATCCCTCTTTTGGAGGGAGAGCTGAGGTGAGGCTCTCCGGTGATCACGAGAGGAGACCCAGGCAGAGTGGGCTCCGAGGTCACCGGATGTGTGTGCGAATCCACTGTCCACCTCTTACTGGCCGAGTGACCCCACACATTGAACTTAAACTCTTCCAAGTCACTTTCCCTCGTTGTGCAATAAACTTCCATGAGAGCTAACATGTATCAACTGCTCTTAGTGAGCCACGGGGCACTTGAACGTGGCTCGCCTCATTTCGTCCTCATAACAATCTGGGGCGCTAAGTCCCGGTATTATTCCCATTTTACAGATGAGCATATTAACTCACCTGTTAGCGGAAGGGAAGGAGAGGCAGGCTTCAAGATGTTAGGACCCTTTTCTGAGGTCACACAGATTCAGACCCAGGCTGTCTGATGCCAGGACCTCTGCCCTGACGCTAGGGTGGGTGTGGGAATGGAAGGAATTGATATACGTAGATTGGACAATACAGATCTCGGTCCGGGGTAAGTCCTCAGTGTGCGGTGGTGACGACGTTGCTCGTGGGGAGGGTGGGAAACAGTTGGCCGAGAGCTGTGTCTGACGCAGGCGTGAGGAGCAAAGGGAGCACAGAGCAGAATACCACCGTCCCCAGGGAGAGTTAATCCGGTCCTCTCTCACTTTACAGTTGAGGATGCTGAGACCCAGGGAAGTTGAATGTGTTGTCCAAGGTCACAGAGCTAATTATGGCCCTGACTCTGATCAGAATGGATGCTCCCAACTGGGACTGTGGTGCCTCTGTCCCAGGTGGACCGGCAGGGTTCCGTAGGCTGTCTCATTGGAAGCCGACAGGTGATCGTGAGCTAGGTATGAGTTTGCCACACGTTTTACTTCAAAGCTCCATCCCTGCCTGAGTCAGTCTCAATTGCTTCCAACGTCGGTCAGTTGAATTCTGTGGCTCGTGTCCATCTTCGTCTCTAGGTGGTTCTGCTATTTTAAGTTACTCCGCTGCCTTCCACAGTGACTTTCAATCTCTCCCCACCTCATCTGTTGCCATCATTTCTGGAAACATCCCCATCCGTGGAGTTACTCATGGCCCCCTTGTCTTGGGCTGAGATGGCACTCCCCCCCCACCCCCTCAGCCACCTGAGGGTGGTGTAGGCGTCCTTTAGCCACTGCCATCATGCCCGGCCAGGGACTGGATCATCCACTCACGTATGAACGCTGGCTTTGTAGTTTGGCATCCATGCCACTTACTAACCATGTGACCTCAAGCAACTGATCTCACTTCTCTAAGCTTCCTTTATCTCTCGACAAAATGGCAGTAATTCAGGACCTGTGCCATAACTTTGCTATCCGGAGCAAATGCCGGCGGTTCACAGAGCATTTAGTGTGATGCCTGGCCCAAAGTGTGCAATCAGGGCCCGCGGTGGCCGCTTCCAAATTTCCTTCTTTAATGCCAACTTTTTTTTTTTTTTAACCTCCTGTTATCCTTCTCCTCTTTTCCTATGTTCCAACTTTTCGATCCTAAATCCTTGCTGTTCTCTTGGGTTCAAGCTTCATTTGCCAACCTGGAACAGATGGTCCTTTCTTTGAATGGTGGGTATATCCCCAGAGTAAAATTTCTTGCTCCCTTCCTGGTGCATCATAACCCTGTCCAGGAGCTGGAACCTCGGACTTCACAAGTCTTTGCCCGTTTCTGACCCTATTCCTCCTTTATTTCCAAAGTAGCTGTTCTGAACTCTTCCCAAACCTCCATAGCACACACTAGACTTAAAATATTCAACTAATTATTTTAAATTGTTGCTCAGTGTCTGTGACAGTAGACTAGCTTTTGAGTTCTGCGAGGTGGTGACTTCATCTGATTTACTCATGCCATATCCTCAAGTCCAGCTCGTGGAGGTAGACTGCCTTCCCCGGGACTTCACCCCAAATTAATGAAGATCAAGGCTGTTCAGCCTCACACATTTCAAAGCTGCCCCTTTCCTGGCCAGTTCTTTCTATCTTCATCTACCCAACTTTCTTTTTCTCTACCTTTGTCTTTAAGGAAGACAAGTTCTCCGACTTCTTCTTAGTCCCCCTCCTTGTCTAGGATTTGCCCTCACCAGATACATTCTTTTGATTCTTTAATCTTTCTCTTTCCTTGTACTTTTCCTTCTGCCTGAAAATACATCTGAAAAGACATTGCTTTGGAGTCATATGGACCTGGTAGTGAGACTGGGCTCCTCTTGCCAGCTGTGGAACTGGGACACTTCTTCGACTTCTGTAAGTAAGCCTTAATGTCTTCATTTGGAAAACCAGAGTGCTACTATCTATGGATCAGTATTGTTGTGAAAATAAATTGAGCTGGTGTTTGCAAAATCCCCAGCAGAAAGTATCGCATATAGTAAATAAATGAAAATTCCTGGCCCAAATCCTAAATAAACACATAAAAATAAAACCCTGCCATCCCTAGGTCCCACCACCTTCTTGAGCTGAAATCAGACAGGAACTCCTTCATTTTCCTGCACCCAAACTAGAAACTTCCCTGTATCCACACGCAGCCCTTTCTCTTCCTCTCTGACATAATTCTCTTCAGGCCTGTTTCTGCACCTTCTGAGGGGCAACATTTTATCAGTTAAAACTCTTCCTTTCCTTTAATTTCAACTCCTTCTAGTCAACCAGTCTTTTCTGATCAGATCAACATTCAAACATACTCAAGATCATCTTACAAAAAAACAAAGCAAAACAAAACCACGCAAACACACACAACAACAATAAAACCAGAAAAACCCAAAACCTTCTTTCCTGACCTCCTGTTTCCTTCCAGTTACGCTCTCTGACCTCTCTCCTCCCCTTCTTGCAAGGAACATCTAAATGAACCGCTTCTACTTCGTCTCCTCTCACTCACCCCTGCGTTCACCCCAGGGCCCAGGGCCCCCATCACACCGCCAGAGCTGCAGCTGCCCGTGGTTGCTGAATCTCATCCCCAAATCCAACAACCGTGTCTCAGACCATAGCTAGCTTGACCTCTGGGTAGCACTAGACACACGGCTGCTTCCTTCTCCTCGAAACCTTCGCTTCCCTGGCCTTTTGCAGGGCTGTGTTATCCCTCTGTCTCTCTGGCTCTTTCACAGACCTCTTGATGTATCTTATAAGTAGGCTCGATAATGATTTACATTATTTTGGTTAAACACTAGTCTTCCTGAACGCTTTCTAAATCACTCAAACATTCTTAATCATAGGCCTTCGCTGATGTGGCTCTCCCTTCCTGGGATTCTCTTCTCCATCCCCTCTTCCCTTCTTTCATTTAGCCTCCTGCTCCCCCATTTCACACCTCAGCTTAGAAGCTTCTCTCTCCTGCAAGTCTTCCCTCTCCTCCTTAGCTCTGGCTCAGGCATCCCTGCTGGGTACTTTCCCAGCAACCCATGCTTCCCCTGCCGTCCCACTTAGCGTGTATACCATAACTACCGCATTATGTCTCCTTGGCTCAAATGGTCCTTTCACTGCAAGTTCTGAGGTCCTAGTTGTGCCTGTTTTTAGCACATCTCGCAGAATGCCTGCGTCCCCTAATGGGTGTGTGAATGAGCGAATGAATGAATGAGGTGGCATTATTGCTATGTTGGATTGGGAGTTGTATACTTTATATTTTTAATGCTACGCAGTCTTACCTGTGCGAACTTTGTCAAGCCTGTTCTCCAAGCATCAGCTTCTTCCTCTGCAAGATTGGGAGAAGTGCAACAACATTCCTGAGAGCGCCTCGCAGGTGTTCTCTCTCTTTCAATCCGCACAAAGGCCCAACGAAGCGGAGACTTCCATGATGGGAGGTAATGTCTGTCTCTAGTCTTGCATGGGGTTGGAGAGTGGCCCTAGCAATGTTATCTTCACCAATGCCATCAAGGGAGGCAGAAAGGTAATTTTCTTTATCTAGAACTGGATTCAAGTTGCTCACAAGTGCCTGTTTCTGCTCAAAGGAAAGCAACACAAAATCGAACACAAACAACAAACTTGAGCTTTGCCGTTCAAAGTGTTTGGTCTCTTCCAGTCTGATAACAAGCGGCCCTGCCAAGTTACTCCTCCAAGCCACTTTGAATTTACTCTTTTTGATAAACCGCAGTGTCTTAGGGTTCTCCCCCTGCCCTTCCCACAGGAGGAGGCTTTGGCCCTTGGTCCTCATGTCCTCCCTGCATTCACTGAGAGCGTCCATGGCTCCTGTCACGTGTGGACCAGTCACTGCTCAGAGACCTCCTTGCTGGACCAGCTCCACCTTGGCTCTCCTGGGCACTGAGTCTCCTGGGAGGCTTCCACAGCTCCAGACAGGATCCCATCCAACCTCTGCCTGGGGCCTCTGCACAGGGCTCCTTCTGCAGGCAATGACAATCTCCTGGCAGTTAGGCAAACTCTCAGATCCGAGTTCCTCAGAGCCTGCGGGAACTTCTGGATCACTTCTATAAGAACTTGGAGGAGACAAGATGGGGCAAAAAAGAGCATCCACAGGGGATTTTATGGGTAGATTTTATGACTTGTTTTCTGATATATTGGTACGTTAGCAGTTTTAAAAAAAAATCATTAAATTGAATGAATGATTCTCCGGCCATCTCTCTGCCTAATATTGCCATGTTAGTGTTTCACGCTTTCTTTGATTTCCATTTTATCTTGGATTTCTACTTCCTCCCCTCAGGGTTTTAAACCCAAGGTTGGAATGAGGGTGCGTGGGGACCTCTCATATGAGTCTAAACTAGGCTACTCCCCTCTTCCTTCCCTGACAACAGGAGCAATTTTATTTCCATCCTGCCTGATGGGAAACAACTTTACATCATGCTCTGCTTTCTCCATTCTCCTCATCTTAGAGGACCTTATGTCTTGTCTTAAGGGGGTCACATGTCCTGGTTTCTGTCTGTGGTGAGCGTGGTTTGTGGTCCTTGTCTTGTGTCATTAATAGGGGGGCACCCTTCACTCTCAAAAATGTTCATGGCTACTCTACTCGTTATGTTAAACACTTTAAACTCAGGCCTTCAAACTTAGATTTCTTTTCAATTTAGAGTTTACCTTTGGGAAGTCCATCAAAACCCTTTCTCTCAAGTTCCTGGCTCTTGCAATTAGCTAAGCGTCTTGGTTTTTTTTTTTTTTTTGACTGTTGTTCCTGTGCAGGGCATTACAACATCTATTTTGAAAGACAAAGATACTCAATGACTTTTTAATTAGAAATGAAAATGGTTCACGAGAAAGTAAAGACAAACATTCAAATATGTTGATAGCAGGGGGCACCGTGAATCCCTGGTTGATCCTGGTTGGCGGCCTCAGATGCCCAGGTGATCCCCTCCCTCAGAATTAAGAACTGTTGACATATTGTCCTTTTAACAAGTTTTAGAAAAGAAAGAAAACATTCTAGCCAGAGTCACTTTTAACCAATGCAGTCACTTCCTTTGAGGCTGTGTCTGCCCATCCCCTGAGGACAGTCTATAGAAAGAGATAGCTCTTGTTCGAGTAGACAGGTCAAGGGTTAAGATAATTTATAACACATAGCTTAATGTAAGAACATTAACTGAATGTATAGGCTATCAACGGATGTTGTTTTCCGAATCTACGTGGTAAACCTGCTCACCTTATTCTGATTGGAAACTCTGTCTGGCAATATGCAGGACATGGATTTAAAAAAAATGAAAAAGATGTGTTCGTCATTAAATCATCTGGGAAAAAAATTATAATTAATCTTAATTAAAACATATAATTTGATAAGCAAGATCTTTTAAAATAAAGTATCCAGAGGTGAAACCACTAAAACACAGGACCTCAAAAGTTTTTTAGAAGAGGCTAGGAACCCTGTGAAGGTAATAGAATGGCTGACTGTGACTGAATAGAATAGTGACTGAATTTCAGTGTTTATTTTCAGACGTTCTTCTGGTGGTAGTGAAGGATTTGCCCTAAGGCGTTCATACCCTCCTGTAGTTTGTCTTAGAACAGATTGTTTTTTTCAGGGTGGTTAACTTGGATTAGGGTAGGGAATGCATTACAAATATTACTTTGGCCTAAATAGAAACATAAGTTCATCAGTGGACTCGGGGACAGCGGACTCTGTGTTAGGGGACAGGCAGTGACCACCAGAGGTTGATGAAGAATGACCAGGGCTTCCTATAATCATTATTACTATGGCTTCCTCAACATTTCTCCCTCCTATCACTACAATCCTTGAGCAGGAAGCAGAGCTTGCCTCGGAGGGTACTCGTGTGTTCAAGAGATAGGGTCTTCAAGCAGATGTGGGGCAGTGGGGGTTGGACAATCAAGGCCAGTCTCACATTATTGCTGCCTTTCTCTCTTGCTTCTACAGTTCGTGAGCTTAAGCCTCTTCCTATCTGTCTTCCTTTCCTCCTCCCTCCACATCCACAGATGGGGTGGCTGCATTCCGCGCCTTCTTGAAGACAGAGTTCAGCGAGGAGAACCTGGAATTCTGGCTGGCCTGTGAGGAGTTCAAGAAGACCAGGTCAACTGCAAAGCTGGTCTCCAAGGCCCATAGGATCTTTGAGGAGTTTGTGGATGTGCAGGCTCCGAGGGAGGTGTGTTGGTGGTGGTGAGAGTCCTCTATCCATGGCTCCTGGCCATCCCTCACTCTCCTTGTGGGGGTTCGAGCCAGTCTTGATGGGTACTATCTTCTGAACTGAGCCTTACCTCTCTGATGGCTCTTAATGAAATAAAAAAAAGGATTAGTTTTAAGGTGCAGAGCCTAAGACTTCTAAAAAAGAGCTCTGGTAGGGAGTGTTTGACCTGTCAAACATGAGCCTACAGGACCTGTGTTTCTGTAGGGATTCTGTAAGGATAGATGCCATTGAATCCATGTTAGTTTCCTAGTGGAAGGCAGCATGGCTTAATGGGATGAGAATCCACTTGTTACCAGCTGTGTGATCTTGGCCAAGTCAGCTAGTCTCTCCGAATCATGTTTTCCCCAGTGTAAAAGTGTATAATATCCCCTACCTTTCAAGACTACTCTGAATATTAGGGATAAAGCACCTATGCAATATCTGTCACTGCTTTTTAATGAGTAATTACAGTCATTTATATTACCTTATGATAACTTATTATCATCATAATAAAATGAATTTCTATGTATGGCTGTTCTGAGTTATAAAACATAATTTGACTTGGGAAGGTTTTATAGAAGAAAAATATTTGCTATCTATGAGTTTCGGTGCATTATATACCTAGAACTCTACAATTATCCTTTGACTTGAGAGGTAGGCAGTCTTTGGCCAGTGGCCAGGACATCGTAGGCTCCTTATAATGCTGCTTGGAACAGAGATGTCCGTTATAACCGTAGTCTCTCTTCCTGGGCATTTGTTTCCTTAGTAGTTAAGAAGGAATGAGAGGGCAAGCTTACTTTACGGAATCTACCTTAATACTTACCTTCAGTCTCACCCTTTGCCTGACCTGGTGAAGACTCCTGGCTTAGGAATTATGTGATTTGAGGTTTTGCCTTGGCTCTGTTACTAACTTTCTACACTACTTTAGCCAGCTTTTCAGTATCTCTTTTCTTCAGTGTCCTTATCTGTAAATTGGGATGAGGAATATCGGATCTTCAGACCTCACAGGATTCTTGCTGGGATCAAAAGGGATGGCCTCCAGGAAAACAGTTTGAAAAGCATGAATAAGCTTACATATATAAGCTACTGTCATTAATAATGATTGCATAGTTAGGAGCAGCTACCAGGCACCTTGGCCCTTGAGGGCCTGTGACCCTGCTCTCTGTTTGTGTCTCCAGGTAAACATAGACTTCCAGACCCGAGAAGCCACGAGGAAGAACATGCAAGAGCCATCCCTGACTTGCTTTGATCAAGCCCAGGGAAAAGTACACAGCCTCATGGAGAAAGACTCTTATCCCAGGTTCCTGAGGTCCAAAATGTACTTAGATTTGCTGTCCCAAAGCCAGAGAAGGCTCAGTTAGACCTCAGATGGGGACTCTTGGAGATCATTGGCTTTTCCCCTCCCTCTGCTGCCAAGACCATATTCTAACATGAAATGTCATAGGTGTTCAAAAAGCAATGGCGTTTAGGTTGGGAGCCTGGGGATGAGAAATGGATGAAAGGCCATTCCAAAGTAAGATCCAGTCACCAGAGCTTGGACTCTATTCCATTTACCCATGTTTGTGTTTCGGTTAGTGGTAGCACTTTGGCTGCTGTTCCCCTTTTTCTGGGTCAGCAACTTGCCCTCCATAATGCCTTGGGTCATCTCCGCTGAGAAGGCAGATTTGCTATGCTGGGCTAATGTGTAAATAAGCAAATGCAATTTTCACCACTTCCACACCCCCCTCAGTTAAGATTTCTGACTCTAACTTGTACTATACCCCTGTGAGGAAGAGCTAGAAGACTCTGGCCCATGTTTGTGATTTGCTGTCACAACGTAACGGCCAGTCCTGGGTGCTGGGACCTCACAACGCAGGAGAGAGGTCTCTGGGGAATCCCAGGTTTCTAGTGCTGTCCTTAACAGGTGGCCTTGGGAGAAGAGGCAAACTCCACGAGGTTGGCTATTTTTTCCATTTCCATTGGACCAGTGTGAAAAGCTGTGATCACTGCCCATCTTAGCCTAGGAAATCCACAAGACTTTTTTTACCCTCACAATTCCAGGGAGGGTCTTGAGAGATGTCTTCCATGAGTTCTGATGTGGAGCTGCTTTTAAGAAAGATATAGCTTGCAGATCTTCCTCAATTCTACCAAGAAGTATTCCAGAAGTCAAATGACCAGGGAACAGAGCACCAGTGGACTTGTACAATGGGGCACCATATATCTTTTCTGTTGCTTACTGTATTCTCTGCCCTCACCTCCCTGAGGCATCATACATCACTGATCTCTTAGGCTGACAGACAGCTTGACAAAGGGAGGTGAATTCCCATAGCATGGACAGCTCTGATGGTGCCTAACACTTTCCTTGTCTCTCCCTGTCCCCCCTTCCATGCAGGTCATGTAATTATGATGGGGGAGAATGGGAATTTAGGCTGTAACTCTTCAGCTTGCTTCCCGGGAGCATGCTTTCTTAGAAAGGTCTCTCTCATGAGGGCCACCTTGGCTATTCAGCAACTTCCTTCTTGATCTCTGCCCTTTTGGGATTGAACGTGGGACAGTAGGTGAGGCTAAGATCACTGTGAACATCTGGCTGTGGAGAATCTTCCTAAAATACTTTCATGGTACCCTGCTTTTGGAACTGTATCAGGAAACTCTTTCTTGGAGGACGAGCATAAAGCTCTAGCTGCCTGAGGAAAAGTGGACTTTGGCACAAGTTTGCAGTGGCCAAGATGTGACCCTCAGCAGAGAGACCAGAGAGTGGAAGAGGATCCTGGAAGAGGCCGGTCTCCAGCTGGACCAAATCACAGAGAATATGGTGGAGGCACTATTGGGATAATTCACAGCCGATGGATTTGGATTCATTGCAGATCTCCAAAACTTTCAGCTTGACTAAATGAAAGAGCTACAACAAGGCACGAGCTCTGGAGTTCAGGTGACTGAGAACCGGGCTGAAGCTTTCTCCCTGTGTGGGGTGATGGGCCTCTTTAGATGCACCGGATTCCAGCATTTGCATTCCTGTCCAGGAAATCTGTGAATCTCTTCCTTCTTTGGCTGCAGCTAGACAAGGCCAAGGAGGCCCTTGAGTCCCCCTGGTGTTAGGGTCCATTGCGCTGCCACGACACATTATATCTGTAAGCGAGGGTTAGTGAGTCTGTCTGAACCACCAAGGAGAGAGAGAGCACATGCCTCCTAGCCCTCATACTGACGCATCCTGTGAAATCTCACATTCAAGAACTCTGAGGCCTCGAATGGGTGTTCCTACTTAGATCAGGTAGTATCCCCCTCTCCTCACTGGTAAAAAAAAAACCCCATTCTTAGCTAAAGCTGCCAGAATTAATTTAATGATCAAATTCTTGAACAGGGTATTTTAAACATTGTTTACACATGAAATGTGCATCTGCTGCCAACTCTACTGTCGAATAGGAGGTGCATGTAAATTGGAACAGCACAGAGTTACGGAAGAATGGAATGGTGAAGAGGGGCCTTTTTACCACTTCCACTGTCCCCAGAAGTCTGCACCAGAGCGCTGGGCTGTGGCCTCCCCTGAGCCCTGGAGTTCTTGCCAACGGTTGGTGGAAGGAAGGCTGTAGATGGCAATGTCATGGCGCCCGGTGACCCCCTCCCACGAAGGGGAGGCGTGAAGGACCAAGCTAGGGTGTCCTGAATTTGCCGCTCCGGGAGGGTATGTGGGCGTGTGTCTGTGTGTAGAGGAATGTGCTAGCTCTATTTATGGTACTCCCGTGGAGTGTCTGCGTGCGTGCGTGTGTATTTGAGCACTGTGAGCGTGAGTCCAGTGCCCCACAGAGATGGTCTTCCCATGGGGTGGAGCCGTCCTCACACCCTTTCTGTCCTGCTTCCCACAAAAGGCCCGGAGCTCCCTGCTCCGAAGCCTGTGTTCAGGCACTTAGGTCTTGCGAACCCAGATTTTGGTCTGTGATGAAACAAAGAAATGTTTACAACATCTAGAGCAATATCAAAGCATACCTCATCCCTGACCTTCCGTGTCTCCCAGGCTTGCCCTCCCACTTAGTTCCTCTTCCACGGGCCCTCGTCTGCCTCACTATGTGGGCATCCACAGGGGCCACTCCTTCCGTGTAAGGTCTTCCTTTGGTCCTCATGCCGGGCTCGCGCTGTGGGCTGCCTTCTGGGCTCGAGGCATTGTTCTGGGCCTGGGCACTTTGAAGACCCAGGGCAAGCCAGGGCAGTAGGCTGGGCAGAGCGGTGGATTTTAGGACTGCTCTCCACCCCGCAAGTGGCCTTTCTGCCCCACTTGAGTGTCAACCTGTTTTTAAGCCTGTGAGATTACCTGTTGCCTTCGGCAAACCAAGCAGAACCTAATCAGAGACAACCCTTCATAGCCCCAGGGCGCCTGTGTGAGCACGCCCAGCCTACAGGGAAAGCCTGTTACAAGTGCTAATTCCCAAGAGGCACACCCGGAGATGCTGATCCGAAAGACGGGATGGGGGGGGCACCCGGAAAACTGCATTTTTAATAAGTTCCCATGCAGTAGGCTTTGAAAGAAGGTGGTCTAAGACAGTGGCTCCCAGCATTGGCTGCTCCTTGGAATCCCCTGGGGAGTTTTCAGACCTAAATGTCCAGGTCCCACCCCAGAACAGCTTGGGGCTGGGACCCAAGGCAGCAGTGGTTTTTTAAAGCACCTCGGTGATTCCCCGTGTGAATGAGGTTAGGAAGCAACGGCCTGGGGAGTGAGGAGGAGCACCGCTGAGATTAGCTTGCAGTGTGGACTAGAGGGTAGAGCACACCCAGGGGCAAATAGGAACCTGACAGCCCTGAGTAGATCTCTGGGGGGCTGCCGCTCTGTGCTGTCTCAGTCTGATGTGCTGCTTTGAGATAAAAATGTTTCTGCCCCAGCTTCAGGCGGAGTGGGGCAGCAAGTGGGTCGCTGATGGCAGGGAGCTCTGGAGGGCATCTGATCCAGAGAGGTTTTGCCACGTAGCCGAGTCTCATTCATAGTGCTTCCTCCAAGCTCACCTCCTGGGCTTCTCCCTCGCCCAAGTGTGTTATGCCCTCTGGTCATTAGCATTAGGTTGTGCCTCTGGGTCCACGGCCAGGAGACAGGGTAGTTGGGACTCGGGCAGTGGGTAAAGGGTGTGTCCCATCCTGGGACTCTCGTGCTCTTTGGGGCTTCCTTTTCCAAGGCACAGTGGGGTTTCAGTTCCTGCTCTAAGCCCTCACGATTCCCTTTTTGGTCTCAGGCTGGATGGGCAGCCGGAAGGTTCCTAGTGGGTTTTCTTCTCCGGTGCTCCCCCCAGAACTTGCTGCTCTGAACAAACCAAAGCTGTGAAATGGTGTTCTGCCCAGGCGGCTTGGTCCAGCCTCCGGGTGCAGGGAGGGCCTGGGTGCTTTTCCTCGGCAGGGCCAGGGTGTCCCTGTCCTCCGGGGCCCTGGACCATGAGGGAAAGACATGAACCCATTATGTCAAGAGCTGGGGGAGGGTAGGAGTGGGGAAGACCGAAGAGGAAGGAACAGGGTGGGAAAGACAAGCGGCTGACGTGGGCCCGCTTCTCCACGAAGCAGAAGGGACAGGTGAAAAGTGGCCCATTCAGAGGTAAGAGGGCCCCCATGACGTGAGTGCCAGGAGCTCTCCTGACCCTGTGTGTGCCTACTCCCAAGCAAAGCAGAGGAGTTTCATTTTCCATCTGATGCTGTCCTGCAGTCGGCCCAGGGTCAGCCCTCTTTAAATAGGTGTCTCTACAGGTTAGAAGCAAGGGAGGCAGCAAAGTGTGTCCCCCCCGCCCGCCCCCCCAGAACCTGTGCCACTTGGCATGAGATCGTGGAGGAAGAAGCCAAGAGCAGCCACGTCTTCCTGTCCCTGTGGCCTCTCAGGACCCCGCAGGATGCTGTGGACTGGGATGGGAGGCTGCAGGGCGGAGCCACTACCCTCCCCGGTTGCGGGGGGCCAGGCCCTCGCAGCGCGCGCCGTGCCCTTGTGGGTTGTTCCTCCCCGAGGACTCTTCCGCTGCCTTCCCCCTGCCACGTGCGGGGAGAGGTGGCCGGGCTCGGCGTGCGCCCCAAAGACTCGTGGCTGCCCCTCTGCCGTGGGAACCGCTTGGCCGGTGGAGTCCTCACTGAGTTGTTTCATTACTGTGCAGAGTGGAATCCTGTCCTTCACCTTTACTATAAACACGGCTGTCGAACCTAATAAACAGAGCCTGAACACGCTGCCCTCCGCTCTCTGCCCACACTTCTGGCGCTTCCCCTGACACGTGGACTCCCCCGCCCCGCGGGCCAGGGGGTGGGGGGGCACGGGGCTGGCCAGCGGGGACAGCAGCCACGTGGGCGGAACTGGGGCGCGATGGTTGGGGGGGCGCGCGCGCGCGGGGGTGGAGGGTGTCTCGGGGCGATGAGCTGGCCCTGGGATGGTGAAGTGCTATGCAAACACGAGGTGGTGTTTTATTAGCACCGCCTACTGCTCGAAATGCAGGGAGAGAAGAAGAGGCTGAGGGATGGTGTATTTGCTCATCTGGAGCCCTCTGAAAATGGAGTGGGTCGTTCCTGCTTCTAACGGCACTTGCTTTCTACAGTCAGCGCGTCCCTGAAGAGTGGCTTTAGTCATCAAATCCCTGCGTGTCTCTGGTGATCGGTCCCGTGGAGGGGACTGGAGGAGAAGGAGGGGTAGCGTCTGCTTGTCAAAGCTCATTTCTCAGGTGTGGGGATAAGAGGGGGGGACATAAAATCTTAGCCAAGTAAGTAAAATGCACCAGAGAAGGTCTATCTTTAAAGGAAAGCTGATGTTTCTTCAAAGGTGAATGCTTTGGGTTAAGGCCTTTTGTAATGCAAATGATGGCTTCCCGATTCCAGTTTGGGGGACTGGGCTCTATGTGTTGAGGGGTAGCAGCCTGGTGCAGACTTGAGGCCGCTGCTGGGGAGGGTGAGGGACTGGCTCCTCTCTTTCCAGCGTCCCCCTTCTTCACCCCCCACCTCTGTTACCCCTTGGGTTTCTGACCCCTCCAGGACTGAGAAGAGCAGGGAAGAAAGAGAGGGAAGGGAGCAAGGGGGCCCTGCCTGATGCGCTTGCCTTCTGGGATGGGCCTCGGGCTCTCCAGGCCTGGGAGAACTCTGCCTGGTCCTTCCTGGGTTCACTGGAGACCCTGTCTCTGAGGAGTCCTCCCCTCTTGCCCCCAGCTCCCCGAAACAGGCTGAACGCTTTCCTACTTGGGCTGGTTGGCTTGCCCCGCCCTGGGAAGTGCCCTAATTTCTCTCTGCTGCTGTCTGTCCCTCCAGGACACCCTTTTGGAGAGCTCCTCAGATGACCCCATGCCAGTCTCTTTCTCTCAGAGCTCCACAGCTGGTCCATTGGAAGCATTTGGGGCTTCCTTGCCCCCAGAATTACAAGGCCACAGCTGCTCTGTCTCTGCTGTGCAGCCAGGGCCCCCAGCCAGCCCATCGCTCCTGTTTTTGATTTTCCAAGCTGGGATCAAGTTTCCAAGCCTCCCTCTCTGAGGGACCCACTGTACCACTCTCCCCGGGGGTAAGGTGAGAGGCAGGCTCTCAGCCCCATGGGAGGGGGGCTGGACTCACCCAGTGCTAAAAGCCCTCTCCAAAAACCTTCACAAATTCTCTCTAGCCGCTGACCTTCCTCTCTGTGGGACTGGTTTGTTTGTTTGTTTGTTTGTTTAAAGATTTTATTTATTTATTTCACAGAGAGAGGGAGATCACAAGTAGGCAGAGAGGCAGGCAGAGGGAGAGAGGGAAGCAGGCTCCCTGCTGAGCAGAGAGCCCGATGCGGGGCTCGATCCCAGGACCCCGAGATCATGACCTGAGCCAGAGGCAGAAGCTTTAACCCACTGAGCCATCCCTGTGGGACAGGTTTTATATGCCCCTCACTGGTTTTCTGCTCCCTCCCTGCAGGGTTTGCTTGGTCTGGAACCCTTTGGATCTGAGGTCTGTCTCCGAGGCTTTGACAGAGCCTCTTTCAGAGGAAAACACTTAACACTGTGCTGAGCATCTCATTAACACGCAGTAAATGTGGGAAAAACAAGCCCAATCCCTTCTGGTCCTATTGTCTACATCAACAGTGGCCAGAGGAAAACAAAAGAGAACTCACTGATCTGATTCCCTCCTGTGGTTGTATTTCTTTGTTGAGGTCTGTCCTTGTCCCCTGTCCAGTTGTTATGGGACAAAGCCATTCTGAAGGCTAGAAAGGAAGTGTGGGTACCATCGTGGGTACTGCCTCCCCTGTCCACGACTGATTCTAGAGTACAGAGGGGGCCCAAGTCCCCACCCCACATCACAGCAGCTGCCTGTCCGGCCTTGGAAACAGAAAACTATAAGCCCGTGAGAAGAATCTTTGACCGGGGTTCCATCAGCACAATCTTCCTGCTAATTTGGGCTCTGACGCTAGACCGCCTGAGTTTGAATCCCAGCTCTTAACTTTTACACGTGGTCTGAGCCTAGGAAAGTTATCTCCCTGTGCCTCCGTTTTCTCATCTGAAAAACTAAACTAAGAACAAAGTCAACCAGTGGGGCTGTCGTGCAGACAATGTACACAGTAGGCACAGGGCGGGTGCAAGCTGCTGTCTTCTCTCTACCCGGGCTTACCAGGTCTCAAGCCAGCACCTCCATTCAGAGCTCACCTGCTTCTTGGTGGAAGCAAAAGGACACCACTCAAAGCAAGTGAGAGTACATGATCAGTGTTTCCTCCTTCCCCGCTAAACCATCAACATCCTGAAGATCGTCTGCTTTGTTCCTTGCTCTAGTTCCTAGCCATTTCTTGGAAGAATATTATATCTACAAATGTTTTTGAGCTGCCCTTATACTTAGGCCCTTGGGTAGGCTGGAGGCGGAGGCCAGAAATCTACCCCGGGGCCCTCAGAGAACTTACTTAGCTCTCCCAGGAACTTAACCCTTCACAATACTGGCACACACAACTCTGGCTTACCAAATGAGGGCTACAGAAAGTGCAGCCATACTGATAGAAGTGGCCGTACTAACAGAAGACATTTAGGAGCCAGGAGCTTTGCAGAGCAGTTTAGATGCTCCATGTAGATGAAAGCCCACAATGCTTTGAGGTAGGTATTGATTCGCTAGGCCTCCCATCACACAATACCACAGCCTGAGCAGCTTAAACAACAGACGCGTATTCCCTCCCCATTCTGCAGTCCAAGATCAAGGTGCAGACAAGATTAAGTTCTTCTGAGGCCTCTCTCCTTTGCTTGTAGAAGGCCACCTTGTTGCTGTGTCCTCACATGGTCTTTCCCCGGAGACCTTGCCCCCTTGGCCTCTTCCTCTTCTTGTAAAAACACCTGTTGGGTTGGGTTCGGGCTGAACCCCAACAGCCTCATTTTAACATTTTAATTTGATCATCTCTCTGAAGGCCTATCTCCAAATTGAGTCACATTCTGAAATATGGGCGGGGGGGTTGGGTTAGGACATCAACATAGGAATCTGGGGGAGACACAGTTCGGCCCATGATAGGTAGAATCTGTGTGGGGGTTATTATCCCCATGTACAGAGGCAGAAACCAAAGCTGGAGAGCTCAAGTACCATAGGCAAGGTCGTGCAACCTTTAGGTGGCAGAATCGGGTTTAGAAGCCCAGCTCTGCGAATGCAGGACAGGCCCTGCTTTGCTGTGGACCAGAAGGGAATGCAGGGCTGGGGTGGGGTGCGTAGGCGCAGGGGAGCGGAGGGCGTGCTGGAGCTGCGCTGCCCCTGGAGTGAAAGGATGCATGTCAATGCCCGTGGAGGCCAAGGCAGAGGTGCGGGAAGACGTGGAAACGGGGGTCAGTTCTTCCTCTTTTGCTCATTCAAAAATCTGGGCTCCTGGAGAAGCTGAAGTCTTGGTGGAAAAATGATGGTGGCTGACACGCACTGCTGGAAATTGGATTAGCCAATTATCTGCAGGAGCTGTTCCTGAGCCTCGCGTCCAGGTGCAGTTGCGCTACTTTGTTTTGTTTCTTTCTGCCCTGCTCTTTGTATTCTCACTCCACTAGGAGGGTGATCAGTTTGCTGCCATCTCTCAGGGCACCTTCTTGGGGGGCGGGGCAGTAGGCTGAGTCATGGCCCTGCCCCCAACCCCCAGACAAGCGTGGTCTCTGTCTCCCACAGCTGGGGAGGGGGGGAGCACGACCATGGGGGTACGGGCTCCAGCCATGCTCTTCCTGCGAAGGGAGAAAGAGCCCCGTCCCCTTTCATTCAGCAGGGTGCTCTGCCCCAGCCAGGGTACTAGGACCTCTCCTTACGTGCCCTATGACCTAAATAGAACACGGATCACTCTCACTTGTCATGCAGGCTTTCCAATGAGACACACAAAATACAAATTAACTAAACTTCGAGTTGGAAGAGTCTAAAAACAAAATCCTGTGTCTTGCAAAACCATATCACTGCTTGGCACTTTTGGTGTGCTCTGACCTAGTTTATGCTGGAGCCAGGATTAGACTTTGGACTTGTAGCCTTTGGAGAAACACGGGAAACGTAACTGATGGTGGATGTTCTTACTCAAGGTGCAGGGTACTAAGTGGCACTGGAGTAGATTGAATGGAGCCCGCCTCGAATACAAGAAGGCTAAATAAAGCACCTACCGGAAAACCAGGTCAGTTGTAACCAATAGTGAGAATGATTTAAATCCCTAACTGCTCATGACCTCGGTTGGCAGCACCTCCTGGGAAATGGCAACGAAGGGGTGAGGAGCTAAGAAGGGAGCTTTAGGACCTTCTGTATCATAATCACCTTCAAATCACAGAATCCCCCAGAGAGCAGCATGCTGAGTAGGGCAAACTTCCTCTCCCTGCATGGAGTCCAGTCCTGGGGAGATGAATAGACAGCAATTACCCATGAGAATATATTGGTTTGTTTTCCTGACTCAGGGCTGACAGTTGCTAAGAGAAAGGGGTCTTGTGAGGGAAGAGGGGAGATAGTGCCGTGGGCAGCCAAGGGGAGCTGTGGGGCTCAGCCCCTCCCCCTGGCAAATGGCCCTTTGCAGGCAGCTCTGCCGAGGGACTTGTCTCGGCCAGGAGGAAACATTCTCACGCAGAGGGGTGGCATCTGGGCCTCCTTTGTAGCCACGGAGACAGTCTTGCCCTGTCGAGGGAGCAGCTGTGGGCCACCTGCTCTCCAGCCTGGGTTAAGCGCTCTTTTGAGGAGGAGTGAGGGAGCCCGGCCTCTAGAATAAAGGGGGCGTTCAGCACAGCCTGCCTGGCCATTAGCTTTGGAAGGCGAGCCGTGAGCAGGGCGCAGCGGCCCAGATGCTCGTCACGTGCCGCCCCCGCGCCCCACCTCAGGTCCCACACACAGGGCCCCCTCCATCCTCTGGCAGCTGGCCCGTCTGCCAGCCTTTTTGTCTCTGTAGCACCTGCCCCTGCTTCCACCTCCCTGTGCCTGGGGAAGCATCTGTCCCAGAATCTGACAGGCCAGCAGTGGGCCAGGCAGAGGCTGGCCCTGTCAGGCTGCTGTGGAGAGATTCAGGGCCTTCGGCCTCCTGCCCTTGCCCTCCCATGGGGACCGGTCCAGCTTCCCTCCAAGGCCCCACCTCTGGGGGTGGCAGGGCTTGAGGGGTGGGGAGTCGGTGCTTGAGGAGGGGTCTTGGCAGGGACAGGGGAGCAAGGAGATACTCTTGAAAGCTGTAGGAAAAATCCTATCTGTTCACATCCACAACCAGTCAAGAAAGAGAGGAAAGAAACAGACAAGGGGAGGGAATAGAACACATCGGACGATCGTCCAGTTGGAGCAGAGAACTTGATGTGGGTCCTCAGTTCTTCATGAAGTGCGTACTATACGCCTGTGTTCTACAAACATTTTCTTTTCCCCCCTCATCATCACGAGGCAGGGCTATCCTTGTTTTTGCTTTTGTTTGTTTGTTTTTAATGGAGATCTTATTGCCATTTAATATTTTATTAGTTGCAGGTGTACACCCTCACAATTTGCTCTCTGTATATATTGCAAAACGGCCATGGGAAGAAGTTTAGTTAACATGCATCACCTCACATAGTGAAACGTTTCTCTTATGATGAGAACTTTTAAGATTAACTCTCTCAGCAACTTTCAGAGACACAGGATTGTTAATTACAAACACCCTGCTGCACGGGCCATCCCCGGGACGGACTTATTTTATGGCTGGCACTTACAAACGTCTCATTGTTCAATTCTCACCATTACCCCAGGGAGTAGGCATTATTGTCCCATTTTATAGAAAGTCACATGTGGCTCTGAGGGGTTATCGCCACGTCTCCAGGTGAATGATGGGATGGGACTGTAGACTGAACACGTCCGATGAGCACCAAGCTCTTGGCCATGGCCTTCCACTGCTCCCTGGGGCTGTGCTTTCTTTGCCTTCTTGAAGAAAAGACCTCTCTAGATCACGTCTTCCACAGGAGAGCTAAGCTATCTATTTAACTTTTCATCTGTCATTCATTTTCTTCCTCTTTTAACCCAGAGTGTAAGCAAGGGGAAGAGTCAAGCCCAAACCTGCTTGGAAGGCAGCCTGTGCTGCCCACGGCTCTCAAATGATGCACAGTGAATGCCTGGATGCTCCCTCATGATCCAAGGTGACACGAGGCTGTCTTCCCTGCGCATAGATATCCCTGACCCTCTATCTATAGGGCTCTGATATGAGTTTTTCTAATTCCAATCTCCCTTAAAAGAGATTGCAAATTCCATTGGAAGGTGAAGGCATGGGTGAGGGGGGGTCTGTGGCCTTGAGAAGGAGTGAGGGCTCTGTCCAGAGGAACAGGATCTGTGCCTGGGGCCCTCTGGGGAGGGGTTTTGGAGGCCCTGCCATTACTTAAATACACACAGATCTGGGAATCCTGGTAAGCCTGAGGCCAGTGAACAGCTGCTCTGCCAAGGGCGTATTTGCCTGGTAATTCTCATTTTTATTTGAATGCCCATCTGCCCCATCACTGACATCAGAGCACAGCTGCAGGTCCTGTTTTCCCTTCTCGTTGCCGGTGGCTGTGGTGTGGCCTTGCACTCAGGATGATTAAAAGGC
Organism: Procyon lotor; assembly: GCA_028646535.1. Lineage (NCBI taxonomy): Eukaryota > Metazoa > Chordata > Mammalia > Carnivora > Procyonidae > Procyon > Procyon lotor. The sequence goes on along the minus strand of CM053618.1, from coordinate 35,375,357 downwards.
TCTGTGGGTGGCCTCAGTCTGCAGTGTGTGTGCCTGGGGTGGAGGGGGCAGGCGGGCCCAGGGCGGCCGAGGATTGAGGCTGTCCATCAGGAAGGACAGGGGAGGCTCTGGCGGGGTGTGGGTGCCATGGGGGAGGGTGGTGCTGGGCAGGGCAGAGTCTGGGAGCACCTTCTGTGGTAGGAGGGAGGAGGTGCCCTGGGAACAGGCGGCTTCCGAAACCCAGAAAGGTTTGCCACTTTAGTAACCAAGCAGTCAGCCCTGGGGATTAGAGGGCAAGTGACTTCACCCAGAACCAGGGCCAGCTGGAGGGTCTTCCAACCTCTGGAGCTTCCCAAGCCCAGCACAGGCCAAAGCCATGAGGACGGGTATGCAAAGTACTGAAGACATTCAGGAATTATAAGTTCTAGTCTCACGATAAGATGATAAAATACAGTTTCCTTGGTATTCCTTTTGCCCCCTAAATCCCCTCTCTCCCAGGGCTTCCTCGCCTCTGTTCTTCATGAAAGTCCTGCATTCAAATCCTGGATCTGGTTATTTACTAGTTGTGTGATTTTGAACAGTTTCCTTAACCTCTCTGAGCCTCAGTTTCCATGTCTGGAAAATGGGCCCAGCTATTTCCACTCCTAGATATATAAACCTCAGAAATATTTTAATACGTTATTTTAATACGTGGATACGAGAAGAAGTGCCCAAGAGTTCTTAGTTCTTAGTAGCACTAAGTTCTTACTTCTTAGCACTAAGAAGCAACAGTAGCACTTAGCAGCAATAGCAAACGAGTGACCACCACACAGAAGGCTCTTGAAAGAAGAGTGATAAATTGTGGCGCATTCACACGACGGAATTCATAGAGCTGTGAAAATGGATGGCCCGCTGTGGTGCTGTAGCAGCAATATGGGTGAATCCTAGCAAAATAAGGTTAAGCTAAAAAAGCAAGTCCTTTTATTAAAATTTAAATATAATCAAAATAAACAATATATTTTACGGCTTCCCTATAGATACGATAAAACTAAAAAAGAACAAGGAAATGATAGCGGATGGGCTTGGCCTCTTTTAAGGGGAGGTAGGGAAGGATTTTTCTTAATCACATAGATAACCTTACTTATTTTGTTCTTTCGGGAGATTATGAACAAGATAGGCAAAGCTAGTCTTAGTAGTCTCTTATGAAAATTAACTACAGGAGAGGGCTGGTATATTATTTTAATTTGTGACAATGTAGGAAAGGAGCACATGAATAGAAGTCAATTACCATTAGTATTCTAATTCTTGGGTTAGATGGAGGTTCAAAGGTGTTCTTCAGATCACTAAAATAAATGATTGAAAAAAAAAATAAAAGACCCAAGCATGGACCATAATAAGGATAGTATGAATGGATAAAGTATTGTAAGATTAGTTCAGTTTTGTGCCCTGAAGTCCATTAAAAATATGATTGCAGAGATTGCAGGATTGCATTAATTGAGGTCATGTTCATAACAACCTACTAATGCACTGTCTGGCATCCAGTAGGTACTCAAGAAATCAAGTTAATCTCTCAGTGTTTCCAGCCAACCATGGACCTGATCTTGCTCCCCATAAATCAGGGTCTTTAGTGCTTTGGTCCTTTAGGAATGGATCCTAAGTCACTCATTAATTTCCTTCTGCTTCCTTCCTCCCTCCCACTACTCTCCTCTCCCCCACCAGAGCATAGAAAGCTCATCTATCCTGTGGTACAGAGGGATGGGGGCAATATGTATGAGAAGGCTTTGAGACTGTTAAGTGCTCCCAGGAAACGGTTGCTTTCCTACATGCCCTGCATCCTATCAGTGGATGAAAAGAACAAGACACAACTCCGAGCCTGGGCGGCTTCTGCACGTGGCCATGCTGCTGGTGTTCAGAGACGTGAGAGCCCGATGTGGTCTATAATATTCTAAGAGGATACTGGGGGAGGTGGTCTGGGCTTGCACCATGAGCGACACATGTAGTCTAATGGAAAGAACAATGGATTTGGACCTGGGGCTGTAAACTCAGGTTAGAAACCTGACCTTTCCACTTGCTGTCTCTAGGTGGGCAAGTCCCTCAGCCTCACTGAGCCCTGCTTTCCTCATCTGTGCTATGTAACGGAATAGAAATTAAATGCACGCGCGCGCACACACACACACACACACACACACACACACACACACTACAATGCCTACCTGACACGCAGCAGACATCCAAAAACTGTCTGCTGAATCTGAAAGCTCTCCAGAGCTCCAGCTTTCCCCCAGGGGATTGATAGACTCACTCCAGTTAGAGTCGAAAATGCCTCACTCAGATTTGACAAGAAAGTGTCATTTTGAGTTTCAGTGCTGTTAAGTTTGGTGGAAGAGCTGGGTGACATCTGTCACGGGGTTGGAAGCAGTCCCCTGATTTCTATCCCTGCATCCCTGTCTGTCGGAACAGGATGCCTGGAGATGTGGCAACCACACGTACAGATCCCTTCTCTCGGTTCTTGTGTCTGGTAGAACCGAGGGAAGGAGACAGCAAGGAGACAGCCACGGTGGTCCTGGAAAGGGAAAGAAGTCACCGGAAAGCAATCCTGGGGAATCCCAATGGTGATGGAAGCTGGGCAGATGGTTTGGGCATGCGGGTGATTTCACAACCTGTGGGCCTTTTTTTTTTTTTTTTTAATATTTTATTTATTTATTTGACAGAGAGAGAGAGAGAGAGATCACAAGTAGGCAGAGAGGCAGGCAGAGAGAGAGGGAAGCAGGCTCCCCACTGAGCGGAGAGCCCGATGCGGGGCCTTGATCCCAGGACCCTGAGATCATGACCTGAGCTGACGGCAGAGGCCTTAACCCACTGAGCCACCCAGGTGCCCCAACCAGTGGGTCTTTTAAAAGTCATCAGGCTTGACCTGAGAATGTTGCCTCCTTTTCCCCTCAAAAAAGTGACTTAATCCAGCCCAGCAGCACGATCAGGTCTAGGTCTGTGAGACAGACCGGAAGCCTGGGGTGAACTCTGTGCTTATTTTCATAAGATACATTGAGCACTCATGATGTGCTAGGTCCGGTGCTGAGCTTTTTATATACTTAAAAAAAAATCTCCACAGTATCTAACCATCAGAATATCTCCAACTACTCATTTTCTAGGTGTGAAACAGACTTGGGACAGTTTCTTAGGTCAGATGGGGTTACCCCAAGATCAATAGTGAAAATGTGGGGGCAGACTCCAGGCTGGGGTGGAGGAGGCTGCCACAGACAGGAAGTGAGGGCATCCTGTAGTTTAGGTCACACCTGCCCGTCTAGAGGCGGGGGTGGAGGCTGCGGGTTCTGACCAGAGCACAGTTATGAGACCCGGAAGGGAGACCCTGGAGGCGGTCAGCATCCCCACCGGAAAGATGTCCCCTCCCATGGCCGTTACTGACCTTCTCACACCACCCATCCTACCTCAACACACGGAACCTGGAGGGCGACTTGAATTTGACTGAGATAAAGGCCTTCACCTGAAGGGATAAAGCTTGGTGAGATCTTAAGCATCTGTGGGAATTTGGGGGAAGGGAGGCTGCTCAAAAAGGGCCCTTTCATTGTCCTCATCGCTGCAAGGGGTCAGAATCTGTCCAACTTGAAAATGTGGCCAGCCTCCCCACTCCTCATACCCTCCCATGTATTTGAAACTCTGGGGTATTTGCTTGTCTTTACGAGCAGGGAAGGGTCTTTTTTCCTTTGTTTTTTTTTTTGGAGGTAAGGTATATGAAGGTGTTTTATAAATAGTAAAAGGTTACATAAGTGTAAGGCGATGCTTTTCTTGCTGGTTCCTATGGAGCCTGCTGCAGGCAGAACCCTCTGATCTCATTCCCACTGAGAGCCTTTCTCCCCTTATAGGAGCCTGGCCCAGATTTGAAACCCAGAAGTACATATTATATAAGATTTGGCTAAACTGAATAGAGCCTCTCTTCCCATTTCAAACTTGGTTAAATTTATTTCAATTAAAAATTTGTATTAAGTGTTCACAAGGTGTCCAGGCACTGTGAATAACTGAAGACATAATGGAGAGTAAAGCATTGTGTAGTTCCAGTATTCAAGGAATTTGCAGTCCAGTGGAGTGGCCAGAAAGGGGAGGAAGGAAGGAAGGAAGGAAGGAAGAAGGAAGGCAGGCAGGCAAAGTGGAAATATTTTGGTTAAATTAAATTTTGATTATAAACCCCAGTACAGGGGCTCCTGGGTGGCTCAGTCGGTTAAGCATCTGCCTTCGGCTCAGGTCATGATTTCGGAGTCCTGGGATTGAGCTCAGGCTCCGTGCTTAGCTGGGGGGTCTGCTTCTCTCTCTTCCCCTCTGCCCCCTCCCTCCCCACTTGTGCTCTCTTTCTCTCTCTCAAATGAATAAATAAAATCTTAAAAAAAAAAAAAACCAGTACATAAAGTGCGGAGGGAAGCCTGCTTTGATTGAGGTGGAGACAGAGGAAGAATGTCTGGGCGAAGCTGGTCAGACCTCACCATGTCCCCTCCGGGCCTTTCTAGGGTTTCTCAGAGGCCGGTGCAAAAAGCATAAAGTTTCTAGAAGAAAACAGGAGAATACTTTTCTGACTTGAAGATACGTAAGGGCTTCTTAGGACACAAAAAAGCGCTAAACATAAAGGGGAAAATGATAAATGAGACCATATAAAAATGTAAAACTTCTGTTCATCAAATGACATTGTTAAAATAAACAAGAAAGCCAGGCTGGAAGAGGATATTTACATGCATTATATGTATTTACAATACATACATTAGACAATAAACTTGTAGCCAGAATATGTAAAGAACTGCTACAACTCAATGCAAATGAAACAGAGAACAATGTTAAAAATTGGTCAAAGACTCACTGAGACACTTCACCAAAGGATGTATATTAATGGCCAATAAACCAAATTAAAGAAACTGGTTGACACCCTCAGTCATTAGGAAAACGCAAATCAGTTTGCCAACAGCTAACTTTGTAAATAGTGGTGTCAGCATTGGAGACAGCTCTGTGTCCTTAACAGTTGGTTGGATTCCCAACTGCTTCTTCATATTTTAGTTATAAAACTTTTTCTTATATCCTTTCTCTGCCTCCAAATTATTTTTATCCACAGCGCTGAACCCATGAAGGTACAGCTAGATTTTTTTATAGATGTCAATGGTTATGTAATCTTTCACTTGTGGCCTCTGAAGCCTCTTCTAAGTTCACAAATGACATATGAATATTTCTCTTTGCCAAGGAGTGATCTCTTAGTGGGCTGCACTTGTTGCCCTCTGTAAACACAGAAACCCATGTGACCATTAGCATACTAGCCTAATGATTCTCTCCTGCCCGTAAACAGGCCCACTTCTGAAGGACGGATGACAACCCAAAAGAGGGCTCAGAGACCCCTGTCCAGAGCTCTAAAAGGCTCTTCTATGCCAAAACCAACAGTGAGGATTCATTGCACACCCACTAGAATATGTGAAATGTAAAACCTAATCGCAAGGGTTGGCAAGGATGTGGAATGACTGGAATTCTCATAAAGTGCTGGTGGGAACACAAGATGGTACAAAGCACTTTGGAAAACAATTTGACAGTTTCTTTAAGGCTATATATGGATCTACTCTCCGGCCTGGCTACTCCTCTCATGGGTCTCAAAACATGTCCACGAAAAGACAAGTACACAGACGTTCAAAACAGCTGTATTCACAATAGGCAAAAACTTGAAACGACCCAGATAGGACGATGGATAAGCAAATCATCGTCTATCATATTGCAGAAAACGCTCTCAGCAATGAAAAGGAATGCACTACTGATAAACATAATTCAAAAAAGAAGCCAGATAACAAAACACTACATTCTGTATGATTCCATTTGTGAAATTCTACAACAGGCAAACTCATCTATAACAACTATATAACTAGTTATACATACTATATACATATATACATAGTTATACAACTATATAACTAAACTATACAACTATAACTAAAAACAACAACAATAACAGCAAAAGCAGAAAAGTAAGTGCTTGGTTGTGGATAGGATAGAATGGGAGCAGGAAACTGGGAAGAGATATGAGGAAACTATCTGGGGCTGATGAGAATGTTCTAGATCTTACTAGGGACATGGGTTACATGGGTGATATGTTTGTCAAAACTCCTTGAACTAAAACAGTTAAGACCTGTGCATGTAGATGATATTTCCATAAAAAAAGTGTTAGGCAAAGAAATCACTAGTTTTCAATGTCAAAAAAGCAGTGTAAATAAGTTTCTGTACCCTTCCTCTCGGTAGAACAACTCACAAACAACTAGGAGAGTAAGAAACCTCAAAATAAACTTTAGCTCGGTGCAACTAGATAACCCACAACAATATATGGAGACAGCAGATGGAGAAGTGACAAATGACTTACAAGAGGATGGAGTCAAACCCGACCCCAAAGGGGAAAGGGTGAAGGGACAGGGTTGTTGACAGACAAGAGACAAGTTCATTAGCCTGCAGAATCCCAGAAAGGCTCAGGTGCCAGAGGAATCAGGAGGGAGAGGGAGGGGCGAAGGCTGTAGCAGAAGGACTCTTGGAGAACCTTGTGAGAAGTGTTCACTACACCCTTGCCACTGCTCCCTAAGGTGAACCCACAAGGCCCTTTTACTTTTCTGCAAACCTGTACCCTTCTCAAGGCTTAGAGTCGGAGAAATCTAATGCCAGCGAGATCCGCAGGCTACTTCTGTTTTCCCAGTCTGTACAATACTTCCCCGACAAAAGAAGGTACAGACAAAAGAAGGTATTATTTGCTTGAAAAAAGGCAAGGAAAGAGGAAATTTCAAGCAGTGAAAAAAAAAAAACCCTGAAATTAATATTGTCAAATATCATCTAGCTACACACGTGGTACAGAATACATTTTCTCATATTATACATCATGCAGTCTTTCTACCATAAATGAATCTGTGAGGTAGTGCAGATACTATTATTCCCCATCTTACTGATAAGGGAAATTGAGGCACAGAAGGATTCCATGACCTGTCCAAGGTCACACAACCTGTTACTATCTACTCAGAACGGGAGCCCTGGTCCCTTGGTTCTAGGATCAGTGTTTCTCCACCACTCAATGATAACTGCTACCACTCTTCAAAAATATGAGTGGACAGACAAAAAGGAGAATATGCCGTGATTCCCTTAATAGGCAACCCTAGAAAATGTAATCTAATCCTTAGAGACAGAGGCAGATTAGTGGCTGCCTGGGGACAAGAGAGCAGGGCCAATTGGGAAGCAGAGATCACAGAGGGACTTGAAGGAATTTTTGGAGGGTAATAGATTGCTCACTGATTTTTTGTTTGGGTTTGGTTTTGGTTTTAAATATTGTATTTATTTGAGAGCAAGAGACAGCACGAGGGCTGGAAGTGCAGAGGGACAAGCAGATTCCCTGCTGAGCGTGGATCAGGGCTCCATCCTAGGACCCTCAGATCATGACCTGAGCCAAAGTCTGACGCTTAACTGACTGAACCATCCAGGCACCCCGATTGCTCACTGTTTTAATTGTGATGATTTCACTGGTATTTACATATGTCAAAACATCAGATTTTATACTTTAAATATGTACACTTTACTGTGTGTCAATTATCCACAATAAAGCTGTTTGAAACAACATGGGCAGAAATGAATCAGTTGCAGGGAGGCCCTACATTTACCATTTCCAGTTTTCGACCCTCTACAAGACATCAAAAAACATGCTGGACCTACAGAATAATATAGACTCTGCCTTTGTAGGGATGTGCTTAAAGACGAGGATGTCAGAAAAGAGAACCAACATTTACTTAGCATCTGTTATGGACAGCTTGTTTTTGTCCCTTCCCCCAAATTCATATGTTGAAACTCAAGCCCCTAGTGGGATGGTATTAGAAGGTGGGGGCTTTGGGAGATGATGGGTAAAGATGAAGTCAAGAGGGTAGGGCCCCCATGATGCTGTTCATGTCCTTATGATAAGAGGAAGAGACCAGGGTACTCACTCTCTCTACCATGTGAGGTCAATGTGGCCCTCTCCAAGCCAAAAGGCTGGCTCTCTGCAGAGTATCCATACCATGATCTTGAACTTCCCAGTCTCCAGAATAGTGAGAAATAAATGTTTGTTGTTTAAGCCACCTGGTCTATGGTATTATTTGTTAACAGCAGCCCAAACTAAAACATCTAATGTATTATCTTTGAGAATTTTCATTGAACCCTAGGTGATGGCCATTACCATCACATCCATCATATTGGTAAGAAATGCTCAAGTCAGTGATAGTTGGCATCTCAGGGAGTCAATAACTAACAGTCCTTTCCCCCACTCACTTCCTGAGTTCTGAACTCTGTCTGACTCGAGAGTCAGGCATACAACGATGAAAATGTCAACTTTATTACTGATAAAAGCTGGTTGGGAAGGCTTGGCTGAGAGATGCTGCCAAATGGGTCTGCTAATAGGCTCTCCTGAACTGAACTGAACTCTGAAATTGCAAGCTTTCCCCGGGGCCCCACTAAATTTAGCATAGAGTAGGGTTTGCAGGTTTCCTGGAGATAAGCCACTTTGGGCATGCCCAGTTCCTTTTTCCAAACTCACAGACCAGTGAGTTGCTACTTCCATGGGTAGGACTGAGTAAAGTTGGGGAACAAGTTGGGGAGAGAAGCTCTAAGTATAATTTTAGGGCAGTCCCTTCACAAGAAAACACAAGGAATCAGAAAAAATATACCCCCAACAGTCAAGAGGGATTCAGGTATACATTCTAAAGCATTTACTATGTCAATGGGTTTCATGCTACAAGTTGTGTGCAAAAATAATTTCTGTGCCCTAGGTCCTAAATTAAATAGACTAATTTCTGTGCATCTATTCTGCACAGGTGAGCCCATGATGAGACAGGCTAAGCTAAATGTCATGGTACTTGTCATCAGGGAGTTCAAGGACTGATCAGCCATTCTTAAGTTACAGCTTTGGCTTCAACTTGCCTCTTGAATATGTCATCCACTGATCTATTTTGTGCCTCATATTACCATAAATAGAACTACTACGTGTGGCTCCGGTATACATAACTTAAATCCTTGCCTTTATTATGTTATTCCTTTTGCCTGGAATCCAATTTAATTAAGTATGTAGTTTTTGAGCACCTTCTGTGTTAGGTCTGTAGGAGATGGAGCTACAAAGAGGAATACTACCTGACAACTGGAAATTGCAAACCTTGGTCTTTGATGTCTAAATTCTATCCATATTTCCGGGTCCACTTCCTTTAGAAAGGCTTCTCAGGTTTCCCCAGGTGTGATGGCTGATCTTTGGTTCTTTGGAGTATTTGAACCATAGCTTTGAGTGATGCCTCTACCTACTCATGAGTGACTCCTCAGCCATACCTACCAAGGGGAACACGATGGAAACACTCCATAATTCCATGACTCATCTCCATGGCAGGGTCTTGAAAAGCGGGTCTTTCACTCCTTTGTCCCAAAAATTTGCTTCCTAGCTTACAATGGGCAGAAGAAGTCATAGTTAATGGGTGACAAGGCTACCGCTTATTGGCCTGCACCCGAACCTTGCTTTGTCACCTCCTCTTCTAATTAACCTTTGCCTTGGCAGCTACTGACACTCCTTTTACCTTTCTGTTGCTGTGGTTACTGGTCCTCTTTGCCTTCCCCTGTCAGTCCTCCCTCCTCCACCTCCATACTTCAAGCGTGAATGAACCTCAGCCACATAGCCTTGACTTCTCCCACAGGCCACAGCCTCTGGCCACTCTTCCCGCCCATTCCACAGTCCAAGTCCATCCCAGGAAGCAGAGCTGCTCTGGCCTGGGCCCAGAGCCAGATTCTATCTCAATGCAACCCTAGGGACTCCTTTGGGTTTTTCCAGGTTTGGACTTACCAAATGTCTCACCAGACCAGGGAATATGGTCTTATCTTTTTTTTTCCCCCCTGCCTGTACAGGAGCAAGGAGTGGGAGGACTTCCTCTATTTCTGAAGAAATTTTGGTTTGCAATATAAATTCAATTCAAACAAGCATTAATAAAAAGGGGGGGTTGGCCAGAGTACTCGGTCATCCCATGGAATCTAGAGAGGGCTGTAACCTGGTTGGGATCGGAAACAGTGAGCAAAACCTCAGGAACCTAGAACCCTTGTCTCTCTTCCCACTTTGGTTTCTCTCTGTGTATCTGCCACATTCTTTTCTCTGCTTGCAGATTTTTTTCTCTTTCCTAGTTCCCAGTTCCCATGGCAAAAAATGGCCAATAGCTTTCCTGTTTATATATGAGTCCTAACACAAAGAAATCAAGAGAAAAAGCATTCTTTCACTCAGTATTGGGTCCAAAATTCCCAGGTAAGAGCCTGACTGGCTCAGCTTGATTTGGGTGTGTTTCCTGGGTCAGGGAGGCAAAGAGGCAAGACACAGCAGCTTCTGTTGCTACTGTGCGGAGGCAAGAGGGGAAGGAAAAATTCCTAAAGAAAGGGGTACTGATAGTGTCTAAAGGGGCATCTAAAAAGTGTCTTCTAGACCCTTCCATGGATTGGAGCACATATTGACAGTCACTGTCTCTAGGAAACAAGTCCCCCCATTCTGCCTCCAGCTATTGGCTGCTATTGCTGATGATATGCTTATTTATAGGTGTTCCCTCTTCCCCAATCCCTACCCCCTCCTTAAGCTCCTAGAGGGCAGGGATAGGCTTAGAGCTTTTTGTAATCCACACCCCCCCAACGCGCGCGTGCGCGCGCACACACACACACACACACACACACAGCTTATCCAGTACCTGCATTCAGCAGATTTGCCTGGTGGCCGCTGAGAGAATACTGAGTTGTACCGATAATTGTTCTTATACATTAACTCATTTAATCCTTGAAATAATCCTATAAGGTGGAAACACTTGATGAGACCAAGTAACTTGTCCAAAAAGACATAACTAGTAGGTGGTAGAGACAGGATTCAAACTCAGGCAGTGTGATCTCAGGTTTGGAGTATTAACCTGCAGACCCTACCACCTTTCCAGGAATGTTTGGTGAGTTTCTGCCTTGCTTCTCAGGTTCCTTCAAGTGAGCCACATCTGTATATGCACATAGGCAACAGCGTCCCTGGATAAGATAAAAAGTACAAGTCAGGAATTAATCGGTCCTCCTTCCTTAGGTGGAATGACCTTCTCTCTTTTAGATCCACACCTTACCTGTGTAGAGGTAGGACTCGTAATTCTTTTCTCTACTGATCTATTTTTGCATCTGTTTTGCATACAGGACCAGTGGGGTTCATTTTTAATATTTACTTAATATACTTTTAGTTTAAATAAAAGTATTCTTGGGTAATTAGTTTTAAGTTATATATAGAAAAAAACATAATAAAAATTATTGATTTCTTATTCCTCTCCCTCTGTCCCACTTCCTTTTCCAAAGAGAAAAGCACATTCAACTCCAAGTTATTCATCTGGTACGCTCCCTACATTTCCCACTCATAGAGATTGCCACTTGCTTATCAATTTTAGACATTAGTTATAGATTTCTGATAACAGTAATGAGGGTTTTAAACTCAGGTGCATTCCCTCCTTCTGTTCTTCTAGCCCTCCCATATTTCTGTTTGACAATGTTTTTGTTATCATAATTGTATAAATATAGTTTACCATTAAACCAATTAATGTATTTTAATTACATATCAATCCTTGCACATATTTTCCTGGGGTTAATAACTGCCTTTAATTTTCCTTTGTTTAGTTTTATGTCAGCACTTGACTAAGTTCTCTTACATACTCTCATAGCTCTGTGAAACTGCTCAATAACATTTCCACGTTGTTAAGCCTGTCAAGTATCCCACACCCAGAAGGCTCTCCTGGAGTTCTCTGACTCTCTTGTTAGAGATTGGTTGATCTTCCCGCTATCTTTGTAACCCCTTTCTTTGCCGACTTCCTGAGAACTCCTTTCACTTCTCGTCTCCTAATTCTCGACCCCATCCTCGGTTTTTATTTCAAAAGAACTTATTTTCCAGTAGTAGCTTTCTAAGAAAGAGTACATTGGAGGTTTTTTGGAGGTTTTTTTATTTTATTTTATTTTTTTTTTGAGACTTTCTGACTGAGAATCTAACTCTCTGTCTATTTTTGACTTGGGTGGTATAGAATTCCAGGTTGAAAATGGTTTTCACTTAGAATTTTGGAGGCATTACTATTGTCTTCCATTTTCAATATTGTCATTAAGAAGACTGATGTCATCCTGATCGCTACTAATCATTTTGGGTCTGTCCCC